>OX596284.1:32268137-33479137 GCA_951394225.1 Harpalus rufipes
GATTGGCATACGCATACCCAACAATGGGTTATATGCCGTGATGACATATTATATTATTGTTCAAATTAAAATTATAGATGTCGGCAAGATGAACGAGCGAGTCAGCATTAGCGCACATTTCCTACCTTGCTGTTACATCATCCAATTTGGGTGCGTTCGGTATTTAAATCTGTCGAGCACTCTGAGCAATCTGATCACGTGACAGATTCATCTGCAATTTCCGATCTGTAGCTTGAATAACCGAACGGATAGAGCGTTTAACTATCATTTTGACACTTACTAATTTGCGACAGAATAAAAACGGAAAATAATAAAGAACTTTTAACAAGTGTACTGTGCGCGAGTTATGAACGTTTTTTTGATGATGCTGATTAAGAATGTGGATTTAAATACGGACAACTTAAATTTGAGAATTATGTAGAAAAATGTTTCCTAAAATGACTAATTCATACATGTTAAACATTTTTGATTGATATACGAAAACGACAGCATTATACATAGAACAGACATTGTTTGCATTGCCGGCGACAAACATTTTAAATTTGCGCTTAAACTGCTCAACATGCTCCAATGTTAGAGAACGAGCGAACAGATCGGACTCTGTGCGCTCCGTGAGCTAATAACCGAACGTAGAGCTGAGCAAAAAGATCGCTCAGATGTAATTACCGAACAGCATCGAGCGCTCAGACCGCTCAGAGCGTAAGACCTCTATGTTCCGTGCGACTGAATCCCACCGATCAAAAATGTGTGATTTGGATGCTATAAGCTGGTCACTTATATGTCTTAAATAAATGTAGCAAAGGCTGAAATTGACGGTAACAATAAAACACTGCTGCTCGCTGAGTGCAATTGGAAAGGGTAAATAGATAGATAATTATAGAAAATATTTGTCAAAGAAAAATGTTTTCTGAGGAAACTTACTATATAATAGTTACGCTCAACTTGAATTTTTACTGTGAAACGCCGTAGTTTTGACGTCTCTGCAACAGCAATTCAGTCTACTGTGAAACACCAGCTGTAAAAATGAAATCGCTAAAATTTAAAAATTTGATTGTTTGGTAGTTGGTGTCACCGTTACAACTTCATCTGCACAAGTTCATTAAAAATGTCATATGACACTAACGCGAAGATGAAGATAATGCCGAAAACATTTGACAAGTACCTCTTATATGCGCATGTCATAAACTTACTGTTGATGCCGACAGTGTTGCCATAAAGTATACTCATGGATCAGTTGCAGCTGCAGAATATTTGAGGCCGCGTGTTTATTGCTAACGCCGTTAGAGCGAAACGAGCACATAACTAGTGACTTTTCAGCAACTTGCAGATCAAACGAACACTAAAGCATAACTCGAAGGTAAACCGTAAACGCAAAGTAGCGAAATGAACAAACCTAATGAATATATGATTTAATATGAATTTCACAAGTACTACACGGAGCAACAGTTTGTTACGAAATTCATATAATTTATACATAGAGTTAAGTTTTAGTTAACAGTTGTTGAGTGTCTGAAATCTTATTTTTAAAAAGGATAATACTCTGTATAAAATATTTCCGTAATTAAAAATGTACTTAATTACATTTCAGGTTGTTCATTATTAACAGAAACGTAGAGTAAATTTTAATTATTGTGCAAAACATGAAAACTTTGTTTAAAGAAACTTCTTGCCTGAAAGAAGCTGGGAGCAATTAAAACAATGAAAGTTGAAATCCGAATTTAATTATGTTAATCTGTAATTAATTGCTTCGAATTTAAAACTAAAATCAATCACCTGCAAATAGGAGATAAATCTATCATGGAAATGGACAGCAACAAATTTAGTCTATTAACGAGCGTTTGCAATGTTATTTATTTAACGACAATTCGCAGGATACATTGTATGGATTTTAAATTACCTTATATATTATTCATATTGATATGAAATTTGTATTATCAAACAAGTACCATTTCTCGTAATGCGACAAAAAATACATTATTGCAGTCATTATAGAGTTTATAAAATGACATGAATTACAAGTATGTATATTCAATCATTCTTTTTATTTGAGTAACAACGACAAAAGACTGTTCATTTTATACAATGGACATTTAGAATATAAAATTGAATTAAAAAAGTAAATCGTTATTTTCGCCAATACATTTTACATTTAACCAGCACCGGTTTAAAATATTTGATTGCCTAAAGCGGTATTCATTTTGGGGTCCAATGAATGAATTCAAATGGAAATACGACCAATGTTAAAAATTTGGTTCTCGTGAAATACTTATATCACATTATTATTTGGATCTCATGAATGTTCTACAATAATAAATTAAAGAAAGATAATAGTATATTGTGTTATTAGGAGTAAAAGTGAAACTTTGTGTGGCGAGCGTGGAAGTTTAAACGACGAGCGAAGCGAGTCGGATAAATGCACGCGAGGTACACAAAGACACTTTTACCCCGAATGACACATTATATTTTTTCTTCAAACGTAGATATTTAAAGAAAAATATCTACTACTGACGTTACATTTTACGTAAATTACGTTTGCGATTTCAATTGCGCTGTAGCTATGGATACTCATTTGTTCACTTTTTGTGAAGTGAAAATTTTCACGTTTTGACGTTTAAATAAAAACTGTGCAATTTTATATTCTCCTTGTGTGCAATTATGTCGGAATTTGAAGTATTATAATGTACGCCCCCTGAAGTTGTTCAATTCGATGGAAATCTAACAGTGTGGCTGGAATCACTGCAAAACAATATAAACTTTTCTTATCACTTTAATTCTAAGTATTCTTATGCTCGTTACCGTTCCTGTAATTGTAATCTGTAAGTCTTCAATAATGTTATTTCCTCAAAAGTAAACTCTGTTTATATTTCAATTCACAGGTTATTTATTTAAATTTGACAGCTATTAATGGTATTTAGTAACTATATTCTTAGGTTACCTAGCGTGATATAATGACATTTAGGGCGATATTACAGGTTTCTTTTATTAAAGTTACTTCTTATTCGTTGATTCTGTATGGTTTCTATGGATATTTATTTATTTTATTTCTACCTTGTGAATCAAGTCACAAAAGATGCTACTTTTATGACGTTTGAAGAAAAAGTTATTTGCATAGAATTTTGTTTATTTTCCAACGAAGAGTTTAACAAAAAAAAAAAACAATTTGTAATTTTTTTTCTGAGTAAAATCGTCCGTGTACGTTTTGTTATTTTGTATTTACAATTTAAACCGCGTCATACTTTAGTGTTTGTTTGATCTAGCAGTTATAGTTCATCCAAGGATCATGTTCCGAAGACTCGTTATCGTTTTATTATGGGTTCACAATAGCTAAAACCGCAATGCCAAAATATTTCGGTCCGTACAGTCGACCAGTTCAGTATTTGCAATGCTGGTATATATTTTACGCCCAGTATTCGACTGTAGACCAAGACTGCACTTTTCAGATTTTCTAAACCGATTACCAGGGCTGTATTTGCTAATATTTAAAATTTTAATGCGTTAATCTTTTGAACTTAGAATTTCCCTAATTTTCTTATAGCTTATTATAAGGTCTGTGAACTTGTCTCCAAAGGATTATAAAACCGTTATTTGTTATACTAAACCTTATTCCAATTAAGAAGACAGTGTGGACTAGCATAGGGCTTCTAAAACTTGGGCTCTGATTGGTCGAAATCGCTGGAAAGTTTACATTCAACTATTTTTACTTGTCTATCTCTCTATCTCTTTCTCTGGAATTACATAGGCGTATAAATTTATAGTATACCGTAATGTAAATTTACAATTCTTAATAATAATACGACATAATAATATATGTAAGTAGTACTATAGTGAAAAGTACTAGATACAGCAAATATTGATTTGTAATTAAGCAAAATTTCAAAGTAAAGTTAAAATAACTTCATCACCTTAAAGTAAATTTTTGTTTCTATGTTTATGTACAAAGAATATTAATCTGTCAGTTTCGTAATAACCTTTGATTTTGTATTAATTATATTTGTCATTTGGAGGTAAATTCCTACTTTGTATTAACCTCTACAAACGAGTAATACTGTAACGATATAGTTTTATTTAAATTAAAATGTAGTTTTCGAAAATAATCTAGTTCAAAAAACTGCTATTTTTAGATTTCTATTTTCTTTATTAATAACTATTTTTTGTATTTTTTTCTATTGAATTATATGCAATATTAATATTTATTAAGTAATAAAACTAATTTATCAAAACAAAATAACGTTTTTTTTTTCTATATATCTTCATTGATAATTGAATATCACTAGGTTCAAATTTAGCGCTTAATTTTAGCACTAAAATTTATAATTGCTAATGTATCCATAAGGTAAGCATTTACAATGTAAACAATTTTGAATCACCCGTTTCGCGAAGTAGCACGGCGGCGCAGCTATAGGTACTGTGTACGAAAAAAATTGGGGATCTGAAGCGGCGGCGTCATCCTTTTCATGATAAAACCAGTCCTGTATTTATGATGATGATTATTGTAACGCATATATGGGGATAATGTATTGATCAGATACTGTACAGAGTGATTCACTGGTCCGTTCTTTTTTAATTACTCGATTATTTTAAATATTATAAAAGTTTATTTTAAACTAAAATGTTTATAAATCTGCAGTACAGGTTTTTCTACAGGGTGTTTCATTTTTACGAAGTGGTATGTAACTTTATATTTTCAAATGGAATACCCTATATATTTATTCAAATTTGAAATGTTAATGAAATTTTCTATCCAATAGCATAAAAACAATCATAATGGTATATAATTAAAAATGCAATTACGAATGATTAAAATGTTACATTTTTATTAAATACAGAAGGCTTTGCATATCATTATTTTTACATTACACCTTTCAAATTTAAAGAAATCAAAAAAATAGTTACATATCACTTATTCCTGTTAATTTGATTTGACAACTGACAAGTGCAGCTGACGCTATTGTGAAGTAGGTGTGAATTTAGTCTGACCAATCAGATGGCAAAATTTAGTTATCTATCTAAACCAACGCTATTATAATAAAGGAAACTTACTATAGTATTATATTATTATAAATTAAGCTTTACAAAGATTACAAATTTGTCTTTTGATAACTTTTCAGTAACATTTTCATTGCAGAGTGGGAAGTTTTACTAGTTAATCAACGTGTAAGTATGTAATGTGGATCATCGAAAGTCTTAGTAGGTAATACATAAATGAATGTTATAATTAATATTTATATTTAAATATTTCTATATGAAATCTTTACGTTTTGTTTAATATATGTAAATTTTGTTAATAATGGTTCACTGTTTTAGTAATTATAATTTTCTGATAAAACGTCATAAAAATTAATTTGTAACAACAGCGTTATTAATTATTACCGATAAATCTCGTTTTATTACATGAAAATGATTTGGAAAATATTTTAAAACCGATATTTACTTTGGTTTAAAATATTTATATCATTCTATATATAGAATTTACGTCTGAACTAAAGTATAAACGCAGAATATACAATAGTGGGATTTATTTATTGCACGACTATAAATTGAATAGCTTTGAATGTATAGAACATAATAATTAGGTAATTAAATTAATTTTTCTATTTGTGTCTGTAACAAAGCTATTATAGTATAGCACTCAAAAGAGTTCGTTAATAGCTCATTCGAGTGTTGTAATAGATTAGTATAATTTATTATTATAACCAAATGTCAAATCTCACTAAATACGAACACAAACGATTGTTATGAATTTTACTCGTATTTTTATATAATTTTGTATTTAAAAGTAAGAATAAGAAGAGAAAAATATAATAATAAAGTTAGAAAGAAATAGAAAATTTCGTAGATAGTTGGTGTTACAAAAATAAGCTTAGAGTTTGAATTTTCCAATGTCACCAACCGACATCAAATTCCCTAGAATTTTAAAACTACGATTTTTATTTAAAAATAGCATAAAAGACGCAAAATAGAAAAATAGTATAAAGAACTCATTTCGTAATTGTAGATTATTTTGTTCGGAGGCCCAAACTTCCTTCTCACAAAATAAAATGACAATTATGACATTCGTTCTTTAATATACTATTATTATAAGATTACCCACGAGTTGTGGAATTCTATTTAAATGAATAAAATAAATATATCATTACGGCATATTACCCATTGCTGGGTGTGCCAATCTGCTTTGTACACAGATTTTGATAATGATGATGACATATTTGTACCATGCGGGCGTCACCTCACGTGCAGTCATTGCTGGCGTGGAGAGTACACCACAGGGGTCAATTTTGTGCTATTTAAAATTGGAAATATTTAGCGTCGGTCGGGATCTAACCCGGTTCCCTAGATTCGCAACCAGACACTCAGGCACGCGGCCACGAGATCCCATCTATGAAACTAATTGAAAATAAAACTTAATTTAATTTATTAAAATTATGATTATTTATACCCGGTTTTGTCGCTTGAATAGTAAGGCAATTAGAAGCCATAATTCGCGTCATGCAAAAAATCTCTGGGAGAATTTTACGATTGCACACCACTACAGCTCAGATTTATATGCAAGAAAAATAGGAGGAATATGCGCATATATGTATATATGCATGATTTTTTTGGAAAATATACAACAAGGTGTCCAATATTGTGCGAAAATATATATAAAATATGAACAGAACAATGTTTTCAACTAATTTATTTGTTTATAAGTACAGTTATATTTACTTAATATAAATTTGTCTTCAAATTTATAATTTGTTACTAGGAAATACATTTTCATTTACACTAATAATTAAATGTTTTTCTATGTTTATATACGTTAAAAAACTTAGTTACTGTCCATAAGGTTTACAGAAAATACTAGTCATCTAAAGGGCGTTGCGGGTAGACGAATTTAAGTGAATACTTTGGATTGGACACCAATATCTTAAAAATGTTACTGAAAATTTATTTCAAAGTGGAGTACATTTTCCACCTCCTATTGTAAGTTGTAAAGGGATTAGAGAATTGCAGCTATTCCAGGTGCATTAAGGCTGGTATGGTGATGTTACTATCTCAATGTTTTTCGAACTGTAACGTGCGCCCCTGACTTAAGAGTATACGGGCGCCGCTACTGGTAGAATATTTCTGAGCGGGGGAAAACCCTTATGCATCTAGACGTGTTAATTACACCGGTGACCTGGATCCTTTGTATTCAATGTCATTGTGGCGTTAGAAAGTTCGAGAAGGACATCGCGCTATATAAATCCGTCGCCAAAGCCAGCGAAGACAGTCTGATATATAGAAGCAACGAACAATGAAGTTGGTGATATAAATAAATAATCTTAGTGTTTAAGTATTTAATAATATTCTTAGTCTTAAATTAGTGTTTATAATTATTTAATCATAGTGTTATTATTATTATCTTTTTAATATTTATCATCGTTTAATAAACGTAGTATTTTAATTAATAATATTTCTCTTGATTTTTACACTTCACTCGTGTAAATAAAACGTCCCAGAACATATGCAAAATTAGTTTTAATTGATAAAAATAACGTAAAGTATAAAAAATATGCATTCTGCATAAAATCTGAGCTTTTTACATCACTATAGTTATAGTTGGTACTGGAATTATCATTATTCCCAAATATTTCATATAAAATATGTGTAATTAAGGTTTTGGGCGACATTTGTATCGATATCTCGGATATTCTTGAATACCTGTATATTATGTATTGAAGTTCGTCCTCATTTTGGGCTTCCCAACCACCATCGTAAACTTTTCAAGATAGAAGAGCTCAAAAATATACTATGGGACGAGGCTGGGGAAGGTTAGGGTATTGTCGTTTCGCGGAACAAATGGTACGTTATGGTCCGTTAGCCAATTTTGAGTTAGTATACCTTGTTCAAAAATATTTCGTTATGGCTTTAACTTACTAAGCCTGTGGTGAACCGCACACAGCTAGAGATTCTACCTGTTAGCGTTCAGGGTAGGATTGCAAAATATTTAAATTCGGAAATCTCTAATCTCTGTGCGCATTACGTATTTCAGATTTATTTGAAATAATAATGAATTTACAAAATTAAATTTAGTCTTTGACTATTACTAGAAATATAAGATGAGAAGAATCGTCCTTGACCGATATTAATACATATTAGGGAAACTAAGGTATCAAAGGCATACCTAGTGAGTAGGTATATAAATGAGTTTTAAAAAAATTAAAATCAGTAGTAATACTAACTTTCGTACTGAGGTCAACAATATACGTATTTAATATGTGGCGACCATTTGAAGAAGACAATACTGATGTTTTACCAGTTGAAAATTGTGATAAAATTATTAAAAGTAAAATTAAATTGGGAAATATTCAATACATACCTGTCCTTGCACCCCTATAAATCAAGCTTAAATCCCTAACAATAGACCCGCTGAGAGGGCCATAAAGAAATATCTCCGAACAAGCTATATACGGCCGAATTCACCATTCCTTAATCATGAGTTGATCCACAGATCAACGCTGAATCTGAATCAATCCAATTAATGATCAACTGATTCGTCATATTCCATAAATCAATGAGACTGATCACATCTTTGAATCCTAATTTTAACACTTATAGCTATGTTAGGATTCTGGCTGTTGTACTCATTTATAACTTTGCCTAATGGTTCTTCTTTATCTTTATTTAAAACCATATTGGTTTTATTATTTTCAAAAGTTCTTTTATATCTTTCATTATAACTATATTTAAAAACACTCCTTTATTGGAATCAGTGTAATTTCTACCTATATCAAAATAAAATTATGATATTATTATAGGAAAATTATAAAATATATTCTATAAATAAATTAAAAACTTTCATATTAGTACTTTTTTAAGGGGAAGTACAATTACTACATATAAAATTACATGACAGTTACATTAACTGTCAAAAACCAAAACAAAACTGTGAATCTGTTGATCATGATTCCTTGATTGATTCAGGGCTCCACCTCATTCAGCCCACATACGGCCTCGATATACCCCTTGTGGAAATAACGCACCAAACCAACACCTTATTTGCAAATTCGGCTTTTTGTTTTATCTGACATTATTAGGGAATTCTGCAATATTGTCAATATAAAAACGATCATTTCCCTTAATTTTGGAGTTGCTCAGTGTGAAGTAAATGTTGCCCAAAACCTAATGCTAGGTGTTTGTGTCCGTGTCCTATCTTTATTTAATTTAATTCATAATTTTGTTAATTATGAAACAGTTAATTATTAAGTATTAAAAAACTTTAAGTAAATGCATTTTACATTACATAAAAAAAATATTGAAATTCGTGCCAGAACTTAAGAGACGTTATATTTTAAAAATTCTGGTTGTGATCCTAGTCTTTGGTAGGGAGTTACTATTTACATTTTATAGCTAGACGATTCGAGCTAGAGTTTTTATCATACCAATGAAGTACTTTCTTCAAATCCTTCTGGAACATTACAGGTGAAAATCTGCTCATTTACCCGTGTAGGGATTTGAAAGTAAAAGCAAAAGAGCATCGATTGAGGTGAAAAAATCCATTAAAACACTGTTGCTGCTCACCTGTCGCTCACGTCATAAAAGATAACGACCGGGCGTCGTCGGCGCTGCGGTACTCGCTTGGCCTACTCCGATCCGATTACCATAATTACCAGCGCCGCGACGCAACAGAGTGCACCGATCGATCCATCCGATACACCAGGAAGAGATCACCATTCCAAAAATATATACACTAACCGAATAAATAAATAAATCAACTATTTTCTTATCTGTATCATGATGCACGTAATTTTCTTAACTTCTTTGCAAATCATTCCTTTATATAAATTTTATGGGATCTAACCGAAATCATTATTTATAACTGTCATTAGTATGATGTTAAAAACAAAACTGTTGTGGCCAGGGCAATATTTTTTATAAGTATCATACATATACCTATTGCAAAAAGGTTTGATTTTAATTCCATTAGTAGGTTATTACTATTAACTGAGTAGGAAACTGTTTCAGTACTGTCGAGGGTGAAGATAGCTAACAAAGGCGCGAATGAATTTTTTACGCCATCAATGAGTGCTCGTGAGGTGACGTCTAGTAAACCTCTGTTTGGTACAAATATGTTATCATTATTACCGAAATCTGTGTACAAAGCAAATTCGCACACCCAGCAATGGGTAATATGCCGTGATGATATATTTATTTATACGATTTACAGGTTCGCTGATGTCAATTAAATGACTTAAGATAATTTTTCATACATTTGGTTAAAGTAATTGTAATTGTATTGATTTACTTTTTGAAAGTAATTTGCTTAGTTCTGAATTTTATTCGAAGAATATTTACTCGTATTTATCAATAATGAAATCAGGAATCAGAAATGTTAAAATGAGGAATATTTTTAAACTAAATCCACAATGTCATAATCTTATGCAGGCGCATCCAATTCTACACATACACGCAGATTCACATATACTTTGGCCGCGATATGATGACCGGTACGTCATTAGTTTCCGAACTAATGATTAACAGTTATATGTATAATCTGTCTTTGTCACATACACGCTTGTTCAATCTTTGGTTAATGTTACGTGTGTCTAATATGTCCATCTCTTTTCCACTACTTGAAAAGAAAAAAGATAGATGATCACTTCACGGACGGAAATGTCAAACTTCAATCAGTCATTTCAGTGTTAATTTTAGGTTATATTTTGAACGAAACTACGGTTTCATATTTAATTTCAAAAATAAAATAAATAAATAAATAATACTTATATTAACACAAAATATAGAAAATATAGAAAGCAAACAAATAGATGTATTATATTATTATAACGTCGAACTGTCAAACTCAAACCACACTAAAAACATCAAAATAATAAACAGATCGTTAATTCCAAAACAATGGTCGTCATGAAATATGAAATATCCCTCACTATTAAAATCTTAACCTATACGAACTATCTAATGGATATGAGAAAACTTTTGAGTTATATGTTATAACACTGTCATTAGCCAATCACAATCAAACAATCTTCTGTGATGGATAAAAATGACGTATCCTGATATTTATGACATCTAATTTATTTTAATATTTCGTCTGAAAATTGAAATTTGTTAATGCATAATCATAGATTGGATGAAGTACGAATATAACACTCGCTTGCGACTCCTTTCGCAAACTTCCTCTTCCTGATTCATAACGATCATTATTAACTTGTTGAGTATTATACTATTAAAAGGTCGTAGTAATTGGTGAAAATCGTATAGATGAAATGATGAAATCCAACAAAACATTCTTCGCCATTACAAACATCCTTACCTTAGCGGGATTTGAATCTGGGATTTTGCGTGGGTAATTATAAAAGAATACATTTGTTTTTTCAGTAGTAAAGCAATTTACAGAAAACAAAGAAGTTAATATAAAATATAAATACAATTAAAATTAAAACTTTGGTGTAAGATTCAATTTAGTTAGTATTAAAGAAAATACGTTCATTGTAGTTCGTATTGTGTAAGTAATTGCATAATTTTATTAGCATATAAAAGTTATTGTCTTAAGAATTGCTTGTTCTAGAGTATAGAATGAATAAGTGCTTGTAAATTGTCATTCTACTAACAGTGATAATTATGATTTTATAAACAGAAATAGAAATACATACGAGCAAACTCATAATAATTCAGCCGGTTTACATTTTCAACAAACAAATGGTGAGAAATTTCTACAAATTCATTTGACTAGTTTAAAATATATATTTTAAACTTACAAAAACTAAATATGTTATTCAAGTATTCCGCCATTTAATATTGGGTTATACCGCCTTTATTAGTAATACCAGCTATTCTATTACGCATTGTATCCCAAACCCCTGCAAATTTTTCTGTGAGTATTGTCCCGTATGCGTTGCAAGGTAGGTTTTACTGTACACACTGCATTTTTAGGAAGTTGTATTTTATTGGCCCAAAAGTAAAGGGTCTCGATAGAAACTAAATTTGGTCTAGAAGATGACCCTTAAAATGCAGGACGAATTATTATCGCAAGTCATTTGGCCCACAGTTTTTTAAAGTTTTAAGTCTAAATTTAAAGTAGCCGAACAAATTTTATAGAAATTTATAACCATTTGTGTAGATTTTCTAAATTGTTGAAAATGTAAACCGGCCGAAATATGAGTTTGGGTTCGTATATGAATGCATGGAATACATAAGTGAAAATGTAAACTAAAGTCGTAGTGAGGTTGGTTTGTAATTATATTTAATTAATTAAAGCATGTTTAACAATTAGGAAGCAAGTTTAATAATTAGGAAACATGAATAGATTAAATGCTGAATCAGGGAAAAGTTTAAACTTCTACATAATAGTAAATGTTACAATTCATAATATTTTTTTTATACTAAAGAAGAATGGGATTATTTAAAATAAAGACTGTGACATTAAATTTAATAATATGTATTTGCGACTGACACTCTAAGAAATTTTCAACCAATTTTAACTACAAAAGTGGTTCCAGGTGGTCCACCAGATCAGGTTTAACTTTAACGAATCTGTTTGGTTAAAAAGTACACTAGAAATTGGTTTAACATTTAACACAAAATTTCTAGTCAAAAATAATAGTACGTGTTAAAAATTACACTGAATATCGTATTTTCATCAAATGTAGGAGTTAGTTATCATATTTTCTCTACACCAAATAGTATGAAGTATGAGTTACAATACATCACTTGGTGTATTTATTTACTCGTATTTAAGTAATTTTTAAGAAAATATGTGTAAAATAAGGTAACTAAGGATTTCATTGAAATATGAATAATATAATTTTATTACATAAAAAATAAATAAGTAAATCTTATATTTTAGCTTGTGTCAGAGTTGTAAAAAAACCTGTTTAATTTCCATCGGAACATGAAAGAATTTCATATAGTTCTTTGTAAAAACAAATATTAGAAAATATTAAAGTCATTTCAGACCCATTTTATATGCGTATAGAGTTTCATTAAAATATAATGCATCCCAAGATTTTGTAACAAATATGACAGTGTTTTCTATAATATTAATGTCAATTTATTATTTGGTGAAATATTAGTAAAGACTCAACAATAACGTGGTTTAAAGAAACCATATGAAATCTATTTAAAACTATTAATTTTTATATCAAATGGTATATCAATATTTGAAGTAATAACACTTTTGTAGCAATAAGCACGTTCATACGTCGCACAGATCAAACGAAGAATTAAAGTTGCACAATGCAGATTTGGTGCTGACTTGTTCGCTTCATGTAGTAGACCCGAATGAACTTTATTTGGTGTGAATACGAATCAGATTAACACTGTTGAGTGTTATTTTATATTAAAAGAAATATAGTGTAATTTCATCACCGTATTGTGCAAATATATTCTAAGTAGAGTATAAGTAACTCAATAAATTGTTAATAATTAAATGTTACCAAATTTTTTAGTAATATATCTTATTTACTTCATATATGGTTAACATTTTTGAGAATGATTTTAGTTAACACGGGCAATATTTACCTAAACCGTAATTTTAATCCGAAAGAAAAATCGATTTGGTTACTTTACGCGGACAATATTTCTTAGTGTATATTGGCTAATATCTACTGTTAAGAAACCTGTATTTATTTAAAAACCTTGATATTATTTACTGTCTGGCGGATCCATTTGCAAACGTTAACATTGGAAGCCGCTAATAGGAAAAATCTGTTGTGACCAATACGTCAACACATTCTGTTAATTCCTTTTCATTCTACATAAGTGTCGCATATAACATTTCTTGTAAATAGATTTATATGTAATTCACGATATGCCAGGAAAATAATCTTTTACCGGACGTACGAGCCGTACTGGAAATCTGCGAGTTCTGTGAAGATACTTTCCTGGCGTAATACGTACAATTTTTTTTTCTGAAATCACAATTTTATAATGTCATTTTTGACAATTGTACTAAAAAAATATAAACCCTGCGAGGTCCGTGAATTTTACAAATTCTTTCTTCGTTTAATTAACTATTTCCTTGATCCTACGGCCTATTTCTACAATTTAAAAAGAACTACTACATCAATACTAGTCCTTGTTTTCTAAATAGTTTACTTTTCCTTTGTACGTCTATCAGAAAGTTTTTACTTTCAAGTTGCTTGTGTGTGACCCAAAATCTTAGTGACCGCATTTTAGTGAAACAACATCTCGCTGGTACCTCAGCCCCATATTGATTTCTGTTTACTCTGTTGGCACGGCCATCGGGCGAGAGAGAACCCCCATCTCCCACTGCCTGATTTGGTTTTTTCCTCCATTCGCAAAAACCATACACACGACAAAAAATATATTACAACGCGTCTTCATTCCTGCATGTGCCAAAAGAAAAAAGTTACTTAGAAACGAATTTGGAGCTAGAAATAACGAGATACCGAACTAAGCCTATCATTGGTAAGGCTAGGGGTAGGAAATAAATAAGCTATCACTTTTTCTACTGAGATAAATAATAGCCTCGTACATTTTAAAATACTACGTACCGATTATGTAGATGAGAGCGTTAAGTAACCTGTTGTGCTGCGGACGGCCTGGGTTCGGATCCGACTGACGTTGAAAATTATTCCCATATTTAAAAAGAACAAAAATGACCGCGGTGGTACACTTTCCACATCAACTTTGAGTGCCCGTGAGTTGCAGCAGATATACCTGTGACAATGCAAGACTGATCAATGTCAATTTTTGACCAAACTAAGATTGATTATACAATATGCTAAAAAACACTATAGCTAGTGCTGTTAGTATGAAAAACTGATTAAGAGTGAATAGCAAGCAGTTAACTAGCATTATTTATCTATGTGAAAAGTTTATGGATTGTTTTGGAGAAAAATACCACAAATAAAAGATGCGTACAATTAATTTTTGTGTTACTTTTATTTGAAATATTTCATTGTAAAATAATCCATAAACGATTGACAGAGATAAAACATTGCTAGTCAACTTCTTGCTAATCTTCCTTAGTCAGTTGTTCATACTACTAGCTTATATTTATTAGGAGACCATTTTAGTGGTGTGTCGTTATTTGAGAAATATATGCACAGCTCACTAGACACTAGATAGAGACGAAAATGTAAATTATTCTTGCTTTGCACCTCTTTAAGATACTTTTTATGTTTTTCCGAACGGCGATACTTATTTTTTTTTATTATTGTTGGATTTCGAGTTCTGATGTCAAAAGTTTAAGTTTTTATATAGGTGTCATATTCGAAATATACACCATTGAATTTTTTTATTAGCTTTCCAATGATGTATAACTTACATATGTTCATTTGTTTCCAACAGTGAAAATACAACAATTATTAAATTTACAGAATAAAAAAATCAAAAACCCAATTGAATCGGCGAGTACAAGAAAAGTGTAAGTTTTAAAAGGTAAAGATTCATCAGTGAGTGAAAGATCAGCATAAGTACTAATTTTATGGTGAAAAAGTCATTTTGTTCTAGCGATGAGTGGTAGGAAAATGTATCTTGTTGTCCTGGATAAAAATTAAAATATCTCAAACACTATTGCGTTTATCAAGTTTTAAATGTACCATTTTGTGTATTTTTGCATCATATATAATATTTTATAAGTAAAAATGAAAAGATGTTAATAGGTGAAAAATAACGATAAAAAACATGCATGGCTTTGCCATATGAGACGCTTCTGGTTGAGGTACAGTAGCAAAAGAAAGTATAAATATGCATTTGAATTAGTAGTATTCTTATACTAAGTTTCAAAATTTTAGTGGTGAGGTGGTGCAGCTTAAAGGGCTGTAACTCTGTAACGAAATATAATAATAAGTTGGATATTTTTATTGATAATTTCCTAATTTAGTTCTCCAAATTTTATAAACTGTTGTGTATTTCAATTAATTTTAATATTTATATTGACGTCATAGTAGCCAATAACTTTGTCGTCAGAACTCGAAATCCCAAAAATGATAAAGCATCGCCATTCGAAAGAACATAAGAAGTGCTCTAAAAAGATCAAAATCCAGTATTAGTTATTTCATATTTGGAAGTTTACGCAAAAATAAAATAAAAAACTGAAAAATATACATTTTCGCCTATATTGCTTAATTTAACTGACTTCATACCTCTTACCGTTCCCGATATCCTAATGGTGAGTACGTTAACTTGGACGCTGTAAAAAAGGTAGGACCGAAAAACAAAAACATCAATAAAATGGTCTCCCAATGGGATAACATTTGTCTAAGTTAATCGACCTCGTATCTCTTACATTTCCGCTATTCCAATCTACGCACTTGTTTTCTGGAACAACCTTTATAAATAGGAAGATAATGATATTACACTAGTACAAAAAGAAGCATAAATATAAAGAGGTTGAGTCTAGGACAGACACGTTAATGTGTACCTAATGTGAACTGTAGGGACACTCTAATCGAAAACATCATCACCGCTTATTACGTTGACATTTTACTTGTACCTTTATATTGGGCTAATATAATATATAATATACAATTTTGTACTACCGTTTGAGAACCCCTGCTTGAATTTTCGGTTTGTTATTATTGATAAATTAACCCCTTATTGTTGATAATTTTTTGTATATAACAATGTTTTTTAGTAAATTAAGAAGGAACATTTTCTATGACGTCATTATTTTGAACTGGAGAAAGAGAAACATATTTAAGAATGTAATCTGTACAGTAAAATTTTTGAAAGATGTCCGATCAAGGTCATCTACGAATTGTATAAATTCAGATTTTTGCACAGCCCGTTCTGACAAATTCAGTAGTGTCGTTTGCTTAGCTTTTATGAGAGTACATAAGATACTATTGTTATTTTATTATTATAAAAATATATGTTACAATAAAATTCAAAACTAAGTCAACTGGTAAATTTATTAGAAAATGTAAAACCAAATATATAAAAAGATACAGACACAATGTCAGTGGCTCTATGTATCTGAATTAATAAATAAACTTACGTTACAGCGAAAGTATTATCAACAACGAGCATCGTTTTAAGGTGGAATGTCTTAACTTAGTCGAAAGAATATGAATTTTTGAAAGACAAGCGTGTTATATCCATCCTTATCGCACACGCTTGTAGCCTTTGCAAAGGAAAGAGATATATGTATGCCAATTTGTTATTTTGTTCATGATACAGATGACCTTGATCGGACATCTTTATTTTTTTTTACTGTAGATGGCGATGGCATGCGAGGGAGTTTTAATTTGAATTAGATATTACTTCATTTTTCTCTCCTATTATTATTTGCAATGGTGGTTTCTGTTACTTCTGTTACAAATAGGTAGTTACTTGTAATTATATTCCAATTTCATTAAAAAAAATTCTGGCCAATTATACTCGCCGTCAAAAAAGTGGCTATGTGGTGTTACCGCTTCTTCATAACTTAGCATTCTCCAGTCCATACTCATTTGGCGGCCACTATAATAAAAATTTTGTCAAAAGAAAAAATATGGGTAGCAAATTTCTATCTTCTCATGAAAAATATTAAATAGATAAGGCACACAAGTAGGCTATTGCGTATAAAATTTACACCATGGACTTTAATTTATATGCTGGAATATAGTAAGAGTAACCTATCCTAACGCACAAACATAACCTCATTTAAGGTGCACTTTTGCGTATTTTGGGTGAAATAAGTCGGTGCACGTTAAATACTTATATTATAAGCGATGATGAGGGTTTGGAGTATTAGGTACTCGTACAAATGAATGAGTCCTTCCCTAAACACTAGTAAACGATGTTCGTACGTCTAAGTTTAATGATATACTCTAAATTATTTAAACATATACTCGTACATAAATGCTACTTACAAATCAATAAGGCTTTTGCAGAAATTTATTAGCTTCATAGCAACTAAAAAAGCAGAGTTTTATAATTTGGCTACGATATTCTAGATGAATTTAGTTTTACGCATTTGGTGTGAAAACAAACAAATGTCAGTCGTCGACAAGAGAATAAACAACTTAATTAATACTGCTAGTCGGATTATTTTCAAACCCTCCAATCTTCATTCAGCCGATTATCGAAATGTCCATAGTCCCTTCATTGATTTTTTTCTTCTGAACGAATTGCAGATTACTGTAACTAGTTTTCGAAAAACAAATAAAATCAGTTGGACAAAAATCGACACGCTATCATACTTGAAAGTTTCACGAAATGATTGTGCATACATGTGATACCCCCAAAGTCTTACAAGATAGTAAATAATTCTTCGCCATAAAATTCGCATTTGATTATATGGAAAATACAATAATTATTTAAACTCCAATGAATATTTTTGAAAAATTAAATCTAAAAAATATGTTGTGGCCAGCACTATACCTTCCATCAATCCTGTATATAATGTATAAATTCCATACATAATTTTTCTTGCAAAAGATACTAAATTTCCAGTAAAATTATTTCATAAACAAACTTGTAACGCGACATACCTGGCCTCGTCTATCTCAAGGTTGTACTTACCCTACGTTGTGTTTATATTTAATAAGTAACCCTTACTTCGTTCGTAATACAGAGTAGCTGTCAAAAGTGGAATCGGGATAGGTATTTGATATAATTAAAGAATAATGTTCTCTCCAAAAAGCAGACAGAATATGTTTATCTTTGTGCATTTATTGAAAATGAATAGAGAAAGCAAATGACACGACACCCTGCTGTGGAATGGTCCGCTCTCTGGCACACGCCTTACGTACGAGGGAAACCACAGCTAAAACCTCGCACAGAGAGTCATCTAGACACAATTTAAACAAACAATTTAGAACAAATTAATATAAAAACACATAACAGGTTGTCCCAACAATTTGTTATTAACAAGATTGAAAACAATATATTAATTAGACCTTGTATATTGATAGCCAATTGCAAACGTATTTGTGTAAGTGCATGTTTGTGCATGTGTAAGTTTGGTAAGTTCGGTTTCCCGAACTGCCATGGCGCTCGGCTGAGTCGATGGGCCGTTCTTTGTATGGACAGCGTGGTGTTAGCAACTCTATCTAGGTTCGCAGCTGAGCTGCCTCACCTTTAATTAAACAGGACGCTCGGATACACCGTTGGGCCGTTCTTTGTATGGATAGCGTGGTGTTAGCAACACTATCTAGGTTCGCAGTTGAGCTGCCTCACCTTTTGGCCAGGACGCTCGGCGCAACCGAGACGTCTGCAGAGTGTGCGACTGAGTGGCCACACTGTCTGATCCGACGAGTACCTGTGTCGCACTCGTCGGGGGTGTTTTGTTAAGTGATAATACCCAAGTGAACGTGGACATGCCAGCGTTCGGTGCTGATACGGCACACATCTTGAGCTTGGGTGGTTGCAAAGCAACGACCCGCAAAGTTACGTTTGATTGTCAACCAATACTAAGCCATGTATATAAAAATTCATTATATTATTGTGACAACGACAAATCATATTATATTCGTGTGATTACCGTGGTCCGTATTATAGTTCACCAACTAAATACTGTCAGTATTCTGTGCAGGCGTACACCAGGATGTATACTGTGAATCTGTACAGGAAATTCAATAGTTTATTACTTGTCTAAGATAAGTTCTTCGTAGCAAGTGAATGGGGGGAAAAGTAGGATCCCCAAACGTGCCTGGCATAGCCATAGCAGCTGTATGGGGGGGAAAGTAGGATCCCAAACGTGCCTGGCAGAGCCATAGCAGCTGGATGGGGGAAAGTAGGATCCCCAAACGTGCCTGGCATAGCCATAGCAGCTGGATGGGGGGAAAGTAGGAGGTATTGGAAAGTAGGGTCGAGGTTAGACCTGAAGAACTTACCTCCGACAAGCCAAGTGTAAAATTTCGTTGAATGCCGAAATTTGGATTATTCAGCGTGTCAACCACGCCAGAGGTCCTAAGTCGGTGATGCCAGAATCCCAGGTTACTCAACGTGTCAACCACGCCAGAGGTCCGGTATCTGGGAGTTCTGCCGAAGCAAGACTGCCGAATACGATTTCTGGCCCAGTATTTAAGTCAAAATATCCCACTTGCGTTCTTCCGATCTAGGGTGTTTCAGGGGTAAGGTTTACCTCGCCCCGCCCCCGGTGTGCGTGGGTGGTTGGGTGGACGATGGAAAGTTCTAAAACTGAACTCAGTTTTACTGAATTGTTGTTGGATGTATACACGCTTTTATTACCTTGATACTTTTGACGACATTTTCATCCTTTTTACCTCTCGCTAAGAGAGGTATTGGATTCATGCTAAAAATGGCATATCGAGATTTTATTGAATAAGCACGTTTTAAGGTCCTTCAAACCGATTTCAACATTTTTACGATGATATCTGTGCGTGTGTGTGTGTGTGTGTGTTTGTGTGTGTGTGTGTGTGTGTGGATGTATATGTGTGTGTGTGTGTGTGTGTGTGTGTGTATGTATGTATGTAGGATGTTGGAAGGGCGATTACTCAAAAATTATAAGACTTTAAATTTGTTTAACTATGTATTTCCCAATCGGACATTCATGGGAAGATCTGAAAAGGTTTTGGTAATAATTGGACAACCGGAAGTAGAAGATTCTTGAAAAAAAATTTCTAAATAATATTTTTTGAAAAATTTTCTTGGTAATATTAAAGAAAATTAAATTCTGTATCTGATACATTTAAATATTTTATTATATATTCTATAGATTTAGAGATAAAAGAAATATAATATATAAAATAATCTGTTATAATAAATTTTACAGCCGAAAGAATGCCGTGGAAAATAGTTGAAAATTTAAATTGTTTGTAACTGACAGATAAATGTCAGTGTCAGAAATCCGGAGACATTACTGAAGACTTTTTCTGGGAAGTACATCCATTATATTATTTCTTAATGTATTAATAGTTAAATCTTTAAAATTATAGGTATATTACATATATCCTTCAAAAATACTGTCAATCCTGACAATGAATTGGTAACAATTCGAAAATTTAGAAGAGGACAAAATTTCTTCATAAAATGAATTTAGAAAATACAATAGCGCGCGCGCAGTTATGTGATTTTGTTGGCCTTGACAAGCAGATATGGGGGCCCATGTCAGAATGATAGCTAGTAATTATGTATTCAGATGTTAAGTATCATAATTTCTCATTCTAAACTTAGTGATTTTCCAATTCCATGTGATTTATTTTCCTCGACAAGTAAATTCCACACTCCTGGTGACAAATTAACTATACGTGAATTTAGAAAATCTTGAAATTCTGAATGAAAAATTGACAATTGACATCCATGTACATAATTACTAATTATAATTCTAAAATGGGCCCCCACATCTGCTTGTCAAGGCCAACAATGTAAAATGACTGTTCGCGCCCTATATTTATGTAACCAAAAAAGGAAGTGGCGAGAGGTATTGTGCTGGCCACAACAGATTTTTTAATTAAATTTTCGTTTGTAATGAATTGTATCCCAATTACACATTAACTATCCCTGAGGATGGTTCATTTGGAACCGAAACGTAGGAAATGTTAAATTAAATCCTAATAAACATTTATCACCAGACTGCAACTCCATTTATATACCAGTAACCCTTTACATCATATCAACAGTCAAAAAATACCCAAGAAATTATATTCAAATTGTTAGGTTTTAATTTATTACTAACAGCGAACATTTTTATTTAGTTCCAATCCAATAATAAATGTATATCCACGGAATAAGGAATAAATATATTCATAGTGAATAAAGAATATATTTATTTATAAAAAAACTACTTTCATTTTAATTGTTAAAAATCTGAGTAAAATAACAGTAATAATAAATTATAAACAAACCTTTAAAGTGTTTTATTACTTTTTCTTCAGCATTCATTTCTCTTAAAATTTTCTGGTTATCGTTGGCTAACAAGCCAACGATAGCCGTTATACTTTTTTTCATCATTTTCCAGTATTGCATCGAATCGGTTATATATGAAGTAATTTCTGTATATCTACAAAATTTCATTCAAATCGGTGTGTCCGAGGTCCTGTCCACCCCGTGTTAGTAAATTCCTCTGCTATAATGTACGTGTATATATTAGCACAATAACGAGTCCGTATTATTACAGAAAATATATTTCATATTACTTCCATTACTCAAGAGGCAACAGTTTTTTGTTTATTACGAATAAACATGAACTGTTTCAAATTTAAGCAGTTTACAAGCGCGTGACAAGTTTCGTATGACGTCATAGCTTTAGGGTGCAATCATTAGTATCACAAAAAAAATGATTCGCTGTCATCAAAAAAATATTATGGTGAAAATGATTAAGCAGAAGACTCGCGTCATCAACCTGAGAAGAACCTTATAAAATGAAATATAACTTGTATAAATTATTGGCTATTATTTATATATGAAAGAAGAAAAAAAATACTGGTATTAAGTAATGTATATATTAATGATATTTACAATTATTTCTAAATCAATCGTTATTCGTTTTACGGAATATAAAATTATTTGAAATAATTGTAGTTTATTTTCGAACCATACGTTGGTACTACTGAGAATGAGCATATTGTGTCAAATAGTTTTATATTCCGTACAAGAAATAAGGATTGACTTAGAAATAATTGTAAATTAATTAATATATACGTTTCTTTAATACTAGTATATTTTTTCTTCTTTTTTAAAAAATAAAAAAACAACTAATAATTATTACAAGTTATATTTCTTTTTATGAGGTTTTTTTCAGGTTGATGACGTGCCACCAACCAAATAATTTTATATTATAATTAAGGATGAGATAATGTTAACGCAGTTTTACGTTATTTCATAATGTTATAGAAAAATAATTCGTTACATAACGTTATAAATAACTTAATAAAATAACGTTATGTAACATTATAATAACGTTCTTTAAGGTTTCGTTATTATAACGTTATAATAACTGTATTTTTATCAAGTTTGTAATAAAAATTCATTAAAGAATAAAATTAAAAACAATATATTAAAAAAACACCCATATCTTATTCTGGAAATGAAATATTCTCACCTCTTGAAGTAGCGCTACTTTCGAAAAAACAAATGTCAACTTTAATATTAAAAATTAGAAAAATAAATTAAATTGTAAATACCAGTTATTTCAAATAGTATAGGTTTAATTTACAAAAATATTAAACCTATTTTTGCTCATTAATAAAATAGAATATAATTTAAAAAATAGAAATAGCGTTATTTCGGAAGTAGCGTTACTTCAAAAGGTCAGTAGTCTTCAACATTTTAATTTCACCACTAGTGACATCTATTCAACATAAAACACGAAATAATTTACCAGGAAATTATACTTTTAAAAGGTAAAAATCTTGAAAAATTTGTAAATTTGGATAACGTTAAAGTGAATCGTTATTTCTTATATAAAATAAATATATTATCACGGCATATTACCCATTGCTGGGTGTGCCAATCTGCTTTGTTGACAGATATCGGTAATGGTGAAATATTTGTACCGTGCGGGCGCTTACCAGGCGTCACCTCACGGGCACTCAATGCTAGCGTGGAAAGTGCAACACAGGGGTCAATTTTGTGTTATTAAAATTCGAAGTAATTTTTTTTGGCGTCGGTGGGGATCGACCACGTGTCCCCAGATTCGCGACTAGACACTCAGGCACACGAGACCCCATATATAATGTTTACATAACGTTATTTTGTAATTATAACGTTATTAAAAATAATTAATTAATGAAACGTTATTATAATGTTGTCGGGTATTGTTACGTTACGTTTTCCATCCCTGATTATAATATAAACAAAATATGTCAAAGTTTATTTTAAAATAAAGAATTTAATTTTTAAAATAAAATATATATGTAATTGTGGATATTTTCTTCTAACTTTAGAAAATTATTCGTTAGAAATAATAGTTTGTTTACAAACAAATCAACTGAGGTAAAAAAACATTCTACTTGAGTAATTTTATTATTTGATTTTAATAAAAAAAATTAGGATTAAGGAATAATTTTCAACTATAAATAAGAACGTTTTCTTTTTAGTGAAATTCGTGATACAAATAACTATTAAATATTATGTTATTATTTACTTTATAATTTAATTACAAAATTCGTGTCAACATCAAAATTTGTAATTTACTACTACTTACATTTAATGCACCATTGCATACATGTGATAATATTTGTACAGTCGTACGTGTAGTACTGATTTATCTATTAAGGCGTACAATTTATAAAGACGTTGGTTTTGTTCCAAACGCATCTTAAATTTTTTCTATTCCAATGGTTGACGACTTCTCCAGAGAAGTTATTCAGAATGAATGATGCAAATTGAGGATGCGGTAAAAAGCAATGATTTAAAGCAGAACCGTTTGATAACAAATTTCACTGACTCTAATTTACGCGAATTTCATTAACGAAAAAGACTTGAATATTCGGCAACTCCCTTCCGAAGAATTGATTTCGCTTTTATTCTCAACCTTTTTAATTACGGGGTAAATGAACTTATTTCTACGGCTTCTACGAGTGCTTAGCTATTCTCGTGATCATTTTGTTAAGGATTTGTTAATTGATCATTTGCGGTTCTGACAACCCATCTTCAAATTGAAAAGAAGTTAATTAAAACAAATTATTTATCGCACAAAAGTATTTTCTATAATTCCCTCACAAAACATGCAGAAAAATATATGATTGTGAGTTAGTGTAGATCTACTAAAAAGTTTCCAGGTTTCTAACGGTCCGAAAAAATTGAAAGCATGCTCCATATATTTTTACCACTCGCTAAGAGAGGTATTGGATTTATGCTAAAAATCAGATATCCAAATTTTAGTGAATAAGCACGTTTTAAGGTCCTTAGAATCCGTTATAACATTTTTACGATGATGTTCGTGTGTGTGTGTGTGTGTGTGTGTGTGTGTGTGTGTGTGTGTGTGTGTGTTTGTGTGTGTGTATGTGTATATGGATGTTGGAAGTACGGTTTCTTAAATACTATAAGATTTAAGACATTTTTAACTATTAATTCCTCAATCTAATAATAATGGGAAGATCTGATAAGGTTTTGGTAACAATTGGGTAACCGGAAGTGGTAGTTTCATAAAAAAATCTTTTAAATATTATTTTTTGAAATTTATGTTATTACAAATAAGAAAGATCTTTAAATTCTCAATAAGATGTATTTAATTTTTTTATTATATCTGCTATAGATTTAGAGATATCTAATAATATAGAATAATCTGTTGCAATAAATCTCGCTCCTCAAACAACTCCATGGAAACCAGTTGAGATATTTAAATGTTTATAATTGACAGATAAATGCAAAATGTCAATGTAAAGAATCAACAGTTTTACAGACATTACTGAAAGCTTTTTCTGAGAAGTAGGTACATTTAATAAATCTTATTGTATTATTAATTATATATTTAAAATTATAGGTATATTAATATTACATATATCCTTAAGACATACACTGCTAATACCGTCAATGAATATGAAGAATATTGAACATATTAAAAGTGTAGGACAAAATTTTTCATAGAACGAAAGAATAGATAATAATATACAATTGAAATTATTTGTGTGTACAAGAAATGTTAAATTCGTTAATTATGTAACAATAAATGGAAATGGCGAGAGGTATTGTGCTGGTCACAACAGATATTTTATATCGTTTTTGTTTTTAATACAGTTCATGATTATGCCAAGTAAATTTTTATTAATCTTCTCCATTTTATTAAATTGAAATGTAGGTATATTAAAAAGACCATACACTTTCCATAATAACTCAGAGTTGTTAGACCTCTGGTATGGTTTACATGTTGAGTAATCTTAACTACTCTGCTTAAATTTGTTCTACTGATAATGAGAACTTAGTTCTTGAAATACGTATTTAGCTTTTAGCTTATTTTATTATTTCTAGGTTAAGGGGTAAATGTATTAGTTTTAATCGAATTAACTGTCAAACACCACTTCTATTGAAAGAGGCTTCTACTTTTATTTGGTTTGATAGATAAGAAACGTTCATTGTATAGTGTATCTGCTAGATTTTGCCTTGTTAAATAAATAACTATTCTTGCCGTTAAATATCATTCCCAACAAAAAAATTATGGTAGCGGTAGAATTAGTGGGATGAGTTAAGAGATTGAATGCATTATAGCAAATGTATTCGTTCACATCCAAGTAAGCAAATTAGTAATAGCGCAGAGGCAACAGAAATTTGCAAACACTAAACTTTTACGTTGTCACTACCGCTACCGCTTAATTTTTTGACAGTTTTGAGGTTTATTGACATCTGCTAAATCTGAGCAAAATAATTATTTGTATTCCAAATGCTGAAATCGTTTGTGTTTGACAAAGCACTTTCAACATATGTTATTCACACTATTTTTTCTACTATTGCAAGATAAAAATCTGATGTGGCCAGCACAATACCTTCCATCAATCCTGTGTATTATGTACAAATTCCATACATAAATTTTCTTGAAAAAGATTCTAAATTTTTGGTATTATGTGATTCCCTTTCTCGGCAACTGAATTCCATATTCCTGATAACAAACAAACCACATAAAATAAGAACATTATGAAATTTTGAATGAAAAATTATAACACTTGTCAGTTATGGACATAATTAATTGCTGTCATTTTGACACGGGTCCCCATATCTGCTTGCCAAAGTCAGCAAAGTCATGTCACTGTACGCGCCCTATACATAAATTTTCTTGCAGAAAATCCTATATTTCCAGTAAAGTTATTTCATAAACAAACTATGCACATTGTACTTAACACTGACATCTTCTTCTTTAGTTTTTCCCATTCGTTAGGGGGTCGCTATTTTTTATTTTCTTCTTCCACTCATTTTTGTTTTGCGTGTCGTCCTCATTCAGTTCCTTTTCTCTCAAGGCTTCTGCAATACAGTCTTTTCATCTTATATTTGGTCTTCCTATGTTTCTTTCACCTTCTATTAATATATTCATCTCTCCTCATGACATGTTCAAACCAATGTAATCGTCTCTTTTATATCTAGAAACTTCTAACACTAGAGTTACTTCCCTTATTCTTTCATTGATTTCCATTTTATTGATACTGACATCTGTCAATTTGAATTACCTGAATATATTAGCAGTTTCCATGGTTAAGTTAGCATAGCTGGCTGAATTATGAAATTTATTATTTGTATTCTTCTTTAACTCTATATCTGTTGAATATCAAATATAAAATGCAATCAAATCGTATAGACAATAATATATTCTTTAAGTTATAATAACATTTAACTGATTTTTTCAAGAAAACTGTTAAAATCTTCAAATGAGGGTACTTCCGGTTGACCAATTATAACCAAAATCTAATCAAGTCTGCATATGGTTGTAAGGAAGAGGAATACGCAAGAATTGTAATTTTTGGAATTCTAGTATTGGAGGTATCGTGCACGAAAGGCGGTCCACACACACACACACATACACACACACATACACACACACGCGCACACACGAACACACACACACACACACATACAGACATCATCGTAAAAATAGTAAAATCGTATTGTAAAGACCCTAAAACGTGCTTATTCAATGAAAACTCACCACCGAATTTTTTGATCAAAGACAATACCTTCCTTACCTATAGGTGACGGAAGGTAAAAACGGCCAGCACATCTTGTCTTTGGTCTTCCTCTGTTTCTTCAACCTTCTATTACTAAGTTATTCATTCTTCCAATATATTCTTCATTTCTCCTCATGACATGTTCAAACCAATGTAATCGTCTCTTTTGTATCTTTCTAGAATCTTGTAACACTAGAGTTATTTCCCCTATACTTTCATTCCTCACCGTATCTTTCCGTGTCTTCCCCAACATCTATCTCAACATCTTCATCTCTGCCACATTTATTTACTTTTCATTAGGTGAGTTCAATAAGCCCCAACAAAACAAGCAATCGGAAGTTTACTTGATTGCTCGCAAGCAAATTATACATACATGAAATTAACTTGTGCTTTCTATCTCATTTTATGGTGTGTATATATCAATTACATGTCAAAAAGGCTTTCAAAATTTTGTGATGAATGTTCATATCATTGTTAAATTTGAAATATTTTCGTAGACATAAAAAAAAATCTTCAAAATCAATTCCACTATCTGCAAATAATTGTATCTATCTATAAATTTTATATAACTTTCCAGACCAATAAAAGGGATATGTGAGTTACACATTTTATTTTTGTAATTTTCTCGATGACATTTGTGAATATCAGTTCGTCATATAGCTAGCAAATCTTTCAGTGTACTAAGCAACAAGTCTCGTTTGCTTACCTATCATTGTCTTGAACTGCTTACTTCCTTGAACGCACCTATTGATACTGATATCTGTCAATTTGTATTATCTGAATATATTAGCAGTTTCCATGGTTATCATTATAATTCATTAAATCTATATCTATTGAATATGAAGTATAAAATGCGATCAAATCGTATAGAGAATAATTTATTCTTTAAGTTATAATAACGTTAAATGTCAATAAATGATATTTAACTGCATTTTTCAAGTAAAACTGTTAAAATCTTCAAATGAGGGTACTTCCGGTTGTCCAATTATAACCAAAATCTAAACACTTGTTCTTCTGGATGTAAACTTGAGGAATAACAAAAGTTCCGGATCCCATAACTTCAATACCACGATTCCAAAAATTATATTTTTTTCGTATTCGTCAAGTTTACATCCAGAAGAACAAGCGAATAGATTTTGGCTACAATTGGTGAACCGGAAGTTGCCACATTTGAAGATTTAACAGTTAAATTTGATTTATTGACATTTAATATTATTATAACTTAAAGAATATATTATTCTCTATACGATTTGATTACATTTTATACTTCATATTTAATAGATACAGAGTTATAGAATTTTAAAGAAATTAAATTTTATAATTCAGCTAGCTATGCTAAATATGGAAACTGCTAATATATTCATATAATTCAAATTGACAGATGTCAGTATGAGTAAAAATTAAATTAATGTGGCAGAGATGAGGATGTTGAAGTAGATGTTGGGGAAACACGAAAAGATACGGTAAGAAAATAACTAGTGTTACAATTTTCTAGAAGGATACAAGGAAGACGATTACATTGGTTTGAACATGTCATGAGGAGAATTGAAGAATTATATTGGAACAAGAATGAGTAGTTTAGTAATGGGAGGTTGAAGAAGCAGAGAAAGACCAAAGATAAGATGGAAGGACTGTATTGCGGAAGACTTGGGGAAAAAGAACCGAATGAAAACGACACGCAAAAATATCGACTCCTAACGAATGGGAAAAGCTAAAGAGGAAGAAGATGTCAGTGTCAAGTGTAATTTGAATAGTTTGTTTATGAAAAAATTTCACTGGAAATTTAGAATTTTTTCCAAGAAAAATTATGTATGGAATTTATACATTATACAAAGGATTGACGACCATAACAGATTTTTTTAATTCTTTTTACTTTTTCAGCTTCCGCCAGCATCTTCGAAAAATGACTTGAAAATCCAGTATTTCCAAAATATCTACTCACCAACAGGTATAATTAAAAAAAAATGTTTAGTCGTCCTTTATATATTTTATAATTATGGAGTTATCTGACATTTTTTAAACTCGCGATTTTCAGTTTTTTTTGAATAATTTTCAAACTGTTCGGAATTTTAAATTTTTCTCAGCGGAATCTGAATGAGCCCTCAAAACTGCATAACATTGCCCATTTAACCGACCTCGTAGATCTTGTAGTTTCCGAGATCCCACTGGTATACCACTTAATTTGGGACACCTGTATACTAGATTCGAGTAGATAATAACCATTTCTGAAATATCCAGACAACCAATAATATTACATTTTTTCCAATGGTAATTATCTTCTTTATGAATATATGATGGGGGTGCCTCATTTTAACTTTTACAATTATTTTTTTATTTATATAAAGTAAAATTAATACAGCACTAAGTGTTATATAAATAGGTACAATTATTCTTTAAAACTCTGGCACATTAATGAAGAAAATTAATTTTAATAAAATATAGCACATTAAGTTTTCTTCCTGTCTAGAAAATATTTTTATCCATTATCATAACCTAGATACGTAAACACAAGGAGTAAAAGCGTTGCAGAAAAAGGAAAAGTATATAATTCCGGCGTACTATGATGACATTACACATAATTACGTGGAGCAGGAGAAATGCCATAGGAGTGGATGCAGGATGCAGGAATAGTAGGGTACTTAAAACTAGAAATGGAGAAGACTCGTTGTTGAGTAAACCCTCATTATTTTATACATTTACCAGTACATACTCGTACATATCACACACAGATGAAACTGAAAGATTATTGCGAAAATAAAAAATATAACATATTTTTACCTCTCGCTAAGAGAGGTATTGCATTCATGCTAAAAATCGCATATCCAGATTTTATTGAATAAGCACGTTTTAAGGTCCCTACAATCCGATTTTAACATTTTTACGATGATGTCTGTGTGTGTGTGTGTGTGTGTGTGTGTGTGTGTGTGTGGATGTGTGTGTGTGTGTGTGTGTGTGTGTGTGGGATGTTGGAAGGACGGTTACTCAAAAACTATAAGACTTAAAATTTGTTTAACAACGTATTTCCCAATCGGACATTCCCGGGAAGATCTGAAAAGGTTTTGGTAACAATTGGACAACCGGAAGTAGAAGATTCTTGAAAAAAAATCTTCTAAATATTATTTTTTGAAAATTTTTCTTGATAATATTAAAGAAAAATAAATTCTCTTTCTGATACATAAGGTTTTGGTAACAATTGGACAACCGGAAGTAGAAGATTCTTGAAAAAAAATCTTCTAAATATTATTTTTTGAAAATTTTTCTTGATAATATTAAAGAAAAATAAATTCTCTTTCTGATACATTTAAATATTTTTATACATATTTTATAGATTTAGAGATAAAAGGAATATAATATATAAAATAATGTTGTAATTAATTTTACAACCGAAAGGATGCCATGAAAAATAGTTGATAATTTAAATTATTTGTAACTGACAGATAAATGTCAGTGTCAGAAATAATGAGTAATGAATTAAAAATGTACTTGGAGAATCCCTTAGTTCTTGATCTGTGACTATTATGGAGATGACAAGTCTAGGTTGAAGGACTTAAATTTGTTTCAAACATTATGGGACAATGTACACCAGTACTGTAGACTAGAGTAACTTTGAATTGCGAAAAAGCTATCAAATTCTTCTCAAGTAAGTTGTAAATATTGACAAAATTACACATCGATATAAGAATAATCGGAGTGCAATCTATCCGTCACTTTATTAAAAGGAATTAGTGTTATTTAGATATAACAAGTATGAAAAAATAAAATGTAAAAGAAGATATGTAAGAATAGATGCACAATCCAGATATATACATTTTAGACCGCCCAAAATTAATGTTTTTACTAGAAGAATATGAAGAGAAAGTAAACAAAGTTGTTCGAATTGAAAATTGCTGTTACCAGCCTAATATTTATATATGGTAAACTCTACTTTGTAATTTATTGTAACATAATTTATGGTAAATATCTTTATGTTGAGACATGCTATTATTGAATAATAAAGAAGTTTATACGTCATAGATTTATATGAATATATTATTTGTATTTATAAAAATATTCTTTGCTTTATGCATACAGCCAGGTAAAATATACGGCGAGAGGTTATGTGCTGGCCACATCAGATTTTTTATTACGAAATTATTTGTTAATAAAAATTATGGGAATATAAAATTGTAACAGCAAATTAGGCCAAGGAAAATATACGATACTTATACTATATGAGTATGTGCAAAAATATTGCTCTATTGAGCGCGTTAAAGTTTACGAGTATAATTAAAAAATGATTCTGTGCAACAATTATTCTCGAGTAAAAATGATACTTGGCTGTACTTCGGGGCAACACGGCTGCACGCCTTGTTTGTATGCACAACACAGCCGCACCGAGTACGTTTGGTGAACAAACACGGGCGCACGCCTTATTATGTGCACAATACGGCTGCACCGGAAGTGTGATAAAAATGAACAAAAATAAAAAAGTTTGCAATCATGGCAACTTCACGGCTGAACTATGGGTGCACTGCTTGTGCGCCAAACAGACCCATTGCTGAAAAGACTGAAGGTACCGGAGGTAAATAAGCCTCAGCGTGTTTTTAGGCCCATGTACCGAAAATCACATTTATATTAGTTGAACCGGTGTGGTTTTTTCTACACATTCATAGATAACTGTAATATAAAGGTAAATCAGAAGTCCCATCTCGTTTGCACTGCCCTATTGTCGTAGCTTCGTCTCTCACAACAAACTCGAAGCCTTCAAAGTCTGCGAGTTTGTTGTGAGTGTTGAAGCTACGACAATAGGACAATACAAACGAAATGGCACTTCTGATTTACCTCTATATTACAGTTATCTATGACTGTAGAAAAAGCGGATATTTCGACAAACGTAAATTTTATTTTAATTTTTTTATTTTTTTATGTTGTTTATGTGCTTCAATTAGTCTTTGAACCTTTTAATTTGGGAAACAAGATCAATAGACATGTTTTTGTCATAGCTGTAATGCACAAGGTGCCTCAAAAGGCCCTATGAAGATGTGTTGGGGCTTACTAGAAAAAAATGGTATGTCCAGATAGCTCAGTTTAGGCTATAAAATAAGACCCATTTTTTTTTTTAGAATGTATTTTAATATGAAAACTAGTACAAAATTTGTGATTTTGAACTATTTAATATATTTATAATAAAACAAAGTTTAACATGACCAAATTTTTTTCTATAAAAATTACTTATTATCCAAAATATTCCACTTTTATTTGCCTCCATGACCTTATATTACTTTATTAACTTAGTTTTTATCAGAACTAACTTCCGTCTATCAAAATTTCAAGTATAGTCCTTTTAATTTTATTTTTATTCAATAGTAGAAAGGTCGTATCTGCTGTGCCTTTTTTACCTCCCGCTACCTTTGGTAAGGGAGGTATAGGGATCGTGCTAAAAATCGCAGATCGAGATTTTAGTAAATGATCACGTTTTAAGGTCCTTAGAATCCAATTTTAACATTTTCACGATGATGTCTGTGTGTATCTGTGTATGTGTGTGTGTGTGGATCCTCTTTACGCTCTAACTCAAATACTATCGTTCAAAAAATTTTGAAACCTTGTATTTCTACCTTGTTGTTATATGGAAAGATGTCATTAGATTTTGGAGTAAATCAGATAACCGAAAATAGCACTTTACTGGAAGCTCAAAATAGTTTTTCTACGAAAGATACCTATAAATGTTATTTATTTCGAGATTTATGTTATATAAAAATTAAAGATTATTAGATTTTCTACAGGTTTGCATTAATACTTTGTGTAGTTGTCAACAAACTAATCATTTCAAATAATAACAGTAACGTTTTAAAAAGAAAATAGTAAATGGCACAATAATTATATGGAAAGGAACAGTTTCCAGCATAAGTAAATATATAGGAATATAGGTAAGATAATAAAAATATATAATATATCATCACCGCATATTACCCATTGTTGGGTGAGCCAATCTGCTTTTTACACAGATGTCGGTAATACTGATGACATATTTGTACCGTGCGGGCATTTACCAGGCGTCATTTCATGCGAATCTGGGGAACCGGGTTCGATTCCGACCGACGCCAAATATTTTAGAATTATAAATGGCTCAAAATTGACCCCTGTGGTGCACTCTCCACGCCAGTAATGAATACAGGTAAGTATATAAATAAATAAAATAAATATATCATCACGGCATATTACCCACTGCTGGGTGTGCCAATATGCTTTGTACACAGATTTCGGTAACGATGATGACATATTTGTACGGTGCGGGCGTTTACCAGATGTCACCTCACGAGCACTTATTGCACTCTCCACGCCAGCAATAAGTGCGCAGGGGTCATTTTTGTACCATTAAAAATTCGAAATATTTGGCTTCGGTCGGGATCGAACCCGGTATTTAAAATTAATTTAATTTTAAGTATTTACATGGATAAAAATTAAATTAAACGGGAGGTATTGTGTTGGCCACTTCAGATTTTTTATTTTGATTTCCATAATGTAAACGTTTGACATTTCACTACACAAATGTTATAATATGCGGGTCTCATAGTTTTCGAATTAAAACTTTATTATTTTTTTAAACGTTCTACTACATTTTTCAAAAAAATAATATCTAATTTCATAATTTTTAACGTATAAAACGTATAAAATTTCAATAATGCTTGAACGAGCCCAAATTAATCATATTATTATTGATTAAAAAAATATGGGTATCTATTGGCAATCTATGAACATTTGTCAGTCATGACAGTCTCATTATGTCTTTAGTTTGCGAATATCACTACTACTAAGTTTTTACGTTCATCTTAATTTACTTGTTTGCAAGTTTTGGTTTATTATTGTTAGTTTACATTGGCAGTGGCGTACGGCATACAATTTACATAGTCTTTAAAAACATTTATATTTTATTGATGAATATTTATTATCATAATGTTGGTGGTTTGAATACGAAGCTGGAAGATTTTTATAATAATTCTTTTGTAAGTCCTTTTGATATTATTGCTCTTACGGAAACATGGCTCACAGATTGAGTTTATACTGATGAAATTTTGGATCATGCCAAATATACGATTTATAGAAAAGACCGTAATAATGCCATAACGGGTAAATTAATGGATGGTGGGGTATTATATGCTGTTAGTACTAAATATAAGTCATCTATGATTAGAATGATTCTTCATCCGAACTTTATTGCATATTTTATGTGTGCGTATTAATTTACGTCCTGGAGAAAGTCTGATTGTTGTTGTTTATTCGCCACCTCCTATTTTAACTGAGCAACAGGACATGATTTATGAGTGTCTTGAATCTTGTTACTAGATTATGCTGTCTAGTTTCATTTTGATTGGTGACTTAAATATTAGTAAATTAGTTGATTAATATTTGCTTGGATTCAATAATACACATATCACCAGATTTGTTTTTTTTTTCAAATTTTCTTGATGCTACTCAATATAATAGAATAAAACATGTAATGTTACTCGTTCTAATTTTCTTATGTCTCGTGAGGATCCTCTTCATCCTACTTTACTAATTTCCGTAAATGCTATTCTCCTTTACCATTTAACTCCACAAAATGTTGACTGGGATATTTTTGTGGAAAATGATGTGATGAATTATTCAGCGAATTTTATAGAATATTAAATCATAATTTTCACAATGTGTGCCACGAATACATAGAAAAGTATCTCCTTATCCATCTGGTTCACTAAACAAATCATTTCCGATCTTAAATTAAAAGATAAATATCATAAATTATATAAAAATAAAATTAATGAAATATATTACACATTAAGAACTAAAATTTAAAAATATATAAAAATAGCTTATAAATTTTTTATATCAAATTCAGAAAAAATATAGCTAGTGGCCCAATGTAATTCTGGTCATTTATAAATAAGAAGAAAAACTCTACACGCATACCCAAAATGATGCATTGGGATGACATAAATTACAGGGATACTTCAGAGGCAGTTCATGGATTTGCTGAATACTTTTCTAGTATTTATTCCAATGAAAATGTTACAGACTTTACTAATATTAATACACTAAATTCCGCTAATGCTTATTTTAATATAAGGGTAATTACAGAAGATGATATTATCATGTCAATGACTACGTTTATCTCGCACTAGTTTATCCACTTAAATGCTAACCCGCTTTAGTTGAGCGGGTTAAACGTGCGAGATAAACACGTTAGTTTAGTGCTAAGTGAAGTAACTTAAATAATGGGATGAATTAACTAACCTACTTGAAATTTTGCGAGATAAACGGTTAAGGCTATGGGATTAACCTCAATTTTTTTTTAAACTTGTAAATAATTATTAAAAATATATATTACTACACTCAAAACTTCTAAAAATTGTTTGTTTCGAGGTTTGCATCAAAATCGTGAGCGTTTTGTTATTATTATTATAGTAAGTCATCCACATAATTTTCCATCTGTCCTTGTTTAACAACAGTGGATAATCGATAATTATTCTGTAGTCACTTCCAAACATGCGATATAAACGAGCTGAAGTTAGAGTTAGTTTAAAGTCACTTGATTTTTGATCTGATTATGTCGCTGCGAGATAAACGTAGTCAATTAAATCTCCAAAAGTTTAATTTTAGTATTAAGAATAACATATTTCCTGATACATTGAAAGAATCATTAATTTGTCCAATTTTCAAATCTGGTGATCCTAGCAATGTAACTAACTACAAATCTGTCTCTATTATCTCTAATGTTTCGAAATGTTTTGAAAAAATTCTGTGAAAGTATATTCAGTTTCATAGATCAACTGTAACTAATTTAACTAATTTTACGGAACGCACAGTCAATGCATTTGATAATAATTCGCAAGTAGACGTTGTTTACACTGATTTTGCGAAAGCACTTTACACTGTGAATCATGAAGTATTGCTATATAAGCTTCAGCATCAGTTTGACTTTTCTCCTAATCTTCTTGATTTGTTGCACTCATATATTATAAATCGCAAGCAGTTTATTCGGTGTAAAGGCTTTAAATCTAATCATTTTATTCCTAGATTTGGTGTTCCACAAGGGTCAAATTTAGGGCCACTTCTTTTTGTTTTATTCATAAATGGTATTACTGAGTGCTTGGAATATTCAGAATCACTGCTATATGCTGATTTAAAATTATTTAAAGTTATTGATTCAGTTTCAGATTGTCATTAGCTTCAGAAGGATATTGATAACCTTCTAGCTTGATGCTCATCCTCACGTCTTTTCTTTAATGTCTCAAAGTGTAAAGTTATATCTTACTCAATGAAACATACTGCAACTATTTCGTCTTACTGGATTGGTGACCTTTGTCTTGACAGAGTCAATACTCATAAGGACTTGGGAGTTATATTTGATCCTAGATTACATTTCGGTCCTCATTATGATTATTTAGTGAATACATTCTATAAAACATTAGGTTTCATTATTAGAAATTCACGTAACTTCACTAATATCACAACTCTCAAGTCTTTATACTTTCTCTAGTTAGATCCAAGTTTGAGTACGGCCTGATGTTTATATTTACATGTGTTACTACGAAGTGTTTTAGATGACGTTAATTCAATGAGTCGTATTCAAATAAATATTCCTCGGTTGGCATCTATGTCGTATATAACGGTTTGCACTAGGCTATGTAGAAAAAAAATATGAAACTAGAGATCCAGTTAGACGATTATGTTTAATATATAATGAAGTTGAAAGTGTGATGAATGATAAAATGGATATTTTCAGTCTTAGCTACTATCAATTCAGAAATATTTTATGTAAAAATTTATTGTAATGTACAAAAATTAATTTCTACTTTTGTTGTTGTACTTAGTTGTTTTCGTATTTTATTGTATACACATAGAATATATATTTTTGCATAATGTGTACCTATTCATATTGTTATTGTGAATTATTGGTGTATCCAACCCCTCTGTTATTGGGATACTTTGTATCCTGTTGGGAGGTTGTAAATAAATAAATAATAAAATAAATAAATAATTAAAACTAAAAATGGCCGAGAGGTTGATTCAGATGTGCAAATCTTTTGAAACATGGCCCGTGTTTTTCTAATTCTTCATTAGAATGTTTCACCTAGAGTTCATTATTGTACTTTTGTTATTTGCATAGTATACTATATGTACAGTATATAATTCATCTTTAATTATTATATTATTTTGTCATACTAAATCGTTTCTCGCCTAAATGACAAATGCATTTTTATCAGAAATATTAAACAAGTTATGAAATCTAATGCGTATTTGTTAAATGTAAATTTGTAATTAAATTAAATTACATCGAGTAGGTACGACACGTGTGTAATATAATTCTATTATAAAGATGGCGCTCTCCTTTTCAGAATAAAGCTGATTCGAAAATTTACAATAGCGTTGCCAATATTCATCATACAGATGTAATGATATTACCTTTACACTATTCTTAAATTGTATGAAAATATGATGAATATAACGAAAAATTAGAATAATGCAATAAATATGATTTTAAAATATCAAACAATAAACGAATGATGAGATATAAAGGATGGTGACCGGCACAGCCGAACATAGGACTTTAACATGTAAAATCAGACTTTCCTAATTTCCTGCTTCCCTAATTAATTTAGGTAAAAAGCTTCAAATAAAAGTTGTAGAGCATAAAATTTTGCATCAATAAACAAAATTAATTTGGGTGCCTTGTAACAGCAGAAATTAGGTATGAAAATGTCGAAAATCACCCCAAAATAGCTATACCCATGGAATTAGTTACAGATGTTAACGATTTATCTGTCAAACTAGGTTAATTTGTTTTTATTACGAAAATGTCGAAAATAAAATAAAAATATATCATCATGGCATATTACCCATTGCTGGGTGTGCCAATCTGCTTTGTATACAGATATCGGTATAATGATGAAATATTTGTACCGTGCGGGCGCTTACCATAGGCGTCATCTCACGGGCACTCAAAAATAGGAATAGCCATGGAATTGAGACAAAATAAATAACAAGTGCCTAACGGTTTATTTGTCATGTAAGGGTATTTTTTTATTAGGCATTATTTCTAATTTCTGTACCAGTTAATAATTATCTGTTAATTTAAATCGATATTTGTTTACTTGAACAAAAATTACAAATAATAATAAAAAACAAATTAACCTAGTTTGACAGATAAATCGTTAACATTTGTGATTAATTCCATGGCTATAGCTATTTTGGGGCGATTTTCGACATTTTCATACCTAATTTCTGCTGTTACAAGGTATACAAAATTAATTTTGTTTATTGATTCAGATGTCAAATTTTATGCTCTTTTATTTGAAGCTTTTTTACCTAAAATAATTAGGGAAGCAGGAAATTAGGAAAGTCTGATTTTACATGTTGAAGTTCTATGTTCGGCTGTGCCGGTCACCATCCTGTATGTATTTGAATTGAGACGATATACCTCTACCTACAGTACGAGTATAATGTATTTAAAAGCAGATATGATCGACATACCTGAATTCATCATTCATGTATTACATATGTATATAAGGCAGAGTATTTTTGTAATGTAACACTGGCACCTATTTTCGACGGCTTTTCTAATTTTTTTGAAAATTATTTACTTTTCTTAAATTTAGAAAATATAAATTGCGCCAACGACATATTCACACATTATACGTGTTTCTTCAATAAAAAATTTAACAAAATGTGAGTCCCGGTACCTTTTTTTTCTACAAAAAGAGCACTGTATTGTATATCATGATCATGCATATTAACTTGTTGTTTTAAAAACCATTTTACATAGTTAAATGCGTAATATATTTCATTATGTAGTTAACTTTGTATGTGGACATGTTTTTGTGTTAAGTGTTTAATGGGCGTACGTGACTATTATGGTCACAGTAGAATTTCTTGTTGTTTTGTATAAAGCCAACATTTTAAAGTCGTGAAGATAAAAATATATTTATTCTTTTAGTTTCATATTAGTAAAATTAATTTATGGCCAAAATGAATGTTAATCATCAAAGTTCTGTAATGTCAATAAACCGCAATTTTTTACCTTCCGTCACGTATTGTCTTTTTAGTGAATAAGTGAATAAGCATGTTTCAGGGTCCCTATAATACGATTTTACCATTTTTACGATGATGTCTGTATGTGTGTGTGTGTGTGTGTGTGTGTGTGTGTGTGTGTGTGTGTGTGTGTGTGTGTGTGTGTGTGTGTGTGTGTGTGTGTATGTGTGTGTGTGTGTGTGTGTGTGTGTGTGTCTGTGTGTCTGGGTGTGTGACAAAAGTTCCGCATCGCATAACTTCAATACCACGATTCCAAAAATTATAATTTTTTCGTATTCCTCAAGTTTACATGCAGAAGAACAACTGATTAGATTTTGGTTATAATTGGTGAACCGGAAGTAGCCTCATTTGAAGATTTAACAGTTAAATTTGATTTATTGACATTTAACGTTATTATAACTTAAAGAATATATTATTCTCTATACGATTTGATTACATTTTATACTTCATATTCAATAGATATAGAGTTAAAGAATTTTAAAGAAATTAAATTTTATAAATCAGCCATATGCTAAATATGGAAACTACTAGTATATTCATATAATTCAAATTGACAGATGTCAGTATAAATAAAAATAAATTAATGTGGCAGAGATGAGGATGTTGAAGTAGATGTTTGGGAAGACACGGAAAGATAGGTAAGGAAATAACTCTAGTGTTCCTAGTTTCTAGAAAGATAGAAGCGAGATGATTACATTTGTTTGAAAATGTCATGAGGAGAAATGAAGAATATATATTGGATGAATAATGAATAGCTTAGTAATAGAAGGTTGATGAAACAGAGGAAGACCAAAGATAAGATGGAAGGACTGTATTGCGGGAGACTTGAGAGAAAAAGAACTGAATGAAAACGACACGTAAAACAGAAATGAGTGGAAGAAGAAAATAAAAAATAGCGACCCCTAACGAATGGGGAAAGCTAAAGAAGAAGGAGATTTAGTGTCATGTGCATTTGCATGGTTTGTTTATTAAATAATTTAACTGGAAATTTAGAATCTTTTGCAAGAAAATTTATGTATGGAATTTATACGTAACACACAGGTTTGACGGAAGGTATTGTGCTGGCCACAACAGATTTTTTTATTAAAGGATACACATATTCAATATCTATGTTAATTATTGTTACTACAAAATAGAATCAATATCAAATTTAAATGTTCTTTCTTATTTTCTAAACATTATAGCTTGTTTGATTTGTTATTGAATACAAAATTACAATTTTATTCAAATAAAATTAAGAACACTATTAAAAAATTAACGGAATGTTGAAATAACTTAAACATCTGATGTGGCCAGCATCCGTCTATTCTAAATACTTGTTACTTCAATTACATACAATTATAATTATATTTTTTTAAACGGTAGCAGTGGTGATTAATTAGTTAGGGTGACTAAAATTTTGTTTGATGGTTGAAACCATTTGTTCGAAATTTATAATCAGTTCTATAGTGAGAACGTAATATATAACAAAAGTTTCCCAAACGTATTTCTATCTGTATCCTTCCTCTGTTAGAGCTCGCTCGTCTTGGTCGCATTTGTGTGTAATTGAAGTTAAGTGGATTATCCAATAGCCGGGAGCGGAAAAAATGAAACTGCGTGGGGAAGATTGCATTCGGGCGCCAACTAGCGGTCACTCAGTGTGTAATTGCGTTAGTGCAGGATTCCTACAGTCCTGCGGAATGAACCCGCAGCCAATGACCGCTTTACATCCTCAGAGCTTTGTGGGAATTAAATGCACAGGATACACTTTCTTTTAAACGGGAACATCAAGCGAAAGAAACTTCCTTTCAGCAAATAATACTAAAGTTACACAATCTAATGATTGTAACTGAACCAACAATTTATTCATTATTTTTTGTTTAATTCTATAAATACGTATAATGCATTTAAGCTCAAAAAGGTGAAAACAAAATATGCAAATATACATATTTTTTTACAACTATAAAAAATCTGATGTGGCCAGCACAATAATTTCCGGCAATTCTGTATATTATGTATAAATTCAATACATAAATTTTCTTGCAAACTATTCTATATTTCCAGTAAAATTATTTCATAAATAAACTATGCAAAATGCACTTGACACTGACATCTTCTTCTTCTTCTTTAGCTTTTCTCATTCGTTAGAGGTCGCTAGTTTTTATTTTCTTCTTCCATTCATTTCTGTTTCGCGTGTCGTCCTCATTCAATTCCTTTTCTCTCCAGTCTTCCGAATTACAGTCCTTCCATCTTATCTTTGGTCTTCCTCTGTTTCTTCAACCTTCTACTACTAAGCTATTCATTCTTCTTCTAATATATTCCTCATCTCTTCTCATGACATGTTCAAACCCATGTAATCGTCTCTTCTGCAACTTTTTAGAAACTTCTATCACTCGAGTTATTTCCCTTATCTTTTAATTCCTTACCCTATCTTTCCGTGTTTTTCCCAAAATCTATTTCAACATCCTCATCTCTTGCTACATTCATTTTCTTTTCGTTGATACTGACATCTGTCAATTAGAATTATCTGAATATTTTAGCAGTTTCCATGGTTTGCATAGCTGGGTGATTTAAGTAAAGTGAAATGTGTACTAATCAAGGATGGGATAACGAATTATTAAGTTATTTTTGTTTCGTTATTATAATGTTACAATAACCGTATTTTTCTTAAGTTTGTAATAAAAATTCATTAAAAATTAAAAGTAAAAACAATGTATTTAAATAACTTACACACATCTTATTTTAGAAATGAAATAGTGTTCAACATCTGTATTTGACTACTAATGACATTTTTTTATTATAAAATACGAAAAGAATTATCAGGAAATTATACTTTTTAAGGGCAAGAATCTTGTAAAATTTGTAAACTTGGATAACGTTATAGTGAAACGTTATTTATTATGTTACGGTTGCATAACGATATTTTGTAATTATAACGTTATTAAAAAAATGAAACGTTATTATAACGTTATCATTACGTTACGTTTTCCATCTCTGGTAATAATTAATAAATATATCAAGGAATTATTAAGGACCTAGCCAAAATCAGGAATTAGAAGAAGATTCTAGCAAATAAAATAGGACAGGATAAGATTCATTTCCAGACGTTAAATCGAAATTGGATAATAGAATAAACTTCACTTCACTTCACAAACTTCACGTTAACATAAGATGATTGAAATAATCGGCATGAAATTAAATTATATAATAAGTAAAGTTTAAGACATCAAATTTAATATTGTAGTTACATTTATCTACAGTCTTTTTAAGGAGTTTTTCGCTTTCGGATATTAATTTTCTTTTCAGGTTTATTATCCAATTGTAACAGCATCATCAATACGGAAAGAAATTGGCTGGAGCCATTCACAAAAATTGCAAGAAGGAATGAGAACAGGGTGTAACAGAAATAAGTACATTAAATTTAACCAGTGATAGAACTCGTCGAGTGCAACAATATTTCTTAAAAACTTTTTCTTGTAAAGTTTCTAGATATTGAATTAAAATTCTTCAAAGTTTTGTCACAAATTTCATGACCCGCCTATGGTTGAATAAAATAACTGCATGTCTGATCACTACAGTGCGTTGCATAATGCCAAAATTTTGCGCGTGCGTATGGCATGCGTCTACGAACAGCAGTTTCTAGTTTTTTTTCCGTTGAGACTTGTAACTTGTAACTGACTGAATATAATGAAAGAATGATTACAAACTGGCGAATAGATTGATAGGTACATTAGAAGATGAAACTATACACAAATGGGAAAGATAAGAGATAGAATAGAATACCTCGACTAAGGTAACAAAAAAAAAAAATCAAATTTTTATGTTACAACACGTTACACAATCCAAAAATGTTAGGATATTTATAGGATGCAGTAGATCAGGATCAACTCTACAAGTGACGGAACAAGAAAACGCACAAAGATGATGAAAAGTGATGCAGACTTAAATGAAATCATAAATGTTCAAAATGGCCAGGGTCATTGTCAATACAATAACTGAAGGGGTCGATGAAATGATGTAATTTGTTGTTTAAATATCCTCTAAATTGTCATATATGACACTATGTGTTGTAGTGCTATTCTTTGAGTACTAGACCCTGGTTGAGTCCAAAACATTCTCTTCAATATTCTTTGTGATCATGGCGAGTTCTAGCACGATCCTGAGCAGCAGGCTTAAAGGACTCATGATATCGCAGATTTATTTATTTTATTTACATACAAGTACAAAAGTGCGAACGTTTAGAAGATGACGATTCGAAAAACGTTCCAAATAATTTTGCCGACCTTGGGCAGCGTTTCCCTAAGCTTCACCATAGGCCAGCATAATTATCTGTATACTCGCTATCCGTAAAGGCAGGTATTTTTACTGATTATAACTTTTATAATAATTATTAATCGATTTATTTGTCAAAATTTATTTGAAAAAGTTGACAACTCACATTTGTCAAAAACAATTGTTTCAGTGTTATTGCTACTGGATTATATAATTATAAAAAAACCTAAACGACTAGTAAATGTATGGGGGGGGGGGGGGTGAAATGCTAAAAAAAAATTGACATTTCGAAAAAAAGTTATTAAGAAATATTGTTGCCCTCGACGAGTTCTGTCACTAGTTAAATTTAATGTACTTATTTCTGTTACATTCTGTAGGTGTCATAGGACAACTTTAAAGTTAAGATCATCCGGGATATGGAATTCAATAATGAAATTCAATAATTGGAATGCTATAGGAAGAGTAATGACAAAATTTTTACAGAATACAAATACATGCATGTGGCAGATTCCCACGTTAAAAAAGTCATCCAATATAGACTTCCATTTAGAAAGTTGGGGAGTCTACTAGACGTTAAACAATTTTTTATATTTTATATTTGTGTTTGTTGATTAGTGTGCTGTTCCCTACTCCGCGTCGTGTCCTGTGCAGGGCCGGCTGCTAGTGTGTGTCCAAAAAACCTCTGGCTGGGTAGGCCTGGCGTATCTAGAATTCAGTACTATGGGGTAGTTGGCTTGGCCAGAGTATGATGTCAAGTCAAGTCAAGGTACAGCCAGTACAGCGTCTGATGTTGCTAAACTATAATCTGGTAAATCAAATGTATTTTTGTGCATGGTTCTTTCAAAGGATTCAAATATCATTTCTACAGTTAGGATAGAGTAGCCATTTCCCTTCGGGCTGTGCTTCACAATCTAAATGATCAAACTGATCATGATTAAGTAGTATGTTTCTTTGTTTCCTATTCGTTATCCCCACTTTCCCATTTTGTGATCACTAGACAACCTTTCCCTTTCCTTTCTGAATCATCCTTTTTGAGTGATCATGTGCATTCATTTCAGAACAAATTTAAATATGGCTGACGAAAAAAAAAAACTTTTCGAGTGTAGAAATTTATCAATGTGGAGTTTGTTGCATCAAAGGAAATATGATATTCCTACAAAAGCATGTAATGACCCACCATACTTTTGAAAACAAAGAAAATATGTTATATAAAGATTTGTTTTAACTAAGCATACATCATATTCCTTACCAAGAACATTTTTTTTACTTCAATATGATCCATTTTTAATAGTGACTATAACAATTGACAGTAGTAGATTATTTATAAAATAAGTTAGTTTGCATTTGTCTGCATATTGCATTTGACGCTGGGTGGTGTTTATATTATTCAAGTTGTTTTCTTGTTATAATTTTGAAAACATGAATCAAAAGGATTACGATTAAACTAATCAGGATTCATAAAATCACAATCACAGCCCAAAGGAATACGGCTAGTATTAATAGCGTATGAAATTTGTGCAGTATATGGGTCTTTTTGAACAGATTCAAAAGATCTACATTTTGCAGTTGTTGTGTAAATTAATGTTACCGTGGTAGACATACGAGTCTATACATGATGTTATTTAATTAATCTTACAACGCTTAACCGGTGGTGGAACTAACCCTATAGATAGTAAATCTGGCAATAATTTTTGTTTTACATGTTTTTCATTAGAACTGGAATCTCTTAAAACTGACCAATTACGGCATAGTTAAAATTTTTGTAAAAAAATAAAAATCGATGTGTTCTCTGGAAAAAATGTTGATACCTAAAACTGTCGTGAAACGCCTTTTTGCATTAGCTTACAATTTATTTTCGGTGTATTGAATATTAAAATGCCAATTATCTTGATGATAAACATATAGTTTTTCATTGTGATAGTTTCAAATACCTATTATCTGTTGCGATATGTCAATTGTGATAGGTGTGACATTTTTTTCAGAGATCACATTGACTTTTACTTTTATTTTACAATATTTTGAACTATGACGTAATTGGTCAGTTTTAAGGGGCTCCAGTTCTTGTAGATCAGATTAAACAAAAATTATTGCCAGATTTACTATCTATGGGGTTAGTTCTACCATCGGTCAAGTATTGTACGCTTACTTAAACAACATCCTGAATATACTATACCTTTTAAACTTTAATTTCAGAAAAAGGAAATTTAATTTCAGAAAATGTAATTTCAATTTCAGAAAAAATAATAGCTATTAGTAAAATTATTTTATGAAAAAATAACATCAATATCAAAAAATATAAATTCAATTTCAGAAAAAAGTAATTTTAATAACATTATTTTTGGTAAAAAGTATCATCAATTTCAGAGAAAGTAATTTCAATTTTATATTTTTTATTCAAAAATAAATTCTGGACGTGAATTTCATTTTTCTGAAATTAAATTTACTTTTTCCGAAAATGAATTTAAGTTGGTACCTGCTCTGAAGTTAAAAAATATCATCACGGCATAATATAGACAACTGGGTATGCATGTGCCAATCTGCTTTGTACACAGATATAGGTAATGATGTATATATTTGTACCGTACGGGTATTTACCAGGCGTCACCTCACGGGCACTTATTGTTGATGGGAAAGTGCATGAAAGGGGTCACTTTTATGCCATTCAAAATTCGAAATTATTTTTAGCGTCGGTTGGGATCGAACACGGTTTTCCAGATTCGCGATCAGACACTCAGGCACATGGCCACGAGAATTTACTTTATTTGAAACTGATGTTACTTTTTCTGAAATAGAATTTACATTTTGTGAAAATGAATTTACTTAAAGTTTAAAAGGTATAGACGGTGTTATTTAACGGGAAATTAATCGTTGCGAAGTTGTGACTGGACGAGTTAATTTCGTATGATAACTAACTCGAAATAACTCCCTAAACAATGAACTGAATTAAATTATTTAATCTTTTGAACTTTTACCACAACATTTTCAGTACATCAAAATTAATTATCCCTAACAATGTTTTGCAATAAATTTGGAAAATTCACGCCAATGTCATAGTGCCATTTTATGAAAAGGAAAAATATCCTCATTTTCAATTTGGAGCAATGAATAAATGCATTTTCGCTGTCACATATTTTCCTTTTAATCTGGCGTGTATGCAGAAACCTCAATAAAAACATGAAATTCTCGCGCATAATTTTTAATAGAGGGCAACGCGGGTGCAATACATGTCACTGGTGTTTACTCGCCCAACACCGCAGCGAAGCGAATTTCATTACGGGATTGTATTCCTGCGATGAAGGTTTTTACTGCGAGTGTTAAGAGTTTCTTGCAGACTGACCACCAGCTATAAATTATGGAGAAAACTAACAAAAACTCACAGACACAGCTATGTATTTTTGCTGAATTGTAACTACGAGCATATTTTCATTTTCGGGGCAATTTACTGACAAAATAGACCACTCAACATAAATTACTAACTAGCTTTAAATTTCTCTTACTCGCAACATCAGGATATATAAATAAAATAGATGTTCTGTATAATGCAATTTTTAATTTATATCGCATTTTTTGTTTTACAATTCACAGAATTTACTCGTACTACTATAAATATAATTACTTAAATAAATGATGAGTTGCGTGACCAAGAGATCTTTTATCTGTAGGTAATTTTAATTCTTGTATTATTATGATTTTTTTTTATTTTAGGGATAATTATTATTTAAGACTGTTTCCTACGCGTTTTATACTCGCGACCCCCCTTCAGACTTCAAATAAAAATAAATGTCTGATAGTCAAAATATTATCGTTGTATGTCTGTGTGTGTGTGACAAAAGTTCCGGATCCCATAACTTCAATACCACGATTTCAATTTTTTTTTTCGTATTTCTCAAGTTTACATCCAGAAGAACAAGTGATTAGATTTTGGTTATAATTGGTGAACCGGAAGTTGTCACATTTGAAGATTTAACAGTTAAATTTGATTTATTGACATTTAATATTATTATAACTTAAAGAATATATTATTCTCTATACGATTTGATTACATTTTATACTTCATATTTAATAGATACAGAGTTAAAGAATTTTAAAGAAATTAAATTTTATAATTCAGCCAGCTATGCTAAACATGGAAACTGCTATTATATTCATATAAATTCAAATTGACAGATTTCAGTATGAGTAAAAGTAAATTAATGTGGTAGAGATGAGGATGTTGAAGTAGATGTTGGGGAAACACGGAAAGATACGGTAAGAAAATAACTCTCTGTTACAATTTTCTAGAAAGATACAAGAAAGACGATTACATTGGTTTGAACATGTCATGAGGAGAAATGAAGAATTATATTTGAACAAGAATGAGTAGTTTAGTAATGGGAGGTTGAAGAAGCAGAGAAAGACCAAAGATAAAATGGAAGGACTGTATTGCGGAAGACTTGAGAGAAAAAGAACCGAATGAGAACGACACGCAAAAATATCGACTCCTAACGAATGGGAAAAGCTAAAGAGGAAGAAGATGTCAGTGTCAAGTGCAATTTGAATAGTTTGTTTATGAAATAATTTTACTGGAAATTTATAATCTTTTCGAAGAAAAATTATGTATGGAATTTATACATTATACACAGGATTGACGGAAGGTATTGTGCTGGCCACAACAGATTTTTTAAATTATAAATTTCGTGTCAGCCAGTGGCACTAAAAATGTGCACTTCAAGAACCATACCCTTAATTATCCGAATTTCGGAAAAAAATCTCACACTCAGTACCTACATCATATACAGGGTGTAACAGAAATAAGTACATTACATTTAACCAATAAAATAACTCTTCGAGTGCAATAATATTTCTTAATAACTTTTTCTTGTAAACCTTCTTGATATTGAGTTAAAATTCTTCAAAGTTTTATTACATATTTCATTACCCGTCTATGGATGAATTTAAAATGGACTGCGCATGCGTCTACAACCAAATGTTTCGGTTGTGACTGCGACTGAATTGAATGAAAGGTAGAATGAATTTGTCAACACAAAAGAAAGGTTAGAAATTGGTAAATAGATTGACCGATATACCAGATGGTGAAACTATACACAAATCGGGAAAGATAAAAGATAGAATAGAATACCTCGGCTAAGGTAACAAAAAAAGTCATACGTCAATTTTTTGTTATAACAGGTTAAACAATCCAAAAAATGTGGAACATTAAAATGTAGTCGACCAAGAACAACTCTACAATTGACGTAACAAGAAAACGCATAAAGATGATTAAAAGTGATGCAGGCCTAAATGAAATCACAATAAATGTTCAAAATGGCCACCGTCATTGTCAATTCACTCTGAAGGCGTCGTTGTGTTGTAGTTTGTATTGCTATTCTTCGAGTACTAATACCTGGCTGAGAATTAACACTTAACATTATTTACATACATGCAAAAAGGTGCGAACATTTGGAAGATGACGATTCGGAAAAACGGTCCAAATAAATTTTCTGGGTTTGGCAGCGTTTGCTGAGCTTTACCATAGGCCAGCACAATATCTGGATACTCATTATCCGTAAAGACAGGCATCTTGACTGATTATAACTTTTATAATATATCCAACCTTCTCAATACTGCGGAACTTGTTTAAAGTAAATAACTTCTTCTATTTTAATCATATTGAATTTCAATATTATAAACACAATGCTTAGTTGCACCGCTGACCCTTAAAGCCAGGCTTAAACAAAAAAAAATCTGATGAGGCCTGCACAATACCTTCCGTCAATCCTGTGTATTATGTATAAATTCCATACATAAATTTTCTTGCAAAAGATTATAAATTTCCAGTAAAATTATTTCATAAACAAACTATGCAAATTGCACTTGACACTGACATCTCCGTCTTTAGCTTTTCCCATTCGTTAGGGATCGCTATTTTTTATTTTCTTCTTCCACTCATTTCTGCTTTGCGTGACGTTCTTATTCAGTTCCTTTTCTCTCAAGTCTTCCGCAATACAGTTATTCCATCTTATCTTTGGTCTTCATCTGTTTCTTGAACCTTCTATTACTAAGCTATTCATTCTTCTTCCAACATATTCTACATCTCTCCTCATGATATGTTCAAATCAATGTAATCGTCTCTCTTGTATCTTTCTAGAAACTTTTAACACTAGAGTTATTTCCTTACCGTATTTTTCTGTGTCTTCCCCAACATCTACTTCAACATCCTCATCTCTGCCACATTCATATACTTTTTATTGATACTCACATTTGTCAATTTGAATTATCTGAATATATTAGCAATTTTCATGGTTAGCATAGCTGACTGATTTATGAAATTTTATATCTTGATAATTCTTTAACTCTATATTTATTGAATATAGAGTATAAAATGCAATCAAATCGTATAGAAAATAATATATTCTGTAAGTTTATAATAACGTTAAATATAAATAAATCATATTTAACTGTTAAATTTTCAAATGAGGCTACTTCTGGTGGACCAATTATAATCAAAATCTAATCACTTGTTCTTCTGGATGTAAACATGAGGATTATGCAAAAATTACAATTTTTGGAATCGTGGTATTGAAGTTATGCGATCCGAAACTTTCGTCACACACACACACACACACACACACACACACACACACACACACACACACACACACACACACACACACACACATACACACATACATGCATACAGATATCGTAAAAATGCTAAAATCGTATTATAGGGACCCTAAAACATGCTTATTCAATAAAAACTCATCATTGAATTTTTTGACCAAAGACAATACCTTCCTTACCTAAAGACGATGGAAGGTAAAAAAGCAAATCGTAATTTTGACAACAATATTTAATTAATCATTTGACGTTTCGTTTCGATACGATATTGTCAATTTATGAAACACTCGAAATTTAAGTGTCAGCGGTACAACCGGGCATTATTGTTATTGGAAAGTCAGAAAAACATAAATTAACAATTATTTTATTAAATAAGTATACCTTAAGTTCTATCCTATTTACTGAGAAACATGTGTTTAATGTTTTGTGTATATCTTTTTCTATATTAGGTTTTATACGGGACAATGCTATCCTTAATTCTTCTTCTAAATTTGTGATTCCATTTTTTTGTTTCTATGATACTCAACACAGAAAAAATCGCAGTTCGCGCAAATACGATATTGAAAATCATAATAAAATTGTAACAGCTTGTTTTGATATTGATGAATAATCCTGTTGAAGAGGTATCCAAAATTCATCAACAGATATATCGGCGCATTGAACTTTTAAATTACGGTCAGGTGATAAAGATGTGAGTTCTTTTTCTTTTAACTTAATTTCATATTTACTGGTCAAACAAAGCGAATAGATTCCTAATCCAGTTGTAATTTTCTTTATTGGGAGATGAAAAATATTTTGTTATTTTCTAATAACGACAAATGTTTTAATTCTAAAGAAATATATTCTTTGTTATTAGTCTTTCATTTAGTTGTTTCACTGGGTTCTTCTGGAGGTCTTACTCGGTTCATTCATATTAATTTTTTATAATTCATGAAGCGTAGTTAAATAAAAATTGCCAAAAAATTCGCGGAACACTTCCGAAATGCTTACAGGGTACCAATGTTCCGCGGAACACTGGTTGAAAACCACTTCTGAGTACAATGATATATTTGTAACAATATAAAAATGCCCGATTTTTACCTTCCGTCACCTCTAGGTAAGGAAGGTATTGTCTTTGGTCAAAAAATTCGGTGGTGAGTTTTCATTGAATAAGCACGTTTTAGGGTCTTTACAATACGATTTTACTATTTTTTTCTGTATGTGTGTGTGTATGTGTGTATGTGTGTGTGTATGTGTATGTGACCGCAGTTTCATGCACGATATCTCCAATACTAGAATTCCAAAAATTACAATTCTTGCATATTCCTCTTCCGTACAACCATATGCAGACTTGATTAGATTTTGGTTATAATTGGTCAACCGGAAGTATCCTCATTTGAAGATTTTAACAGTTTTTCTTGAAAAACTCAGTTAAATTTTATTATAACTTAAAGAATATATTATTCTCTATACGATTTGATTGCATTTTATATTTCATATTCAACAGATATAGAGTTAAAGAATTATAAAGATTGTAATAATTATAAAATTTCATATATCAGCCTGCTAACTTAACCATGGAAACTGCTAATATATTCAGGTAATTCAAATTGACAGATGTCAATATCAATAAAAAGTAAATGTTGAAAGAATAAGGGAAATAATTCTAGTGTTGGGCGTTTCTAGAAAGATATAAGAGAGACGATTACATTGGTTTGAACATGTCATGAGGAGAGATGAGTATATTGGAAGAATGAATAGCTTATAACATAAGTTGGAAGAAACATAGGAAGACCAAATATAATATGAAAGGAGAGAAAAGGAACTGAATGAGGACGACAAACAAAACAAAAATTAGTGGAAGAAGAAAATAAAAAATAGCGACCCTCTAACGAATGGGAAAAACTAAAGAAGAAGATGTTAGTGTCAAGTGCAATGCGAATAGTTTGTTTATGAAATAATTTAACTGGAAATATAGGATCTTTTGCAAATAAAATTATGTGTAGCGCGAGTGCAGTGACGTGACTTTGCTGACTTTGGCAAGCAGATATGTGGACCCGTGTCAAAATGACAGCTATGAATTACGTCCATAACTGACAAATTTATGTCGTAATTTTTCATTCAAAATTTCATGATTTTCTTATTTCATGTGGTATATTTATTATCAGGGGTGTGGAATTCAGTTGCCGAGAAAAGGAATCATAAAATACCAAAAAAATAAATTTTGAATGAAAAATTTTGACATGAGGATGACCCGCAAAATAGAAATGAATGGAAGAAAAAAATAAAAATTAGCGACCCCTAACGAATGGGAAAAGCTAAAGAAGAAGAAAATGTTAGTGTCAAGTGCCATTTGCATGAAATAATATTACTGGAAATTTATAATCTTTTGCAAGACATTTTATGAATGGAATTTGTACATAATACACAGGATTGACGGAAGGTATTGTGCTGGCCACATCAGATTTTTTATATATTAATTTGCATTGTATTGTATTAATATGTATTTTCTTCCATTTACCTGGTTTTGATAATATCATCTATGTATTCCGTGCACGTACTATATTACAAACATCTGAATATTTCAACAAATACACTGTAAGAAGAACTAATACGTGTTTATCCATTGAAAACTTATCGACTTTTTTGGTCATGAACAATACCTTCCATAGATGTAGAGATAAGAATCGTAATGACATATTTTATTTATATTAATAATATACAGAATATAACCAATAAATTGCTTTTAGTCAGTGATCTATATATACTCTTATTTATATTACGGATTGGAAATAAGAAGACTGTATTGATTCTTGAATTGTACCCAAATTTTATTTTGTTTGATTTTATATTTAATTGAGAAACAAACAGTTGCACCGTCAAGAATATTACAATAATACTAACTTAACATTTTTACATTAATATTTTGAGAAATATTTTTTCTTTGTTCCATTTTTCTTATTTTTACCTTCCGTTACCTTTAGGTAAGGAAGATATTGTCTTTGGTCAAAAAATTCAATGATGAGTTTTTAGTGAATAAGTACGTTTTAGGGTCCCTATAATTCGATTTTACCATTTTTACGATGATGTCTGTATGTATGTATGTGTGTGTGTGTCTCTATGTGTGACGGAAGTTTCGGATCGCATAACTTCAATACCACAATTCCAAAAGAAGAACAAGTGATTAGATTTTGGTTATAAATGGTCAAGCGGAAGTACCCTTATTTGAAGATTTTATCAGTTTTTCTTGAAAAAATGCAGTTAAATATCATTTATTGACATTTAACATTATTATAACTTGAAAAAATATATTATTCTCTATACGATTTGATTGCATTTTATACTTTATATCCAATAGATATATAGTTAAAGAATTATAAAGATATTAATTTTCATAAATTAGGTAGATATGCTAACCATGGAAACTACTAATATATTCAGACAATACAAATTGACAGATGTCAGTATCAATAGAACTGTTCAATGAAGTAAGCAGTTCAAGAAAATGCTAGGCAAGCAAACGAGACTTGTTGCTTAGTACACTGAAAGATTTGCTAGCTATATGACGAACTGATATTCACAAAATGTCATCGAGAAAGTTATACAGTTGTCAAATATTTTGACATGTAATTGGTATAAACACACTATAAAATGAGATAGAAACAGTTCAAGTTAATTTCATGTATGTATAATTTGCATTTTCCGCCATTATATTTCATAAGTTAGCAAAACAAGCGAGAAATTTGGCGCATAGATTGCTTGCGAGCAAATCAAACAAATGCTAGGCTAGCAAAGTCGTTCAACAAATTTTACTTCCGATTGCTTGTTTTCGATAGGATAAGGAATGAAAGAATAACGGAAGTTTCTAGAAGGATACAAGAGATACATTGGTTTGAACATGTCACGAGAAGAGATAAAAAATATATTGGAAGAAGAATGACTTGCTTAGTAATTGAAGAAACAGAGGAAGACCAAAGATAATATGGAAGGACTGTATTGCGAAAGACTTGAAAGAAAAGGAACTGAATAAGAACGACACGCAAAACAGAAATGAGTGGAAGAAGAAAATAAAAATAGCGGCCCGTAACGAATGGGAAAAGCTAAAGAAGAAGAAGAAGATGTCAGTGTCAAGTGCAATTTGCATAGTTTGTTTATGAAATAATTCTATTGGAAATTTAGAATCTTTTGCAAGAAAATTTATGCATGGAATTTATACATAATACACAGGATTAACGGAAAGTATTGTGCTGGCCACAACAGATTTTTTTAAAAATAATTTTGAATATATTTACTATTTTCAATAATTAAATTATTAAAATAATATTATAATAAAATCTACTTAATTTTAGTAATTCTTAATAATTATATTTATATGTAACGACTTGAGAAGAATGCTGGAATAATGCTAACTATTAACGCGAAATCTAATGTTAATTGAAATTTCAAATAAAGTAAATGAAGAGTACAAAGACAAAACTCGATTGTGTTTTTTATTTGAACACAACACTTCAGTATTAGTAAAAAAGTTTTTATTGACTTGTAACAAACGAAATATTTTTGTTAAAATATAAATAACGAATCTGTAAAGTAAAATTAGAAAATAAAAAAAAGTTTAGCAAATGCTTTATTGATTAAGAAAAGTTCCTATAACAGAAAAATGAAGGGTATGATTTATTATGAGTAAGTATGAGAATGTATTGCCTCCCCGAGCTGTAAAGACTTCTAACATATGGTTTGGTAAACTTTCAATACAATTGGTAACTCTTCGTGTTAATTATTTTTCTATTATTCAAAAAGAGGCAATGTTAGATATTGAATAGTTTTTATTACGGATTATCAATGCTGAACACTTTGTCTTAAAGTAATCCCATATTTTTCGCTCCAATTTAAGTCAGGGCAGCGATCTATCTGTCGTAATAATCAAATATTGATTCCTTTTTACCTCTCGCTAAGAGAGGTATTGCATTCATGCTAAAAATCGCATATCCAGATTTGATTGAATAAGCACGTTTTAATGTCCCTAAAATTCGATTTTAACATTTTTACGATGATGTCTCTGTGTGTGTGTGTGTGTGTGTGTGTGTGTGTGTGTGTGTGTGTATGTGTGTGTGTGTGTGTGTGTGTATGTGTGTGTGTGTGTGTGGATGTCTGTGTGTGTATGTGTGTGTGTATGTGTGTGTGTATGTGTGTGTGTGTGGGATGTTGGAAGGACGATTACTCAAAAACTATAAGACTTTATATTTGTTTAACTACGTATTTCCCAATCGGACATTCATGGGAAGATCTGAAAAGGTTTAGGTAACAATTAGACAACCGAAAGTAGAAGATTCTTGAAAAAAATCTTCTAAATATTATTTTTTGAATTTTTTTTTTTTGGTAATATTAAATAAAATTAAATTCTCTATCTGATACATTTAATTATTTTATTATATATTCTATAGATTTAGAGATAAAAGAAATATAATATATAACATAATCTGTTTTAATAAATTTTACAGCCGAAAGAATGCCATGGAAAAGAGTTGAAAATCTGAATGTTTGTAACTGATAGATAAATGTCAGTGTCAGAAATCCGGAGACATTACTGAAGATTTTTTCTGGGAAGTACATACATTATATTATTTCTTATTGTATTTATAGTTAAATATTAAAATTATAGGTATATTACACATAACCTTCAGAAATACTGTTAATGCCAACAATAAATTGGAATCATCTCGAAAAATTAGAAGAGTAGGACAAAATTTCTTCATAGAATGAATTTAAATATAAAAAATCTAAATGGAAAGATTAGATATAACCGTGAATACAGCTCGAAGGAAGACGATATTGAAATGTTATAAGCGCAAGATGAAAGTAAAATACAGAAAAATTGTATCTCATCGAAATAATGAGTAATGAATGAAAAATGTACTTGGAGAATCTCTTAATTCTTGATCTGTGACTATTATGGAGGTGACAAGTCTAAGTTGAAAGACTTAAATTTGTTTCAAACATTATGGGACAATGTACACCAGCACTGTAGCTAGAGTAACATTAAACTGCGAAAAAGCTATCAAATTATTCTCAAGTAAGTTGTAAATATTGACAAAATTACACATCGATATAAGAAAATAATCGGAGTGCAATCTATCCATCACTTTATTAATGGGAATTAGTGTTATTTAGATACAACATGTATGAAAAAATAAAATGTAAAAGAAGATATGTAAGAATAGATGCACAATTCAGATTATACATTTTAGCTGCCCAAAATTAATGTTTTTACTAGAATATGAAGAGAAAGTAAACAAGAACGTTGTTCGAATTGAAAATCCCGGTTACCAGCAAAAAAATTATATATAGTAAACTCTACTTTGAAATTTATTGTACATAATTTATGGTAAAATATCCTATAGATTTCGTAAATTATGTGAAAATTGTTTTATGTTGAGTCATGCTCTTACTGAAAAATAAAGAAGTTTATACGTCATAGATTTATATGAATATATTATTTGTATTTCTAAAAATATTCTTTGCTTTATGAATAGATCCAGGTAAAATATACGGCGAGAGGTTATGTGCTGGCCACATCAGATTTTTGTTTTATATGCTGCGTTCGTGTAAAGTTAGGACGCATATTAGCACTTTTAAGATGAAATTGAAAATTAGGTACTTCGGAGTCAGCTGTGCGTTTTCTAATTTACAGAACTTCCTTTCAAAAAACCATATTTAACCAAAATAAACTCAGTATTTCAATACATCGAAATAGCTGTATATACCATTTTACTGCTACTGTAAAATGGTATTTTACAGTAGAAAATAAACGTTTTTCTTGACCTTTTCCACACGCAATCTTGTTCATCTAATGACACAGATAGAAATGGTATTCATCTGTGGACAATAAGGAACTCCAGTGCTTCATTGCCTAGGTTCCTATGTTCTCACACAAAACATGGTAGCTACTCGTATATTCAATGTGCTACGAGAAAAGCCGGGCCAGCAACGGGCATTCTAGGGTTTAAACAATATCCTCGGCGACCGGTTCGTGCAGAAATTTCAATTCCACGAATAACTGCCACTTGGCAACAGACAATAGTTGATAGTACGTCCCATTCTTTTATTATAAATCGATGTTTAAATGCATAGTGTTTCTGATATTCGGCATTCGATGTTTTTCCCAGTTTGATAATAACTCCAAGTTACATTTTGGGCCGTACTTCTGGGAATAATCAAGGCTACAGCGATATATTGAATAATGTTATCAACTTCGCCTGAAGTTTACAACAAATTTACTTACTGTAGGTACTAAGAGTGCAATAAATTACGCAACAAGAGTCATTAACCAACTATAATTTAAGAATTTATTATTACGATAATAAATAAAGTGTACGTTACCGTTTTTATTTTCAGGTCAATTGTTCATATTTTAATATAAAAAATCTGATGTGACCAACACAATACCTCCCGCCATTTAATTTTTATTAATTTAAATACATACCTATGGGGTCTCGTGGCCGCGTGGCTGAGTGTCTTGTCGCGAATATGGGAAACCGAATTTGATCCCGATTAACATCAAATATTTTAAATTTGAAATAGCACAAAATTGACCGTGTGTGACGCTTGGTAAATGCTATGTTATGATCATTACCGAAATCTGTATACAAAGTAAATTAGCACACCCAGCAATGGGTAATATGCCGTGATGATATATTTATTTTTTTATTTAAATATGTACATACCTGTATATTTACTAATGCCAAAAATGATGTATATTTAGTTCCTTTCCATATAACTATTGTTCTATTTACAATTTTCTTTTTAAAACGTTACTATTATTATTATTATTTTAAATGATTTTTTTTTGACAGTGATATTTATCTGTCAGTCACATAATGGTTACATACATTTGAGCTGAACTCTGTAATCATAGAGTTGTGTTTAAAGCATAAGCTTCGAGATACAATTTTTATATTATTTTATAAATAAATCCATAAAAAATATAGAAAAACTATTAATGCAAACATGTAGAAAATTGAATAATCTTTAATTTTTATAAAAACAAACTGCGAAAAAATAACATTTAACGGTATATCTTGAAGAAAAACTATTTTGAGCTTCAAGTAAAGTGTCATTTCCTGCTATCCGATTACCACCAAAACCTAATGGCTTCTATATTAGAATACGGTAGAAATACATGGTTTCAAAACTTTTCCGAATGATAGTATTTGAGTTAGAGTGTCCAGAAGATCCACACATAAACAAACACATACACACACATACACACACAAACATCAACGTGAAAATGTTATGGTTTATAATACGTGTTTGGGTTTTACGTAAGGTGAACAAATCGCGGATACATTTTTCATAGCAAACATGGGAAATTTAATAACTTTCAATAATACATACTTGATTTATTTTTACCCTATCAAATTTTACGGGCCAGATAATGTTTGAAAAAAAGCTATTAAATTTTTATGTTAAGAATGCTGGGACACCCGGTATGTATATTCACGTATTTTTTTTTTCATTGAGATGTTCGTATGTCGCGTAAGATTTTTGTGGAAGTGAAAACGATGATTTCCCGGCGTATTTAGAGGCACGTTGGCAATTTAAGTTTCCGTTGACGTCGTCTTCTAATGGCCGGTGGATGCTCGGCGTCGTATACGTATCTGTAACTGCAAGTATGCGCGGTTATTCTCCAGACGATAAGCGGCGAAGTATCGAACCGATGTTTGGTTATCAGAGGATACATGCGTAAAACAGAAATACAGACAATTTAGTACCGGGAGAATAAGTTCTCAACTGAAACGGGAATTATATTTCCACTCTTGCAGTTCAGTGTTCAGGGATATTGGAAGATTCAGTGTTATAGGTTTCGTTTAGCGAAAATGGAGATATTACCGATGTGCTATAAATCTAACCAACTATCTGCCGCATTTGCATTATTACTACTTGCTTTTGCTTTTATTGCTTTCTACCCCTCTTATACTTAGCCAATTCTGCATAAATCACAACTAAATACATGTCATGTTAATACATAGTGACCTAACATTATTCAATACTCTGCAATATGGTTGAGACAAGCAAACTGTCATTCAAATATAAATTATGACATAAACCAATATAAGTACATACATACATAAAATCACGCATGTCCCACTTAGTGGGTTAGGAAAAACCCGATAATAAGAACAACATCAACATCATACAACAAATCCTTACTCTTAAACATATTAAAGTGATCGATTTTTAGTAGCGAAATACCGCATCCGGATGACAATAATAATTACGAAACAATCATCTTTTGCCACACATTCCTGGCTAAACCACTTCTTTCGCCTCGGCCACACTCATAATCGCATTGATACGTGCTCTTCTTCTCTTCCAACTTGGAAACTTTCTTTCTTTAAGCATCCTACCAACCATATCCATCCATTTACACACTGGTCGGCCACGCAATCGAAAACCCTCAACTTTACCAGCTACAGCTAGTCTGGACTGTCATATGAACGTCAGACGCATGCGCATTTTAAAAATATCATTCCAACCGACTGTTGTACAATCCATCGCACTGTTGGTTTGTTTGTTCCTACAGACTTCGGACGCATACATGAACATATCCGCGGATTGTCATATCCATCCTATGCTATGTATCATTTGTCAGCATATAGGCACTGCAATTTTCGCGGAGTGTTTGGAAAATATGTTATTGTTTACCTGTTTTCATAAGTGTACATAATGAGTGATTTGAAATTTGATAATTTGAATCTGATCCAGAATCATTATTATCTGATTACAGTAACTATATAGGTATGATAAATAATTAATATTTTATTTTAGATAATTTATTGACGAATATTTTTTCTGCAGAGGAGAGAGTCCGTTCCAACCATACAAAGTTTCTTGTATGTGTCTGAATAGGTAATATGAACAAGACATGCGCACAAAGGGTACATGAACGCATCCAAAAAGTCGTGTTGGAACAAATCTAATCTAAAATTACTAAACCAAATTGTAGATAGCATGCATATGTCATGTAGATTTTTCGTGTCCTGCAGAGTAAAGAAAGACAATACAACTACTACCAGGATAGATATTCTTTTGTCTTAGTTTAAATGTATAAAATGAGCTCTGTAAATTTGAATCCCAAGAATTATATATTTATTTGATATAATAACTATAATCTCGTGAGTTCAGCGATTGCTAATCGTCGTTCGTCCTTATTAACACACTTGCATAGTCTTAAATTTTTACTGCAACATAAATTTAAGAACTACTTTTTGGAACTTCAAATAAAGTACCGCTTCCGTCTGGCTGATAAGTATAGACTGCAAGATTTTTAAAAATAAATTATTTTATAAATTTATATTTAATATATATATATATATATATATATATATATATATATATATATATATATATATATATATATATATATATATATTACAGAACACCATGGTGGACATCCGATTAGAGAAGAAAATATATTTTTAAACCAGTGGTTTTCAAGTTAGAATTTATATTTTTTTAAATGGGATAGTATATATTTTTTAGCTTCATTCGATAGAGTATTTTTTTCTGAATTTAACCATGTAATCTTTTTATATTCTTACATAACAAAAATATCGAGAAAAAATCAATTGAAATTTACATAAATTTGATTTTTATAGTCATTTTTCAGTAGGCTATGTATGAAACAAAAACTGCTATTTTCAATTTGAATTATTTGATAGAAATCAAGTAGAACACAGTTTTTATAAAGCTATTAAAAAATATTTGTTTCATTTTAATTTAATATCAATTGTTTTCCATACACGTCTTAGAAGTTATATGTCTATAAAAATAACAATTAAAATTAATTATCGTATAAAACGTTAACAAAATGAGAAAATTAAATTACTCCCGTACACGACTCACACAGAATTTTGGAATTCACATTTTACTTGGTTATTACAGCCCTATGCGTGCGACTGTGGCAGTAATTCAATAATTCGTTTTTTTCAGTTTCGTGATTTATTATGTTTCTTTTCTTTCTCTTCTAACTTGAAAATATATAAAAATTTTGGTAAAATATACTTATATGTGTGTAGCAGCATTTATAGGAAATCAAATAAAGGAAATACTATAATATATTTTTTTAAATATCCCCTGTCACTTACTATTAAATACATTATCAGCAGTAAAATTTGAAAAAAAATACTATTAACGATTTATTACATCTTATTTATAAATTTATCTTCTTAAGAATTTACACAACAATTCAGCAAGTCGGATACAAAAAACTCCCACTGTTCAATGAAACTCTACTTTTGTACAATTTGATGGTTTTGACATTAATCAAAGTTACACATTTTCAACACAGATGGTTATACTAGTATATTAACAGCAAAAACAATATTAAAAAGTCATATTTGTTTATTTTATTGTAATATAAACTCAAAGTGCCAACTATTAGCGCTATGTCAACTACCGGTGCTTTTACCTTAATACGAGTAGGTATTTAACTTTTGTAATAACAGATGTTTTGAATTAATTCAATTTCATGAAAAAACTACCTAGAACCTTAAGTAAAGGGCGATTTTTGATTAATCGATTGATTTGGAAATCATGAGGGTTACCTGCAAAATTTTCTGATTCACATATGTGGATTGTCGATGTTTGATTTTTGGGATGATCTTTATATTTCCCTTACTTCGAGTAAAGAAAGATAAAATATCTACATATTTTTGGGTTGCTTCCATTGATTAAATTAAAATCAGAAAGTAATCAACTGTTCGCATATAAATATGTGAAAATCTTAAATATCGAAAATAAGTTTTTTTTTTTAGATTTGTTGGTGTTCTGGTTTTGTATTTCGATGTTTACAGTAGGCATGTCAAATTTCAAATTTATTTAGATTCCGAGCATTTTGAAATTTGTACCGGAATCAAAAGATAAACAACCCTAATTCTGTAGCGAAGTTACTAACTCTTAACAACAGTTAGCAAATAACCAATAGTATTTGCAAACACTGAATAGAACAAGAAAATGACATTACATAAAGAATTACATTCGTTTTCGTGGGTTGCCAATAGACAGCTATGGTTTACTGGTTGTATGGCGATGAGTTCATTGTTCAGGTAGTGACGATCGCTTGTTGGTGTTTTGGGTTTGTTTCTTGTAGTTTGCGTTCTGGTGGTTTGTTGTTTACTTATATTGATAATTGCATAGTTCCGGTACTGAAATTCGCTACTGTTGCATTAGCATCATATTTCAGATTATGCAGGATAACGTTCTCAACATTGGGATTTTGAAAACTATACGAGAGAAGTTGATTAAGGGTATATTCCAAAAATAAAATATAAAATCCGAAACCACGGTTCTGGTAACGGACTGGTTGCAGTCACGTGACTATTTTTAATGAAACACTTCGGTTTCATTCGGTTCTCAAAATTATAACATAACCTCTAAACCTAGATCATATGATAGTAGCGGCAACTCTAAAATATTTATGGATTTATTACTTTTAACAAGTAGTGACGATGAACAAATAAAGCAAATAGTTACACAGTTATTGCCGTCTATAAAAAGCAAGTTAAAAATCATTAATTTTGCGAAATAACTATTATATTATTGAATTATTGTTTGTTTTTGTTAGGGAAGAGACCTAGAATAGAAGAATATGTTGAAATAATTACAGTGACGAGGTATTTCGATCACATTTCCGGATGAATAGAAACACTTTATTTTTTATTAAATTTCAATGGAGACAATTTAACATCTCCCGTTTTCTTAAGTGGTCGCCCAAAAAAAAAGCCGAATTACAGCTTCTACTTGCAATTTGGTATTTAATACAAAAATAATATAAATGCTGTATATTGTATACACATAAAATGTATGTAAAATAAAAATATATTCTTTATATAACGAAAATCAAGTTCCTTAATAAAGTAACAATTGCATTAATGTGTACAAACACAAAAAAAACTACCACGTGTGACAGAAGTTTTGGGTAAATACGTAAATATAACCCAACATTTATTTATGTTTTAGAAAAGGATAGATATACGTAATCGGCATAACCGAGCTAAAAGAATGGTTACGCTGGTTGCAACCACTTTAACCGTTACCATGTTTCATTAATCCACAATTTACATCTTTTGATATTTTTGGAACACTTTCGGTTAACCATGGTTAAAATTTGTTATTTTTGGAATATACCCTAAGTTAGACCTTTAATAAAAGTTGCCATATTAACAGACCAATTTCGTGATGTACTTGTTTTTCCGAAAACATGTATAGTTTAATAGATAGAAGCGAAATAATACAAAATTCATGTTTACACATTTTTATTTACTTGTGAATGGCGATGCTTTATTTTTTTTTGCTTTTTGATTTATAATGACAAAGTTATAATTGAAGGTTCTTTTTACAAAAAACTGAATATGTTCAAAAATTCATATTTTCAGAGAATAGAAAAAATAAATGGCAATTGTAAATACATATAGTATTTTTCACGAAACAATGGAATAGCGCAATAAAAAGTGAAAGATTTTAGACATGCGTAATTGATGTAGGTATAGTTGTGCTTGTTCATTATAAACTCATTATCCTTCCTTATCTAAAGGTGATGGAAGCTAAAAAGTATTGAAGTTTTATTTTATGGATCCAACATTTATTAAAAAATAATAAGAATATAAAATATCTGCACTTATTTAGTTATTGTAGGAATTTTCCAATTATTCCAAAAAAATACTGAAAATAAAGATTATATTTTTCATCTTTTTATTATTTAATTAAAGAAATCTTTTCAAATCTTTTACAGAAAGGAAACTAATTGTTTCTTGCAGAATTACAAACATACTTATATTTTATCTGCTTTGTTAAGTTTTTAACAAAATCTTGTTGTTGAGAATGTGACGCGACCGGAATCGAACGATATGGCTCCATAAACCGGAAACCAGAAACCTCAATTATTATAATTATTATATTTAGATTTTCTCTTTACAAGTACATATATAATATAATAATTCTTTTTATTTACAAAAAACCGTTTTCCCATGTTAAACGCCTATGTCAAGGTTTGCTTAGGACACACGGTATATATATATATATATATATATATATATATATATATATATATATATATATATATATATATATATATATGTGGCGGATCAAGTAAACTTCAATATTTATCAAGTTATCCGCCACGTTAGCCTCGCCCATTGTTGATCAGCTGTTCCGAGGTTACCTGGGAACAGCTGACAACAAAACATTCATTACTTTTGTACTCCTCGTTTTGATGTAATGTCAAAATTTCTTAATAAAATTTATTAGATATTTACAATACATTTACAACTTAATTTTCCAAGTGTTTGTTTTACAAATTGTAACGATTAGATTATTGCAAGTGACACACCAGAAGAACACGAAAAACATTTAAAGACTCTCTTCAATAGACTCCAACTATACGGCATCGTCATCAACCAAAACAAATGTCAATTTGGACAAAAAGAAATTGAATTTTTGGGACATCATATTTCGAAAAACAGCATCACATCAGTACAAAAAAAAATTGAATCCATTAAACACTTTCCAGAACCAAAAACTCAAAAATCACTAAGAGAATTCTTGGGTTTAATAAACTTTTATCACAGATTCATCCCAAATTGCTCAATTATCGCACAACCCTTAAATCAACTAATAGACAACAAAAAAGACTAACTCCAGCACCTTAGATTTAGACCAAACAGCGAAACAAGCATTCAAAAACTTAAAAAATGCATTATTCAATTACACAACCTTAACAATCCCTAAACAACACGCAATGACCAACATAATGGTCGATGCATCAGCAACGGAGTCGGCGCCGTACTACAACAATACTACGACAACACATGGCACCCTATCACCTTCTTTTCAACAAGTTTTACACCAACCGAAAAAAAAATATAGTACCTTTGGTAGGGAACTATTAGCAATATATCTAACTATAATTTTTTTTAGATATTTCTTAGAAGGAAGACTATTTCATATAATAAAATATCATATACCCCTAACGTACGCCCTACATAAAAATTCTGACACATATTGTCCGAGAGAGATACGTCAAATGGACTATATTCTACAATTCACAAACGACATACGTCACATCAACGGTAAAAACAATCCAGTAGCTGACGCTCTATCAAGAAATACAATAAACAATATAAATCAAACTACAACAATAGATTACGAATCTATTTCCAAAGATCAAACAACTGATACAGAATTGCACACACTCAAAAATTTAAATACAAATAACCTCTTATTCAAAAATTTCGAACTCCCCAACTCTAAAACACTCATTTGTTGCGACACGTCGACCGGCACACCACGACCTTACATTACCTCTAAATTTCGCAAAGACATATTCGCAAAATTTCACTGCCTGACGCATCCCGGCATAAATGCGACTAAAAAACTCATTTCTGCCAAATTTATATGGCCAAACATGAACACTAACTTACGAGACTGGACAAAAACTTGTGTAATATGCCAAAAATGCAAAGTTACTAGACACACTAAAGCACCTTTAGGCAAATTTGACACTCCGTCAAAAATATTTGACATGATACACATAGATTTGGTAGGCCCTCTACCAACCTCAAATAATCATTCATATCTACTAACATGCATCGATCGCTTCACCAGATGGCCAGAGGTAATTCCCTTAAAAGACACGAAAATCGAAAAAATAGCTCACGCATTTATAACCGGCTGGGTATCAAGATTTGGGGTACCATCCACTATTACAACGGATCGAGGCCCACAGTTCCAATCATCCTTTTTTAAACATTTAACTTCACTATTAGGCTCAAAATACATCAGTACAACAGCTTATCATCCGGAATCCAATGGTATGATAGAACGGTTCCATAAACAACTAAAATCCGCATTAAAATCCTGCTACAATGCCAAGGATTGGTTCGACAACATTCCAATGATATTATTAGGAATACGGACAACATACAAAGAACCACTCAATGGTACGGCAGCGGAAATGGTCTATGGAACAAATATAACATTACCAGGAGAATTACGACATAACGCAATCAAAACACCCCTCCAACAAAGTTACGATGGCCCATACAAAATAATCAATAGACATAACAACTATTTCACTTTGGAAATAAACAAAAAACCACAAACCGTTTCAATAAACAGATTAAAACCAGCATACATCTTACCCTAACGGGTTTAAAACTCCTCCATACCCACACGCACCAGAACCGTGGAACAGAAGAGGAACCTTTTCATAAGAACCATTGTTAATTATAAATATCAAGAATTATGTTATATCGTTTCTCTGGGTAGGGGGTAATGTGGCGGATCAAGTAAACTTCAATATTTATCAAGTTATCCGCCACGTTAGCCTCGCCCATTGTTGATCAGCTGTTCCGAGGTTACCTGGGAACAGCTGACAACAAAACATTCATTACTTTTGTATTCCTCGTTTTGATGTAATGTCAAAATTTCTTAATAACATTTATTAGATATATACAATACATTTACAACTTAATTTTCCAAGTGTTTGTTTTACAAATTGTAACGATTAGATTATTGAACAAAGATAATCCTTTCGTTATATATATATATATATATATATATATATATATATATATATATATATATATATATATATATATATATATATATTTCGAGGAATTGTCATGCTGAATACAATTCGTGACTATGACTAGAATTTTACCGGTTTTTTACCTTCTGTCACCTTTAGGTAAGGAAGGTATTGTCTTTGGTCAAAAAATTCAATGATGAGTTTTTAATGAATAAGCATGTTTTAGGATCCCTATAATACGTTTTTACCATTTTTACGATGATGTGTGTGTATGTGTGTGTGTGTGTGTGTGTGTGTGTGTGTGCGTGTGTGCGTGCGTGCGTGCGTGCGTGCGTGCGTGCGTGCGTGTGTGTGTGTGTGTGTGTGTGTGACAAAAGTTTCGGTTCCCATAACTGCAATACCACGATTCCAAAAATTATATTTTTCCGTATTCCTCAAGTTTACATCCAAAAGAACAAGTGATTAGATTTTGGTTATAACTGGTGAACCGGAAGTGGCATCATTTGAAGATTTAACAGTTAAATTTGATTTATTGGCATTTAACGTTATTATAACTTAAAGAATATATTATTCTTCATACGATTTGATTACATTTTATACTTCATATTCAATAGATACATAGTTAAAGAATTTTAAAGAAATTAAATTTTATAGTTCAGCCAGCTATGCTAAACATGGAAACTACTAATATATTCATATATTTCAAATTGACAGATGTCAGTATCAATAAAAATAAATTAATGTGGCAGAGATGAGGATGTTGAAGTAGATGTAGGGGAACACGCAGAAAGATACGGTAAGAAAATAACTCTAGTGTTACAAGTTTCTAGAAAGATACAAGACGATTACATTGGTTTGAACATATCATGAGGAAAAATGAAGAATTATATTGGAACAAGATTGAATAGTTTACTAATAGGAGGTTGAAGAAACAGAGGAATACCAAAATAACATGGATGGACTGTATTGTAGAAGACTTGAGAGAAAAGGACCTGAATGAGAACGACACGCAAAAATAGCGACCCCTAACGAATGGGAAAAGGTAAAGAAGAAGAAGATGTCAGTGTCAAGTGCAATTTGAATAGTTTGTTTATGAAATAATTTTACTGGAAATTTCGAATCTTTTGCAAGAAAAATTATGTATGGAATTTATACATTATATACAGGATTGACGGAAGGTATTGTGCTGGCCACAACAGATATTTTTTTTTAAAAACCTTCACTCGTGCTGTCGCACTCGTTTTGATTTTCGTCGCAACAAGCAGTCACTAGTGGTGTTATATATAAAAATTACATGCATACAATTTTTCACCTATAGATAATATTTTTTTGTCACTGAAACTAGTTATTTTCTGTACACATATAAAATATTTTTTCGTAATATGAAAAACTAAGCAAAATTCAATGAACACGTTCATAGGTATAAAGATATATATTAAATACCTGAAAATTATTGTGCGAGATGGACTAAGAAATACCTTTTTAAATTATTTAATTCATTGTTTTACTTTATACACAGTTTATATATGTTTTTATAACATAAGCGAAATCTAACATTTTCAGTGAATACAATACATTCGTGGTCAGAAATACCAAATACTTACAAAAAGTTCGTTATCGACAAAATAAATACCTACGGGTATATTTATTCTTTTTTCGTTAAGATATGAACCGCTGGTCTATAAAAAAATTGGAAATTAAAAAAGTGTAGCGAACACGTTATTTATTACGAAAAATGAATGAAAAGAAATCCGTTCGAAATTGTCGGTCGTGAAAAATTCAATAATAACAATAAATTCAATAATTGTCGTTGGTAGGTACTGAGTCGTGGTTTATGGTTTAATGAATGCATTATTAATACTTAAATATTATGGGGTTTAGTGGTCGCGTGCCTGAGTGTCTGCTCGCGAATCTGGGGAACCGGGTTCGATCCCGACTTCCCGAACGACGCCAAATAATTATTTCGAATTTTAAATGGCATAAAAGTGACTCCTCTGGTGCACTCTCAACGTCAGAAATGAGTGCCCGTGAGGTGACGCTTGGTAAATATTCACATGGTACGAATATGCTATCATCATTACCCAAATCCGAAATCTGTGTACAAAAGCAGATTGGTACACTCAGCAATTGGTAATATGCTGTGATGATTTATTTATTCATTTATATTACTGAATATGAATATGTTTGTTAAATTTGATACGAAAATATGCCCTGAGTAATAACTTTAGATGAAGATGGTCACAATATACAACATACAATACATCGTCGTATAGCCTTTCATATTCCCGGAAGTACCATCTAATGCGCAAGCCGGTGTTTTTGTTAAACTAGAGAATACATCAAAAGACCAGAAGCAGGTACATCATGCATTACAAATTCGCTTGAACTTCGATTTACGTATACAGGTGTTTCTATAAGCTTGCACACTATTGGTAACTTTTTTATTTGAAGAGGTACGAGGTTGGTTAAATAAGCAAAATTGTACCATTTTGAATAAGAAAATTGGTGATATTAGAAAAAAAAATGTATCAGCGGTTCCAAAATATGGGACAAAATATATATTTTATAAATGGAACCACATACCTTTTCTTCTTTTATTGGAAATCTTGTTTAAGTACAAAGTGGTGTGGGCAATTGTATCCATGGCTTACTTGGCGAAATTAACTAAAAATAGTTGACAAAATTTTCATTTTTAAAAGTAAATAAATCATTTATTTGAAAAAAATTGTACAAAAACAACATTATCTAATTGAAAAGAGAAAAAAACTGCTCTTTCCATTAAAATAGTACAAAATATATAGTTCCATTTAAAAAATATATTATTTGTCCCATATTTTGGGATTCGCTGATACATTTTTTTTGCTGTTATCATCAATTTTCTTATTAAAAATGGCACAATTTTGCCCATTTAACCAACCTCGTACTTTTTCAAATAAAAAAGTTACCAATAGTGAGCAAGCTTATAGAAACACCTTGTCTAGGTGTTCATTAAAACTCTGTATATAGAGATTTGACAATTTTACTGTTAAATATAGCGTATTTTATAGCAGTGCTTTTCAACTTGTGTTCCGTGGAACACAGATGCATTTCGGAAATGTTCCGCGAAATTTTGTAGCATTTTTGATTTAACTAAGCTTTGTTAATTAAAAATTAATATGAATGATCCGAGCGAAAACTGCTATAGAATTACTTTTTGTTGACATGAAAATGTGTTAAAATTTGTACTAATGGACCTCCATTGATGGTAGGAAGCGGGATTTGTGGCTTTGCTCTTTTGCACAAAACAAATTGAGACGTTTTTCAACCATTTCTTCTTGCATAGACAAGCACTTATTGCAAAAACATTGCAGAATATTTTGACTAAAGTTACTAACAATTCTAACATGAAAGCTTACTTCGTCACACAGAAGTCAACTCAGATTGATCTCTGGAGGAAAGATGTTTTTTCCACATACTAAAATTTAGAAAAGAATTGCTTTGTTTCTTTCAAAATGAAAACACTTTATTAGCGCAAGATCTTAAAAATAATATATGGTGTGCTCAGTAAAACCAATATCACAAATATTTTAAATTATTTAAACAATTAATACAAGTATACAGTTAAGAATGAATATATTTTAACTACGACAAACAGATTATCAGCATTCTATATAGATTATTTTATGGAAAAAGCGAGTAACAGAAAACAATCTGAAGATTATACATGTATGAATTTACATTTAAGTGTTGCGCCTGAAGTTCTTGCAAACAAAAGTGTTCTGTGGTGTTGAAAAGTTTAATTTTAAAGACGTGAAAATAAAAGTAGATCCAGAATACAATTACATAACAAAAATGATTGTTGGAATTACTATAAAATCAAGTAACAAGACATGCCTTTTGGCCTTATTTATTTAAAAAGGCAAAAAAGTAAAAAAAAAAATTATTCCTGCGGCGGTGTTTCTTGACCAAGGCGATGCCTGGTTGAACATCCATTTTTTCACCAACTGTTTAAAATTAAGTAATATTAATTTTATAAAAAAAATATTTTCTAGTAGTACATATTTCGTTTTTGATAAACATAATCATTTTGGCATCCTGCATAAATAAATTAAATTATTTCGTTTTATTATCAAATTATTTTCAAAAATATTATTATTTTCGAATTACACCTATTCGAATATATTTCACATATTTGTTTCATAATTTCAATCAATAAAATTGAGAATTTCTATAGATAATTCAATAACTTAATAAAATATTTAAAATGTAATAAAATGTAAATAGTTGGAATTGGAAATATGGTATAAACTCAATTTGTGTACATGTTGTAATATTGCTGGTCTGAAATATTGTGATGTAGAAATCTGAATTTTTCTAAAGCACGTCAGACCAAGATTAAATACGAATGGGGTTCTACACCAAAATATAAAATTGAGTAAAATGTTAATTATATTCAAAGTAGATAAGAAAAAATCTGATGTGGCCAGCACAATACCTTCCGTGAATCCTGTGTATTATGTACAAATTCCATATATAAATTTTCTTGCAAAAGATTATAAATTTTTGGTATTATGTGATTCCCTTTCTCGGCAACTGAATTCCATACTCCTGATAACAAACAAACCACATGAAATAAGAAAATTATGAAATTTTGATTGAAAAATTATAACACTTGTCAGTTATGGACATAATTAATTGCTGTCATGTTGACACGGGTCAAAGTCTTGTTACTGCACGCGCCCTATACATAAATTTTCTTGCAAAAAATCCCATATTTCATTATTTCATTAACAAACTATGCAAATTGCACTTGACACTGACACCTTCTTCTTTAGTTTTTCCCATTCGTTAGGGGGTCGCTATTTTTTATTTTCTTCTTCCACTCATTTTTGTTTTGCGTATCGTCCTCATTCAGTTCCTTTTCTCTCAAGTCTTCTACAATACAGTCTTTTCATCTTATATTTAGTCTTCCTATGTTTCTTCCACCTTCTATTAATATATTCATCTCTCCTCATGACATGTTCAAACTAATGTAATCGTCTCTCTTATATCTAGAAACTTCTAACACTAGAGTTACTTCCCTTATTCTTTCATTGATTTACATTTTATTGATACTGACATCTGTCAATTTGAATTACCTGAATATATTAGCAGTTTCCATGGTTAAGTTAGCATAGCTGGCTGAATTATGAAATTTATATAAAATTTATTATCGTTATTCTTCTTTAACTCTATATCTGTAGAATATGAAATATAAAATGCAATCAAATCGTATAGACAATAATATATTCTTTAAGTTATAATAACATTTAACTGATTTTTTCAAGAAAAACTGTTAAAATCTTCAAATGAGTGTACTTCCGGTTGACCAATTATAACCAAAATCTAATCAAGTCTGCATATGGTTGTAAGGAAGACGAATACGCAAGAATTGTAATTTTTGGAATTCTAGTATTGGAGATGTCGTGCCCGAAAAAGCGTCCACACACACACACATACATACACACACACACGCACACACGAACACACACACACACACACATACAGACATCATCGTAAAAATAGTAAAATCGTATTGTAAAGACCCTAAAACGTGCTTATTCAATGAAAACTGACCACCGAATTTTTTGACCAAAGACAATACCTTCCTTACCGTGACGGAAGGTAAAAATCATGAGTCAGATGAAAGAAGATGATAATATATAGCTAACTAATAATGGAAGTCACCATTCAAAAGAATATTATTTTTCTTTTCAACGATGTATATCCATGAGCATGCATATTTATTCGTTTTAACTAGCAAAAATTCAACAGTTATTAAATTTATAAACAAAACAGTAGTGAGAACTCTGGTTTTGGTAATGAAACAAATAATTGTAGATTATAATTTTTTTAATTGCGAATTTCCGAATTTAGTTCTTAAAATTTACCTATGGATAAGGAAGGTGAGTTTTTAATGAATAAGCACGTTTTAGAGTCCCTAGAATACGATTTTACTATTTGTACGATGTCTATGTATGTGTGTGTGTGTGTTTGTGTGTGTTTGTGTGTGTGTGTGTGTGAGTGTGTATATGACGATCGTTTCGGATCGCATAACTCCAATACTACAATTTCAAAAATTATAATTATTTCATATTACTCTTTCGGACGTCCATATGAAGAGTTGAATAGATTTTGGTTACGATTGGTTAACCAGAAGTATCCTAATTTGAAGATTTTAACAGTTTTTATTGAAAATACGCTGTTAAATATCATTTTTTGATCTTTTATGTTATTATAAGTATTAAAGAATATTCTATTCTCTATTCGATTTAATTATACTCGTATGTTTTTCTTCATATTCAATGAATTTAGAGATAAAGAATTATAAAGAAATATCTTGCAACCTATGCTGTTAAAAGCTGCATCATAGAAACAGAATATTCAAATATTACTAATTGACAGATGTCAGTGTCAAATAAAATTTCCATAATGTCTTTGTGAAATGATTTTACTAGAAATATAAAATAATTTAATGTGGCGAAAACAAATCACAATTCTATAGATTATTATGTTATAAATAAAATACTATATACCTATGTTTATATTTCCTACTCCTTATTTAAAAAAAAATGCTGTTCTTTTTAGGAGTAGTTCAGTTCAGTACTAGGTAAGATCAGTTCATTTCTCCCCTAAAAAGAAAACGCCCATAGAATAGTTTGCAAAAAAAATCTGTGGAATTTGTACAAAATATGTAGAATTGACGGAAGGTAATTTGTTGGCCACATCAGATTTTTTTATATGGACGTTATAATACGCAATTATATTTAAAAGGAAATTAGAGGAATATTACAATGCGGGGTAAATTAAATATGAATTTCATTTGTTTATTTTCACAATCACAACCATTGCTTTTAGTCTATAAATTTTCGGCAATTTTTTTTTTTCTAGTTATATAATAATTATCTATTATGGCGGCCATATAAAAATTATAACTTTGACATCATAATTCAAAATTCAACTGTGATAAAAAAATAATTGAGCTTCGCCATTTTAAGGAGCACATGAACTGTAAACCAAAATTTAATATAATTTCATACTTAGAAGTTCGTTGCAAATATAAAAAATCTGATGTGGCCAGCACAATACCTTCCGTCAATCCTGTGTATTATGTATAAATTCCATACATAAATTTTCTTGCAAAAGATTATAAATTTCCAGTAATATTATTTCATGCAAATGGCACTTGACACTGACATCTTTTTCTTCTTTAGCTTTTCCCATTCATTAGGGGTCGCTATTTTTTATTTTCTTCTTCCATTCATTTCTGTTTTGCGGGTCATCCTCATGTCAAAATTTTTCATTCAAAATTTTATTTTTTGGTATTTTATGATTCCTTTTCTCGGCAACTGAATTCCACACCCCTGATAATAAATAAACCACATGAAATAAGAAAATCATGAAATTTTGAATGAAAAATTATGACATTTGTCAGTTATGGACGTAATTATTAGCTGTCATTTTGACACGAGTCCACATTCGTATCTGCTTGCCAAAGTCAGTAAAGTCACGTCACTGCACGCGCCTTACACATAAAAGATGCTATATTTTCAGTTAAATTATTTAATAAAACTATGCGAATTGCACTTGATACTAACATCTTCTTCTTCTTTAGTTTTTCCCATTTCTTAGGGGATCGCTAATTTTTCTTTTCTTTTTCTACTAATTTTTGTTTTGTGTGTCGTCCTCATTCAGTTCCTTTTCTCTTCTTTCATCTTATATTTGGTCTTTCTATGTTTCTTCCACCTTCTGTTATAAGCTATTCATTCTTCCAATATACTCATCTCTCCTCATGACATGTTCAAACCAATGTAATCTTCTCTCTTATATCTTTCTATAGAAACGTTCAACACTACAGTTTACTATTTATTGATACTGACATCTGTCAATTAGAATTACCTGAATATATTAGCAGTTTCCATGGTTAAGTTAGCATAGCTGGCTGAATTATAAAATTTATTATCTTCATAATTCTTTAACTCTATATCTGTTGAATATGAAATATAAAATGCAATCAAATCGTATAGAAAATAATATATTCTTTAAGTTATAATAACATTTAACTGAGTTTTTCAAGAAAAACTGTTAAAATCTCCAAATGAGGGTACTTCCGGTTGACCAATTATAACCAAAATCTAATCAAGTCTGCATATGGTTGTATGGAAGAGGAATATGCATGAATTGTAATTTTTGGAATTCTAGTATTGGAGATATCGTGCACGAAACGGCGGTCCACACACACACACACACACACAGACACACACACACACACACACACACACACACACACACACGCACACACGAACACACGAACACACACACACACACACACACAGATACAGACATCATCGTAAAAATAGTAAAATTGTATTGTAAAGACCCTAAAACGTGCTTATTCAATGAAAACTCACCACCGAATTTTTTGACCAAAGACAATACCTTCCTTACCTATAGGTGACGGAAGGTAAAAACTGTCAATTTTATGTATTACTAAAAAAATTCTCTATAATCATCAAAATGGGGGTATGCAAAAAATGAAGGATTGATGTGGTCGTTTCATTGTTAAACGAGCATTCACGTAAATGCCTAAATCAGCGATGACGAATTGTTTTGGCGAAATATAAGTCGTGGTCAAATATTTTAGTTGAGTAAATTCAAAATGAATACAATTGAAGGGTGATGGGCCCCTTGGGCTTCAAAAAAAAAAACCATTTTCGGTAATCTTAATGTGGAGAGGGATCCAAATAAGGGTCATTGAAATATTCTCTTGGCATAGGAGTGTTTCGGGAAAAGTTAATAAATAGATATAATGCACTAAGGGTATCTGAACATGTTACCTATGTACTAAATGTACTTATACGAGATTTGTGAGTGTGAGATTCATTTATGTTTTTGATACTAATACTGGTAGATATTAAAATTTCAACCATGTATATATTGTTGTGTAACAGGGCCGGACTGGCCATCTGGCAATTCCGGCAAATGCGAAAGAGGCCAATGCTTACCTAGGCCGGTTTTGTGCTCTCCGGGGCCGGTTTACAAGAGCAGTTTGGGGCTGATTTGCAATAAAAGCCAGAACCAAATTTAGTCCCCAGTCCGGCCCTGTTGTGTGATCCGAATATTGTTTAATGAGAGACGATTTGAAAGATAAAGGGTTCGATAAAGGCTCTTTGGGGAGAAACAGCGATCGCCATTCGTGCAATAATTAAAAATAGAAGAGTGTGTCGGTGAAAAGCGAATAAACGCGGGAATCAGAGGGATTTCCAAGCAAGGAAAACACGCCGTAATAGGATTACTAGAAAAACTGTAATTTTTCAACGGGCAACGATATGAAAAGCTTCGTATCGAAACCGATTGCGAATTAAACACGCTAAACTGAACACAATCGGAAAATTACTTGCTAAGGCCCCTTCTCTCTTATACCAGTAGCGTACAAGGGGATATATTTACGGGTGCAGCATTTTGGTTCATTGACTGATTAAACACATATATCGCCTGTTTAGAATAATAGTGTCATTATTTTGTGATGCAGATACTTTTAAACTTCTTCTTCTTCCTTATGTTTTTCCGTGTTGCAAATCTGCTTAATGGGAGTTACTCTGATGTGACTGCGACTGCGTTATAACACTCCATGTATTTCCTATACAGCAATATTTTGTTTATCGGTATAAGGATGTGTTCCTCAGAACCGTTACGTTAACCGAATTATCGTTAGGTTTTAAAAATAAATAAACATAAAAACATTTTGATTTTTTTCTAACATTTATTATTTACAAACCGAGACAACTGAAACCATTTTCTTTCAATTAAAAACATTTTCTTTCAAATGAATATTAGAATTAGTATCTTCTTGTTCGAAAATTTCTAGTTAGTTCTTGCAGTTTCTCAATCGCGAGAGGATTGTTGTTGCCAATTAGTAATATTTGAATATGTTCAATTTTAACTTCTTTGAAATTTCATTGGTACGCCATTTATTAGGTTTATTCTGGATAATTGCATCATTATTGTGTTTTATGTTCTGATTTTTCTTCTAAATTGGGTCATTTCTATATTTAAACGGTTTTGAGGTATTTTGGTGGTAATTCTTACCATGGGTATTGGATATTTTTCATAGCATTTATTATGTTGTAAAATTTTCAGAATTTCTTTATTGAATCTTGCAGATTATGAAGTTTCAATTAATTTGGCAAAAGTATATATAAATACGTATGTTGTGTGCGGTATGAATAAAAATAAGAGGTGTTACATCTCTGTCTACAATAGCGTTATTGCTTAGTATCGTTCATAGAGATAACGTAAAACGAGGGATTACTGTGTTATGATGAGTCAAAATTGCCATTAAATAATTAACTCCTTTGGGTATTTTTTATAAATTGAAAAATTAGTTTCTTCGTATAAGCAACTTTTAAACTACTGGTCATAATACCTGAACATTTCTTTAATATTGAAGGAATCAAGACAATTTATTAAAGATGTGTAATACGGGCCACTCAAAATAACTTTTTTATTTATAATTATTTTGTAATTTTCTTGTTATATTTTTAAACTAGGATTCGGGGTTTACAAATACGGTATTTGACATAATGGTCGCGCTTCTGGTTTAACCGGAAATGATATTAACTTTTATATTTCGAATGGGACACCCTATATATTTTTATATATTTGGAATCTACATAAAATTACAAAATCAATGATAGGCTTGTATTGCATTTTATTGAAGAAATAAATTACATAAATTGTAAGAGAAAATTATGAATAATTAACCTGGTAAGCCATATCAGGTGGGCTGTAATACCGAATTGGTCATTTTTTGTAACAAAATATAAAATCTTACAAAAATAACTTACTATTTAATTTAAGCAATTAACCAAAATATCACTCAATATTATCTTAACTTTTTCACAGTCTGCCTGACACCAGATTAATAAGACTATTCTGTGAGCATTGTTATGACAACGAATCGTTAATACGTTATATCGTTATAATAATATCGAAAATTGTTTAATAGGCTTATTCTGTAAACGTTCGTTGTGACATTATGCATTGTTATATCGTTATTATAACGATAATTGTTAAAGTGGTATTCTCTAAACATTAATTTAATTGTACATAAGGAAAAAATATAACGATAACGTTATTTTTTAACGACTGGAAAAATCATTCGTTATATTTTGTCAATAATTCAATATTTTTATTCGTGTCAAAATATAATTGCTATTATGTTGAATAATGATCTCAAAAACCCGTTATATTATAGTTTTTTTCAAGGTAATATTAAAATAATTTAATAAGTTACTATTCCTAGCGCCTAGCGCAAGCTTCCCAATTTGTTTACAGATGGTAGTAATAGCCCACAACAAGAAGAAGAAAGAGTCTGACAACTGACAGGTTGACAGCTGACTCCCACCAGATCCAATCTAAACTAGAAGTTTTGTAAGTGATATTGAATTATTTTATATATTTCATTTAAAATTATAATTTGATTTTAGGAAATAAAAGTTCTTAACGTGATCCCAAGGTTATTATTTTTTAAAATATGTTACAGAATACGGATAAAAGATAACAATTATTGTTAAGTAGATATAACTATTTTCATAATAACGATTTCGTTATGATAATGAGTCGTTAAGCGAATATTTTACAGAATGGGTCTATAAGTATACATATTATTTGTAATCTATTTCTTCAATAAAAATGCATTTCAAGCATATCGTTTTATTTGTAATTTTACGTAGATTCCAAATATATAAAAATGTATACGGTGTACCACTTGAAATATGAATGATGTCACTTGCGGTTAAATCGAAAGCGCTACCATCATACTACATACCATGATTTGGGAGCCCCTATGCCTTATTTACAAATATATCTAGAAAATTAAAAAATAATTTTAAATAAAAAAGTTATTTCGAGTGGCCTATTTTTCAGTGATACTGTATATAGGTCAGAGCTGCGGAGTAATTAATTAGTTTTGGTAATTAATTACTAATTAAATTACTTTTTCCCAAATTGTAATTTGTAATTAATTACTTTGTAAAAAAAGTAATTGTCTTCAATTACTTTTTAAAATTTGGTTTTTCAAATATTAATTACTATTTTGAACCAACAAGTAAGGCAATGCCGGGATACGGGCGTAGAGTAGTTTATCTGCGTTGTGGGTGTAACAACAGGTTACAAATGCAACTTGTCATACGCGTTGGGACTTACGACGTACTTTGTACTTTTACTTAAGTTATAATTTATTATTTTTTCTGAATGCTAATAATAATAATATAATTTTCAGGGAATTTGCAATGTCTTCATATAGGGTTTCATATAAATCAGTAAAAAGTATTTTTTATAACCATATACACATATATACAGGGTGACTCTGGAAAGATGCCCACACTTCCAACATATTTATTACAAGTAATCTCGATTTTCCCAAATTCATCCTGTATATAAGTAACTTGTGTTACGGAAATTCCAAATCACTTTAAAACATTTGCATTCCACTATATGAAGGGTTACATTCGTGTCTACCTGCGAATGAGGCAGGTTTTCCTACCCTAAACAGATATTGGTGCATCCACCTTTTAAAAAGGAAGAATTGTTCAACCTTCGAATTGCATATAATTTTAATCCAAAAAGGTAGCTACGAGCTACGACTACGTCAAAATTTTACAGTCAATATTCTTTATAAATGTGTATACTCTTATTATTTTTATTTATGTTATTTTCATATTAAACAGTGTATTATTTTTTGTTTTTTACCTTCCGTCACCTCTAGGTAAGGAAGGTATTGTCTTTGGTCAAAAAATTCGGTGGTGAGTTTTCATTGAATAAGCACGTTTTAGGGTCTTTACAATACGATTTTACTATTTTTACGATGATGTCTGTATGTGTGTGTGTGTGTTCGTATGTGCGTGTGTGTATGTGTGTGTGTGTGTATGTGACCGCCGTTTCGTGGACGATATCTCCAATACTAGAATTCCAAAAATTACAATTCTTGCGTATTCCTCTTCTTTACAACCATATGCAGACTTGATTAGATTTTGGTTATAATTGGTCAACCGAAAGTACCCTCATTTGAAGATTTTAACAGTTTTTCTTGAAAAACTCAGTTAAATGTTATTATAACTTAAAGAATATATTATTCTCTATACGATTTGATTGCATTTTATATTTCATATTCAACAGATATAGAGTTAAAGAATAATAAAAATAAAAAAATCGTATAAATTTCATAATTCAGCCAGCTATGCTAACATAACCATGGAAACTGCTAATATATTCAGGTAATTCAAATTGACAGATGTCAGTATCAATAAAATGTAAATCAAAGAAAGAATAAGGGAAGTAACTCTAGTGTTAGAAGTTTTTAGATATAATAGAGACGATTACATTGGTTTGAACATGTCATGAGGAGAGATGAATAAATTAATAGAAGGTGGAAGAAACATAGGAAGACCAAATATAAGATGAAAAGACTGTATTGCAGAAGACTTGAGAGAAAAGGAACTGAATGAGGACGACACGCAAAACAAAAATTAGTGGAAGAAGAAAATAAAAAATAGCGACCCCTTAACGAATGGGAAAACTAAAGAAGAAGAAGATGTCAGTGTCAAATGCAATTTGCATAGTTTGTTTATGAAATAACTTTACTGGAAATATAGGATCTTTTACAAAAAAATTATGTATAGGGCGCGTGCAGTGACATGACATTGCTACCTTTGGCAAGCAGATATGGGGACCCGTATCAAAATGACAGCAATTAATTATGTCCATATCTGACAAGTGTCATAATTTTTCATTCAAAATTTCATGATTTTCTTATGTCATGTGATTTGTTTGTTATCAGGAGTATGGAATTCCGTTGCCGAGAAAGGGAATCATAAAATACCAAAAATTTAGAATCTTTTGCAAGAAAATTTATGTATGGAATTTGTACATAATACACAGGATTGACGGAAGGTATTGTGCTGGCCACATCAGATTTTTTTTTATTAATGTAAGATGAAAGATTTTTTTAGTAAAGTAATTGAAAAAGTAATTAAAATGTCTATTACAATGGAACAGTAATTATTTTTAAATGTAATTTGAGTATATTTTGGTTAAAGTAATTGTAATTGTATTCAATTACTTTTTGAAAGTAATTTTCTCAGCTCTGATATAGGTGAAGCTAAATTTTATAGTATCGGTATTATGAAAAGTTACACGAAACCATTTCGTACATTTAGAATTTATTGAAAGATGAATCCCAGATCTAAAGATATGAATATGTTGTAGAAGGAGTTAGTAGATAAATACATACGGGAGAAAATAATAAAATAACTAAAGGAACATAAAACCTTGTCTTGCACAAACAAGATTAAATATTACATAATTTTTCGATATAATTTTCGCCTAATTCTACGTATATAGACAAACTTTTAAGCAATTGAATTTAGTTTTTTGTGTAGCTAATGCTGCATCTCTTACTAGAAACAAACTTTGCCGCTTTCATCAGTTAATATAGTAACCATACGAGCTCGACCATACGTTTTTCGAAAATTTTGTGATTTAACTCATTTGCTATATCATTATTTGTGACTCGAATATCACTATGAATTATTTACTTAATTGTATCAATGTTAATGTTGGGTGTCGACGTGAAAGACCTTCCGGAACGCTGTTCAACGCAGAGACAAATGCGGACATTTTTTTGCTTCTACTTCGACAACTCTCAGAATATTGCTGCATTCCCCGAATAATCTCTGCAGGATTTATTCCATCTGATTGAAGAAACAGAATCACTGTTTGCATTTCTTCCAGTTACGGCTTATGCAGCAAAACTCTAGTGAAGCAACTCTTCATAAGAAAATTGAGTACTACTCGTATAGTTATAGTACTCAATTTTAGACAGTTGATTCATTTTAAAAAATCTTTATTTTTTTAATTAGTTTATGAATTTGAATTTGTTAATTAAAAAATCTGATGTGGCCATCACAATACCTCCCGTTTAATTTAATTTTTATTCATATAAATACTTAAAATTAAATTAAATATAATACCGTGTTCGATCCCGACTGACGCCAAATATTTCGAATTTTAAATGGCACAAAAATGATCCCTGTGGTGCATTCTCCACGCCAGCTATAAGTGCTCGTGAGGTGACACCTGGTAAACGCCCGCACGATACAAATATGTCATCATCGTTACCAAAATCTGTGTACAAAGCAGATTGGCAGACCCAGCAATGGGTACTATGCCGTGATGATATATTTTTTTTATTTATTTATATACTTACCTATATTCATTGCTGGCGTGGAGAGTGCACCACAGGGGTCAATTTTGTGCCATTTTAAATTCTAAAATATTTGGCGTCGGTTGGAATCGAACTCGTTCCCAAGATTCGCGTGAAGTGACGCAAATATGACATCATTATTACCGACATCTGCGTACAAAGCAGATTGACTCACCCATTAATGTGTAATATGCCGTGATGATATATTTTATATCTTTATTATCTTACCTATATTTTTACATATTTACTTATGCTGGAAACTGTATTAAGTTCCTTTCCATATATTTATTGTTCCATTTAATATTTTCTTTATAAAACGTTAATACATATTATAATTTGAAATGATTAGTTCGTTGACATTGACAAATATCTGTTAATTACAAACATTTGAGATCTGAATTGTGTAACTATGTGTATGAGTTGTGTTTAAAACGTAGGCTCAGGGTTTAAAATTATATATAGCTTTATAAATTTATCCATAAAATATATAGAAAAATATTTATGCAAACCTGTATAAAATTTAATAATCTTTAATTTTTATATAACATAATTCTCGAAAAAATAACATTTAAGGGTATTTTTCGAAGAAAAACTATTTTGAGCTTCCAGTAAAGTGCCATTTTCGGATATCTGATTTACTCCAAAATCTAACGGCATCTTTCCATATAAGAGTAAGGTAGAAATACAAGGTTTCAAAATTTTCTGAACGATAGTATTTGAGTTAGAGCGTAAAGAGGATCCAAATACACACGCACACAGACATAATCGAGAAAATGTTAAAATTGGATTGTAGGGACTTTAAAACGTGCTTATTCATTAAAATCTAGATATGCGATTTTTAGCAAGAATCCAATACCTCTCTTAGCGAGAGGTAAAAATATTAGACATGCTATTCATTTCGAGTTATCAGAGACAAGCTGCATAGGGTGTAAATTAAGTGAAATGCATTATATTGGTTATAGTGGTGGCTTAAATTGGGAATAGTCTAACTTAATGATTAATAGTGGTGCATAGTGTTGCCAGCCACCTAATTGGTAAAACAAAAACGTCCTTGTACTTATTAACTTTCCCTCGTAGAACTCATTTATGCTAGTTAGAATACTTTTATTTTAAAAATGCGAAAAATAGATTTGTTTACATGATACCTATATTCATGTTTATCGCCTTTAACAGATTATATTCTGAATTATCTCTAAAATGAAAATGATTACAAGATATGAATAATTTGATGTAATAAATAAATATTTCATTTTTTCATATATATGGATGTGAGTTTGATACTTCGACATATTCCGGTAGATGACATTGGGGAGCAGTACATTATATTCACATATGAACGTGATTTTGAAATATGGAAATATATTATTGGAAAACCGTAAATTGACATCTTTATCAACTGAAATCATTACCATGACAAATATTTTTTTTTAAAATCGGCATGAAATGCCTCATTTTCGGACTAATTTGAGTCTTGAAAGTAAGATTTCCATGACTAGTCATTTTTACTTTCCACTGTCTGTAGGAACAAACACAAATAACAGGAATACCTAACAATTTTTCAAAAACTTTATTTAGAAACAATGAACTAATATATATATATATATATATATATATATATATATATATATATATATATATATATATATATATATATATTAATTTTTTTCACTACTAGCTACACAGAGGTACTTTATTGACCGAATAGAGTGCCATGAAATTGAATTTCTCAACCCGTCCATGGTTACCGGTATATAATTTTTCATTATTAACCGATAATAAGTTAATAATGAATAAATTTACATTTTTTGGTAATTCTGTGACAGTTTTAAATTGGAAATGTTTATAGCAAGTTTAAGTATAACTAAGAGACTTTATTTATTAATATTTTATGCATTTAAATGGTTGTTTAAACAGCTGAATTCAATATTGAAATTTTATAAAACTGTCACAATGAAATGATAAAATTTCAGTTTTTGTTTTAATAAACAATTTTACTTTCAATAATCATACTCTTCACAACCTTGGTGTATAATATACTATTAATGTTTGTATTTTGAGCAAGAAAGCAAACACAACGCGTCAAATTTTTATAATAATAAAATTTGTCACTTTGTTTACCTGTCATGACAACGTTTTCTAAAATTTGTCACAGCTCTGATGATTTATGCAAACCTAATTTTTTCTATAATTTTAAGCTTCTATAATTGCCGATTAAAAAAAAAAGAATACATCACGCATCATAAAAATGTCTTTGCTTGACTCGGAGGCTTTGAAGAAATGCTTGGACGCTGCGCAAGTCTCCTCGTCTGCAATGAAACATTTTCATGACTTGTTATGTAATATACTATATTGTTTAATAATAAGTTCTTTCCAACCTTTAGTTTTTGGTAATAAAATTATTACTTTACAAATGTAAACGAGGTCGCACGAAAATACTAGTCTGAATGCTCCTCTCGCTGTGACGTGCAGCCTCGAACGATGGCATTATAAGCATAGGAACCATACGGAATTTTAAACAAAAACATATGACAACTCGTAAATAACCATACAAATATTATATAATTACCATTTTATTATAACAAAAAAAGAATTATAAATGGAATAAATATTCGAATACAACTTAGGTTTAACATTGAATTAATTATTGTTGTTTATACCGCGTTATATTTTCTTTAAACTCATTCAAAATAACCTCCATTAATCAGTATCTAAACATCTATTAAACTATTTCGAACAAACTTGTTTTCGTCTACAATACATCTACGAATTACTTGTTCATAAACAATTCTATTTATATCTCACCAATTGTCTAAATAGCCCTGAAATAAATCTTGTCGCACGCCACTGTTTTGTGACAACACTCAAATATTGGATTACATGGAAAAAAGACGACACAGTTGTAAACTATAAATACTGATATTATCTTACCCATAACGCTGGAACAAAGAAAAATAGACAATAAATTGTAGGAATTTGATGTCATTATTTTATTTATAGATTTATATCTTTTAGTTTAAATTGTATAGTTATAGTTAATGGAATAGATGTACAATAAATAAAAGGTCCGAATTTAAACACAATCGCTTATTTATATACTGTGTTATCCATGCTTAGGTAAACTGTTCAGTAGATACAATTTATGGTCAGTGCGCTTATAGTTAAATTTTAACTGTTAGTTAAATTGACAATATCGTATCGAAACGAAATGTCAGTTGTTGAATATTATTGTCAAAATTTTGATACGCACTTTGTACCTTTCGCTACCCATGGTGAGGGAGGTATAGGGATCGTGCTAAAAGTCGCATATCGAGATTTTGGTAAATGACCACGTTTTAAGGTCCCTAGAATCCAATTTTAACATTTTTATTTATTAATTTATTGTGTAAGAGAAACAACAGTACATACATACCAGTCACAGTTTCTCGCAGATTAATATTTACAGTAAATTAGTGCTTATAATAATTAGTATACGAGTACATAAAGTTAATATAGGTATATAGTTGGTTTTTACAAATCTTTTAAAGTAGTTGTTACAGTTTTTTTAAATAGCTGTATTGAGCTATGAAATAGATCAATATTCATGAAGCTACAGTGATTGTATGTTGACATCATTCTATTTATTGGGGAATTGTTGTAGTTATTTGTATTGCAATGGGGTAAGCAAAATAATTTTTTTGATCTTGTATTTTTTTGGTTTACAGAGAATTTAAATTGCGAAATAAATGAGACGCTATCAAAAAAATTATTAAATGTTTTATATAGAAACATCATATCAGCTAAGATTCTTCTGTTTTCCAAAGACATCATATTAAAATATTTTAATCTGGCAACGTAATCATTACAGTCAATACTAAATTTTTTTACACAAAATAGAAATAAATTTACGCTGGATTTTTTCTATACACATGGAATTCTTTCTATAGCTAGAACTCCAAACAACACTCGCATATTCTAATTTAGAACGAACTAATGTATTAAACAAGCAAATAAGGGACTGTGGATCATGAAAATGTTTACAGTTGCGTAAAATAAATTTTCACGATGATGTCTGTGTGTGTGTGCTCTAACTCAAATACTATCGTTCAGAAAATTTTGAAACCTAACCTAACTCTTATATGGAAAGATGCCATTAGATTTTGGAGTAAATCGGATTACCGAAAATGGCACTTTATTGGAAGCTCGAAATAGTTTTTCTTCGAAAAATACCTTTAAATATTATTTTTTCGAAATTTGTTATTATAAAAATTTAAGTTTTTTAAATTTTCTACAGGTTTGCGTTAATACTTTTTGTATATATTTTATGGATAAATTTCTAAAATTATCTATAATTTTAATCCCGGAGCCTACGCTTTAAACACAACTCCATGGTTACACAGTTCAGATCTCAATTGTATGTAACTGACAAGTATATGTCACTGTTAACAAACTAATCACTTCAAATAATAGTAGTAACGTTTTAAAAAGAAAATAGTAAATGGAACAATAATTATATGGAAAGGAACTTAATACAGTAAATATGTGTATGCAGGATTATAGGTAAGATAATAAACATATATATATATATATATATATCATCACGGCATATTACCCATTGCTGGGTGAGCCAATCTGTTTTGTACACAAATGTCGATAATAATGATGATGATGACATATTTGTACCGTGCGGGCGTTTACCAGTCGTCACTTCACGCGAATTTGGGGAACCGGGTTCGATTCCGACCGACGCCAAATATTTTAGTATTTTAAATAGCGCAAAATTGATCCCTGTGGTGTACTCTGCACGCCAGCCATGAATCTAGGTAAGTATATAAATAAATAAAATAAATAAGTATATCATCATGGAATTATTACCCATTGCTGGGTCTGCCAATCTGCTTTGTACACAGATTTCGGTAACAATGATAACATATTTGTACCGTGCGGGCGTTTACCTGGTGTCACCTTACGAGGATTTATTGCTGGCGTGGAGAGTGCATCACAGGGGTCATTTTGTGCCACTTAAAATTCGAAATATTTGGCGACGGTCGGGATCGAACCCGGTATTTAAATTTAATTTAATTTTAAGTATTTACATGAATACAAATTAAATTAAACGGGAGGTATTGTGTTGGCCACATCAGATTTTTTTTGTTAGTTTGTAGTTAAGAATTTAACTAAATACATGCGTGCACCGGTACCGCTTACAAGCCATTAGTGATGCAGGTATACTGTGAGACTAGTGAATTGATTAGATATATGCGAATTTTTCTAAAGTTTTTTTCCTTATATTTTTGTCGTTGTAAATTGTCAGTTTACTGTATTTCTTAATATGCTTGTTTTAATTGTAATTTATAATTATTTCATATGGTATGTGTACAAATGATCCTTTTTTGCTTGTTTAGTTTGTCCTGAATAAATACGGTATTCCTAAATGAAACATTATATTAATTTAGGACATTGTGTCTCAACTTTTTTCGTTGAAGTTGTCAAGTATCACTTAACATTATTGTATGTGTAATATTAACTTAATTATATTTTGGAAAGTATAACAAATATAATACACCATTTTACATATATAGACAAACAGGCGTAGCCCGCAATACCTCTCCACGAACCCCTGGTTGAGAATCACTGATTTGGGTAAAAAGGTTACTTTTTTGTTTTATTTATATTATGTTAATTGTACTTATAAAATTACAAGAATTTTCAAATCATATTAACATAATATTGTACAAGATAATTATGTCGTAGCCAGATCGTGAAATCCGTCTATTTATAAAACTCCTAGACATTTTATAAAACGCGGTCAGTTTGCCAAATCTTGATTGCTAATATCCGGTTTTATAAAATCGAATTAAATAATTATTAAGGATTAATTATAATCCAAGATTTTATACAGGCTGTTCATTTTATTTTGCCCACTATTGCTATCTTGAGAAGAGCTATGAGGTCGGTTAAAAGAGCAAACAATTTCTATTACAAAACTATTTTAATGAGACTAAATTTTTTTTTTTGAAACAGTGGTTTTCAAACTGTGGGGACTCTTTTATTTCCTTAATAGACAGATAATTTTATTCTGAATACAATGATATAATATTTGCATAGCCTTAGATAATATTTTTTTTGAAAAGAAGAAAGAAAAATTCATGTTTAGATTTAAAATATCAGTTTAATTAATGTATAGTGTACGAGTATTGTCCACATCCAATAAATATTGTGGCGAACATCGGCGGAGCTAAAAGGATTATCGCAATTCTAGGTGCGCCAATTGATAGAACTTATCAAAATTTATCTGTTCTTCACAAAGCGGATATATTTGAGCCTTAATTAGAGAGCTACGTAACGTCAAAATTCGAAAATCGTTATTGCGAAGGAAGGCGGTAATGATTTGAAAATAATCAACGTTTCATTAATGGCGGCCTACCCGCCTGTCTAGTTAGGGGTAGTGATTTATCGTACAGGAGCGTTTTACAGGAATAATAGGATATTCTATCATTTTTCGATACATTAGCTAATAATATGTACTTATTTTTGATATATGTAACAATTTTACTCTTATTTCATAATAGATCTTTACGTAAATTTCATAATGTATCCTACCTTCAAATTATTGGTATGTCGGTATTATGATAAACAAAAAACCGGATTTACATAAAAAATGAATTTTTGAATTTAAATATTTTAACTCAGATACATTAGATATACATTTATAATAATATGCAACGGTTTTCCTATTATGTACTTAATTAAAGGGCAAGTGTAGTTAATTTTTCAGAAATGATTCTTGCATAGTTTAGTCTTCAAATGCATCTGTACATGAAACAAAAGTTTGAATTTGTTCTATATAAAATAAAATACGTATAATAGAAAATCAAATTAAATGTTTTAAGACAATATTTATTGATTTTAAATGTGGCAAAGATAAATAAAATGGATTCGTCGTACATTACATTTCATCCCATCTTCTATTAAAACTCTCTTGCAAAAATATTTTCTGAAACTTGAAATAACTTTAAATTACATTCACATTTAAATTACTTTAAAAAATCTGATGTGGCCAGCACAATACCTTCCGTCAATCCTGTGCATTATGTATAAATTCCATACATAAATTTTCTTGCAAAACATTCTAAATTTCCAGTAAAATTATTTCATAAACAAACTATGCAAATTGCACTTAACACTGACATCTTCTTCTTCTTTAGCTTTTCCCATTCGTTAGTGGTAGATATTTTTTATTTTCTTCTTCTACTCATTTCTGTTTTGCGTGTCGTTCTCATTCAGTTCCTTTTCTCTCAAATCTTCCGCAATACAGTCCTTCCATCTTATCTTTGGTCTTCCTCTGTTTCTTCAACCTTCTATTACTAAGCTATTCATTCTTCTTCCAATATTTTCTTCATCTCTCCTCATGACATGTTTAAACCAATGTAATCGTCTCTCTTGTATCTTTCTAGAAACTTGTAACGCTAGAGTTATTTCCTTACCGTATCTACCCCAACATCTATTTCAAAATCCTCATCTCTGCCACATTCATTTACTTTTCATTGATACTGACATCTGTCAATTTGAATTATCTGAATATATTAGCAGTTTCCATGGTTGGCATAGCTGGCTGATTTATGAAATTTAATATCTTTATAATTCTTTAACTTTATATTTATTGAATATGAAGTACAAAATGCAATCAAATCGTATAGAGAATAATATATTCTTTAATAACGTTAAATGTTAATAAATCATATTTAACTGTTAAAATCTTCAAATGAGGGTACTTTCGGTTGACCAATTATAACCAAAATCTAATCACTTGTTCTTCTGGATGTAAACTTGAGGAATACGAAAAAAAATATAATTTTTGGAATCGTGGTATTGAAGTTACGCGATCCGAAACTTTCGTCACACACATACAGACATACACACACACACACACACACACACACACACACACACACAGACACACATACATACTACATACATACATACATACATACATACATACATACATACATATATACATACATTCATACATACATTATCGTAAAAATGGTAAAATCGTATTATAGGGACCCTAAAACATGCTCATTCACTAAATACTTATCATTGAATTTTTGACCAAAGACAATATCTTCTTTACCTAAAGGTGACGGAAGGTAAAAATAGATGAAAATATTTTTATATTTTCTGTTCGAAAGCCAATTGCGTATCGACAGATCCTTCATTTCGATACCCAATTTTTCGTTTTAGAAGGTTGGTACTAGATGACATTTATTTTTTTCATAAATAAGAATTGACATGAACTTTTGAATATTTGAATAAATGTCAATCCAATGTTACCAACTATAACATACAAATTTCTCTAAATTAACGCTGTTTAATATAGCGTTTTTTACTTCCTTGTACGTAAGTAAAGGAAGTATTGTAATCGCGAAAAATTTCTGTTTTCAGATTTCAGCGGAAATATCCATTTTGGTCATCCCAAAATCCATTTTGACTAATTTCGTTGTGACGTCTGTACGTACGTACCTACGTCCGTACGTACGTATCTCGCATAACACAAAAACGGTAAGCCGTAGAAAGTTGAAATTTTGTATTTAGGACATCTAGTTGTGCACCTCCCTTTCTGGTTATTACACAATTTCCAGAAGTGGCACTTTACATGAAGCCTATAATAGATTTTAATGAAAAACTGTTTTAAAATATAATCCTAAACTTTTCAAATTTGGTATACAAGACTTTTATGTCAATCGAAATAACATAATAGATTTTGGTTAAAATAAGCTAACCGGAAGTGGTACATTACTTGAAGTTGTTATCAGTTTTTCTTGAATAAAATGATTTTATTTTGATTTTAGAAATAAATGCTTCAAATAAAAGTTTTAGAGAATTAATTCTGCGTCTAGCACATCAAGTATTATTAAATTAGCCCTTTATATAAGCGGGATATGTAAATTTAAAAATTATATACTTTTTTGTTTTTATAATAAAGCTTGCTATGGATTAGGACAAAAAAACAAAAAAAAATGTTCATGTCAAATTACGTTAAATACGTGCAATTTTATGATTCGTACAATAACAAATATTATATTTTTATTGTGAAATTAGTCATATTCATTGTTGTAATGAAATATTTCTTTGTTGTAATCAAAACTCTCTTTAAAAAGAACCGGGTTAGATTAATGTTAAATTAAGAATGATAGTAGTAAATGAATTATTTTTGTTCTATATCAAAATATTTCTCGGGCTTGGCTTAAGCGTGTCAATATTTTGTAATTTAACTATAAAAAAAATATGTATAGGTTAATAGGCGCACAAAGAAGTCGTGTGGTGTCCACATCACTCATGACATGTTATTAAAAAAAATATGTATAGTATAATAATTGTACAAGGAAGTCGTGTGGTGTCCACAACAGATTTTTTAAAAATATGTTAGTATATAAAAGACGCACATTATAAAAAATAGTATAAAGGACTCATTTTTCATTAGACTTCTATCGCACTTGTCATTTAGAAATCTCGCTACGGCTCGTTTTCTAAATTTTGATGCGTGCGAAAAAACTTCTTTCAAGCTCGTTTTTACCTCTCGCTAAGAGAGGTATTGCATTCATGCTAAAAATCGCATATCCAGATTTTATTGAATAAGCATGTTTTAAGGTCCCTACAATCCGATTTTAACATTTTTACGATGATGTCTGTGTGTGTGTGTGTGTGTGTGTGTGTGTGTGTGTGTGTGTGTGTGTGGATGTGTGTGTGTGTGTGTGTGTTTGTGTGTGTGTGTGTGTGGGATGTTGGAAGGACGGTTATTCAAAAACTATAAGACTTAAAATTTGTTTAACAACGTATTTCCCAATCGGACATTTATGGGAATATTAAAGAAAATTAAATTCTCTATCTGATACATTTAAATATTTTATTATATATTCCATAGATTTAGAGATAAAAGAAGTATAATATATAAAATAATCTGTTGTAATAAATTTGACAGCCGAAAGAATGCCATGAAAAATAGTTGATAATTTAAATTATTTGTAACTGACAGATAAATGTCAGTGTCAGAAATAATGAGTAATGAAAGAAAAATGTACTTGGAGAATCCCTTAATTCTTGATCTGTGACTATTATGGAGATGACAAGTCTAGGTTGCAGGACTTAAATTTGTTTCAAACATTATGGGACAATGTACACCAGTACTATAGACTAGAGTAACTTTGAATTGCGAAAAAGCTATCAAATTCTTCTCAAGTAAGTTGTAAATATTGACAAAATTACACATCGATATAAGAATAATCGGAGTGCAATCTATCCGTCACTTTATTAAAGGGAATTAGTGTTATTTAGATATAACATGTATGAAAAAATAAAATGTAAAAGAAGATATGTAAGAATAGATGCACAATCCATATATACATTTTAGACCGCCCAAAATTAATGTTTTTACTAGAAGAATATGAAGAGAAAGTAAACAACGTTGTTCGAATTGAAAATTGCAGTTACCAGCCTAATATTTATATATGGTAAACTCTACTTTGTAATTTATTGTAACATAATTTATGGTAAAATATCTTCATGTTGAGACATGCTATTATTGAATAATAAAGAAGTTTATACGTCATAGATTTATATGAATATATTATTTGTATTTATAAAAATATTCTTTGCTTTATGCATACAGCCAGGTAAAATATACGGCGAGAGGTTATGTGCTGGCCACATCAGATTTTTTAATATACTATTAAAATAATATTTAGGTATTGGGCAAAGTCTTATAACATATAAACTTCTTATTAATTTGATTTGCATTTGCTGTTAATTGTAGTTCTATAGATAATTAATTTCCTTGATAAAATATGAGCGATAATCTCCAAATAATGAGTGAATATATTAAATAAATTTCTCATTTATTTTCTTTAAAAATCGACGTCGTGAACGTATTTTGAACATGACATAAAATATTATATTATAAAATAATATTCGTATAAATATATACGTTTCCTGAAACTTCAAAAATATAAAAAGACTATTCCATTTAGATTTAATCAATGTCACTGAAAACAGACTCGTTTATAAGCTGATGGCAGATTGTGGATATATTTATATATATTCGATTTCTCTATTACCCAATTGGGTGTCGACAGTGGATATCCTATTCGATAATTATAATGTGAGATTTTTGAAACTATATTGAATTCCACAGCTTGCGTGACTCCAATATAATATGGGTTGCAAACAGTAACCGTATTAAGTGATAAAAGCAAAAGTGCAAATGCATTGACTGCATAGCTTCTCTTGCTTCATATCTTTTAATGTCAGTGATTAGGTACTAAAATATTCAATTAGTTCTCGGTGTAATCATCTCTTCTAGCGATGACATCTAAATTTTAGTCTTTTTAAATAATTTGCATTTCGTCCAGGGCTTCTTTCAGCTTGATGAAAAAAAAAAAATTGTGTACGATGTTGCAAAATTAAACACTAAAACTTAAAATTTAAATAAAAGACCTAAAAATAAATAGACAAGTTCATGTAAGTAAATTCTCACAAATGCTTTATTTTAGAGATATATGCATTTGAGTGTTTATTGTATTCAGTGGCGGCTCGTGACATTTGTCGGAGGTGTGGTTTAACTTAGGGAAATGGGGGGAGGAAGTGTTGAAATTGTTAAAAAAATACACTTAAAAATTAAAAATAACCTAATAGACGTAATATGATTAATACAGAAGAATTATGCTTTAAGACCACTTTACACCTACATTACTAATACAAAATTAATGAAAATTGAAAGAAGACTTATCATGAAAGAAAATGTTTTGAAATAGTTTTCATCCTGATAAGTTATGAGACTTCCCTTGCCTCCCCTGACGAGCCGCCACTGATTGTATTCTTACAGAATTTCTATTTTTAATAATAAAATATTCATAAATTTATAAAGTTTATTTTAAAAAATTATAAATTTTAAGCTATTTCACAAAATTTGTTCAAAATGATGACAAAAAAATCCAGAAGTGTTAAATCAGGGAAACTCGAAGGTCACAGATACAGGTCCAGTCCGACCAATCTAGCGTTTTTAATAATGATGTACACTTATTTTTAGGTAGCCCATTTATTTAAATTTTAAGTTTTGGTGATATTAAAAATCAACTAGTTAACTTATGGCTTAATTATGCTTATGAATAAACTATTGTTATTTTTAGCTTTAAATGCAAATAAACCAGTTATAGAGATGTAAAATTCTTAAATACTTTATGTTTCGCACTTTATAGTATACTTTAAAATACTATTAAAGTGGTATATTTCTCATTATTTAACTCCATTAAATTCAGTTCAAATTCATTAAAGCTAAAATTATAACGATACCTTCGATTTTTATTCATCAGTCTCTTATTGTAATATATATATGTCTAAACATTTGTATAAACAAAATAATGATTTTCATACATATGGTACTAGGTCGGCGAAATTATTACGAAAACCCAAGTTTAGACGACTAAATCTTTTTTTTAAATAAATATTGACTTTTACAATGCCTCACCAGAGAATGCCAAAAAACTAAACCTTTTTTTAAATTCAGTGAAAAAATATCTCACAAATAATAGTAGGTATATTTATTATTTTGTCATACTGGTTTCTAAAGCAACGATTTTTGTATGATTTATAAAACAAAAAGTGACACATTAAAGTCCTAGAACTTTAAAATATCATTTTAAAGATCTAGGACTTTAAAATTTTACCTTCATACTGAATCCTTTATTTATGCGGCATTAAATTGTTATTCACTTCAACAGCTTCATCCAAAATATCTTGAGGAATGTATTTTGTCATCAATTATAGGGAATAATAATGTTAAAGAAACCAGAAAAAATCAATTTCATTCTGTCAAAATTTTGCTATACAAAACTCATACTGCTAAAAATTGCTGCATATTTCTTTTAATAATTTAATAACAACAAACCAGTATGTCATAAAAGCATGTTTGTACCCCAGGCGAAAAGTGTCTTTAAGGTACTCACAAGTAATTACAAAAACAATTTGTTCATACCTTAAAGATTCACTTTTCGTTCTAGATATATAAAATGCTGTAGCGCGCGCCCAACAGACGCGCCCGAATCCGAGCGCCTCCCCTGGTAGAAAGTTCTCGAGCGATGACAATCTCCGGCGGGGGAAAATCAAAACGCGTCTATACTGGTTTAATTACATCCGGTGGGCTGATCCTTTGTATTCGATGGCACTGTCGCGTAGGAAAGTTCCAGAAGGACATGAGCTGTATAAATACCGTCGGGAGGACAGCCGAGGACAGTCTGTTATATAGGAGCAACGAGCAATGAACAGTTGGTGATACAAAAAAATAGTCTACGAGTAGTGAACATAAATAAATGTAGTTAAATAAATAAATATAGTGATATAAATATTGTTTAAATAAATAATCTTAGTGCTTAAGTATTTAATAATATTTTTAGTCTTAAATTATTGTATATAATTATTTAATCATAGTGTTAGTTATTTTTATTATCTTTTTAATATTTATCCCAATTATTTATCGTTTAATAAACGTATTATTTTAACTAATAATAACTCTCTGTTTTTACACTTTACCCAAATAAATAAAGGTTGCAATACTATTATAAGTCATTGTAGCTTTGATGTGCTGAAACATTGTACCAATATATTACAGTAAATAAATATCTAATCTAATTTAATCTAAATAACGAGTTTTATAGGACATTTTTTTTTCCGAGTTAAAAAGTCTATATAATGAGCCTTTTATACTATTTTTATACCGTCTTTTATATATTAAATGGGGTTTCGTAGCTGGATGCCTTAGTGTCTGGTCATGAATCTGGAGACCCGAATTCGATCCCGACCGATGCCAAAAAATACTTCGAATTTTAATGGCACAAGATTGACCCCTATGGTGCACTCTCCATGCCAGCATTGAGTGTCCGTAAGGTTTCGCCCGGTAAGCGCCCGCACGATACAAATATTTCATCATTACCGATATCTTTGTACAAAGCAGATTGGCACACCCAGAAATGGGTAATATGCCGTGATGATATATTTAATTATATGTATATTAAAATAAAAGAAAAACTGCTATATTAAAGCGAATTGATTTAGGGAAATTTGTATATGTAATATTGACATTTATTCAATTATTTGAAAGTTTATGTCAATTCTGATTTAAGAACATAAGTAAATGTCATCTAGTACCAACCTTCTAAAATAAAAATTGTATATTGTACGAAGGCTCTTTCCATACGCAACTGAGTTTCGTAATGACTTCATTATTAACACAAAATATAAAAAGTATCTTAAATGAATGTATTTATTTTTCTATATCTGGAAATATGTAAATTAAATCTTGTAATATTGAAAATCTGCAAGTAATTATTATAATTTAATCTGGTGATTTATGCAACGTTGAATTGAGTTTTAAAACGTGATCTAGATAGAGTTTATTACAAAATACAAGCTACCATAAAATGTTAAACTTATCATAGAATTTTAAAACGTCGAGTGTAATTATTCTAAAAGCTTATGTTCTTTTTACACGCAGACTTTTTGTTACATTAATTCATTTGCAGCGATAATCTATGTATGTTAATCTGGAAAAGAATTTCAAATATTTGTCAGATTATGTAGGAAGTGTGTTATCGTTTTTAATTTACTTTATTAGGTTTACTAAGACACTAATAAAATATTAGAAATAAATTTGCTTAAATAAGAAATACGTATTACTATTATTCTTACATATGAATTAGGCATAAATAATGTATTTTTATCTTTACTTTTATATGTGAATGTGAACGTGAATAGTCGGCAGACTTGTTGCAATTCTGTACACATCTTCTGTAAACTCGTAACTACATAAAGTCGCAGCTAGCGATTTACTCGAAACGGATAAAGTTATAGATTTTCAAAAATGTGTAATTCTGGGTTCGAATGTATGTAAGTTCACTAGTTACGAGTTTCAGTGCAAGAAGAAATCAGTTTTTAGTTTTAAGTATGCATTAAAAGTAGAGATTTTTTTTGCATTACGACCTCAGAATAGCATGTGAAACTCACATAGGCTGCTAGAATGATGTGTTAAATATTTGAACTGTAAACTACCATTTCGTTTAACTTTAACAGAAAAATAAATTCTCATGCTTTGATTTTATATCATTTGAAAATGTATAAAACATGAGCGAATTAAAGAAAGTGATAATGAAGATCAAAAGATACTATATTAAAAAATATAAGAGTAGGTACAATACAATTCGAGAAATAATTCCATAATTCTTCGTAAGGAAATAAAGTGAATGGAAAATGCGTACACTCCCGAATTTATGTTCCTTAATGAAGGATTCCACTGAAAATAAACTGATAAATCGTGTTGAGTTGAATTGTTAACTTTTTTGTGTTAGAAAGCACTCAACCAAAATTTGAACAAACGAATTATCCTAATAATTTTGCGAGTCCCAACTTTGCAAATATTTTATATTTAATTGAAACTTTTCGTGACATTAAATTTAATACAATAGTTTTTTTACAGTACAAGTAAGTAAACCTTTTAAGATCCGTGAGTGATTATAATTTTTTTATTGTACGATATACATCGTACAATATTTTACCTATGATAGAATATAAAAACCCAATAAATATATACAAAAAATACTTTTTTATATTCCGATGTGTAGAGTTGATATTTTACACACTGCAGACAGTACTGTAAAATAAACGATTTTCATATTTTATTTAATTTATACATTACAGAGCTACCGCCATCAATACACGTGTGGCATTTACGTTATCTTACATTCTTGTTCGTAATACTGACAGGAATGTAATATGCATTATCAGATCTGTTATATTGCAAATATGAACTCGGTATTTGATTTGTTCAAACTGTCGTCTGTTCGTCTGACAAATTCCTAATTCGTTTCAGGAATGTTATTTGGGGTCGTATAAAAAATCCTGTATGCAACTGAAATGTAAACAATCTTTATGATATTTGGTCAATAATTACATGACCTCACGTCATAAAGCTTGTGTTTTCACTCTTGTTGCATAAATAACAATTATTTACGATAGTGTGTAAAATTGACGTTAAGTTGTTAGTTTTAAGTTTGTAAAACGGCTGTTTAGTAAACAAGGTTTTAATAGTCACGGGTTTCCGAATGAATGATTAAAAATTTTAAACACGCTAAATTTCCAAAACCAGGATGAATATTTTGTTTTCATGGCAAACTTCTCATTTAATATTGTGATCCTAATTTATAAATAAAATATATTATATAACACCTACTAAAGTTACGCAAATTAAATTTATTAGTATTCCAAAGGTATAAATATCAAGCGTATAAATATATATGCGAATATAATAGTATACTTGGATACTGCCCGATTAAGGAGTGTATATACAAATTATCAAAAACATGGGCCCATTTATGCGTAGTGGTGGTCTTTTGTTATGTAGGTATACATGTAAGTCTAATTAGTTTCTTCAATTAAACCTACATTCAACAAATGGTGGTCTATGAATATGGACCAAGGTGTGAACATTTAAAAGTTTTCCTTATGTGTAAGTGTACTTAGTTCATATAATTGAATTCAACTATAGAACAGTATTTGATTTGCGGAATATTGACTTTCTAAAGTTTATAGGAGGTTTGTGTAAAAACATTACGTATCTAGCACGGCGATAAGGGTAACGTTATGTAAGAATCGTTGAGAGCTGTTTAATTATTCCAAGACTAAAATATGTTACTTACTGTGGAAAAAAAAATAATAGAAGAAGAGATATATGAGGAGTGGAATTTCCGAATGTTCTGTATGTCATTTCATAGTTTTCTCAGGAGATAATATTCAATAAAAGTATGAAAAATGACAAAACTAGTGTAATTTTTGCTTTTTATGTAAATATAATTACTTATAAAATAAATAAATATATCATCAGGGCATATTACCCATTGCTGGGTGTGCCAATCTGCGTTGTACACAGATATCGGTAATGATGGAATATTTGTACCGTGCGGGCGCTTACAAGGCGTCACCTCACGGGCACTCATAGCTGGCGTGGAGAGTGCACCACAAGGATCAATGTTGTGCCATTAAAATTCGATGTAATTTTTGGCGTCGGTCGGGATCGAATCCGGGTCCCCAGATTCGCGACCAGTCACTCTTAAAAGTAATTTTGTTTCTACTCTTTGAAAGGTAGAACATGAAAAAAAAATCAATTGTGTTAAATATGGCACTTAATATGTTTGAAAATTTAGTGACTTATGTTGCCGGTTGCGTCCTTATTGCTTAGATTTGTTTCTACGAATAATAGTAGATTTGAAATAAGTATAATTACCCGTAATAATATTATTTATATTTAAACTTGTAATAAATAAGTACTTTATCATGTTTGATACAGAAATATTATTGAATTACTATCGTAAATATTTATGATAATTACCTATAGGAAAAAAATGACAAACAAATGTATGTAGATAGAAAGATATGATATATTTATTATTTCCATATTTACTAAAAATAAATAAATATACTACATTTCATGAAGAAATAATATGTATTAAATTACAGTAACGTAGCTCTATAAATAATTATGGAATGTCCGAAAATTCAATTTGAAGTATAGGATTCAAGTCTTTCGTGACCGAATTAATTTCCATAATTGTCATAAATAATCCTGTCGTGCCGCGGTTCAATAAATAATTCTAATGAAAATGAAAAGAGGAAAAATGTAGGTAGTGACCTATTTGAGTGAGTTACGAGGCGTAAAACCTCATGTCAACAAATCAGACCCCGCAGTGCAAGGGCTGTTGACCAGCAGCAGGGGAATCTCAGCCTGCATTTCATTACCTCAGGAATTCCGCAAATCTACGTCACATAAAAGGGGAATTCTTACGAAAATACACTAGATATTTACTTAAATACTAGTATAACATAAAAGGAAACTAAATAATTTTTACGTCCGTTTTTATTATAGTAACAACTGAAAAATACATAATTCCAATATACAGATGTTCCAAGATGATTGTACAAAATTATGTGCTTAAATCTCTAGAGAATCGCAAATGTTTCTAGTTATAAAAAAATAAATATAAATTTTATTTTGAAAAAAATAATTAAAAATAATGCATAGGTTAACGAAATAATAACACCGGAATATTGTTATGCTCCAACCAACTGTATCTATGATGGAGCGGTGTCATGCTTGTCTCAGTGGCGTAACTAGGGCGTGTAAAGCGACGGAACGCGTCCGGTCACCCGATCTCATATAAATAATAATAAAAAAATAATAAACAAGAATCATTTCTTTTACTTTATCATAAGTCTGATATTAAATTTATTTCTGTAGCCATCTGACTTTCGAACAAATAACTAATGGTGTCTGATAGTAACACCTGGCTTAAAGTGATACAGCTATACTAGATGCAGAGGAATACCCCAAGGTATATTTTCATCACAAGCTAAGTAAGCAGTTCGTCGTTTTATAAAACGACTGGACAACTAACCAGCTTGTAAAACATCGCTTTGTTAACGAAAGTTTGACAATCGCGTTTTATTATAAGACGAGTTTTACAATCTTGCTACGATATAAGAACCTTATGCCGACCATTTCTGTCGTTACAAATGAGACGTTCTTGGGGACGTCAAAACTGAAGTCTTGACCAAACTGTGGGCCCTTTTTCAGGACGCGACCCTCATTGAATTAGCAAATTTTATTTGCGTAAATCTAAATTATTTTTCTTTGATTGATTATATAAAAATATTGCTGGTATATTGGACGTCAGTATCCTTATTAAAATGTTTTCTTGTATGCAAACTAAAAAAATTAAGATTTAATAAAACATTTAATTGAAAATATATTATTGTTCAAATTTATTTATTGTTTCATTTAATACATGCTAATACTATATACCGGGTGTCTACTTGAAATCCGTTATATATACGGATTACAATGTTATTTTTTTATTTTGCTGAAGTTAGTTACATATTAATTTTAGACAAAAATGTTTCAAATAAAGGTTATAAATTATAAAATTCTACACATAAATCACTAATCAGATGTTATGCACGTTTTGTTACGTGTAAAATCGTATTTGAAATTTTATAAATATTACTCATTTCTTTAGTGTTAGCCATGTAATTGACACAAAATTGCAGATAAATGCATAATTTTTGAACTAATGAATTATTTGCAGATTCTCTTATTAATAAAAACGTTCGTTTGATAAACCAGAATACAATGAAGAGTATTAATAGATGAGAAATCTAACTTTATAACAATTGAAATAAATTAGTATCTAATCTAATAAACTAATTTTTCTGACAGTAGTGACAGTTCATACATTATGCATTTAGTTGTATTTTTGTGTCAATTCCATGGCTAACACTAGAAATGAACAATTTTTATAAAATTTCAAATTCGACTTTATACGTTACAAAACGTGCAAAATAAAATCTGACGTAGGTGTAGAATTTTATTATCTACAACCTTTATTGGAAACATTTTTGTCCAAAATTATTAGATAACTAACTACAGCAAAATAAAAAAAATCTGTTGTGGCCAGCACAATACCTCTCGCCATTTTCATTTATGTTGCATAGGGCGCGAGCAGTTATGTGACTTTGTTGGCCTTGGCAAGCAGATATGGGGGCCCGTGTCAGAATGAGAGCTAGTAATATATACGTAGGTGTCAAGTATCATAAGTTTTCATTCGAAACATTATAATTTTCCAAATCAATGTGGATTATTTTCCTCGACAAGTATATTCCATACTAATGGATGACAAATAAACATCAGAATATTTTGAATGAAAAATTATGACATGACAATTGTGACATCTATGTAAATAACTACTAGCCGTCATTCTGACACGGATCCTCATATTTGCTTGCCAAGGTGAACAAAGTCACATGACTGCTCACGCCCTATAAGTAACGAATTTAATATTTCCTGTACACACAAATAATTGAAATTGTTTCTCTTCTTTTCTTTCGTTCTATGACAAATTTTATCCTATTATTCTAATATGTTCAAAATTCTTCAAATTCATTGCCAGTATTAGCGGTATTTCTTAAGGATATATGTAATATTAACATACCTGTAATTTAAATACATATTTAATTAATAATACAATAATATATATTAAATGTACTTATACCTCCCAGAAAAATCTGACACTGACATTTTGCAATTATTTGTCAATTACAAAAAAAATATCGCAACTGTTTTTCGGGCAACGAGATTTATTACAACAGATTATTCTATATTATTATATATTATATCTCCAAACCTATACGAGATATAATAAAAAAATTAAATGTGTCAGATTGAGAATTTAAATATCTTTAATATTTGTAGTAACAAATTTTCAAAAAATAATATTTAGAAATTTTTTTTTAGAAACTACCACTTCCGGTTGTCCAATTGTTACCAGAACCTATTCAACTCTTCCCATTACTGTTAGATTGAGGAATCCGTAGTCAAACAGGTCTTTAGTCTTATAGAATTTGAGAAATCGTCTCTCCAAACAACCTCACACACACACACACACACATCCACACACACACACACACACTCACACACACACACACACACACACACACACAGACAGACCTCATTGTAAAAATGTTAAAATCGGATTCTATGGACCTTAAATCGTGCTTATTCAATAAAATCTGGATACGCGATTTTTAGCTTGAATCCAATACCTCTCTTAGCGAGAGGTAAAAATTAACATTGTATTCCCTATATTACGGATTTCAAGTAGACACCCGGACCCGGTATGTATCTTGTATTGAAGTATTAATAAATGACCACGCCCCAACTAAACTTTGCGTCGGGGTCACCATTTTATAATTACGCCACTGGCTTGTCTACTGGTTCAAGCACAGCATTTTTCAGAAAATTATATGTATTAGGTAAGGCTATATACGAGGGTCACGCTGGAATTATTGCGAGTAAGAAAATCATGTAAGCCGTGGAAATCAAACTTTACCGTAAAACTTGTTTATCATTTGAAATTTGAAGTGGCAAAAGTTAAGGTATGTATAGTTAAAATTTAGTTAATCATATAGCGTTGTGAGTATATTCGCTATTTTTGGACTTACGGCGTAGAATGTTTTTATCTGAAGAAAATTGGTTGGATACTTTTAAGAAATGGAAGGAAAGGATGGTGAAGTGTATTAATTTTGAAGGGAACTATTTTGAATACATTTCAAATATTCATTATAATTATAGCATGATCCTAGTACTAAAATATGTTAACAAAGATGCATGCAAAATATATCCAATTATTGAAAAAAACAGTCAATAAAACAATCCTAATTGCTTCAATTTAAATAAAATATTTTATAACAATAACATAAATTTGATATAGCTACAATCATAATTATTTATCTCATATCTCTTGCCCCTTAAAAATAGATATACAGTAAAAAAAATTAAAGATGTCCGATCAAGATCGTCTGTATCATGAACGAATTAACAAATTGGCATACATTTATCTCTCTCTCATTTGTGATAACACGAAACATATACGATAAGGATGGATATGACACGCTCGTCTTTCAAAAAATCCATAGTTTCGACTAAGTTAGAACATACCATTTTAAAACGATGGTCGTTGTTGATAATACTTTCGCTGTAACGTAAGTTTATTTATTATTTAAGATATATTATCTTGATTCATAACCGTACGAATAACAGTACTTTCTATCAGTATCACTGACAATGACACTTGTGTCAATATCTTATATTTTACATATTTGGTTATACATTTGCTAATAAACTTACCAGTTGACATAAGTTTTGAATTTTGAGTGCTTTTGCTGTAACAGATATTTTTATAATAATGGAATAACAGTATCTTATATACCCTCATAAAAAGTAAACGAAACTATTGAATTTGTCGGAATGGGCGGAGCTAAAATCTTAATTCTTACAATTTGTAGATGACCTTGATAAAATATATCTATTTCTTGAAAATCATAGGATCGGGTAGAAGTGGATCAGTAGACAATAAAATCGGCTGTTGGATTAGTTCGGATGCATTATTTAGCTAAAAATAAAGAAAAATACCCCTTAACTTTAAAATTTAACTAATTAAACTTTAAAAAACTATATACTTGAACTAAGTTCTCATCATCAGTAGTACAAATTTAAACAGAGTAGCTAAGATTACTAAACATTTAAACCATGCCAGAGGTCCTAACAACTCGAAATACATGTATAGTTTTATTATAATTTTATTAAGGGGTATTTTTTAGTTTTAGTTATTATTTAACCTTAGACTTCTCTTATTATTAATCATGCTTTATATAGGACTAAATCTAAATACATTATTCCTCAAAATGGTGCTTAATTATCAGATACAATTTATACATAGCTTGTAATATTTTAGTAACAATTCGAACAGATTGATATTCATACGAGTACATGTGAATAATAATTATTGGTTTGCAATATTTGAATTGACTATTTGCCACTTATTAATCACGTACATATACGCTAATCATTAGGTTATCTCTACTCGTAACAATGTGAAATATTGGTTATTATATTTGCGATATAATTTATGAACATTGTAGCTTTATTATAAATTAATGAGATATTTCAGCGAGACAAGTTAAATACATTTGAAGTCTGTCATTAAATTTAATGCGTGCAGAAAATTATAGTAACGCCCCTGCGGAACCATTAAGAGAAAATTTGAGTTCAGGTAGGTTTTCTACTGGGACATTAGAAGATACGATGATAATTTCTGAAGTATAAAGGTAAATGGCACTTGGATAAATTGGGAGAAATATTCAATTCCGAGCCGGGGCGGGTAATAAGTCGGCACTGCTTTATTCGATAATAACAGAGAATTCCCTCCAATTTCACAGTGAAACTGGCCGTCTTACAATGCCCTAAAACTAATTAAAAACGTTTTGAGGGCCGCGAAACAAGCATAACATTAAACAAAGCCGGCAGGAAGTTACACAGAAATAACTAAAATTTAGTGCAGACGGCAACGGAGTCGCATTATTGAAACATTCCGTGTGTTGTACGCTTGCTAAACAAAACAATTATCTCATAATTGTAGAATAGTGAGGCTAAGATACACCTAGAGCGGTGCTATCGGCTCTGGATCAGCTAGCAGGGGGATTCTATTACCTGGAGCCACAGGTGGCAACGCTGATTGTCTATTGCGCGGCCTCCTATCAACTACAATACACCCACGCAACTCACAACCTTCACCTTATTTTTTTAAGTAATTTATTTGGCCAAAAATGCTAATTCATAGATGTGTAAATACATAAAATAAACCATATTTGTACACCAAATAACAGTTATATTGTTTGTGGTAAATAATATGCTTTTACCTTTTTCTTAAAATTACCCTTGGCGTACATATTTTTAATAATATTTGGGTGTTTGTTTATTATACATATCTAATCCCTTATAAAACATAGAATCTTTAGTATACTCTGGTTCACGAAAGATGACAATTCAAGGTCACTTGTTGGAAGAAAGAATACACAACATTTAATAAAGTAGTACCTTAGCAACATTTCATGTTAGAAAGAGAAATATTACTTGACGTATGTCTATGTAGTTTATGTTGTGTGACAGATATACGTTCGTTGACATTACTTTCTAACACGTTACAAATATTAATAACGTATGTCGTAGAGTAACAGATATCTAATTATCTACTACACTGCCTTCTATGCTAATATTTAACCAGTGACGTTGACATTTAAATCAAATTATTATTCCATGGTTTTTGTCAAGTCTAGGTTATTGTGTTTTGCAAAAACATAGTGAAGAGCATAAATCTTTGACAAAGGTATTATTTAAAAAGAAACATAATTTTCAAATAAATTACAATTATTTTTTTCAGTTCAATTGTATCCATAAATATATCGTGTTGCACGTCTATGTATACGAAATGCAGTGTAGTTATCTGTAAGTAATATTACACCATACGGTTAATAAATGACCTTGAATTGTCATCTTTCATGAACCAAACTATACTAGATTTATTATACCTGTTTACATTAAAATTTTGATTATTTATAGTGGAATAATTATGTTTCTCATTGATGTAAGTAATGTTTCCTTTTAAATAAAATGGAAGCTCATTGTGTACAATTTTATAAATGAATACTAAAAAATTGGCTTCAACATGTTGTCTTACATTAAGCCAGCGCAGATTATTAAGCATATCAGTAATTCTAGTGTATCTATTACATTTCAAAATTATTTGCATTGCTTTGTTTTGCAATTTTTGAAGCTTATTTAAATCATTCATATTACACATAAATAGAATAGTACTACAATACATTAAATGTGGTAATACTATAGTATTATAAACAATCAATGTACTCCAAGATGACAAATTTTTAAATAATGTGCTCATACAGTGCAATTTTTTGCTATTTTTTTTACATAAATATTGGACGTGTATTTTAAATTTTAATTTTCTATCAATTATTATTCCAAGATATTCTACTTGTTCAACTACTTGTAATCTATTTTAACATCATTAGTTTTATTGTTCATAAGTTTCAGGTATTGTGAGTTTGATCTTATATACATACAGCTACATTTATTAATGTTCAATTTTAAATTCATTAGCATTCATTCAGCAGTAGTATGTTCCTTCTAAATAGATTAATGTATCATCCGCAAAAATATGTACTTTACAATGTTGAATAATGTTTGGCAAATCGTTGATGTTGAGGGTCTCCCATGTTATTAGACAAATTTTCAGAAGTAACGCTTTTAAGTTTATCAAAAAGTAACTTTTAATCCAGGTCTAATTAACAATGCAAAAATTATATAAAATTTTGAAAGTAAAAATAAACTCGTAGCTAGCAGATATTAAAAATGATGTAATTTCATTGCTATCAATGCTATAATAAATAGTAAAATAATATCAAGTATATTTGTCTAATCATAATTAACAGTGTTTTTTATAGTTTATAATAAAATTTGCAGCACAAATTTTATACTTTTTTAGATTATATTATATTTTTGTTATACGAGTAGGTAGTTATTTTTATATCAATTGTCGAAATGGACTCGTTACGTGAAACGCTGAGTGCGGAAAACTGCTCGTGCATGTAATACTTTTCGTCACGTATTATGAATAACATTTTTTTCTACAACTGATATTTAGAAAATCATTATAATAACGTATGTCCCATAAATTTTGGCACAAATTTCAACATTTTTTTTGTAATAAAAATACATTTATTTAACGTTTTGTAATACTTAATAATCAACCATAAGCAACAAAATTATGAACTGAAATAAAGAGGGCTGTGTTCTTCCACAAGACGCAACTTTCTGCGGACACCTAGCATTAGGGTTTGGCCGACATTTACAACGATTTCTCGGTCATTCCTGAGTTGATCAGTGTGAAGTCCGAGAAATCAATGTAAATGTCGCCCAAAACGGAATACTAGGTGCCCGTAGAAAGTTGCGTAGCTTGTCGAAGACCGCGGCCCTCTTTATTTAATTTAAGTTCATAATTTTGTTGCTTATGAAACAGTTAATTATTAAGTATTACAAAACATTAAGTAAATGCATTTTTATTACAAAAAAAGTGAGACGTCTCAGGACGCCAGGCAGATTTGAAACACCAAATTTTATTTTTATTGAAGTATTTATTGCTCGAAACGACACTACTTTTTCAAATTCGCTCCGATACACCGATATATACATAAGTAAAGCGGTGAGCGTGTAATATAGAGGAAATGACGCCGAAATACCGATACACACAAGTAAAGTGTTGAACGTGGAGTGCCGATTCAAGGCGGCGAGGCCGAGAGAGCCGACGAGTCATGAGGCTGGCCTTATGGGACATACGTTATTATCAGGATTGATGTAATGTTGACGATGTTTCACATCATTACCTTGGCGTCACTATGGTTTGTTTATTGATTGCATCATTTTTCTAGGTTATTTATATATAGTTTACTATTTCAAGCTAATTTCTTTAATATCGTCTAGATTTGAAAGCAATGTTTATTTATTTCTTTGATCTTTGTTACAGTTCAAACAGAAATTGAGGTTAGTTGGTTAATAGTTATCCGTGGGTTATTTAACCCTATCGGCATGGAACCTTTCACCTGCTATTTACCTCACAGATGGCCCCAGTTTTAGTACCGCATGGCCGGTTGCCATATATAGTGACGGTCAAACATATTTAGCCAAACTTATTTTATCTCTTATAAAAGAATATATTTTTTTGTAACTCTAGATATTACCATTACACTACTGTTAGTAATGTTAATTACATTATAATTAGTGGAATTGACATGTTTTAAAATTTATTTTTATTGCATTTTATAGCACAAACGAAAATTGCCCGGGTTCAAAAATTTCCAGCCAAGTTCACTTCAGATTTTATATACGTTATTTATCATCAAATTCCCAATTTAATATTAAGTTAGGTTATATCTAACGAAATGGTGAAATACAGCTAGTTTCATATACAAGAATCCGTAATAAACTATTCTCGACAAGGAAAGGTTTCTCGTGAGATAGCTCATGGTCGATAAAAGCACAGCAAATGGAATTATTACCAAATATAAATTGACTAGATCATTAGCTGACAAGCCAAGATGTAATAGATCCCGTAAACCAACAAAGCGAACAGATAAAATAATTAAACTAAGATCTATAGCAAATCCAAGGAAACTGCTATGGATATTTGGAAATAAATTAGAACAGTAAACCTAACTAATGTCAGCCGAAGTACTGTGTCTCGACCTCTCGACGTCTTAAAAAGTAGGACGTATTGGAAGTGTCAGTATTAAAAACTTTTAGTGAGTAGAAGAAAAAATGGCGAGATTAAATTTTGCAAAATATATCAACATTGGAATGTAGTCGACTAGTGAAAAGTGCTATTTTCGGATGAATTAAAAGTTTTTTTTTTTGTAAATGATGGTACGAAGTTTTTTCGGCGACCAGCAAGTGCAAGTTACAATTCCAGATACCAAGTACGTAAAGTTGGGATTTTTTGTTATGCATGTTCACATGACGGTGTAGGTCCATTACTCGAGATGAAGAGTACTATGAATTCTCTAATGCATAGACATATTTTGCTAAAATATACTTCCTTATTCCAGAAAAAATATGTCACGGGGTTAGATTTTTTTAACAAGACAACTATCCTAAACAAACTTCGAAAGTTGCAAAATAATATTTAGGTCGACGAAAGTTCGAATTTTTGATCACGAATTTAAATCCAATAATACATTTATGGAAGAAGTTAAAAATACGCGTCGGAAAAGAAAAACAAGCCTAAATTATGGAATTATTTAGAAAATAAATTGCAAAATGTTCTACAAGACAGTATTAAAAATTTAATTAAATCAGTGCCTCGATGGTATGCTGCAGTGATGGTATCAAAAGAAATGATGATTAACTATTAAATATAGAGGCTGTAAAACTTATTGACTGGAAGGATGATTGTTCTCACGAACAATACAAAAGATTTTTCAAATGAATATGAGTTACACCGAAAAAATGAGGTGATACAACAAAATACATAAAAAGAGTAACGAAAAAAGAAAAAAATGTGCGTATGCTGTGATGCCTATGAAATTTCTTGTATAATGGCAGTTTGAATTTTGAAAAAGAAAGGTGTAATATGTCTTTATGACTGAAAAATAAATTATATGAATTAATAACTCTGTTAATTCCAGAGTGCATTGAACTATTTGTGTTAGACTGGTGTGTATGAAATAAACATCGTTGTGTAGTATTTATTTATTATTAGTAAACCACATACTGATTGTGATTTATTAAGTATTTTCCTATCTTTTGAGGACGAATGCGTAGGAAAATACAATGTCGTTTGTAAACGACATTCGTCTGTGCAGCATATTTTAAGTGCCGTTTTCAAAAGGAGTTTGCCTAATCAACGGCATTGGGCCAAAGCTTTTCATGTATGGCAACCGTGCCGAAAAGGTTATATCGCGTAAACGAAACGCACTTGTGCTTTACGTTTACCAAAAAGCACTTCTTATACATTGGCCTCCTTTCCTGCAAAGAAATCGTACAATTGTAAAAAAGAAATTTATTCCTAAAGAAGTAAATACTTATTTCTCAAATTTGCTTTATTATCCTGACTTAATATTTCCTATTTTATTTTATGATTTCAAATGTCTTTGAAGAGTACAATTTTGACATTGCATTGATTTATGAAGGGAAAAGAGTGGCGGAATGGGTATCATACATACATTGAATTTTAAAACATAAAATTTAGGATTTTTTGATGACAAAATGCGTGAATTTACAACTTATAGTGTTACGTATTTCAAAAAGTCAGCGTTGAGTTAACTTACTTTTATATAATATTTTTGTCTTGTTACATGGTTTGACAATTAATCTCATGTTTGTTTTTAATTTTTAAATTAATAATCATAGTTTTCTCTTTTGCTATATTCACTTTTTTCAGTATTATTAATTTTTGAATAAATAAAAAAGATTATTTTTTATATAGATTAACATATAAAAGAATTGATGTGGATAGCATATTACCTTCTGTCAGTACTAACAATTTTATATAAATTCAGTACCAATCCCGGTGGTGTAGTGGATAATGTAGCCGATTCACGACTCAAGGGTTCCAAGTTCGAATCTCGAATCAGCGGCTTTCGGCGTTTAAAATGTATGACATTATAAAATATACAAGGAAAAACTGTCTCATCTCATAAAATCACCGCGTATACACAACAAAATGTATGAAAAAGCGAATAATAAATGAATAAATAAATAAAATATAAATTCACTACAGAAAGTTTCTTACAAAACGTTATGGGCGATAGTGCGAACTTGATATGACCTATCTTTTTATTTCAAAGTCATAGTAAGAATAGTAGCAACGTTGTCAACATTATATTTTTTTTTTTTAAATAAGTATTTTGGAATTGGAAGGCAGCTTTAAAACATTAGACAGGTCAGAGATTTTCATGATTGTAATAATTATACATTATTTTATTGTAATCAAAACTTTCTTTATTGTAGCTAAACTAGTATTTCACCCAGGCACATATCATCGTAGAAATAGTGCATTCGTATTTTTGGGAGTCTAATACGTTTTTATTCATTGAAAATTCAACATACGTTTTCTTGACGAAAGACAATACCTTTCTTATTGGTGACGGGAAACCACGTAAGATCATTTTTACGCTAGTCTATCATATATAAAATCATTTAATAAATTTCTAGTTATTTTATTTCAATGACGATTTCTGATAAAAATTATGTTAAATTAGCAAACATAATATTGTCATTTTTCCACTGGTCTACCTAAAATTTATGATGTATCCCTCATATTTCATGTGCGTGTTGGTTTTTGCTAAGCAGATGTCCTGTAACTTTTATCCTTCTCCCGGAAATCCAGTCCGGCGGAAGCCAGCTCCCGGAAGGAACCGTTCGGGCGATTACAGGACAACATGGCGGGTCGCGCCTTCGTTTCCGGTCTGGACCCTACTCCGTCGCATCCATCACTTGCCTTCATCTGTCTCCAGAGACGCCTATGATTGTATTAGTGTAATTCATATGGTCAGCTCAGCACTTCAGCTGTTAGTATTTGAGTTGAAAATTGCATTGGACTAGTAGGTAGTTTTGTTTAAATGCACGTAAAGTTGAAATTGTTGGGAATTGTATAAATACAAATCGGTGGAACTGCAGTTTACAATTTTAGTTGAATAACGAATTATTAATTGGTAAATAAACGGATATTGGAAAATCTGATAAAATCTCTGTAATAAATGTTATCCGCCTTTTACCCAATTCTACTGTGAAAAATATCTTTATTATTTACATTCATATATTCAAGCAATTATATGATAAAGTAATAATAATATTAAAGTAACCGTATGCTCGATTCTTATGTTGCGCTTAAAAATTATCACACTAATATCCATACTGCATCACTAACATTAAAAATTAATGTAGAAAAGTAGTTTCTTGACTGGATTGGACATTAGGAAAGTAAATTCTGGGATTCAGTCATCTAATTATTTATTATAACGTTTCGATGCTATCAAAATCATCCTCAGGAAGAAACAAATTAATTTTTGACAATTACAGTGCATTTATTGCCGTAAAATGCATACTCATAGTAGGACATTGACATAATAGCGAGTATTAGCAAAAAAAGCGGATTAAACTTACTTATGGCCAGTTCTGTAAAGAAATTGAATCTTCACTTAAAGTTTAGTTGTCAAGTAAATTTAATTGTATGAACAAATTCGAATCAGTTGCTTATGACATTTAAATCATTGCTGTCAGAAAAACACGTTGCACTTTTACATTTCATTAAATCTATTATGGAAGTAAATTTTAAGTGAAGATTAAATTTCTTTATAAAACTGGTCCTTAAACTTGTAGAAAGAAGTTTATTAAATTTAAAATTTAACCTGGATTTAATCAGTTAGCTTAATAACTTCATATTAATTCCAATTATTGAATAATTTTTAATTCTAGTGTACATTTTAATTGACTAACTAAATAAAATCAAGTTTAAATTTTAAGTGTTAATGGTGCAACAGGGCATTAGTAGTAAAAATATATCAAATTTTAAAATCCATTGAGAAAATGCAAACTGCGTTTGAACTTTAATAAAAAACTACATCGAAGCACAGTTAAAAATTCTTCTTCTTCTGATATGTAATTAGTCATACTGGGCAACAAGTCTTTTCCAATTAAGTCTATCTGCAAACACAATTAAATACTCATCCGTAATAAAATAATACATTTGTGGGTGTACTTATCTAGCAAACACTAACTGCATTATTAGTGAATAGTTTGACTGCCCTTATTTAGTAATAAAAAAAACTTGAAGGATTACCATTAAACGTACCTGAACTATGCAACTTTAAAGGAATCTATTAGCACTCTTACTACAATTTGTTTTAAAATTTGTATAACACTAGGGTTGTCAACTCTCCTATTTTTGATAGGACTGTCCAACAATTGTTACCCTCTGTACTACGTACTACGTCCTATATTTATTATGTGACTCCAACAGATATCTACAGACAATTTGACAGATACATTTATGACAGGTCAAATATCATTACACTTGACTCAGTGCCGGATTAACTTTAAACGCCCTCGTATGCATTTTTACCTCTCGCTAAGAGAGGTATTGCATTCATGCTAAAAATCGCATATCCAGATTTTATTGAATAAGCACGTTTTAAGGTCCCTACAATCCGATTTTAACATTTTTACGATGATGTCTGTGTGTGTGTGTGTGTGTGTGTGTGTGTGTGTGTGTGTGTGTGTGTGGATGTGTGTGTGTGGGATGTTGGAAGGACGGTTACTCAAAAACTATAAGACTTAAAAATTGTTTAACAACGTATTTCCCAATCGGACATTCATGGGAAGATCTGAAAAGGTTTTGGTAATAATTGGACAACCGGAAGTAGAAGATTCTTGAAAAAAAATCTTCTAAATATTATTTTTTGAAAATTTTTCGTGGTAATATTAAAGAAAATTAAATTCTCTATCTGATACATTTAAATATTTTATTATATATTCCATAGATTTAGAGATAAAAGAAGTATAATATATAAAATAATCTGTTGTAATAAATTTGACAGCCGAAAGAATGCCATGAAAAATAGTTGATAATTTAAATTATTTGTAACTGACAGATAAATGTCAGTGTCAGAAATAATGAATAATGAAAGAAAAATGTACTTGGAGAATCCCTTAGTTCTTGATCTGTGACTATTATGGAGATGACAAGTCTAGGTTGAAGGACTTAAATTTGTTTCAAACATTATGGGACAATGTACACCAGTACTATAGACTAGAGTAACTTTGAATTGCGAAAAAGCTATCAAATTCTTCTCAAGTAATTTGTAAATATTGACAAAATTACACATCGATATAAGAATAATCGGAGTGCAATCTATCCGTCACTTTATTAAAGGGAATTAGTGTTATTTAGATATAACATGTATGAAAAAATAAAATGTAAAAGAAGATATGTAAGAATAGATGCACAATCCATATATACATTTTAGACCGCCCAAAATTAATGTTTTTACTAGAAGAATATGAAGAGAAAGTAAACAACGTTGTTCGAATTGAAAATTGCAGTTACCAGCCTAATATTTATATATGGTAAACTCTACTTTGTAATTTATTGTAACATAATTTATGGTAAAATATCTTCATGTTGAGACATGCTATTATTGAATAATAAAGAAGTTTATACGTCATAGATTTATATGAATATATTATTTGTATTCATAAAAATATTCTTTGCTTTATGCATACAGCCAGGTAAAATATACGGCGAGAGGTTATGTGCTGGCCACATCAGATTTTTTTCATGTGCGCTCCACAACTCCCGCTTCCCCAACGGTTTATTAACAAAATAATAAATAACATTGAAATCAAACATTTTTAATTGTACTCGCCAACAAATAATTCCATCTGTCAATCGAATTAACAAAAAATAGTAAAAAAACGAAAATATATGTTTAATAATTAATATTAAAAAATAAATGATATAATTAAAATACTTGGTTTATTATCTTTAAAATACGTGAACATAGCTTAACTGCAGATTCTAAAGGTCATTTTAACCAAACATTTCTAATAAACTTATGCCCAATTTCGTGCCAACCTCTTGAAGACGACCCTACAGGCATAAATTTTACTTATAAAATTATGAAACTTGGTATATTTGCTTTATCATATAAGAACATTATTTTGCAAATTTTTCAGATTTTTCGCTACAATTCTTGATTGGTTATTGATGGTTGGTGGGAGTAAAAACAATGGAAACTTTTTATTTTTAGGGTTTAATGATTTTTTTGCAATTCTAAAGAACATCTAAAATTCGATAAAATGCATCATTCTCGAGATAATAAAACAACATTTTTTTCGGTAATATTAGATTTTTTTTATATTTGGACTAGAATAACAAAAAACTTTGGCGTTCGGCTGCTCGGAGAGTAGTGGTGAGAAATCTGTCGTGACGTGACATTCGGTCGGATTTTGAAAATTTCAATAACAGCATAAAGCACAATAGCTATTAGTAAAAATTTGATAAAAATAACTAAATAAACAATTTCCTCCCACACAAAACTTATAAATATTCACATTGATATTGAATGAATTTCGTAATGTTTACACAATTCTGAAGCACCCCCTCGCGTTGTAGCGCCCTTAGGCAATTGCCTAGTTTGCCTAGTGGATAATTCGACCCTGATTTGACTGTGATTTTATAGTATATACCGTAAATATAAAACTGCAACCAAGATCTTAGTTTAGTGGTCCGAAATTATATAATTTCTGAATAAATTATAATTACGGAACGCAATTCCTGTGAGGTGGTTGCTGTCAACCGAGACAACCGAGCTCGAGGGTCGGTTGTTTTTTGGTTTTTACCCCCACTACAGTATGCTGGCGGATTTTTTGATTGCATTTCGTGTCATGCATGTGCACCACCACAGTCGACTGACAGAAGTAGAAGTAGACATTTTTTTTAGTTATTTTGTTTATTGTTTATTAATCTACAATTTACATTTGAAACATTTTTGTCTAAAACTAATTGTGAACTTTTGCGCAAGGAAAAATTTATTTCACATGTTAAATGCTTATGGCACGCTTTTAACACCCTGCATACCGTGAGTATTTTTTAACATGAAGCATGGGATTTGTAATATCCATGGTTACGATTTGATTGACAGCAATGTATTTGCCTGTCTCAATTAAAATGAAACATAGGGGACAATTTTGAGATTTGTCTATTACTCTGTCAATGTCAAAAAACCAATTTGAAATACAATGGTTCATACTGTAGAAGAGAAGGTGCAGATTATTACGTGGTATTATTCGAATTTTAATCCAAGTTTAAGGCAACTGTCGGACTTTTTCCGCGCTTCATTTCCTGACAGGTCTACACCAAGTGCAGCAACAATTTTCAGAATAATGAATACCTTTAGAGGAAATGGTTGCGTCCAGCCTGCACATACAGTAGGAATAGATCCTGTAATATATTAACTGCGCAGAAAAAACATGAAATTCTGACTTTAATACAAAATAAGAACAGATTAACATTAAGAGAGATTGGGCAAGCTAATTCTGTAAGCAAAGCTACTGTGCACAGACTATTTAAAAAGGAGCATACCAATTCCAAAATCACCAGGAGTTAGTTATGGACGACACGAGACGAAGAATAAATTTTTGTGAAAGAATGTTTGAAAACAATAACAATTCAGATTTGCTGCAAAATATACTTTTTACGGACGAAGCAACTTTTTATTTACATGGTAAGGTAAATGCACAAAATTGTCGGTATTGGTCCAGGGAAAATCTACATTTGTATCATAGTACAAGGACTCAACGACCCGAGAAAGTTAACGTTCGGGCTGGCATATTAGGAACCCACATTATTGGGCCATTTTTTATTAACGGGAATATTACTGCTCAATATTTAAATATAATACTTCTGTCAAATTCATCCCCTATGTTTCATTTTAAATGAGACAGGCAAATACATTGCTGTCAATCAAATGTCAAGTCGTAACTATGGATATGACAAATCCCATGTTTCACGTTGAAAAATAGTCACGGTATTATTACAAAGTACAAATGTATGAAATACGAGTACTACCGGTAGGAGTCAGGTGTAGCATCTACCAGATTGATAGTAATAATTGAACTTTCACTAAAATAGTGTGCCTCCCAACTAGACTTTCATTTGTACCTGTCAACATCTTTGTACTCTTTTATTTTCAGTCTTTCATCTACAAATAAATAATCGAAATAATTAATTATATTTTCATCGTCCGATGAGTCGAATGAAAACAATATTTCGTCCATTATCTATTCTTGGTTATAATTTAGTAGCTATTTACGCTACATACTATTAATTCAATGCCATGGCCAATAATATAAAAAAGTATTTTTTTTAAATTTTAAATTCAATTTGCTCGGTTACGGAATATGCAAAATAAAATATGAAATAGACCTACTGTACACCCAGCAATGGGTAATATGCCGCGATGATATATTTATTTATTTATATGCAGAATTTAATTCCCTAAAGCATTTATTTGAAGCATTATTGTCTAAAATTAACAAATAGGTTACTTTTGCATAAGGAAAAACTTTTCTCATATTAAGGGCATATGGCCCGCTTTTCAGGTTACACCCGGTGGTATATTTAAATTTTTTGAAAAGCCAGATTAAGCTTGTTCTAATGCACCGTTGTTAGTAAAGTGCACACTCACATTATTATAGAATTTATGATACATCTGTACGTTGTTAGTAGTAAAATGGATTATTCTGAAGTATTTATTTAGCAACTTTAATAAATCATATTGGGTATCACCAATAATGAAATAATGTATAAATTGGCAACCTTGAGCATTAACGAAAACCACTGTATTTACCATTTTTAATAAATAATAATATATCATCACGGCATATTACCCATTGCTCGTTGTCAATCTACTTTGTATACAGATTACGGTAATTATGATGACATATTTGTACTGCGCGTCACCTCATGGGCGTCGGTCGGGGTCGAACCCGAACCAGTTTTTATTACCGATATCTGCGTATAAAGTAGATTGGCACACTCATTAAACGATAATATATTGTGATGATATATTTCTTTAATTTTTTTGTTTTATCATTTAGCCATACTCATTATATTAGATTTATACTAAATTGAATTTTGTTTAAATGACAACTAAACTTTTATTACAAGTGTTAAACAAATTATGAAATAATCCAACTCGCACTAGTTAAATTAATTTTATAATAAAATTAAATTTCAGCAAATACGATACGAGTGTAGTACTATAATTCTGTTACAGAGATCGCGCGTACTTTTTTTCGAATAAAACTGTGTTACGTTAATTTACTATATAGCGTTATCTTTGTACAGATATTTTTTAATTACTGGTTTAACTTTGAAAGGGTGGCCAAATTCTAAAATATCTTGTTGCTTTACTAATTCTTGTCAATTCTAGCTTTAAATAAAAATGTTATTATATTTAACAATAATGTTATTACATCTTAAGCAACAACAATGAAAACAAATCTCTCCTCATACAAGGTGTTAAAAAAAGAGGTCACGGATTTAAAGGTGGATAATACATCTCAAAACAATAAAAAAAAGTTCATATAAACATTTATCCGGAAATGCCTAGTTTCAGAGCTATAGCAAAACATCCTAGTTTTGTACACAATAAATTTTAGCCAAGTATATTTGGTTCAAACGATTCGAGTTTATTTTACTCATGAAATTTTTCCGTACTTATAAATTCTCTAGCGAGCGGAATAAATTCTAGAATAGCAGTGTAGAAAGTGAGGGCGTTGTTTTCGGTAGATGTAAATGCAGTGAACTTTTTCTATGGCGCGCTATTCGTCAAATTAACTGGGTTAGAACCGAAGTAGGTAAAGTTTTTGATAACTCATCTTTCTAGAACTTTAAAGCGTGAAACTTGAAAATTTGATGGAATTAAAAGTTTTAACTAGAACAGCAATTTTTAACTTGCACGTCAATATATCTGACTTATTTTCAAAACGAACATAATTGCGTTACTTAGGTGGAACACTTCAAAACGCTATTAAAATTTATTACTTGTTGTCAGACAAGTAGTTGTGCTGTTTCTTTTAAAACTTCCCAGGCCAACAAACCCATTAGCAGGACTGCACTTCATGAAATAATCCTGAATTATGTCCAGCTGTTAATTTATTACCTGCTGAGGAAAAGAATCATACAAAACTAAAGCTTACACTATGTGCTTCTTAAGATAAATCTCAACTATAAATATAAATATATGTAGCAACGCAACAGGAACAATCATAAAATGTATTCAAAATATACTAACATGTGTCACATAAGTTTTCGGAAAAAAAATTGAATGGAGGATACTGTTGTTTTATTTTTATTTTATTTTAAACAAATAAGTTGTACAACAGGACAAGTCCCAATAATAGTACAACACTAAATACATAAAATACAAAAATAATTTATAAAGAAAAGGTTAACATTATAATAATATGCGCTAACTTCATACAATCGTACTTAACTAACAATAAACAATCAAGACATAACCTCTTAAACTATATAACAAGAGTACCAATGAAAAACTTTTTAATAAATATTTTGAAAACATGTAAAGAGCATGAATAAATGTCTGGAGAGTTAGAAACACAGGAATAACAATTAAAGGTACGAGCAATTCTACGTACTGGAGAATTCATCGCATGATTTGATTTAAATGTTTGCAGTGAAAAAAGCTCAGAATTTCTGGTAGAGAAAGATGGAATTCTAAAATAGAATCTACTGAGTAGCACAGGACGATCAATACGATAAAGTAGTATTTTAAATATAAACATCATATCGAGATAAATTCTTCTCTGTTGAAGTGTGTGCAGGGAAATACATATGGTTGGAAATTTCCACTGCAATATTGATAAAAATTTGCGTTGAATACCTTCAATTCTATTAATGTACACTTGATAATAAGGTGACCAACAAATCCATATATCTTAATTATATTATTGTGATGTGCGCCCCTGATAGAAGAGTATACGAGCGCCGCTACTGAAAGAATGTACCAGAGCGATGAGTAATCCCTTCGCCGGAATTTCCCAGATGATGCAATCCCCGGCGACGGATCGCCTAGACGTGTTAATTGCACCGTTTATCTAATTCTTTTGTACTCGGTATCACTGTGGCGCCGGGGGGTTCTAGAAGGACGCTGGGCTGTATAAATACCGTCTGAATGACAGCGGAGGGATAGTCTATGATAGAGAAGCAACGAGCAATGAAGTTGGTAATACATATAAATAAACAGTCTACGAGTTGTGATCATAAATAAATGTAGTTATATAAATAAATATAGTGATATAAATATTGTCTAAATAAATAATCTTAGTGTTGAAGCATTTAATAATATTCTTAGTGTTTATAATTATTTAATCATAGTGTTAGTTACTTTTATTATCTTTTTAATATTTATCCTTAATTATTTATCGTTTAATAAACGTATTATTTTAATTAATAACAATTGTCTCAGTTTTACACTTCACCCATATAAATAAAAACGTTACATTATTTATCTCGATTTTTTTCATATACATTAATAAATACATGTACATCGTTGAAAAGAGAAAAATATGGCGGTTCATATTTCAGTGAAATAATTATAGGTTATTTAAAAAATAAAAATTCATAGGTGTATGTTGTAAACCTAATTCAAATAAATTGTTCCTGTACTAGAACTATTAATATTTTAAAAAATCAACATTAGACGGACATACTTCTGATATGAACTTGCATTTAAAAAAAAGTATTATTGCAATCTATTAGTGTTGACTTTGATTTTATAGGGAATAAAATAAATTACTTTGGCACTATTGCTCGAAATTCAATAGTGATAAACAAATTCGAATATCGCCATACGAAAAAGTTTTAAAATGGCCCTACGTGCAAAAACTAATATCTGTGTACAAACCAGATTGGCACACTCAGCAATGGGTAATATGCCGTGATGATATATATTATTATATTTTAATCGTAGAACTTATATTGCAAACAATTTTCTATTTTAACCGATTTCGTATACAAATATAAAATATGATGAAATTGACGAGCTGGCCATATCAGATTAAAAAAAGACTTATTACAAGAGTGCATAAACATGGTAATTGAAATCTAGGTACAGAAACTGTTACGTAACGTTATTGCTTTGTTCAAATGATTCCCAAATTCAAATCCATTGCGGTACGTAACAACTGAACGGGTAACTATGGGCGATAGTTGAAAGAAACCTAAAAAAATATCATACATAACAAATATAAAGTTTTATTTCCCTTAGGAAAAGCTGATTGAAGTTGAGGAAATACAAAAAGAAATTCCGTGCATTTGCATTTGTTAAACTACCGTGTTGCTATTGCTATCTTTATTCCTGTGGAATGTTAAACAAAATAGCGTTTGCAACACTTGTCAGCGCTAATTTATATTTTCTGAGTCAGTACCATTTCAGTCAAGGCCATAAGCCAACAAGTACATAACAAATAGAGAGCAACGCAGGGAAAAGCATGCAAATGAAAAAAGAAAAATTACCTAATAAAATTATGAAATATTTAGCTTACTTTGTAAACGGCTCATACCAAATACTCGCACGGTCGAAATGAGAGCACTGCTATAAAATTTTTAAATGTGTTTACCCAGTAAGGAATGAAATTCATGCGAGAAGGGGTGTAATTTATATTCTATATAAGTAGCACGACACACTAAGAGAATATATTTTTACGTTATACGTTTTAAATTTAGGAGACCAGATTTTCTGCGTATTACAGTTCTAATCCTTTAATAACTGTTTTTTGAATATTTTATTTAAATTTACAATTCTCAGAATTTCATATGGTAATTATAAATATGTATTGTCTAGTTTTTTTTTTTTTTGTCTACTTTTTCCACGAATGAGAGTTTTCTGCGTGGAACATGAGGTTTGATAATGAAGTGCCTAATGAGAATTTTTGAATTTCAAGGATCCGTCGTTTTCGATTTAACTTATTACCTTCCGTCACCTTTAGGTAAAGAAGGTATTGTCTTTATTCAAAAGATTTAATGATGAGTTTTTAGTGAATAAGCATGTTTTAGGGTCCCTATAATACGATTTTACTCGCTAAGGAGGTATTGGAATCATGCTAAAAATCGCATCGTGTGTATGTGTGTGTGTGTGTATGTGTCTGTGTGTGTGTGTGTGTGTGTGTGTGTGTGTGTGTGTGTGTGTGCGTGTGTGTGACAAAAGTTCCGGATCGCATAACTTCAATACCACGATTCCAAAAATTATATTTTTTTCGTATTCCTCAAGTTTACATCCGGAAGAACAACTGATTAGATTTTGGTTATAATTGGTGAACCGGAAGTAGCCTCATTTGAAGATTTAACAGTTATATTTGATTTATTGACATTTAACGTTATTATAACTTAAGGAATATATTATTCTCTATACGATTTGATTACATTTTATACTTCATATTCAATAAATATAGATTTAAAGAATTAAAAAAATAAATGTTTATAAATCAGCCAGCTATGCTAAACTAATATAATCATATAATTCAAATTGACAGATGTCAGTATAAATTAAAAGTAAATTAATGTGGCAGAGATGAGGATGTTGAAGTAGATGTTGGGGAAGACACGGAAAGATAGGTAAGGAAATAACTCTAGTGTTGCAAGTTTCTAGAAAGATACAAGCGAGATGATTACATTGCAAATGAGATAAGGACTGATTAGCTTAGTAATAGAAGGTTGAAGAAACAGAGGAAGACCAAAGATAAGATGGAAGGAATAACTCGAGTGTTAGAAGTTTCTAGAGAGATACGAGGCGATTACATTGGTTTGAACATGTCATGAGGAGAGATGAAGAACATATTGGAAGAAGAATTAATAGCTTAGTAATAGAAGATGGAAGAAACAGAGGAAGACCAAAGATGGAAGTACTGTATTGCAGAAGACTTGAGAGAAAAAGAACTGAATGAGAACGAAACGTAAAACAGAAATGAGTGGAAAAAGAAAATAAAAAATAGCGACCCCTAACGAATGGGGAAAGCTAAAAAAGAAGGAGATGTTAGTGTCAAGTGAAATTTGCATAGTTTGTTTATGAAATAATTTTACTGGAAATTTAGAATCTTTTGCAAGAAATTTTATGTATGGAATTTATACATAATACACCGGTTTGACGGAAGGTATTGTGCTGGCCACAACAGATTTTTTTTATCACGTTGATACCACGCTTGCAACAATTATCAGGTGTCAGTCATATTGGATGCATAGTTTGTGTTTGATACTTTGATAGGTACATTATTTACGAAGTATTTTGACACACTTGGCGATTTTTATTTGAAAATGAGAGAACATAGAATTTACATTTTATTTTCTGTTGAAAATGGAATAAAGTGCTGTGCAACGAGTGAGATGACGCCTGGTAAGCGCCCACATGGTACAAATATTTTATCATTTATCGACATCTGCATACAAAGCAGATTGGGAAACCCAGCAATAGGTAATATGCCCTGATCATATATTTATTTATTATTTATTTAGGTAAGATGAAATGAAAATGGCGAAAGGTCATGTGTTGGCCACATAATTTTTTTTTAATATTTACGATAGGGTTTTTAAAGCAGTAAGCTTTATTTACAAATTACTGATCGGTAAGTGATGTGAATCACTTACCGATCAGGAGGCGAAGGCGGTAAGTAAATAAAAGCAATGATCAAAGCTTAATTTAAAAATGACAACCAAATTTTTTTAATATTCAAAATAATTTTCAAATCTTATTTTTTTTTTAATATTGTGGGTCAATCGTGCAAAACACGAAGATCTGGATTTCTTTTCGATTTCTAAAATCATCCTGAATCGGTAGGAAGCACTTACTATCCTTTATACTTATAGTTTCTACTGTAAAATGTCGTGTTTTTAACACTGCTGTAATACACTTTACTGCAATACACCAGCCGTAAAAATAAAGTCAGTAGAATTTAAAATTTTGTTCATATCGGAGTTGGTTTCATCGGTTTCAACTGTCCATTAAACGTCATATCAGTATATCACTGACACAAATATGTGCTGGTATAAAATCCTCTCACGGAGCAGCTGCAGTTATATTGCCGCCGCGACTTTACTGCTAAAGCCATTCAACTGAAAGAAAACGAAGCTAGTGTCTTTTCAGTAACTGATAAATAAAAGCGAACAGGAACACTAGAGCGGCGGTAAACGCATAGTAGCGAAATTTGTAAACCTAATCGTAACCAAAACCAATAATTATTACCTTCCGTCACCTTTAGGTAAGGAAGGTATTATCTTTGGTTAAAAAAATCGATACTGAGTTTCTAATGAATAAGCACATTTTGGGGCCCGTAGAATACGAATTTATTATTTTTATGATGATGTCTGTATGTATGTATGCATGTGTGTGTGCGTCTGTGTGTGTATGTGACGATCGTTTCGTATAGTTTAACCCCAATACAACGATTCCAAAAATTATATTTTTTCCCTATTCCACAAGTTTAGATCTATATGTAGATGTGATTAGATTTTGGTTATAATTGGTCCACCGGAAGTACCTTCATTTGCAATTTTTAACAGTTTTTCTTGAAAAAAAAGCAGCTAAATATCATTTATTGACATATCTGTGTACAAAGCAGATTGGCACACCGAGCAATGTGTAATATGCCAGGATGATATATCTTATATTTAAGGTTATATAACTTTTAAAGATTATATTATTCTCTATACGATTGGATTGCATTTTATATTTCACATTCAATAGATATAGAGTTAAAGAATTATAAAGATATTAAATTTTATACATCCGCTAGCTATGTTAACCATGGAAACTGCTAATATATTTAGATAATACAAATTGACAATATCAATGAAAAGGAAATGAATATGGCGGATATGAGGATGTTGACATAGATGTTGGGGAAACACTGAAAGATACGGTAAGGAATGAAAGAATAAGAGAAATAATTCGAGTGTTAGAAGTTTCTAGAGAGATACGAGACGATTACACTGCTTTGAACATGTCATGAGGAGAGAATATATTGGAAGAAGAATTAATAGATTAGTAATAGAAGATGGAAGAAACAGAGGAAGACCAAAGATGGAAGTACTGTATTGCAGAAGACTTGAGAGAAAAGGAACTGAATGAGAACGACTCGCAAAACAGAAATGAGTGGAACAAGAAAATATAAAATAGCGACTCCTTACGGTTGGGAAAATCTAAAGAAGAAGAAGATGTCAGTGTCAAGTTCAATTTGCATAGTTTGTTTATAAAATAATTTTACTTGAAATTTAGAATCTTTTGCAAGAAAATATATGTATGGAATTTGTACATAATACACAGGATAGATGGAAGGTAAAGTGCTGGCCACATCAGATTTTTATTATATTAGATTAATGATTCTTAATATCAATCGATCACGAAACTATACTTACAAAATGACTCCAACTCAACTACGGGCGTGGTGTCAGAGATGATGATTCTTATTCTTTAGTTTATAACGTTGGCCGTACGTGATTGTTGCTGGCGGTCACATGTCGATTATTTATCTATATTTATTTAATCATTCAAAACTCATTTTTATTTTAATTTGCATGTGACGTTATCCGCTTTAAAATTCCAAACAAAATCAATCTAAACTCGCGATAAAAATCACAAAATGAAAACAAAACTGTGATATTGTCGATGAAATCTCGTGAGCAATCTTCCGCGCCCTTGGAATATAAATCATTAAAATTTCATATCTAAATTTGCCTGGGCGGCCGTGTTCGATTTATCTCTCTCTCAGTGACGGTCGGGCCATTCCAGATCTCATATACGGTAATAATATCATATTTAACCGTGCCCGAGCGCACCGCACGATAGCTACTGGCAATAAATATCTCCAGTCCCATTGTGCATGCCATTGTTAGCCACCTAACCTCACTCACTGTTTTCATTTTGCTGAATATTTACAGGCTTATGGACTTTACTTTTATAAAAATTCCATATGAATATTTTTCAATAGGATTAAATGTCTGATTTATATTATATGTTATATTAAAACTTTTTTGGCATACTTTAATTTGATAATGGCTACACACGTCTGTTATTTTTACAAAATGAATTTTTATACGTTACGATAATATCTAACATGTTATCATGTCAAGAATATAATATACGGTAATAAATGTATCCGTAATATAGGTTGAATGACATATTCACAATACAGATATAGATATGTAGTTTCTATATACTCCACTTTAAATATTCATATTTATTGACATAGTAATGGTAATTTGAATTAAATCATTATCGAACAAAAAGGACACTTTATATGTACTTATTTCTTTTGTATTTTTATCTGAATTAAATTTGCTGCTATAAATTAAGTAATTATACAACATTTTTCCATACATATTTATTTAACCGACCTCGGTGGTATAGTTGGCAACATAGCCGACTCACGACCCAAGGGTTATGGGTTCGAATCCCGGGTAAGGTATGGTTGTTTGTGTGTCTCTTTATCGTCTCATCTCCATTAATGCAACTCGAAAGTTACAAAAGTATATGGAAAAATAAAATGCACCCCCACATATCATCAAAATTGTAATAAGTTGTAAAAACTTGATATACAATTAAATATTTATTATTATATTTATTTAGATTTAGATAATGAAAGTGCTAAATATTTAGTATTCAGTAGGAAACGTATTCCATAATGGATGTCGTCTGCATTTATTTCTGACCGAATAATTTGTTTGTAGATACCAAACTCATTCCAAATATCCGGAAATTTTCTTAATTTTATTATTCCTTGAAATAAAACAAAGTTTATGTTGTGTACTGTTAAGCCGGGAAAAGACAACTGGTGTACTTGACGAATACACCAATATTGGTATACTTGGCAAGTGTACCAGTTAATGCAGGCCATTACCAAGCAAAGGCGTTCACACGACGTATATTTTTTTAAAAAATACGCCAGAAATTTGGTACAATGTTGGCGGGAGTGCACTATCATGGATAGAGGTCGTCCGAAAAAGTCGTCGCTTGTGCACGTAAATACCACTTCATTTGAAAATTAAATTTTAATTTTTAATTATTTAAACAATAATTAAACAGAAAAATATTTTCAAAACATAACCTTTCCGTCCGCTTATTGATAGATAATGATTAGCGAAGCAAGACACAATATGTGTACAAATCGTGTGAGCGCAACCACAAAGTATAAAGTTAAGATTTTTTGACTTATGTAATTTTTACTGACACGTTCAGATACTGATCCACCAGTGACGAATAATTGTACAAGTAAACCACTCACACGACAAGGCAAGTATACGCCATTAACAAAAATTGGCCAAGTACAGCAGTCATCTGAGCCCGGCAAAATTTGAAGATCTGTGTAGGTTATATATGACCAGACTTGGACTTCGAATTACAGTGACTGGCTCCAATCTATACTTAAATTAATTACTATATACACAGTAAGCAGAGAGTTTTGTATTGTAACGTCTTGTAATTGGTAACATATTTCATTATTTAGTACATTATATTTAATATAAATATCTGGTGCCTGTCCCTTTGTTTTTACCTGCGTTACCTTTAGGTAAGGAAGGTAGGTATTGTCCTTGGTCAAAAATTTCGATGATAAATTTTGAGTGAATAAGTACGTTTTAGGGTCCCTAGAATACGATTTTACCATTTTTAGGATGATGTCTGCATGTGTGGTGTGTGTGTGTGTGTATGTTTGTGTGTGTGTATATATGTGTGTGCCGATTTTGTCATAGACGATAACTCCAACACTAAAATTCTAAAAATTATAATTCTTTCCAATTCCTTTTCTTTGCATCCATATGAAGATCTGATTAGATTTTGCTTATAATTGGTCAATCGGAAGTACCCTCATTTGAACATTTTAACAATTTTCTTGAGAAAACGCGGTTAAATATCTTTTTTTACATTTAATGTTATTATAAATAATATTTCATCATTACCGATATCTGTGTGCATAGCAGATTGGCACACCGAGCAATGGGTAATATGACGTGTTGATATATTTATTTCATTTATTTATATAAATACTAAATAATATTTTATTATCTGTACGAATTGATTGCATTTTATATTTCATATTCAGTGGATATAGAGTTAAAGAAATTAAATTTCATATATCGTATAAGCCAGCTATGCTATAACCATAGAAACAGCTAACTATATTAAGAAAATTTTAATTGACAGACGTCAGTGTCAATAAAAAGGAAATGAATGTGGCAAAAAGATGAGGAGGTTGGGATGGGTGTTGAGGAAGACATGGAAATATAGGATAAGAAATGAGAAGATAAGGGAAATAGCTCAAGTGATAGAAGTTTCTAGAAAGATACACGAGAGACGATTACAATGGTTTAAACATGTTATGATGAGAGATGAATAATATATTGGAAGAAGCTGATGAGCAGCCACTGTATATATTTTATATTATTGCGGTCTTCTAAACCTGCCACCTCTACGCAATGCCTGGGTTGGCTTAACATGTTGCGGCGTTTCTGGTTATTTCTCTTGTTTTTTAGATGTTTCTATTTATTGCTTACATATTATTGTTCATATCATTTAAAACTCTTCGACCAATCGGCTCTATAAGGCATCGGTCCATCGGGCTCCTTACGATATATCCTATGACCAATTGTACCAATCCGCCCTTGAGGTTAAAATTACCTATAATTTACAAAATCTGAGCAGTTATCAAAATATTTTTTTTATTCATCAGGTAGATATTTACATTTCAATTCTAATACACAAATTAAATATAAGATTAGCGTTATTTGATAGAGATATATCCGTTTATCACACAATAAGTTGCACAAACATACCGACGTACCGGGTGTTTATTTTTTTATGGACATCAAATACAACGGTAAAATTTTCATACGGCTGGAATTTCTGCTCCATTAATTTTAGAACAAAAGTGTAAATACATAAAATGTTCAGAATTAAAAACTGCATCAAAATATAACATGTTACAAGATAATGTATTTTTTTATCAAGTTTTTAAATAAATATATAATCAAAAGACTGCATACTATTCAAGAACATAAAAATACTACATATGTTGTGGATGAAGGGATACACGAAGAAAATCACATATATTTAACAATACCATGTGACCGTAAACTTAACACAGTTATGCATAAAATTATCAAAGAATCAAATATTAGTAAACTTGAGCTTAATAAATACCGGCACTTTATTTACAAAATTAAAAGATAAATTAGAACCTGTTGATCAAAAAAATGTCGTTTACCAAATTAATTGTTGCCATTCGGAAAAGAGCTATGTTGGTGAGATTTTACAACCCATAAAAAGGATAATATATCAACATCAATATCATTGCAATAATCTTAACGCAGAACACAGTAAGTTATGCACACATTACAGCCTAATAGAGCACAGTTTATCTTTCAAGACGTTGCTATTTTAGAAATACTCGATTATTGTATCAAACATGTCACATAAACATAGACAAAAATACTAAAATCAACAATCATACTGATTTCAGAAATAACCTAAAACATTTAAACAATTTCCTTTATAATATTTGAATTTAGCGCTTCCTCGTTTCTCATGCCATAGTTGTATGTTTCTTTGGCTAATTCACGTTTGTCATACTCTATTTATTTGTCACTAATAATTTTGTTCATTAGTCCTTCGTCAGCCGCTGTGCGGTACAAATAAGATATGAAGCTTTCTATTTTTTACGAGGAATAAAGTCAACTAGGATTTTAAACTACAATATATAATATTGTAACGTTTTATTTATATGGGTGAAGTGTAAATAATCGGAGAAATATTATTAATTAAAAGAATACGTTTATTAAACGATAAATAATTAGATTAAATATTAACAAGATGATAAAAGTAACTAACACTATGATTAAATAATTATAAACACTAAGAATATTATTAAATGCTTAAACACTAATATTATTTATTTAACCAATATTTATATCACTACATTTATTTATATAAGTACATTTATTTATGTTAACAACTCGTAGACTACTTATTTATATCACCGACTTCATTACTCGTTGCTTCTATATCACAGACTATGTTCCCGCTGTTCTCTCGACGGTATTTATACAGCCCATATCCTTCTAGAACCCTCGGACGCGACAGTGACCTGCATACAAAAGAATTAGGTTACGGCGTAATTAACATGTGTCAACGCGTCGGGGATTGCATCATCGCTCTGGTACGGCGCTCGTATATTCTTAACTCAGGGGCGCACGTCACAATATAAAAAGAACACTGCTTAATTTGTAAATTTAAGGATGAGTTTAAATTTTTCAATGTTGTTATCTTAATTTTAATGTACTTTTGTAATAAATTTTATCTGCTGATGATGGGCGCAACTTAGCCCGAAACATCCTATATATGTATGTGTTTTTAACAAGAATGAACGTTTGGAAGCGGATGTTCAATGCATCATTATCAGTGCCGCTTTGTGGGTAAAAGGCGCCTTTGTGCAAAATGATATTGCAGTGCCCTTCCCCATAATGCATAATTTGCAAATTTACACATGCTTTAAAGATTAAACTATACTTTTGATTCTTCGAATAAAGCTAGATTTAAAATATTAATGAAACATCCTTCTTTTTAATCATTATTATTAAATTATAATCAAAATCGTTTGTTGTAATCAACAATTTTACAATTATAATTTGTTACATAACTATGCCGGCAAATTATCCGTTTTGCAAGATATTTCTTTTACTTTCTACTAAATTTTAGTAGTAAATCAGCCAAATTCAATATTTGTAAATCATAAGCATTTGATTCGTCGCTAAATGCTTGCTAATATTTAAATATTGAATTCATTGTCGAATTCATTCTTGTAATCAATATTCTTGAGCAATAATCTAAATATTCTTTGTTGTAACAACACCTGCACAGTTATTATTTCAATATAACAATGCTAGAAATATATGTTTGGTAGGATAATTAATTCAAACAAATTTAATAAAAATATTGTTCGCTTCTATCACCTAACTGTGTAAGTTGTATAGTATTATTTTCTTCACGAATTAGTGCATTTTATAAAAATTTGCTCTCTTGAAATGGCGCCCCTCATGGTCAGGCGCCTTTGTGAGGGACACAACCTTCTCATCCACACTGAGCGGCCCTGCTCATTATTTATATTCGAAAATATTTTATCAGTAAAACACAACAATAAAAAGTTTTCTCGTTAAAATACAATGCTTCTTCTTCTGTTCTATAATTCATAATAAGTTCTTTCACTAAATAATTCTATAATGTTGGGTATTCGGTTATTCGACTAAAATCGTATTCAGCAATTCAGCGTATCTGTAATATACGTAGATAGAGATCTGTATATGATATATTAGAGTCTCGGAGTAATACTATAGATAGATGATATCTTAACGACATCCACATATGGAAGTGAAGACTCAGATTCCTCCTTAACAGCTAACAGGGCTATTCACAATGTGAAACTAAATCCTGTACTGCTATTCTGTAAAATAGCTACACGAGCTAGCTTTGCTTTGAAATTTTGATGTCTAGGTGCACCGTCTGTTCCTGTGTGCAGAATAAGAATGGTGATTTAATGCTAGTGATTTTGGACGAAGAACTTTACCAATTTAACAAGCGGATATTTGTTTCTTCGCAGAGGTTATATTCATGATTATGAGAATAACAAAATCTTAATTAGTTATTTGTACCACTAATCTAGAAACTGCACTTTTGCGAGTGCGAGTATATTTTGCACTCGCAAAGCAGTTTCTGTAAATGTAATACACAAGATTTTTTGTGCCGACTTCTCCCTAAATTTATTAAATGAGTTTGATTTATTGTCCAAATATCAAATACTACGGATTTTTCATGTTGGTAACATCAGTAGATTTGAATTTCAAATGACATTTTCAAACAACCTGAAAAATCAACAAACATTTTTTTATTGATTTTGCATTGCAATTTCAAATGCATTTACTTATATTTAGGTTAAAATGTATTCATTTAAGTTACAATTAACAATTTAGTATTCAAAGTTATAAAATTTTTGAAAATTCTTATGGTGAAAATAGTCCTAAATTGATATATCGCAAAAACAGTAATGTCAATCTTTTGCCGGCCCAGACATTATAAATAGGTGTTTCCGGACGATTTGGAGTTACGTAATATTACTTATGCCGGACGGAGGCACAAAATAGCTATTTGTGTATTAAGAGCGCAAAATAGGACATTGTCGATTGAGAGGTTGTTGCCGCGCGACGCAGGAGCGCCGCATTCTCTCGAAATCGACAATGTCCGTTTGCGCTCGAAACACATACAAGATTTTTTCTACAGTCGCTACCATAACAAAAAATAATAAAATGTACACTTTGTACTTACACTACTACTCAATTAATAAGGATTAATATAAAGAAAAAACGTGTTTTATATTTAATTTTAATTTATCGTTATTTCCCATTCTTCTTGACCTATTGATTCAATCTAATCTAAACATTTTATACTTTCGTTTTTGTAAATGAATGCCCTATTTTATTTTCACAAAAGTGCGGCATTTTTTTTTTTACCTCTCGCTAAGAGAGGTATTGCATTCATGCTAAAAATCGCATATCCAGATTTTATTGAATAAGCACGTTTTAAGGTCCTTACAATCCGATTTTAACATTTTTACGATGATGTCTGTGTGTGTGTGTGTGTGTGTGTGTGTGTGGATGTGTGTGTGTGTGTGTGTGTGTGTGGGATGTTGGAAGGACGGTTACTCAAAAACTATAAGACTTAAAATTTGTTTAACAACGTATTTCCCAATCGGACATTCCCGGGAAGATCTGAAAAGGTTTTGGTAACAATTGGACAACCGGAAGTAGAAGATTCTTGAAAAAAAATCTTCTAAATATTATTTTTTGAAAATTTTTCTTGATAATATTAAAGAAAAATAAATTCTCTTTCTGATACATTTAAATATTTTTATACATATTTTATAGATTTAGAGATAAAAGGAATATAATATATAAAATAATGTTGTAATTAATTTTACAACCGAAAGGATGCCATGGATTTAAATTGTCAAAAAATGTCAGTGTCAGAAATCCGGAGACATTACTGAAAATTTTTTCTGGGAAGTATATACATTATATTATTTCTTATTGCATTAATAGTTTAATATTTAATATTATAGGTATATTACACATACCCTTCATATATGCTGTTACTTCCGACAATGAATTGGAAACATCACGAAAAATTTCTTCATAGAATGAATTTAAATTTAAAAAATCTAAATATATGGAATAGATATAAGTAGAATTTTTGGTGTAGAGTGTAAGTATACAAGAAATGTTAAATACATTAAGGCGCGAGTAGTTATGTGACTTTTTGGCCTTGACAAGCAGATATGGGCGCCAATGTCAGAATTATAGCTAGTAATTATGTATATAGATGTCATATATCATAATTTCTCATTCTAAATTTAGTGATTTTCCAATTTCATGTGATTTATTTTCCTCGACAAGTCAATTCCACACTCCTGGTGACAAATTAACTACGTGAATTTAGAAAATCCTGAAATTTTTAATGAAAAATTCTGACATTTATGTACATAATTACTAATTATCATTCTGAAACGGGCCCCCACATCTGCTTGTCAAGACCAACAATGTAACATGACTGTTCGCGCCCTATACTTAACCAAAAAAAGGAAGTGGCGAGAGGTATTGTGCTGGCCACAACAGATTTTTTTGTTATGTAACATACCGACAGAGTAGTTATGTCAGATTGATTTGTAAAGGTGGTAAATGTGTCACTACAGTGTCATTAGTTCCTGACTAAACGTTTCCATTAAGAATGTAGACAAGTGACATTTTCCTACATTGTATAGTTAGAAATTTGGACAGCGAGCGTTTTTTCTACTTTGTCGCGCTAGAACAAAAGAGAGCGCAAATGGCTACTTTCTATGTAGACTGTAGAAAAAATTATTTATTTTCTGTTAGGAACTTGAATTAAATATATAAATAAATGTGAAGGTGTCCGACTTTAAATTTATACCATAGTAATCTCGGAAATTATAAGAGTTACGACTTTAAATAAAACATCTTGCGCGCCTTTTGGGAAGTCATTTTAGATGTCCTTTTGTTTTGTTAAATACCGAGCGATTTACATAAAATTACGAACCCGATAAACTTAATTAACAGATTAACTTTATTTAGTTATGATATTTTCACATTCCTGACATAAATATCAGTCCGACAATTTACTTTTTTGATTACATTTTTTTAATCTAGTCAGAGATGAGTATAGTATATTCTACAACAAGTATTGGAATGGCCCATATTCCACACGAGCAAAAAGTTTGTGTGGTTTTTATAGAGAATAATTATTTTATATATGTAAAACAATTTATATCTTTCTTGTGATTTATTTGGTTATAACTATCCCCATTCCATATCTATACGAGTATATTTATAACCATTTGACATTTTTCTTTACAAAATGTTACTTAGTTATTTTTCTTAGTAATATATTTTTATTTAGCTAAACTTAATGCTCTGTGCTCGGATTCCGTATCGCCTAGCGATCGCATGACGTAAAAATTACGTCACTCTAACATTTCGGTACTGCCTGCTGCATCGCCTGGCGATCATATGACGTTAATTTTACGTCACACGATCGTCTGACGATACGGCAGAATCCTAGCACAGGAGATCAAAAAAAAAAAAAAAAACTGTAAAAGTTAACAGAAAACTCCAAAAGTATTCAATACTTCAAAATGTGAAACACGAATTCAGAAATAAATAAAAAATAAAACAAAAAGATGTAACCATAGCAGCCTAACCTAAATATTTGAAACGATGTTTACGAAGTTGGCATCCGCCAGATGTCTCAGCGTATAAGGATAGAAATGTTCCCGACACATAACTGTTATCTGCAACTTGAATTGAAACTGACATACGTTAATTAAATTTATGTAGGTAAATATTATAAAATGTACAAATATCGAAAATCCTGGTTCATTGAAGGTTAACATTCAACGAAGAAAAAAAAATCGATTTGCCATCCTTCGCAAAACATTGTAAATGTCTGGCGGAAAGTTATACCTTCTGCATCTAGTAAAATCCTTGGTACTAAAGATGGTATTGGCCAAAAGCATTTTAAAAATTAAGATATTTTACATGAATGAGAATCTCCGGATATATGTATTTAGATAATTAAATATAGCATTAAGGCTTGTTGCCTATTTTTGGTTGTACGAATCTGCTTCTTTTCGCAGATTTCGGTAATGACGATATATCTGTAATTGTAGTTGAGACCGTTTATCAAACGTTACCTTACGGGCTCTTAAAGCTGCCGTGAAGAGTGTACCACAGGGGTTAATTTGTGCTATTTGAATATTATTTTAAATTTCAAGTTTGGTGTCGGTCGGAATCGAACCTTGGCCGGCCGAAAGACAATCAATTACCTAACGCACATAGTTACGCAGCCCCATTTAAAATTATTATTATTCTGTTGTTAAATATGTTTTATATCAAGTGCAAATAATTTATTCTTGATTATTTTGCTGTTTTTGTTTCTTTGAATTGTGCTGCTGTAATACATTAGGCAACTCGGATATTGCCCAGGGGCTGCAAAAATTGAATGGATATTATCAGAGAGACATAATATATTCATTAGATTGTTGTAATTTTGATACAATAATTATACAATGACACTTAACTTGTCATTTGTCATGTTAGTTCCAGAATGTTATGTGGTAGAGCATATTGTGGAGGCGCTGCAAGGTTAGAATCTCGGCCTACTAATCGCCGACATCAATGGCCTGTATTTATAAAAATGAAGCATTTACTTTGAAGTGAAAGGTAGAAGTAAAAGGTAGCACTAAGAAGTATAAGGTAGAAGTAAAAGGTTTTGCTTTAATTTGTATTCATAATTTCTACCTTTTCCTTGCGAGAAAATACTTCAGAAAAATAAAGGGTATTAAAGATTCGCGATGTTACAAGTTCAAACTGAACCTGTGTGTGAGCAGCAAGAGCTATGCAGTTTATTATTAAAGAATAGAGGTGTTGTATGTATGATTGATATTTGTGCAGTGTATGTTTTTAGATTAAAATTAAAATAAAATTTAAAATGTCTGATACAGAAAGTGAACAGAAGGGTAATGAAGATCGCTGAAAAAGTCCGCGTACAACTAGTAATTGTCGAAAAATCTCAAATTCCATCGATAAAAAATAAGAAAACTACGGCTTTAAGTAAAATTGTTCAAGAATATATGAAGCTCTTTGGTAAAGACATGGAAATTAAAGCTTTTATGAAAAAAGTGAATAATATGAAAATGCACCACATCAGCCATAGCAAACATACCACTGTAACCGCACACCTAAAATGAAAGTTTAGCTTATAAAAACAACATATACACGTTGTGTGCGGGCTGGAAAACTAATGAAAAAGTGAGATTCTGGAAAAAAAAGTTGCATGTGGACTAGATTCATTTTTTTAGAAGCAAATCCTTCAGTTTTAAGTAAATGTTTCTTTTTATAAATACGAAAAATTAAATTCATTTATTATGAAGCAAAACCTCTTGCCTCGAAGAAAAACCTTTTCCTTCCCTTTATTTTTATAAATATAACCTAAAGCAATTGCTTCACGTTTTGCAAGCAAAAGGTATATAATGTTTTTTTTTATAAATACCTCTTAATATGTCAACAAAAATTGATGAATTGTCATACCTTTATATATACACCGTGCTATTTGATATACCGCGCTAATATAGGGCTAAACAGATTCTGATTTGTCGATAGCCGTGTGGAATTATTCCAAATGCCGGGTGGAATTATTCCACACGGTTTGTTAACACAATTTTTAGTTATGGAATTTGTAGTTTCCAATATAGTGTTGGAGAAAAGTATTTATAAATTGCATATAACGTATTCTTATTTCATTTATTCTGGTTGAAGTTTTAATTTTCAAATAACTCTTAAATTATTGGTAATAGAGAAAGATATTTCAAATAAAAGAGTTACATATTTTCATTGATTATCCAGCGGCGTACGAAAATATTTTTTGCATTTTTAAATTTTTGAGATATAACACTAATTTGATTTTGACGTCCAGGCTGACGTGTCCAACATGGGGATCGCAAGAAAGAACAATAAGAGACACGATGTAGGTTAAATAAAAATTACCTAAGTGATAGTAGTATTTAGTATTTAGTAAATAGTATTAGGTGCTTATGAAATGCTATTAGGAGACCATTGTACAACAGTGTACTGTTTATTTAAAAAACATCTGTTGTAGCCAGTACAATACCTCTCGCCACTTCCGTAAGAATGGGGCGCGAGCAGTCATGTGACATTGTTTAGTAATTATGTACATAGATGTCAAATGTCAGAATTTATCATTAAAAAATTCAAGATTTTCTAAATTCACGTAGTTAATTTATCACCAGGAGTGTGGAATTTATTGTTGAGGAAAATAAACCACATAGAATTGGAAAATCACTAAATTTAGAATGAAAAATTATGATATTTAACATCTATGTATATAATTACATGGGCCCCCATATCTGCCTGTCAAGTCCAACAAAGTAACATGACTGCTCGCCCCCTTTTGTATTTAACGTTTCTTGTATACCTACATTCTACATCAAAAATTCTACTTACATCTATTCTTTGTATATAGATGTTTTAATTTAAAATTCATTCTATGAAGAAATTTTGTCCTACTTTTCTAATTTGTCGAGATGATTCTAATTCATTGTCGGGATTGACTATTTTTCAAGGGTACATGTAATATACCAATAATTTTAAATATTTAACTATTAATACAACAAGAAATAATATATGTACTTCCCAGAAATAATCTTCAGTAATGTCTCTGGATTTTTGACACTGAGATTTATCTGTCAGTTACAAACTTTTTCATTTTTCAATTAGTTTCCATGACTATGTGAGATTTATTACAGCAGATTTTTATATAACTTATATTTCTTTATCTCTAAATTTATAAAAAAAATATTATAAAATACTCGTATTTACGTAATGTATCAGATAGAGAGTTCTTTTACTAGCAAGAACAAAAATTATCAAAAAATAATATTTAGAAGAATTTTTTTTAAGAATCTGTTACTTTTGGTTGTCTAATTATTACCAAAACCTTTTCAGCTCTTCCCAGTAATGTCCGATTGAGAAATACGTAGTTAAACATATAGGTATTAAGTATTATACTTTTTGAGAAATCGTCCTTCCAACGGACTCACATTCATACATACATACATACATACATACATACATACATACATACATACATACATACATACATACATACATACATACATACATATGTCCACACACCAACATACCTACACACACCAACATACATACACACATACATACACACATACATCCACACACACACACACACACACACACACACACACACACACACGCTCACACACACAGACATTATCGTAAAAATATTAAAATAGGATTGTAGGGACCTTGAAACGTGCTTAATCATTAATATCTGGATATGCGATTTTTAGCATAAATCCAATACCTCTCTTAGCGAGAGATAAAAAAAATGCGTGGGTCTCGTCATTTTGGTATAGGCAACAATGTATATTTTGCAGATTTTTATTTTTACAAAACCGTCTAGTATGAAATAATACCGAATTTTTGTATAGACATCTTTAGGGTATTATTTGTTTTTTCGAATGCAGATGCTATACTTCTAATTTTTATTTGGGCTTTAGTTCAAAGTTGTACTATTGTAAAGAAAATATTTTATGCATAATTTGTCTGTTTGCTTTTAATTCAATGGTTGTTACAATAAAACAATCAATTAAGTATTATCAAGTATTTGTTTCTTAGTAGATTTTAAAAAAATTCATTTATTTTTACTTTTTCAGGACTAATATATTTTTAAAATTAAGTTTTATATCTGTTATTACCTCGGTTATTATGTAGGTTCTGTATAAACACACATATACAAATATATACACATGCACACAACTAAATAAATGAATATAATTTAAATTGTATACTAATGACAAGTCTAAATAAATATTTTGTATGTAAATTGGTATGAGTAATTTTAATTTGAGGCAGTCGCATATTTCATATTTATCTTTTCTTTTTGTGTATCTATTCCATTTAATGTTTCCACAAACCATTAAGAAGAACTAAGTTTTATTGGGATCACTTAAAATAATTTAACCAATAGAAACAAATATAAAGCCTGTAAATTACATGTTTTATTCAGTGTTGGCAATTATTATTGGTTATTTGCTGTAGCAACGTTGCTAAGAAATAACAACTTTCTTACAAAATAGGGCTGATATTTTAGTTTTAAAGAAATAGTTGATAACAGCTGTGCATTACGTATGAAAATAGAAGAAAATCAACTTGTGAATTTTGTAAGTAAAACTAATGTTAGAAACTTTGGTGATAGGTGAAGATATTTTGAAAGTGTGTATTAAAATAAAAGTGTTATGATGTTGTTGAGTGAAATATGTTAGCTAAGGTGGAAAGGACGTTTTCTTCAGTAATTTCCTTTTCGCTGCACGTCGCACGTGTATGCAACGGCGGCGCAAAACTAATGCATTTTAAATGTGCTGCTGTCAGCTTTAGAAAACGCGTGAAAATCAACAATAAAACCTCATTTGAATGAGTAAACCAGCGCTGTAGATTGTTTCCTTCACGCCCACTTCAAACCAGATCTGATATTCTTATCACGCAACCTTTTCTATCTAAGATTTTGCTAAAATTAAATAGATTAAAAAGCAAATATCGTTTAGTTATAGTTTATACAATATAACAGTTTATAATAACTATTTATTCTGAAAATCGATTTTGCTATGATCGATAAAACAGTGGGCGTTTCGAATGTCATTTGGTTACAGTAATAGTAAGTGTATAATGGTTTAAGAAAATAGTTATTTACATAAGAGCAGGGTTGTGCCTGTAAACTATGCTACGTAAATATGTCAATGTGTACGCGTAGGCATTGATGTCGTTTGCGTGATTAAAATTTGTATATTGTTTACGCGCATGTAGACTATAGTTATTTTATTTTTTACTTAAAAAGAGACAAAAAATATTACTATTACTGGTTAATTTAAAAGGTATATATAAATGACCGTTGAAAGTAGCGTACGATTACGTCATTTTATTGAAGTGATGTATTTTACGTTGTAACCAATAGATGTCACTAGTTGTTAGACTGGGAATCACCAGTTCTGTTGAGTTGTTAATTATACAATTCAAAAAAAAAAAATTGGCATATGCTAATATCACATATTTGTACTAAAATGTGACTTACAGTATTGATAACATTTTTAAACAAATATTGTTAGTACTTTGTATTTGACTTTTAGGTGCTTTAAAGTAAAATTTAACTATTTTAACATAGGTATTTCAAAATTTCAACCAGTGGTTTTCAAAATATGAATTTAGTTTGGTATACGAAAGATGACTATTCATGGTCATTTATTAACCGTCTAATCTAATATTACTTGCAGAAATCTTCATTGCATTACGTATACACAGACGTGCAACATGAAATATTTATAGATACATTTTAACTGAAAAAAATAAGTAATTTATTTGAAATAATGCCTTTCTCAAAAAATTATGCTCTTCACCTATGTTTTTTGCAAAATACAAAAACATATACTTGACATAAACCATGGAATAATAATTTGATTTAAACGTCAACGTCACTGGGTAAATATTAGCGCAGAGGGCATTGTAGTACATAATTAGATATCTATAACTCTACGACATACGTCAATATTATATGAAATGTGTTAAGAAAGTAATACCACCATTTACGTATATCTGTCACATAACAGAAACTACATAGACATATGTCAAATAAACTTTCTCTTTAGAACATAAAATGTTGCTAAGCTACTGTTGTATAAAGTGCTGTCTATTCTTTCTTCGAACAAGTGACCTTGAATCGAGCCTTGAATAGTCATCTTTCGTGAGCCAAGGTATTCCATTTTTTTTTAAATTTTAAATAGAAACATATACTTTTTTTATTTGCTCATTCGATAGAGCTCTTTATTCTGAATCCAACGATATACAATTTTCATACCCTACATAACAAAATTTTCGAAAAAAATAAATAATGATGTTATAAATTAATTCTCCCAAATACATTATTATTTAGAGTAGCATGACTGAAAAAAGTGAATATTTTGTTTATGGCTACTTCTGTTATGAGAAATTGTCCTATTCATATCATTTTTAATAAAAATGGATGAATTCACACACGACGAAAAGGTAGATATTTTCGAAATTAACTTTTTTCAGTCATGGCGCTCTTATTAATATTATTTTGGGGGATTTAATTCAAAACTTTATTATTATTTTTTTTAAATGAAAATTATATATCGTTGGAATCAGAATAACGAGCTCTATTGAATGAGCAAATAAAAAGTATGTTTCTATTTAAAATAAAAAAAGTTGGTATCCATATTTTGATAACCACTGGTTGATTTTTTTTCAGTTTATCATTCAAATACCCATGTAAAATAGATTCTTTGCGAATTTAACCAACTATCTACGCATTGTTTACATTTGCCATCATTCTTTACATTGTTTACACATGTAAGTAATTTATCAGAGATTAATACGATGCACTTCGTGCTGAATATTTTACGGCTCCGAGTCAAGTACGATATTTTACTGACGAATCATGTATTATTTTTTTCTGAAACCTTTTATTAGAATAAAAAATAATTTTAAATTTAATAATTAAGTGTGATATGCTATAAGTATTTAATAATGCGCTTCTCTCGTTTCTAAGGTGACAGAAAAAAAATAGTAAATAAACGAAAACCTATAAGTTAGATATAGTTTTGCATTTTTAGTGCGTGCGTTTCTGTTCATTTGCAATGTCTTGCGCAGGAAATAATTGCGATGAGGTTCCTTTAGACATTGTGGGATTAATATATTCAATCTACAAAATACAACTATAGATATTTATATTCAATAAACTTTCGCATCGCATTTTTGGCGCGAAAATAGTACTTTCGCTTCGGTTTCAGAAAAAAAAATATTAATAGTTATTTTTTTAACAAAAAGATCTAGAAATGCGCCCGTATTAATAATTTACTTTATTATGTTTATTTTTATTTTTCTTCTTCCTGTTATAAATATTTATTATATTGAAATTGTGGAAAATGTAGTTATTTTTGTTTTGCGATATACATTTTTAATAAGCTTGGCTGTCTAAGTTTGAAAAGAAAATCCTGCGGAGGAAACTAATTTTGCGGGAAATAGTGTAGTAACAATATCCCGGGATTAATATCGGCAACGCACAAGAATGCCTTGGATCCGAATCGATTCACATATTTTCTTAATAACGCTTGAAGCCCGTGCCGTTCCGTTTATAAATTTTGCATTTATAAAATCCTCTTTTGAATATTTCATATATTAATGGGTGCTTTTATTGCGTATTAATACTCCAGCCATGTCCGGGCTTGAATAAAATTACGCGGCCTTCATATTTCATCCGAAATTTGTGCTTTGGCAGGGAAATCTTTATGCTTACGTAAATTTCCACTAGCATAGTTTATTTAGCATATTTCGTTTATGGAAAATAAGCCAAGTTTCACGTCATTTCCTTTCTAGGGGCTCAAAGTTTTCCCTCTTTTTCCTCCATTTACATTTTGAATTTTTCCTACGAGTACACATATTGTCAATCATAATTCATGCATGCACATGACTCTGCCGACGGAATGAAATTTTAATTCAAACTTTATTTAAATTTTCTCACAAAGACAAGCATATGCAAGCATAAGTTATTTATACGTCGGTCAATCAATAAGTACAGACAAACTTGTAAATGAAAAATATGATATACAGGCTGTCCTATTTAGAGCTGCCACCATTGGGAAGTCGAGAACTATAAGAGATACAATGTCGGTTAAATGGAACTTTTTGTGCACATATAGGAGGCCATCTCTAATATGCTTTTTTTCCAAAAATTCTCATAGGGTACTAGATAATGGCAAAAAAACTGAATTTTGTTGATTTTTCTTTTTCAAATAACTTCTAAACTATTAGTAACCGAGAAAAACGTTTCAAATGAAGAAGTTAGATATTTTTATTGCCTATTCAGTGGGGTGTGCTATAATTTTAATATCCGTAAATTTCCGAGATATAACACAAAGTTATATGTTTTTTTAAAATGGAACCTATATCTGATTTTAGTCAGAAAGAAATAAATATTTATTTTCAATGATGTAAATGTTGTGTTTTGTATTTATTTTACTTCGTAATTTTTTTTTTTTCATTATTTTATAGTAAATTTAGTGTTATTTTGGAAATATTGGTGAGAATTCTATTGCGAAATATTTGCTTTATTTAAATAATTTATTTCGTTAGAAAACTTTGCCCTAAAATCAATTACATTCAAATCAAAAATATTTTTTATCAGGTCGCTCTTGCCATGTAGTATAAATTGTAACGATTTCTCAAGTTGTTAAAAAAAAATATTGAGCAAGACGTCCAAAAATTGCAACGATGAAAAAGTCGCCAACAAAATGCACGATTGTTTTATGGAACGAGCGAATGAAGATGTTCAAAATTGTTAAAGAAATGGGCAATTAAAATAAGCGAAAATATTATATTCCAACGGAAGAAGTAAGTATGAAAAAGTTTTTAGCAAGATGGGTGCCGCGGTTGTTGACCATGGATGAAAACCACATTGGAGTGTATCTTTCACAAGACTGAATGACGCGATTTAAAAAAAATATGACGGATTGCATCCGTCGATTTTATAACCATAGATGAGACCCGAATTCATTATTATTCTCCAGAGTCGAAACCACAATCTAAACAATAGAAACACATTAACTCTCCGCATCAGTGTTGCTCCGTGGGTATAGAGCGACTTTGTGCAAAATTATATTTAAGCGCTCCATCCCTCATATGCATAATTCGCATTTTAGAAAAATGCTAGATTTAAATATTGATGATATTTCCTTTGTTAGATTCATTCTTGTATTCAATATTATTAGATTATAAGCAAAGTCGTTTGTTGTAATCAACAATTTTACAGTTATAGATTGCATTCCACCTAACATTGTAATAATGACAGAAAATTATTCGCTTGACAGGGTATTTCTTTTATTTTTTTTTCTGCTAAATTTTAATAGTAAATCAGGGAAATTCAATTTCGGCAGAAAAGAAAAAAATATTTTACTAAGATTTCAGTATTGTAAATATAAGCATTTAATTCGTCGCAAAATGCTAGTTTTTAACCCTCAACTGGTATGGTGGGTCAAATCTGACACAAAACAATTTTATTTCAGTTATTACTATTGGTTTTATTTCGCACAGCTGCGTACACTTCCTAGAATTCTCCAAACATTTAAAGTAGTTGTACATGCTACATGCGTTACTAATGTGTCTTGCCTAGTTTCGGGGTTATACTATTGTTTGGGTCATATCTGACCCATCATACTGTAAGTGTCATTATTTCGTATAATTAAAATTTTGTTAAAATGGACACAAAACGGGCGCTTACAGAGCACGAATTGAAAATATTGGCCTTGGATGCCTAGATAAGTGATTATTCCGATTCTGAGGATGAATTGAGCACCCATAGCACAGATACTGAGTAGGAAAATGATTCAGACGATAAGGTAATACAACAAAATGAGTTGTTAGACATGGAAATAAATGAGAAAAGTGAGACAACAGAAGAAGAAACATAAGAAGACGGTGTACCACAGACAAAAGTAAGTCAATATTTTTTCAAAAAAATATATTATAACTTCGGAACATGATCAGAAAACTACTTGGGACTGAAGAATAACAAAAGACACAAAATAAACCGAAAGACATAAAAAGAGGAAAGTGCTACATGTGATAACAAACATCCCCTTAAATACTCTGCATGCAATAATGGGGTATGTAAGGCCCACAGCATCTCTACTACAATCTGTCAGTAATGCAGTGATTGAAAATAAGGTAAAAATAAACACTTCAGACTTTTTTTGATAATGACAGATTTGTTGTATTTTTTTCAAATAATATTATGAATTGTGTACTGAATAATCTGAATTAATGCAGACTTCAACCCATTTTGGAATAGTTTTTTTTATTTTAATATTTTGTTATAAAGTGCTCAGAAAAATACATTGTTTTATATTAGTTGAAAATGTTTGTGTTCCTGGTATATAATGAAGACTATTTTGCTATAACTGTTAAATTAAAACCTTAAAAAATAAGTAATCACCAACCGAACGTTATTTATTCCAAAAGTTTTATAATAAAACAATAAAAAAAAATAGAGGGTCAGTATTGACCCACCATACCTTAAGTGATTGTCGAACATACCATACCAGTTGAGGGTTAATACTGTATTCCGAAATTGAACGGAACGCGATTACTGAAAGGTCTGTGAACTTTTCCGTAACCAAGCTAACCACGCTAGATCGGCGGTTGTGGTCCGGTTACATTTTGCCGCATGACAGATGAGCACGTGAGTGCGCGTGTCACGTGTTTAGATTTAGTTTGTTCCCATAGATTTCAACTATTTTAAATTTGAGAAGTTTTGGTTAGCTTCTAGCTAGTTATCAAACGTTAAGAAAAAAGCGTTCCGTTTTTCCAGCCCGTTGCTGGTAACATTGTAACCGCGGTTAAACTGTAAACATTTCCAGTGGTTACCGTGGTTCAATATTGAAATACACTACAAATATTGAATTAATTAGCGGATTCATTTTTGTAATCAATATTCTTGAACTATAATTAAAATATATTTTGTTGTAATCAGCATCTTCACAGTTATTATTTCAATATAACAATGCTAGAAAAATAGGCGTTTGGTTGGATAATTATTTTACTTATAACTCATAACTAGAGCTCTAATACAACAAATTAAATATATATATATATATATATATATATATATATATATATATATATATATATATATATATATATATATTCATCAGTCTAACAACCGAACGTCCGTACATTGCCAGATCCCCAACAATTTGACGTCCTTCGTAAAGTGACGTCCGAATATGGACGCCAAATTATAAATCAGTTTTTCTCACATTTTTAGCATCTACGTGATGTGGGGAGTCTACCTGCAAATTTTAATTTTGGACGCCAAATGACTGTTTTGTTGTTAACAGCCGTATATTTAGTTCATCGAAATTCCGTGTGTGGCGCTTTCGTCGCATCATAATATACGCCGCCGTATATTGAAAACCGAAAATCACCGCCAATTTGACGTCCATACACTTGGCAACATGGCATGTGTAACTCGTGCGTTTAGTTTTCAGTATTTCTTCACTTTAAATGTTTAAAGAATATGAATCTGATTTGGTTATGATACCATAATCAAATATTATACTGAGAAATTATTATTTTTAAAGAATTTAGTCAACACTGAGTAAAATTATAAAGATGTCTATTATTTTCCATATTATTTTGTTTATTTTATAAAGATAATTTGCAGAAATAATGTATTTTTATAAAATAATTATTTTTTGAGAACTCGTATTTTCTCAATTAAAAAAAATCTTTTCCACATATAAACGACGAAAGTTTATTCATTAAAACATGAAAAATAGTTTCATATTTATTTATTGTTCCGATATTTTGTTACTGTGTCATATAGGAATGCAATAACTTCTTTGATAATAACATTTTATGACAATGACAAATTTTAAATGAATTATTTTTTCTACGTTCCGTTAATAAGAAAGATAAGAAAGATATTGTTTTTGGTCAAAAAATTCATAGTCCGTTTTTAACGAATAAGCACATTTTAGAGTCCCTAGAATACAATTTTACTACTTTTACGATGATGTCTGTACATGTGTGTGTGTGACAATCGTTATTCGATAACTGCAAACTCCAAAAATTACAATTTTTTACGTACTTCTCATTTGTATACCCTTATGAAGAGCTGATTCGATTTTGGTTATAATTGGTCAACCCGACCGGAAGTACCCAAATTTTTATTATAAACATTAAAGAATATTATATTACATGATTACAATTTTTCATTATATTTGCTATAGTTGGAAGAGAAAAATAATTATAAAGAAATTAAGTTTCATAAATCTTGCAGTCTATGCAGCATCACAATGGAAACAATTTGGATATTCAAATTATACTAATTGACAGATGTCAGGGTCAAAATATGTTCGTGAAATAATTTTACTAAAAATATAATCTTTTGCAAGAAGGATTTAAAAATATATAAAATTGAAGGCAGGTAATGTGTTGACCACATTAGATTTTCTTCATTCAGCACATGAAACTTTGTAAACGCGAAATAGGAAATTAGTTTTGGATCTTAAAAAATACTAAATAATTTAAACAATTTTTAATTAATTTTCATTATGCTGGAAAGTAATTTTGAGTTTTTCAGTTTAACAGATGTAAAATAATTATTAGACTGATTAAATTATTGTCCGAATTCGCAAATCAGGTATAAATATGCAGGTATAAGAAAATAGCGTATAATATACGGGCATAAGTTCTTACAAAGCATAAATGACGTAAAAAAAACACTACGCTTCGTGTCGTGCTTTTAAGCTCGTCACACGTAGGTACTTTAAATACCAAATCATCATAGCCAGGTAGCTTTGCTTTCTTTGTTGCTATGGTAGATTAATTGAAAAAATTAAAATAGTAAGTATGGGGTCTCGTGGCCGTGTGCCTGAGTGTCTGGTCGCGAATCTGGGGACCCGGGTTCGATCCCGTCCGACGCCAAAAATTACATCGAATTTTAATGGCACAAAATTGACCCCTGTGGTGTACTCTGCACGCCATTTATGAGTGCCCGTGAGGTGACGCCTGGTAAGCGCCCGCACGGTACAAATATTCCATCATTACCGATATCTGTATACAAAGCAGATTGGCACACCCAGCAATGGGTAATATGCCGGGATGAAATATTTATTTATTTATTTATGTAAGTATTGTCAATTGAAACAAAATTCTTGAAAATACTTTATTTTTATAATCGTCTAAAAAATATCTCGCTCGAAAGTAATATCGTATTTCTCGTGCATTCCCATTCGCACGTTATTATACTGTTATAAGTATTTTGTGAATGCGTGACTTGTAAAATTTAAAATTATTTTTTATTACATATTATGTATTAAAATACATCTATACCTGCTACTACAATGATTTTATAAATATCTCGATAAACATTTATAAAAAATAATCATATGCATTTATTACTGATAAAGAAAAACCTCGCCCAAATTTTTTTATACATTATTATGAACCTGAGTGAAGAAAAATTATTGATATTACATCAACGTTTCTGTCATTACAATAACCATCTTCAAGATTAATCAATGTCTCTTTAGGATGTCATTACATAGAAAACACAATATATTAAATTATATATAAAACATTCCTCAGAATTGAATAGAAGAATAAATGAGATAAAATAAATAATGACATACAATTAGGTTAAAATAAATTTAAAATAGACAAGAATATAAAAAATGGTTAACAACTTTAGCACACTATCGGATAAAAACTGAAAATTACTTAAATATAAAAATTTAAAATATGGTATTTATAGTTTCGGGGACATTATTGGAAGCGCGGCCCCCCGGCCGACTTATCTCTGCAAAATGTTATAAGAACTCGGTTAAATAAAACTTTTGAAGGTAAAGTCAATATTGCTCCTAGGTGAAGCCAAGGTATATCACTAGTTTTATACTATGTAGAGATGTGCATAGCACTGCGCAACATTATTCCTGCTTAAATTTTATTGGTGCATCGTGTATAATGAAATAAAAAGTTCAGTATTTTAAAAATTTAAAATCAGTATTGTAATTTGTATCAAAAATAAACTTGAAAATTTATTTCTGTCTTTTGAACTGCGATCATATAAGTTAAGGTGTAGCAAAAAAAGCGTTAAATATTACATGTGATACACATATACATTTCATTAAAAAATACTGTTATTATAGGATAGACAAACTTAATTTGACAAAACAAATATTTAATATGATCAAAATGCTTGAAATATGGATGGTAGTTTTCTTACTTGCAAATGAAACATATACTCGTATGTATCTATGTGAATAATGTTTTTGAGATATGGAACAAAAAAAATATTTCTTTTATATCTTATACGCTGAGGTACATATAAACAAGTTTATGAAAGATGTGAGAAAATTAGTAGGTAATTATTAAATAAAAATAATGATTGTTATTCCGATCATCCAATTTTACAAGAGATTACTTACGAAAATATGCTAATATAATGTATAAGTACTTCAGTCTTCTTAGTTGGGTGCTCAGAGAGCCAGTCAATATTTTTAATTTATTAGAAAATCAATTTCATACTTTTTTGGTCTAGGCGTCAGATGTTGCGATACATATATTAAATAGTCCTTATATCATAATATTTATTTAATAATTCATGTACCTACGGTTAAACTTTGTTTCAAAAGGAACCTTGTAACTTGTATATATTTAGGAACACCTAAACTAAAAATTTAATTTGTGGCTGTAAAACAATCAAAAAATATGCTAAATCATCTAAACCCCAGTGCAAGTATGTTTACCTATTCTAAAAGCATTTGGTTACTTTAATTCAAATTTTCAATATGTCGGAAGCAGACATAAATTTGTATAAAATCTGATGTGGCCAACACATGACCTTCCGTCTTTTCTATGTGTTTTATATAAATTACTCACAGATAAGGTAGTGTCCTGCAAAAGATTATATATTTCCAGTAAAATTATTTCACAAACTATGCAAATTATACTTGACACAGAAATCTGTCAATTACTAAAATATACTGTTTCTATTTGATTTACATTGTGCTTACAGCAACGTAGGTTGCAAGATTTATGAATATTAATTTCTTTATAATTTTTCATCTCCAAATACTTTGAATATAAAGAAAAAAAATAATCAAATCGTACAGAGAATAACATATATTTGTGATAACAAAATGTCAAAAAGAGATATTTAACATAAAAAAAAACTGTTAAGAACTGCAAATAAGAGTACTTCCGGTGTACCAATTATAGCCAAAATTTAATTAAGTCTTTATACGGACGTACAAAAGAATGAAAGAATTATAATTTTTGGAATTGTAGTTGTTGGAGTTATCGGAGAACTTTTTTCACACACACACACACACACACACAATCAAACACACACACACACATAAACACACACACACACACACACATAAACACACACACACAGAGTGAGAGATGCGCACACATACATACGAGTATATACAGACATCATCGTATATATAGTAAAACGAAATTTTTGACCAAAGACAATACCTTCCTTACCTAAGGTAACGGAAGATAAAAAAACAAAATCACAGAGAGGAAGAACAAAATTATTTATTTTAACAAAATTACAAATAAATGTGACATTTACGTAGCAATGTTAAAATATTTTGCACATAAGGCGTATAAATATACATATCTGCAGACCCATTTTATTAAACATGCAGAACGAATTTTGTTTTATTTGATTTAATTGAAGAATTGCATGTAAATCAAATTTAAACAAATAGTTTTCAAAATATTAGTAAAAAATATAATTTAAAAAAAATCATGATCCCATGTTAGACGATTATGTTCGTATTCCATGTTAGTGCTACAGTACATAATATTTGGCAACAGTGCAGGATGCCCGATTGATAGCTTTTTGTAAACGTATATTAATTTTGGACGCCAAATTGTCAGTAATACGTACAAAAATATACGCGGGACGGCAAAAACCCGTATAAAGTACGGAAGTCAAATATACGTGTATATTGTTTTCTTTAAATACGAATTTTTCGAAATATCCTTATGCTCACATTATTAGGTGGGGTGAAACATTCTATATACTCGAAGAAGTAGACGCCTAGGACCAGTATTTCCCATAGACGCCAAATGCATGTTTCTATGTACGGAAGTCAAATTGATAGAGAGATGTATATATATATATATATATATATATGTATATATATGTATATATATATATATATGGCCAATGCTCCCTTTGAGGACATTCTAGTTCATATATTGTGCACTATGAGGACAGAGCAGGCCCTTTGGGGACGTCCTCAAAGTGCCTAATTCATATATCAGTCAGTTCGAGGACAGGAACTCTGGCGCCAAGTGTGGCAGTAGTAAGAAATAAAAAAGTGGTTTGATTCAATGCTAAATATCAACACCTCCGTATGTTACCCTCACAACTTTTAAGGTGTGATATTACATATTTAAAAGGATGTCTTTACGTAAGTTAAGAAGTCATATTTACACTATATCAGAGTAATAACATTATCCGCAAAGAAAATGCACCGTCACAATTTTTATTACATGGTTTTTAATTAAGTAATTAATTAAGTTAATTATAAATAATTTTTATTATTTATTAATTCGTTAACGTTTTCTTCAATGTCCAGACCTTTAAAACAAATAGGTTAAAATGATTTTTATAGTAAATAATAATATGATGGTTTAAAAATGTTCTTATCTGAAAAATAATTATAAACTATATAACTTACCTTTATTATAATGATTAAAATATATAAGAAAAAACGACTTAGTTGGTAAAAAAATTATGTGCAAAGGAACACTGTGACGGACTGTATTCCAACTTAAATAAAATATATTAAATAAAATAAATAACATATCTTTTATTTCAGCTGCTTTTATAATTTATAAAGGAATAATAGGGTAACAACATCGGTGTTGAATATAAATATGACATATGACTTCAGTTTAAGGTTAGAATAATATATTACCTGAGTAGACTAATAAAATCTGAGAAATAAATGTATATTAGGCTTAGAATACAAATTACAAACTGCACACATATCAACTCTATACATTTCTTGGCATATACATTTTCCTAACGTACAAATATGTCCCTTCAAGTTATATTGCCCTGTTTCTCGTCTTGTACATTCGTGACAAATCTATACCATGAAGTTGTCGCACATCAGAGAATTCGAACATGGTGCATTATCTTCTCTCGAAGTAGACTTCGTAAATAAAATGTATTTTATTCCTTTTAATAAAAATATATAAACGTAAACCTATCCTAAAACATAATGCAAATATTGCACATATTTAAATTAAAATACGTTTTGTTTTTGAAATGTAATTCGAAATGCAATGAACGCGCCAAGTTTGAATTCACAGTGACAAATGTATAAGGCGAGAAATGCACAGGGCAATATAACTTCAACGGACGTATTTGTACGAAAGATAAATGTATATGTCAAGGAATGTACAGAGTGCTATATGGGCATTTAGGAATTTGTATGCATTCCCTTAATTAGTCTTCTATAACATGCTAGTTTTTCTATTAAATGTCGGTTTGGATATAAAAGTTGTAATTTAAAATGTTATGTTTATTTTACCATTTCCTATTCTTCACGTGTTAAAAAAGCCAAATTTAATTGCAAATATTTCAGCTATCGCGTGGTCAATTGTTTTAAAAATTGGAGAGCAATTAGATTATACTTCAGTTCAGATGATGCACTTTATATTTCAATTAATTCTGGGTAAAATAGTTTCATGGTATGACTACCTTAATACCCGAAATGTACGCAGTCAGTAGTATGCTACAAATTATTATTATTTTGTTGACATGAAACAGATAATTTATATAACAAACGCATATTTAATCGTAAAAATATGCAATTATTACAGTATAGGTCTACCAAAATATAAATTCATCTGGATTGAGTAAAATACTTACGATAGTACGATGAACAGAGAGATATAATAATAGAATTATAGGAAAATAATCATTTGTACAGACCGTGCAAGAATTTGTATGATCGCTCGGCGTCATTCGGTCCTGAAGCTAAGATCGTAAACATCTCAGACAAACGCGTATTTAATATCCTGCGTGAATATTGGGGCATAGTAAAGCTACCGACAAGATGGGTGCCGTGTTTTACAATGTTTCGCAACTATTGATGAAATATGGATACATCACTGTACACCAGAAATCAAAAAACAGCCAGAACCGTGGATTTCTCCTGATGGACGTCCTCCCAAGAAGGCAATAACGGTTCGATTGGGCGGAAAGGCCATGGTCATGGTTTTCAAGGCATAATCTTTATCGACTATCTGGAAAAGGGAAAAACAGCCACAAGACATTACTATGCCGCTTTATTGGATCGATTTCATGTTGAATTGATGAAAAAGCGGTCCCATTTTGGAAAAGAAAAAAGTGCTGTTCCACCATAATAATACACCAGCTCACTCGTCCGCAGTTGTAATGGCCAAATTGCTCTAATTGTACTACAAACTGCTCCCTCATCCATTTTACTCTCTTGATTTGACCCCTTGTGACTTCTTCCTCTTTCCAAATATGAAGAAATGGCCAAGTGGAAAAAAAATCAAATCGAACAATGTTATTGTAAAGTACTAAATGCAAAAATACGAATGTTATAAAAGTTGTGACCGCAAATTGTATATTGGCGGGCATACACGCCCGACATAATGGGGTATTCTAATATTTTTTTGTTAATTTTATTTTCTGAAACTTTCACATATTTGTATTATAAATCTTAAATTTTGAGTTCTGTTTTATTTAATTTAAGCGAGATTTTAATTTTTAAATATAAATTGAAGATTTAAATTTTACCGGATGTGACTTAACAGAAGCGGTGACATTTAAAAAAGGATATAGAAATATAGGACTTGTAAAGAGACAAAATGTAATAAAACGAACGCGAACAAGACAGTTTACCCGTCAATGGCAGAATATGTTTATATATAAAATTTGTAAGAAATTTCATCTCGTCAGTCACTCGTACGTCACAAACCACGTGGTATCTTTTTAACGCCAAAATAAATGACAAAAGAAAACTCATGTTAGGAAAAAAAATGATATTTTTAACATTATTCGGTTACTGTTTTCATAACCCACATTGTTATAACATTTTTTACCTTAAATTTTGCTCCATTAGAATACACCATTTCTAAAAATTGTCGATGATGTATGTATTATAATGTTCCCATATTATCAAATACCTATTTTACAATATTTAGTTTATTAGAATTAGTTAGCAATTTTGAACAAATTAAAGCCACTTTTTATAAAATGCGAATTATGTTTAATAATTATTCCGAATTCGCAATGAAATAGTAATTATTAAAAACGTTACTTCATATTTCTGATTCTTTTATTACACTTATTTCATTTATTTTTATTTAAATAAACACAATTTTGAATCCTGTCTGTCGTCTCTAAATGGCCAATTAAATAATTTTTTCATTAAATAACTTCCGGTTTTATTTAAAATTATTTGGAATAATAATTATTAACTTTTCATATTTTTGACATATTCGTTATATGTATTGATATTAAAATTAAATACTTGAATTATTCCGCGTTTTTCAAGCTGGTTCCTGTGCAAGTTGTACTGCGCAATTTGGCCCCGCCCATTGAATTAATTACATTGTTCAGCCTTCAATCAGTGTTTTTGATTTTACTAAGACTGTCGGTTACAGTCGACTTAAAAAAATTACGGCAATTTTTAAATTGAAGTTAGATATGTATAAAGTACTTATAGATAAGCTTACAATTTGGAGGACTTTTTTGCAACAGAAAAAATCTGTTGTGGCCAGCACAATACGTCTCGCGATTTCCATTTTGTTACATAATTAACGAACTTAACATTTCTTGTACACAAATATAATATTTTTTTTAAATGAATGAGATTGTGAATTTAATGATTTTTATTATTTTTAATAACAAATGTTCAAAAATAATATCTAGAATACACACACACAAAATGTCGATGAGCTCTGTAATAAAAAAACCTTATACACGGATCAGAATATTAGAATATATTGTCAAATACCTATTATGCAATATTTATATAATTAGATTTACAACAATTTTGTTTAAATAAAAACCATATTTTCATAAAGTACGATTTATTTATATCTTACGCACATGTGCCAATGAAGTCTGTATTAAAAAAGCCTTAAATTCACGGATCTGAGTATTATAATTCTCTAATACTGTCAAATACATATTAACAATATTGTATAAATCAATGCCATGTTTATAAAGTGCAATTTATTAACATCTTATGTGTATGTGCCAATGAACTCTATATTAAAAAAATGTGACCAGCACAATACCTTCCGTCAATCCTGTGTATTAGACACTGACATATTCTTCTTTAGCTTTTTCCATTCATTAGGGATCGCTATTTTCTTCTTCCACTCATTTCTATTTTGCGTGTCGTTCACATTCAGTTCCTTTTCTCTTTTATCTTATCCTAGTCTTCCTCTGTTTCTTTAACCTTCTATTACTAAGCTATTCATTCTTCTTCCAATATATTCTTCATCTCTCCTCATGACATGTTCAAACCAATGTAATCGTCTCGGCTAGAAACTTCTTACACTAGAGTTATTTCCCTTATTTTTTCATTCTTTACCGTATCTATCCGTGTCTTCCTCAACATCCTCATCTCTGCCACATTCATTTACTTTTCATTGATACTGACATCTGTCAATTTGAATTATTTGAATATATTAGCAGTTTCCATGGTTAGCTTAGCTGGCTGATTTATGAAATTTAATATAATTCTTTAACTCTATATCTATTGAATATGAAGTATAAAATGCAATCAAATCGTACATAGAGAATAATAAATTCTTTGTTATAATAACGTTAAATGATATGATACTTCCGGTTGACCAATTATAATCAAAATCTAAGCACGTCTGCATATGGATGTAAGGAAGATGAATACGAATTTTTTTTTTAAATGAATTGTAGTATTGGAGTTATCGAATCCGAAAGAATCGTCACACACACTCATACACACATACACATATCGTCGTAAAAATGATAATATTGTATTATACGAACCCTAAAACGTGCTTATTCTTTAAATACTCATAATCGAATTGTTTTGACCAGACAATCCCTTTCTTACCTAAAGGTGACGAAAGGTAAAAATCCTTAAATTCACGGATCTGAGTATTAGTATGCACTAATATTGTCAAATACATATTATGCAATATTAAGTTTATTAGAATTAATAGAATCAAAACCATATGTTCATAAAGTCGGTTTTATTCTCAGCGAAAATCGAACAAATATAATACTTATATGTTTCAAAAGCTTCAAATCTGTTATAGTTCTAAAATATATAAATATATAAAACAAATAATCACGAACAGTAACTCAAGCCCAACGCTTGAAAATTCACTATCACGTTCTCTCAGGGCTTATGTTTTTTACTCACGAAGGGTGACACGATTTAAAAGTCTTTATTAGACAAGGAAATCCGAACACTGATTTTTTTTTACTATGCACGTACGCTACGTTACTTATAAGTCATAATTTTATGTAGTCGGGGTATTTACAATGGGAAACATTACTTTTAATATCAAACAATTACCTCCATATATATTACAATTAAATTCTACATTTAAATCATCACAGTATCTTAATTTTTCACTTTACAGCCAAATTATTCGGAACATTTTAGTACTTTGCTAGATTTACATTTTGTTTTTTTTTTTCAAAAGAAAGAATAAACAATAAGAAGTACATTAAATTCTAATTGTAATTAAATTTTAATTCTATATTCTAATTATGGTGTCGCATATCTCAGTGTACAGCGTGTCTGTTTACGAATGGCTAGGTATGAAGCGTCATAATGTTTATACATCGCCCTGTTCATTTCTTGTATCGTTCAGTTTCAGAACGTTCAAATCTTGACCATGATGTTAGCGCAGATTAACTTCGCGCGCTCACAATTTAAAAAGTAAACTTCGCTGTACAAATTTAAAAAAAATACTAGTATACCTACTCCAATTCAATAAATAATTTTCATGTACATTTGGTACTCCGTAGTGTACTTTTTAAATTGTGAGCACGCCAAGTTCATCTGCACCAACTTCATGTTCAAGATTTGAACGTTAGGAAACTGAACGAAACAAGAAATGAACGGGGCAATGTATGATGAACATTAGGATGTATGTGTTTCCGGTACGGCTCTGTGGTTCCAGGTTCAAGCTTGACCGCTGCCGAAAATTATTTATAATATATAACTAGCACAAAATGACCCCTGTGGTGCGCCGTCCACACCAACTTTGGGTGCCCGTGCGGTGACCTCTGGTAGCCGCCCTACGGTTGGAATATATTATCTCATTACCGATATTTGCTTACTTGCAGAATTGACACACCCGGCAACGGGTAAAAGTTGTGAAAGTGACGATTTATTTATATACTTACTTATTTATATTAAAATCTATCCTATATGTGTACGTATAAAATTATTAATAATAACGGAATAATAAACAAAAAAAATGTATTAATTATTTTTTGTTCCATGCGTAGTTTATTACAATGTACAAGTTACTTAAAAAATTAATATGTAATAATTCAAATTGTCAAACTACTAATAACAACCTCCTCCCTAACAACAGCTGTGTTTACATTAGGTAGGTATGTTACATTTCCCTAGCGGCGGCAATATAAAAGGCGGCATGCAGTAGACCAACAATGCAAGTTTAACCTGTAAAATTAGGTTTATTGTTTCACTTTTCATTTATAAATTTAGTTAGCATCTTAATTACAATTATAATTCCGGCCGTACTTTAATTAATTACGTTTTTTAAGAGTTTTGCTTGAAATAAAGGGATATGCTTAATGCTTAAATAATTTAAATACAATAGACATTGCAATATATGTAATAGTTTATTTTATGGAATTTAAAGCTATAGGCGATAAAAAATAAGATCGTAGCGCCAAAGTGGCTTTAAAGGAACTAATGTCAACGGGATATTTTGACATTTACTAATTCCATTTATGCATTAAGTGTGTAATATTAAGAGATATTTTATATTTAAACGCAAATAATATGAACATAATAAATAACACTTGTGTTTATAGAACCAAGCAAATGTCACATGTATAAATTATCCCATCAACTATAGTTCTGTAAAGTATCACCAGATGTCATATTGCTTATTTCCCGTCACATATAGTCTATAGGCGACGGGAAATAAGCAATATGACATCTGGTGGTATTTTCGGAACTATAGTTGCCGGGATAAATAATACACGTGACATTTTTCTTGCTTGTATAAACACAAGTGTTATCTAGTATGTTTATAATATTTACGTTTACATATGTAATATCTCTTCATATTATACACTTAATGCATAAATACAATTAGTAAATGTCAAATTATCCCGTTAACATTAGTTCCACTTTGGCACTGCGATCTTATTTTCCTTCGCCTATAGTCTTCAGAATTGAATACATTTTGTTGTTATTGCAATATCTACAGGATGGTGCGTTGGAAGACGTACTATATATTATTTTCATCGTGAAAATATGTTTTACGAATTGCAGGATCTCTGAAACGTATTCATTCATAAAAATCTCCATATGTGAAATTTCGCATGATTCCTATACCAGCTCCGTGATGCTGGCAAAACCATTATGGCACAACTCAATAAAATTAATTGAAATATTTTTTACTCATGAACAAAAAAGTATGGTTGATACAACTTCACTGTGAAGCTGGCACAACCCCATTGCAAAAAAAAATCTGTTGTGGCCAGCACAATACTTCTCGCCATTTCCATTTTATGTTAAGTATTGTATTTAACATTTCTTGTACACACAAAACAATCTAATTTTTCGTAAAACGTGCTTATTCACTAAAATCTCGATATGCGGTTTTTAGCACGAATCTAATACCTCTCTTAGCGAGAGATAAAAATTGGGATATTTAATGCACATTAATGAGTAATTTATTACGCCAAAATGAAAAATATTACTCTTACCAGTAGTAAAAAAAGTGGTTATCCTTTACCCGGAGTTTTAACAAAGTAATGAATTTACTTAATATACCACAGAGTTAATATTGATTTATTATAATTTGTTGACTTTTTATAAACAATTTTATATTTATAATAAGTTGTTCAAATATATTAACACTATAAAAATATAAATAAAAAATATGTTTCAATTTTTATTTATAAGTTAATAGTAATATTAACAGCGATAATAATAAATAATTTCCTATTTCCAGATTAGGTATTCCGAGAATATCTCTTAACCCTCTGTTAAAATGACGTTTATGGAGAGTTTATTCTATAGAGTTGTCTTATTCCATGTTTATTATTATACATTTGTAGGTTAAGCTCGTAATAAACTATATCTGTTTTAAAAGGAGGATATTCAGTATTTAACCCCTATTTATAATTACCACAGTAAAAATATTTAATTTATATTTTTTTATTTAACAGAAACGATACTCGATACATATGTTTAATATCCAAGTCTAACGTCTAACGTAATTCAAGTTCCCAACCGGGGACCCAGAATTTTCAAGAGTCGGCGAGCGATAGCTCGGTTGCCGACATAGCCTTGTCCCAGCGTCCCTGGTGTACTACCGACGTAAAAAAATATTACAACCTTTCAATATATATTTCCACATGTTTATTGAAAATTAATAGGCTTTTGTTAAACAAATTATATGTTTCAGGTTATTAAAATATTAAAAATATGTGGCACATCTGATTTTGTGCATTTCGCTCTTATCTAAGTTCATTGCAAATTTGCCGAAAATTTAATAATCAGCTAATTATTAATATTCAATACTGATTTTCACATGTTTATAGAAACTAAATAGGTTATTGTTATACAAATTATTTGCTTTATGTAATTAAAATAGTGAAAACATTTACCATACATCTGATTTTGTGCATTTCGCTCCTTTTCTAAGTTAATTGCAAAGTTTCCAAAAATTATAGCAAGCATCTAATGTTCAATACCGATTTTCACATGTTTATTGAAACTAAATACGTAATTGTTAAACAAATTATCTGTTTCATGTGATTAAAATAGTGAAAACATTTAACATACATCTGATTTCGTGTATTTCGTACTTTAACTTAGGTCACAGAAAACAGCAAGCTTGCTGCTTGTCTGTGCTTAGGTTAATTGAAAAGTTGTCGAAAATTATAATAATCAGCTAATTATTAATATTCAATACCGATTTTCACATGTTTATTGAAACTAAATAGGTTATTGTTATACAAATTATTTGCTTTATATAAATAAAATAGTGAAAACATTTACCATACATCTGATTTTGTGCATTTTGCTCCTTTTCTAAGTTAATTGCAAAGTTTTCAAAAATTATAACAAGCATCTAATGTTCAATACCGATTTTCACATGTTTATTGAAACTAAATAAGTAATTGTTAAACAAATTATCTGTATCATGTGATTAATATAGTGAAAACATTTAACATACGTCTGATTTCGTGTATTTCGTACTTTAACTTAGGTCACAGAAAACAACAAGCTTGCTGCTTGTCTGTGCTTAGGTTAATTGAAAAGTTGTCGAAAATTATAATAAGCAGCTAATTATTAATGTTCATTACTGATTTTCATATGTTTATTGAAACTAAATAGTCCTATTGTTAAACAAATGATCTGTTTCATGTTATTAAAATAGTGAAAACATACATCTCATTTCGTACATTGCAAATTATCCGAAAATTATAATACACAGCTAATTATTAATATTCTAATTTTAATCACATAATTTATGTGATACACTGTAAATTGTTTAAAAGTACTGTGAATAATAGGAAATATAACAAAGAAATATTTAATTTTAAGAAATTCTGATTATCTGCATATTATGTATTAAGATTACATGATTTCAACTTAATCGTTTCTTCGCGTAAACTATTTAGTCTTGTACTGAGCAGTCAACAATATTCTAAAGAATAATGTTACATTTACCTTCAATTAATTTTTAGGAAAATATTTTCGACATTCTTAAAAATAAATGAAAATACCCGTAGTCATTCTATTCTTATTGTCTCAATCTCTTTTCTATATTGTTTAAATAATGTAGAATATTATGAAAGAGAGAAAACTAAGAAAAATATGAAGATATATAACAATAGTGTTTTGTTAAATATTAAATAATAGACGTTTAGTAGTCAAATAGTAAATACGTGTATAAAAAAAGCATAGATGGAGGAAAATTCATCCGCCAAGACAGGTAAAAAAAGAAGTAATAACACGCTAGCAGTTTTTTTAAATTGTTTTGTACATATGTAACTAATGCGTGTGTTACAAATAAAAGTTTTTATTAGATTAAATTATAACAAGTGAACAATAATGGGAAGAAGTAAACAAATATTTATTTGTTTAACTAGGCACTAAAATACCTGATTTACAGGAGAGGCTGCCGTTTCATTGCATTCAATCACGACATTTAATGCTGCCGAAGCTGTAAATCTGTGTTTTGTGCCGTGTTGAACACATTATTTTTTGCCGATTTTAGAATTAATATTAATTTAGTGATTATTTTTAACAACCATTTTGAAAGTTATCGCCATCAAATTATGTTGCCATGCGTTTGTTGAACGGTTGCTATGCGTTTGTTAAGCGGTTGCTATGTAAATAGCAACAATAGGCAGTAAAAATATGTTTACTCATCGGCAAAATATTATTACAAAATTATTTCTTGAAGCAGACAGATGTTATACGAAAATAACAGAAATTTGTTTTCTTAGACATGTATATACCTATTCTGTTATTTAAAAACAAATCTGTTGTGCCCAGTATACCTCTCGCCATTTTCTTTTATGTTGCATAGGGCGCGAGCAGATATGTGACTAAGCTGATATGGGGGCCGGTGTCAGAATGTACATATAATACAAATGGATTTGGAGAATCATAATGTTTTGAATGATGATTTTCCAAATCCATGTGTATTATTTTCTTCGACAAGTATTATTGACGACAAATAAACATCAGAATATTTTGAAATTTTGAACGAAAAATTATGACATATAACAGTGACATCTACGTAAAAAACTACTAGCCGTCATTCTGACACGGATCTTCATATCTGCTTGCCAAGCCCACAAATTCACATGACTATAAGTAACGAATTTAACATTTGTTGTACACACAAATAATTGAAATTGTATCTCTTCTTTTGTTCTATGAGAAATTTTGTCCTACTATTCTAATATGTTCAAAATTCTTCAAATTCATTGACAGTATTAGCGGTATTTCTTAAGAATATATGTAATATTAACATACCTATAATTTAAATACATATTTAATTAATAATACAATAATATATATTAAATGTACTCGTACGTCCCAGAAAAATCTTCCAGTAATGTTTTATTAAAAATGCAAATTTTTGACACTGACATTTTGCTTTTATCTGTCAATTACAAACATTTAAATATCTCAACTGTTTTTTGGGCAACGAGATTTATTACAACAGATTATTCTATATTATTATATACTATATCTCCAAACCTATACGAGATATAATATAAAAATTAAATGTTTCAGATTGAGAATTTAATTTAAACTTAAAGTGTGCACTTTTGTTATAGTGAACTTTCGTTTATAGTGCACTAAATTCTTAGACCTCTGTGAGATTCACTGTTAGCATATTCCACTATCCTATGTATGTGTAGGTAAGTACTTTACGATGTTGCAACTATTGCAAATCACTTGTTCACAGATTCAAAATACTTATTGCTTACTAATAAATAAAAATGTATTATATAGCAATAGCCTCAAAGTTAAATAACAATGTTACAATAATTTGAAATTTAAAATTGTGTATAGCTGCCGCGCGTTCAGTTCAAATGATCTGCGCATAGTAGCCAACTTGAAAATATCGACTACACTTTCTTTAGCTTGTGAGTGAAACTCCTTGCTCTTTATACCAATTTTTCATGTTGATGAAATCTTTACCTCGTTGTAATAACAGCATATAATAATTACTAATAAATAGGTTACAATTATTGTAAACATTAGGCTATAAGTCAGTAGTGAGTACGTTTACACCACACGTATTAAACATTTAGTCCGCATACCAAGTGACATAACAAGATGGCGACGAATGGTGTAAACACTCTGTACTAAACCTTTGGTACGCAATTGGTTCACATTTTTAGTACGTGCAAAGGGGGATGTACCAGACCTTACTCATGCACGGTGTAAACAGTAAGCGTACCAATGCGGTATTTCTGCCATTTATGACCACTTCTAATTTAATTAAATAATTGTTTACTAACATTTAGGGAAACTGTGAAAATTTAGTAATATTTACAAGTTTAATAGTGTTGCAATGTAAATTACATAGATTCACGACTATTTTGCATTGTTAAGTCATTTTAGGTTAGGGTGGTTGTGACAGTTGAATCTACGCAAGCATGTGTAACGTACCAAAATATTTAGTTTCTTTATTTAGATACCGGTGTAAACATACCGTACTAAGATAAATTTTAGTATACACTTGGTCTGCGTATCAGTATAATACGCACGGTGTAAACGTAGTCATTGACTCAAATAGCAAATAGATCAAAAATTTAATATATATTTAGTCGTTTTTCTTATTTTTTTGAATGATTGCAGAAAACATATTGTTTGCAAAACATGCGGAACCTGTATGTAAATTCCGAAACTCGCTGCCCTCGTTTTGGAGAAATTTTCTTCAGAATCATTACAAAAGTAAATTATATTACTTACACAAATATATACGAAGTGGTTGACAATGGATTGTAATCTGTCAAACGCACAATTAATACATCTGTTATATTTGATCCCCCTTGTTAAAATTAACTAAGATTGGTAAAATATTTTTTTTTTAGTTTGTAGTATTTATTCCTTAAGAATATTTTTTACCTGAGATTGATTAAAATGACCCTAAGTACTTAAGTAAACGGTTTTAAATCAGTCTAATTAATTATTTAAATAAAAAATCAGATGTGGCCAGCACATGATCCCAGCCAATTCCGTGTTTAAATTACCAATGAGCTTTAAATAAAGTAACACTTCCAGTTGATAAGAAATAAAATTTATATATCTGAATTTAAATCTAATGAAAACGTCAACATGCAAATAAAATTTACACATTTCGTTTAGAATTAAATTTGTTCGGTGTGAACATGACTTCACAATCCACGATGAATCAACGTGAGATTGAATAAAAGCAACAAATGCATCACTGCAGTAAAGAACATTGCATATACTACATAGCGGGGACTTGAACCACCTCCGTCTATGCCTGGTCCTCAAAGTTATCGATATATGAACAATTTTATCCGTCCTCAAAGGGAACGTTAGCCATATATATATATATATATATATATATATATATATATATATATATATATATATATATATATATATATATATATATATTCACTTCTATCACCTTAGTGTGTATGTTGTAAATTATTTTTAGAAACGGCGCCCCTTATTGTGAGGCGCCTTTGTATGGGGCACAACCTGCACACCCACACAGAGCGGCCCTGCTTGCGTCATACAATAATAGGGGAATATTATTTTAATCTTTTATTTCAATTGGACTAAGAAATTCGCAAAAAGAGGCTGAGATTATCAAAGAAGAAAATAGTTTTTCATCACGCCCTTATGAAAGTGCTGTGTCAATTCCTACGTCATATTTAGGGTAAGTTCAAATAATTAAGTAGTGGGACGGTGTTGTCGATCTGGCGGTTTTTGATGGTACGGTTTTTCCATGTTACTGCTATTCGACGGTGTTGTTGTGTGAATTACACATACTCGTATATTCCAACATCAAGCTTGTCCTAAGAGTCGTTCGATGTGCCATCAATGAATGTACAACTAAGCTCGGTTTTATCTTTTTGTGATCGATTGGCAGTAAATCAGTCCTTCGGTAAGCTCGGCATATTATGTGTGAGCGGAGCTTCTATTCATTCCGGTTTGCTATTACTCGTGGTTTAATGTAATAAACAATGCATGAATCTGTACGGTAGCCTCTCGCTATAAAACTTTACTGGCGCCAACAGGCACAGGTCCGGTTTAGTGCAATTATCCAACCACACCAAAATACAATATTCATAGCGATTGATGTTTTTCAAAACAATAATAACTACAATGATAGAGCTAAATAGATAGATAGTAAACTATTGATTAGCTAAATACATATTTATGATATTTGCAAACGATGTCTATCTGTGGTTCGTCTGATTATTATTAGGTATTTTTTTATACGGGAGCAATTTCACCTGTTGTATAATAATAAATAACTACTAGGTTTTAAACATGTAAAAAAATAAAAAAAAAATCTGATGTGGCCAGCACATAACCTCTCGGCGTATATTTTACCTGGCTGTATGCATAAAGCAAAGATTATTTTTATAAATACAAATAATATATTCATATAAATCTATGACGTATAAACTTCTTTATTATTCAATAATAGCATGTCTCAACATGAAGATATTTTACCATAAATTATGTTACAATAAATTACAAAGTAGAGTTTACCATATATAAATATTAGGCTGGTAACAGCAATTTTCAATTCGAACAACGTTGTTTACTTTCTCTTCATATTCTTCTAGTAAAAACATTAATTTTGGGCGGTCTAAAATGTATATATCTGGATTGTGCATCTATTCTTACATATCTTCTTTTACATTTTATTTTTTCATACATGTTATATCTAAATAACCTTAATTCCTTTTAATAAAGTGACGGATAGATTGCACTCCGATTATTCTTATATCGATGTGTAATTTTGTCAATATTTACAACTTACTTGAGAAGAATTTGATAGCTTTTTCGCAATTCAAAGTTACTCTAGTCTATAGTACTGGTGTACATTGTCCCATAATGTTTGAAACAAATTTAAGTCCTTCAACCTAGACTTGTCATCTCCATAATAGTCACAGATCAAGAACTAAGGGATTCTCCAAGTACATTTTTCTTTCATTACTCATTATTTCTGACACTGACATTTATCTGTCAGTTACAAATAATTTAAATTTGCAACTATTTTTCATGGCATCCTTTCGGTTGTAAAATTAATTACAACATTATTTAAATAAATAAATAAAATAAATATTTCATCACGGCATATTACCCATTACTGGGTGTGCCAATCTGCTTCTCTAAATCTATAAAATATGTATAAAAATATTTAAATGTATCAGAAAGAGAATTTATTTTTCTTTAATATTATCAAGAAAAATTTTCAAAAAATAATATTTAGAAGATTTTTTTTCAAGAATCTTCTACTTCCGGTTGTCCAATTGTTACCAAAACCTGTTCAGATCTTCCCATGAATGTCCGATTGGGAAATACGTTGTTAAACAAATTTTAAGTCTTATAGTTTTTGAGTAACCGTCCTTCCAACATCCCACACACACACATCCACACACACACACACACAGACATCATCGTAAAAATGTTAAATCGGATTGTAGGGACCTTAAAACGTGCTTATTCAATAAAATCTGGATATGCGATTTTTAGCATGAATCCAATACCTCTCTTAGCGAGAGGTAAAAATATATCATCACGGTATATTAGCCATTACTGGGTGTGCCAATCTGCTTTGTACGCAGATATCAGTAATAATGAAATATTTGTACCGTGAGGGCGCATACCAGGCGTCAAGTCACGGCCACTCATTGCTGGCTTGGAGAGTGCACCACAGGGGTCAATTTTGTGCCATTAATATTCGAAGTCATTTTTGGCGTCCGTCGGGATCCTATATGTAAAAGAAAATGGAGCTTATATATTTTTTTCCTTCCTTCATCTTTAGATAAGATGGGTATGTGTGTGTGTGTGTGTGTGTGTGTGTTTGTGTGTGTGTGTGACGAAAGTTTCGGATCGCATAACTTCAATACCACGATTCTAAATATTATACTTTTTTCGTATTCCTCAAGTTTACTACATCTAGAAGAAGAGGTGATTTTGGTTAAAATTGGTCAACCGGAAGTACCTTCATTTGGAGATATTAACAGTTTTTCTTGAAAAAACGCAGTTAAATATCATCTATTGACATTTAACGTTATTATAACTTAAAGAATATATTATTCTCTATACGATTTGATTGCATTTTATACTTCAAGGTATTGTTGCGGCCACATCAGATTTTTTAAATTTTACATGTAGTGTAAATTGAAACTCGTGTATGAGAAATAAAGGTCGAGAGAAGTGCATCTGCTATACTGAAAAATTTACGATTTGCAGAAATCCTTGTCAATCATTCTATCTGAAGATAAACAAATTTATACTCGTACATAAATAAAAAGTTAATGAGCGAAGAAAACTTTAAAAATTTGGGAGGTCATAATGAAAAATATCATAGGGCATTCCGCCTAGTTACGTATATTATCAAGATTTTGTTGAAAAACAAAATAAAAACAGAAGGAATGCAGAAACTACCTAAAATTAACGTTTTTAAGTTCATTTGTAAGAGAATAATTTATTTGATCTATTCTCAAAATCACTTACCGACGTCCATAGACGTCACAACGCCTAGTATAGTTTTTCAGTTTCCGTCGAATCGCTTTTGAGTTTTTATCGATTCTCAAAACCATTGGCAGTCAAATCTTAACGACTGTCCGAAGACATCGATGTCCACGACGTCGCGTCTTTAGGTGTTGTTTTTGAGTTTTCATCAATTCTCAAAACCACTTATCGGGAATTAACTACGACGAGTATTGGAAGCTATCGACGCCCATCGACGTTGTGACACCAGGCGTCGTTTTTCAGTTTTTATCAAATCTTGAAGGTTTGAGTGCCAATAGTCATATTTAGTCGTTTTGGACGTACAGGTAGATAACATATTTTGTAAAAATGAATCTTTAACTAAAGTAATTAAATTGTATATCATATGGAACTTTATTTAATTTCTAGAGGATTACTAAATCCGTCTACTTTTTATATCAAGTTCAAATGCTGAAATAATAAAATAATAATTTGTTTCATTGATATAACACAATAATATTTATTGAAATTTATATAAATCGTGTACATACGGCGGATGACTAGATTAATGATACTGATAGGCAGTTAGATTATCTCGTCACATCTTATTTGGATTTACGGTACATTGGTACGAATTTTTCGGTTAGCAAGTGTGTAAGCTTTAATAGTATATTAAAGAACGAATGTCATAATTATCATTTTATTTTGTGAGAAGGAAGAAGCGGAGTTGCCCAAACCTTCGAACAAAATAATCGACAATTATGACATGAGTTCTTTATACTATTTTTTCTATTTTGCGCTTTTTATGATCTTTTTAAATAAAAAATCGTAAATTCAAAATTTAGGGAATTTTATGTTAGTTGGTAATAATGTGACATTTGAAAATTCAATTGTTTGAATTTAAAATTGTCTCGTGTTGTTTACAATCAAATTCATATCAAATTAAAAATGAATACAGACGTTTTTTTGTGTACTCCACCTGAAATACGTGAAATTACGGAAAAAACATTTTATAATTTCAAAAACAAACAATGAAAAATGTCAGGTTTCATAGTCATAACCAAATATATTTTTTTTTACAAGTTACTTACATTTTATTGTATAAAATTAACTGAAAAGGATGTGGAAAGTGTAAAACTATATAATTATACACATCTTATATTTAAAACACTATTTTCTTATAAATAAATACTTAATTCTTGTTGAAATTTCTCCTCCGCCGTAATTTTACTTTTGTCTGAACTACTACACAACCTGCGTAACATTGGCTATGACATCAGCGCCAAAAAGCTCGAAATAATTTACCGACAGAGTTCATAAATAAATAAAAATAAATTACATATTTTAAATAACAACAATTCATAGTGTTTTGAACTATTTATGCCCTAAATATATATAAATAAAAATCTTAACAATCGTTAGTATCGTTTATTCAGTAAGGTTTGACTTTTGATATTTTTTGACATAACATTTCAGCTATGCTACTAACTTTATAAAAATAAATTGTACTAGGCTGTTACAACACTCAAACGAGCTATTAACGAACTCCTTTGGGTGCTGTTATAGCTTTGTTACAGATGCAAAATAGAAAAAAAATGTTATACTATTTATAACCTTCTCTATAGATTTTTTTTTTATGTAGTCTTAAATTATCACAAATTGACAATGACGAAGGTTTTGTTTTATTAGCCAAAGAAACAATATTAACGCTCGACAAAAAGGAGAAATACTGATTAAGCATTACATTAGGAAGCGACATCGTGAACAATATTTAAATAAAAACTTGTTCATGGATTCTGTATTATAATCTGTTTTTGAAATTAGGAGAAGCAAACTAAAAATTTCCTAAGAGCTATGCTTTTGTTTGTATTGATATAAATTAAATACACTATTTTAATATATCTGTTTAAGAATTATTCAAGTATAAATGTCTTTTTGTGGTATTTTGAACATAAATAAAAAAATTGCGTGGTAGTCGTAAAAATACTAAAACAACAAATATTTATTTATTTATTTAGCGTATGGCTCAAGATACATATTTCATTTTTCAGCGACGAGATTGTCCTCAGTGACTGATAGAGAGAGTTAAACTGATCTCCCAGAATTTTTTCTGGGGTACGCTCCGAAATCCGGGTAATATCCAGTTAATACCTAACATGTAATATCCAGGCAATCACTGTTCTAACGTACTGTCGAGATGTTGAAAGATTGCCGCGCATTGTAGTAACTTGCGAACATTCAAACAAACTCTTAAAATATTTTTAATTAGTAATTGTATTTACTCTGTAACAGAATATAACAATTTCAATAATAAAAATTCTAATTAATATGCTTGTATTTTGTAATACGAGTATATGTATGTATGCTTTTTGAAACTTTTCTCAATACATGTATAATATGTCGAGTGAAATAAATATATTATTATTATTATTATCATCATGCATATATTGACTTTGTGTGAGTTTCACATTTAAATAAAGGGCATATTTGGTCTAAAATATTGCTGCTCTTGTTTGATTTGTACTTACCTATATAAAAATTATACCTATATTGAAAACAATATCATTATTAGTATTATTATTAATAATAATAATAATATATCATCGCGGTATATTTCCCAATACAGAGTGTGCCACACAGATATCGGTAACAATGATGCATGATATATTCGTACCGTGCGGACGTTTACCAGACGTCATCTCACGGGCACTCATTGCTGGTGTGGAGAGTGTATCACAGAGGTTACTTTTGTGCCATTTAAAATGCAAAATAATTTTGGCGTAGGTCGGAATCGAAGCTGTGTCCCCAGATTCGCGTTGACAAAGTTTCAGATCATTTTTATTTTTTGTTTTAGACACCAAATTTTTGTGCTGGCCACATGTTTAATACAAGGATGTTTAGCAGGTCTTAATTTTCTACTTAAAAAAATAACCGTACAAGTATAATAAATCCGATACGTAGACTATTTTTTCTCTGCAGACATAGTTATATTCTAAATTTTTATGCATTTGTTTTTCATTAATATTAATTTTTCGCTGCGGGTCACAAAGAAAACGTTCGCGGGTCCCTTGTCCTATATAATTGACATTCATAAATACGTAAACAGACATGTAAAAGTGCATTTGAAAATATTTGCTTGTATAGTGGTGCATTATTCATTCAGTTTTCTATTCTTGTAGGTAAGTATTTTGTTCATTTTATAAATATTTTTAATAATTTTGATGTATAACTGTATTTCCCATTGCTTTTCTTTTCATTTAAAACTGGTTGTAATATGCCGCTTTAAATGAGTTTCAGTGATCATAAATATATACAGTTCCTTTTTTGGTTACATAAGTATAGGGCGCGAACAGTCATGTTACATTGTTGGCCTTGACAAACAGATGTGGGGGCCCGTTTCAGAATGAAAATTAGTAATTATGTACATAGATGTCAAATGTCAGAATTTTTCATTAAAAATTTCAAGATTTTCTAAATTCGCGTAGTTAATTTGTTACCAGGCGTGTGGAATTTACTTGTCGAGGAAAATAAACCACATGGAATTGGAAAATCACTAAATTCAAAATGATAAATTATGATATTTGACATCTATATACATAATTACTAGCTATCATTCTGACATCTGAAATTTGTCCTACTCTTCTAATTTTTCGAGATGTTTCCAATTCATTGTCGGGAGTAACACTATTTCTGAAGGGTATGTGTAATATACCTATAATATTAAATATTTAACTATTAATACTTTAAGGAATAATATAATGTATGTACTTCCCAGAAAAGGTCTTCAGTAATGTCTCCGGATTTCTGACACTGACATTTATCTGTCAGTTACAAATGTTTTAAATTTTTCAATTATTTTCCATGGCATTCTTTTGGCTGTAAAAATTAATTACAACAAATTATTTTATATATTATATTTTTTTTATCTTTAAATATATATAATATATTAAATGTATCAAATAGAGAATTTAATTTTTTTTAATATTACCAAAAAAAAAAAATTAAAAAAATAATATTTAGAAGATTTTTTTTCAAGAATCTGCTACTTCCGATTGTTCAATTGTTACCAAAACCAACAAATATAAAGTCTTATAGTTTTTAGAGTAATCGTCCTTCCAACATCCCACACACATACACACATACATACACACATACACACATACATACACACATACACACATACATACACACACACACACACACAGACATTATCGTAAAAATGTTAAAATCGGATTGTAGGGACCTTAAAACGTACTTATTCAATAAAATCTGGATATGCGATTTTTAGCATGAATGCAATACCTCTCTTAGCGAGAGGTAAAAAGTACCACACACAAAAAGTTTGAAATGCAGATTTTGTAAAAGGCGAAGGTCGTTTTGTCTGCTGAAAATGTGATTCCTAAGGAATCATCCGTGTCGACTACTTGTAGAAGGGAAAAACAATACCAGAAGTCTATTATGCAATATTATTGGACTGTTTGAAAGAAGAGCTGAAATAAAATCTGCCAAGATTTTTGAAGAAAAAAGTACTCTTTCACCAAGACAATGCGCCCATCTCAATTACCAAATTGTACAAATTAGGCTACGAATTGATTCCTCATTCATCCTATTCTCTGGACTTTTTCCTATTTCATAATTTAAAAATTTGGTTCGATGGGAAAAAATTCTCATCGAATGAGGATGTCATCACCGCGGCCAATGCGTATTTTACTACTTTTTCGACGAGATAAAAAAATTGGAATTTCGCTGGACCCAATGTAGACTATACATACACAGGGTGATTCATGGGTCTGTTCTTTTTTAACAAGTCGATTTTTTTAAATATTATGGAAAAAATTCAAATGAAGTATATTTTATAGTACTAAAAATGTCTATAAATTTGCAGAATAGATTTTTCTACAGAATATTCTATTCTTACGAAATGGTATGTGTTATGTAACTTTATATTTTTAAATAGAACACTTCTATATTTATACAGATTTGAGAAATGCGTGAAATTTGATATCCAATAGTATAAAAAGATTCATAATGTTTTATTACTAAAAAATACAATGGCGACTGATTTAGGTATTACTGTTGGGCAATAAATATTATTATTATTAAATTTTTATTAAATACAGAAGGCTTTGCATGTCAGTATTTTTTCATTGCACCTTTCAAATTTAAAGAAAATTAATTAATTAAATATTTCAACTGTTTCAATCCAATATTTCATTATTATATATTAATAATTCCAAATGTCTAATTCAAAAAATAGTATTGACTATATCATTCATTACGTTGCAAACCAATAAGAATGCGTGATTTTCCTAAGTTACCACATATTACAGGGGTTATTATTAAGTAATCATGGCGAACGAATATACGAACCTTTGTATATTCGAATATTCGTATATTCACTTATAGGTACGTTTGGTTATTTTGATCTATGTACTCAGAACTGGCAATGTCATTTTTAATTATTTTTACGGACATGATTATTTTCCTTCGAACATCTGTAGTTAGACTGTGAGGAGGAAAATCGTGCGTTGTATGCTTTAAGTAGACATTTAAAATCACACTAACACCTCCAAGTGCACAAATTTGACAAGTAAACAAATAATTATTTGGATCACAAATCTAGAACTGCACTGTTGCTAGTTTATTTGAAAAAGAAGATTTTATTTTGAAATACGAGCATTTCAATGTAATATTACATACTACTACAACTATATTTAAAAATATAGGTTATGTAGCATATAGTTTGACTCTTCTGTCAAAATAAAATAGACCACAAGTCTACGTTAAATTTACTATTTAATATTTTTTTTATTCATGATATAATCTACCTGTATACAACTCGACAATAGAAAATTCTCGACATACTCAACGAGTTGCCTATTGGAAATAGTTTCCAGGCAACACGTTTTGTATAATCAAGAATTTTCAATCGTCTTGTTGTATAATGTATGAAAATCCTTTTGTATTTAATAAAAGTGTAATATTTAAATCATTCGCCATTGTATTTTTTAATAATATAACAAATGATTGTTTATAGTACCTATATATTGGAAAGCAAATATCATGTACTTTTCAGTTTTGACTAAATATATAGGTGTTCCATTTGAAAATATAAAGTAAAAATGGAACAGCCTAGCCTGTACAAAATTCTATACTGCAGATTTATACAAAATAAACTTTGTTTGAATTTTTTTTCTATAATATTAAAAATAATCGAGTTATTAAAAGCAGAGACCAATATGAATCTCCATTGAGAATTAAAATAGATTTTTACCATACTTATCAAAACACCTTCGTATACGACACCTATGTAAGATAAAATCAAATTGGAGAGTGGAGATTTTGTTAAATATAAATTTATAAAGTTAAAATCTGTGATAATGTGGGTGTTCCATCAATCAAATGTGAAACATTCTCTGTCATCCATTCATAAATTGCCATAGTCGTCGTTAAATAAATCTGACACTGTAATAATCACGATGAAAAGTATGGTATTACATTGTTGAAATTGAAAGTTTTAAAATGGATCCTTTTATTGTACTCGTTCAACCGTTTCTTGTGTTTTATTGTGTAAATCTGTCTTTTGAATTTCCTTTTACTAGTTTAAAAACAGAGTAAAGTATTGAATCGGTGATAAAACAAGTAGTTTCAGTACTTTATTTCTGCAGTGGGGGTCGTGTCAGTGATGATAATATATTGCAAGTAAATAGAAGTAGTTTTTGTAGTAGTGGATACATGGAAGAGTATAAATCAGCAGTAAAATTCCGGTGAATACCTCCCTGATCTCTTTGTTAAAAAAGCTCCCGGAGAGACTTCGAAACGCGCTTAAATATGTATGGCACTTACACAGGCATTCTCTTCCTCCGCAACGCACATGCTGTAGCTTTTATTATTGCTTTATTAACGCCGCGGTTCGGGATTTTTCCTCACGAATAACAGCCGCGACTTCGCCAATTGAATAGATAAATAAAATATTTTCATGACTTTCCTCTGCGGGCCGCGTTTGTTATTTCAGTTTTACTTTTAGTGAAGAAAAAGTGGAAACCCACAGGAAAATATGGTTTCTAAACGCTTATCGCGTCGGAGTTTACACAATAAATGTAAATGAACTTCCACTATATAGAGGCAACATTTTTTTCTTTAAATCTCCTGTTACAGCCAACTTGATTATGTAACATGAACATTGAAAAATATTCTCTTTTGTTTTAGCAACGGATTGGTTTTCCACTTTGATTCCGTTATTTTATATAAATCGGTTTAGAAATATTCTTTTCAAAATTTATTTTTCTCGCCATTTCATAAAACCAATAATTAAATACTTAAATAGAAATTCTTTAATTAAGTGAATATACCGAATGTCTATATGAAATCTGTTATAAAAAATCTGATGTGTCCAGCACATAACCTCTCGCCGTATATTTTACCTGGCTCTATACATAAAGCAAAGAATATCTTTAGAAATACAAATAATATATTCATATAAGTCTATAACGTATAAACTTCTTTATTATTCAATAAGAGCATGACTCAACATAAAACAATTTTCACATATATTTACAAAATCTATAGGATATTTTACCATAAATTATGTACAATAAATTACAAAGTAGAGTTTACTATATATAATTTTTTTGCTGGTAACAGGGATTTTCAATTTGAACAAGGTTCTTGTTTACTTTCTCTTCATATTCTTCTAGTAAAAACATTAATTTTGGGCGGCTAAAATGTATAATTTGAATTCTGCATCTATTCTTACATATCTTTTTTTTATTTATTTTTTCATACATGTTGTATCTAAATAACACTAATTCCCATTAATAAAGTGATGGATAGATTGCACTCCGATTATTTTCTTATATCGATGTGTAATTTTGTTAATATTTACAACTTACTTGAGAAGAATTTGATAGCTTTTTCGCAGTTCAATGTTACTCTAGCTACAGTGCTGGTGTACATTGTCCCATAATGTTTAAAACAAATTTAAGTCCTTCAACTTAGACTTGCCACCTCCATAATAGTCACAGATCAAGAATTAAGAGATTCTCCAAGTACATTTTTCTTTCATTACTCATTATTTCGATGAGATACAATTTTTCTGTATTTTACGTTGCAGAGTGGAGACCATATTCACTTTCATCTTGCATTTATAACATTTCAATATCGTCTTCCTTCGAGCTGTATTCTCGCTTATATCTATTCTTTCCATTTAGATTTTTTATATATAAATTCATTCTATGAAGAAATTTTGTCCTACTTTTCTAATTTTTCGAGATGATTCCAATTCATTGTTGGCATTAACAGTATTTCTGAAGGGTATGTGTAATGTACCTATAATTTTAAATATTTAACTATAAATACAATACGAAATAATATAATGTATGTACTTCCCAGAAAAAATCTTTAGTAATGTCTCCGGATTTCTGACACTGATATTTATCTGTCAGTTACAAACATTCAAATTTTCAACTATTTTCCATGGCATTCTTTCGGCTGTAAAATTTATTAAAACAGATTATTTTATATATTATATTTCTTTTATCTCTAAATCTATAGAATATATAATAAAATAATTAAATGTATTATTTTATTTAATATTACTAAAAAAAAAATCAAAAAATAATATTTAGAAGATTTTTTTTCAAGAATCTTCTGCTTCCGGTTGTCCAATTGTTACCAAAACCTTTTCAGATCTTCCCATGAATGTCCGATTAGGAAATACGTAGTTAAACAAATATAAAGTCTTATAGTTTTTGAGTAATCGTCCTTCCAACATCCCACACACACACACACACACACACACACACACACACACACATACACATACACACACACACATCCACACACACACACACACACACACACACACACACAGACATCATCGTAAAAATGTTGAAATCGGATTGTAGGGACCTTAAAACGTGCTTATTCAATAAAATCTGGATATGCGATTTTTAGCATGAGGTAAAAAAACTTATAGATAATTACATCCTACACTTTGCACATTTTGTAACCTGTAAAATCGAATATGAGGTTTAATAAATATTGTACATTTGTAGTGATAGTATTTAAACTGTCAGAATAATATCATTCAATTATTTTCGTGATAAAAAAGTTTTATTTATAAACCAAAACAGAATAAATAGTAATTTAATAATTACGAATTCTCTTTTTATAACACATTAAGAAAACAGTAGTAACAAACCTAATAAACTAATATATCAGACAGTTCAAATATTATGCATGTATTAGAAATATATGAGTAATATTTATTGAACTTCTTTTACAGATTACAAGACGTACAAAATAAAATCTGATTAGTGAATTAGAGGTAATTTAGTTACCTACAACTTTTTTTTGTAACATTTTTTATTTAAAATTCACAGGTATTTAAGGAGAACTACTAGTCCAGTCAAATAAGACCAAAAGAAAATGATCGAATGAAACAAATCCCGGAGTTTTAAAATATAGCACAGTTATTGGTTGCTGTCTAGCACGGTGTATAGAAGGTGGAACAACTCATCAATTTTTGTTGACATATTGATGTCGGCAATCAGTACGCCGAGATTCTAACCTTACATGTAGCGCCTCCACAATGTGATGTACCACATAACATTCTCAAACTAACATGACAAGTTAAATGTCATTATATTATTGTATCAAAATTACAACAAATTTAATGAAAAAAATCTGATCTGACCAACACAATACCTCCCGCCCTTTAAAATTTATATATTTAAATTAATATAATACATAACTATGGGGTCTCGTTGTCGCGTGCCTGATGTCTGGTTGCGAATCTGGGGAACCCGATTCGATCCCGATAAACGCTAAATATTTAGAATTTTAAATAGCACTCTCCACGCCAGCAATGAGGCGACGCTTGGTAAACGCCCGCACGATATAAATATGTTACTATCATTACCGAAATCTGTGTACAAAGCAGAGTAGCACACCCAGCAATGGGTAATATGCTGTGATATTTTTTATTTTTTTATTTAAACACATACCTGCATATTTAGTAATGCTAGAAATTATGTATATTAAATTCCTTTGCATATAACTATTGTTCTCTTTACAATTATCGTTTTAAAATGTCATTATTATTATTTGAAATTATGTATATTAAGTTCCTTTCCATATAACTATTGTTATATGTTATATTTACAATTTTCTTTTTAAAACGTTACTGTTATTAATTTGAAATCATTATTTTTTGGTGACATTTATCTGTCAGTTACAAACATTTGAGCTGAAATAAGTAACCATGGAGTTGCGTTCCGAGATATAATTTTTATAGTACTTTCTTTATAAATTTATCCATAAAATATATAGAAAAAGTATTAATGCAAACCTGTAGAAAATGGAATAATCTTTAATTTTGATAATAACAAATTGCGAAAAAATAACATTTAAAAGTATTTTTTGAAGAAAAACTATTTTGAGCTTCAAGGAAACTGCCATTTCCGGTTATCCGATTGACACCAAAATTTAATGGCTTCTTTCCATATTAGAATAAGGTAGAAATACATGGTTTCAAAAGTTTCTGAATGATGGTATTTGAGTTAGAGTGCCCAGAATATCCACACTTACACACATATACACATACACACACACACTCACACACACACACACACACACACACACACACACACACACACACACACACACACACACATACATACATACACACCCACAGACATCATCGTGAAAATGTTAAAATTGGATTATAGGGACCTTAGAACGTTGTCATTTACCAAAATCTCGATATGCGATTTTTAGCACGATCCCTATACCTTCCGTACCAAGGGTAGCGGGAGGTAAAAATATGTCTCTATGATGATTTCCATTCAATTTCTGCAGCCCCTAGGAAGTTTCCGAGTAGCCTAATGTTACAGCAGCACAATTCAAAACAATAAAAATAGCAAAATCATCAACAATATTTTATTTACACTTAATATAAAACATATTTAACATAATAATTTTAAATGGGGTCGCGTAGCGTGTGCGTTAGGTGATTGGTTGTGTTTCGGATGGCCAGGGTTGTTTTCCGATTTACGTCAAACTTGAAATTTGAAATAATTTTGAAATAGCATAAAATAACCTCTGTGGTACTCTCTCACGGCAGCATTGAGAGCCCGTGAGGTAACGCTTAGTAAACGTTCTCATCTACAATTAGACCCTTTTATGTAGGAAATTTTAACTTCGATATGGAGTGTTTTTTGCTAAGGCCGATACTTTAGAAGATTTTTTGCAAAAATATTGTCAATTGTTGCAAGGTTCTATTTGTGTTGCTAAATAAACCGAGTTTGTCGAAATTTATACACACTTTTGTTACAAACAAACCTAATTTCATACGTTACCCTTGTATTAAAATTTTATCTTTTGAACCCCCTAATATGTACATTCACCCTGAATTATTATTTTGGTGTTTTTCGTGAATGGGTTTCGTTGTTAAAATACTTGACGCCCTTATAAAAATAAGATACACTTTGTGATTTACAACCCCTCCCCCTCTCTGCTAGCTAGTTGGTGTCATACGTGGGAGGCCACTTTTGCGGAAAGTGCCCATATAGTTTATATTTTGGCAGCTGATGATATTAAATTTTATTATTATTTGGGGAAAAAATACGTGGCAATATATAAAGCAAAATAAAATTGTTTTTTTATATAACAAATTTGAAATAGATTAAGCACCCGGTGTAAATAAATAATAATTTTTATGCGGGTGTTGCTGAAGAAGTGATATAATTTTATTCTGGAGTGAATAGATTTTAGAATATAGCAAAAAAGAACTTTGTTTATTCAAAAATTAAAGTTTGAGTGAAATTGAATAATTCAAGCTAGAGTACCTATTAAATAGAAGCAAAATAAAATACATGCATATGTAAATAACATTTAGAAATACGGGTATTTATTTTTAAGTTATCAGTTTAGAAGAACTTCGAAAATGCGAGCATAAAATAAAACTAAGAGTACTTCTAAACTCTATAAAACAATTAAACAAACACAAATTCAGTTGAAACCCGTTTATTAGGAATATTGGACTTCGAACATCCGGACTTCCGAATTAACCAGGACGATTTTTTATATTATTATTTTTTAAATTCCTTACATTTACTTATGGTCTCTCACAGATTGATGATGGAATTAGAAAGGGATGATGAAAATACTAAGAAAAGCAAATACCTACATATATTGCACAAATAAAACAATGGATTTCATTTAATTGCTTTTGGGAAAATTGAGTATTCTTTGCTTTTTTCTAAGTTTCTTTCTACTTACTTTTTCATCCTATCTTCACTTTTAAAATTCGTACAGTCTGTTTGTTTTTGAAAAAGATTATTTCTTTAAGTATGAGTATATTGACTTGTTTTAAGTTCTTATTTATTACAAAATAACAATTACAAAAATACACACAATTTTTCGGATTGTTCGGACTTTCGATCATCCAGACTAGACTTCGGATAAATGGATTTCCACTGTACCTCAGTCAAAATACATAGTACAGGCTGCTCAATCTGAAATGTTGTAATGTTGGATCTTTTCTATTATTACGAAATATATATTTTTTTCAGGTCTAACTTCGTCAGTTTTGAGAGACAGAAATTGAAATATCCGACTAAATTTTCTCACGGTTAAATTTTCGTGCGTTGAATAATTTAATGCGAATTTTAGCAATTAAATTACTTAATTAAATTTAAGTAGGTATATGAGTTTTCCGGGGGCAACTATCATATTTTCCAAAGTAGTAGTTACGGCTGCAAATAGCCCGGGAATGAGAATAAGAACATTCCAACCTTACTTTTTGACTTCCACACAAATATTTTCATTTAAAAATAATGTTATAGATTAATTGTGAGTATAAACAAATGATTTTTAGTAAGTTCAGGATAGAATACTCCTAGGTTCTGTGATAACATTTTACGTACAGAACGTTCAGTACGTGTTTACGTAATATTGTATGTGTGTGTGTGAAATTATATGACGTCACAGAGAATCAGACCTGTGAATGGTTAAGAAGGTTAATATTTTTTTTAATACTCGTATAAATTTGTGATATATATATATATATATATATATATATATATATATATATATATATATATATATATATATATATACAGGGTGATTCATCGGTCTGTCCTCTCTTTATTACTCTTTTATTTTAAGTCAGATAGAAAAACTCTTCAGATAAAATTTATATGATATATTATTGTCTATCTACGTACTATATGCACTTGTATACAGGGTGCTCCGTTGAAGCGCAACAATATGTAACTTTATATTTCTTAATGGAACATCCTATTTATATTTATTTATTTTGATAGTAAATTAGATTTCCTTTAAAAAAGTATTAAGTAATAAGGGGTCTAAAATTATAAATTAAGAAGTTATTTACCTTTATTCGTTGAATGATATTTTGTATCATGTTATTATTAACAAAGTAAGCTATGGATAATTTGAAGGACAAGTTTTCGAGCATTTATTATAATTTTGCATTATTTAGTCTGTCACTAAATTTTAATAGCCTCTTTGTAATTAGTGTAATGTTTAAAATAAGTATTAATAAAAAAGAATCAAAATTTTGTATTAAATTATGGTTTTTTCCACTATGAACTACTATTTTTTATGAACGTAAATAACTTCTTAATTTATAATTTTAGACCCCTTATTACTTAATAGTCTTTTAAAGGAAATCTAATTTACTATCAAATATATAGGATGCTCATTTTAATTTGCTGTCTCGAGAACTGTAAGAGCTACGACGTTGGTTAAGTTAGCGAAAAATTGAAATTTTACTCGCGCCCTATAAATTTCTCATGTCTTTTCTTTATGTTTAGATTATTTTTATAATTTTAAATTTATTTTTTGAGGAAGTTTTTTCCTAAACTTCTAAATGTTTGAATTTCTTCCAATTTCTTGACGGGATTTCTGATGGGTATATATATATATATATATATATATATATATATATATATATATATATATATATATATATATATATATATATATATGTAGCTATAATTTTAAATATTTAATTGTTGTTATTGTTATACAACCAGAAATACTAAACTTATCAACATCACAGAAAATTTCTTCGATAATGTCAGTTAAACTTCTTCATTTAACGTAAAAGCGTAATTTCACGTTTTACTATGTTGCTAAAAATAAAAATTCTAAGATTTAGTTTCAGCTAAAATCTATATAAAACCATATTCGTACTATGACAAATATTGAATCGGTTCTTATCCACTGTGAGGTGTTTAGTTAAAATTAACTTAAGATCAAGTTTTAGAATTGAGCTGCCAATACTGCCCAAATAGGTTTATGAACTACTGTTGATTTTTGACACTGACTTTTTCTGTCATTTACAAAAATCTGATGGTTACTATGGAGTTGTTTAGGCTGTGAAATTTATTACAACAGATTATTATATGTATATATATTATTTTTTTATCTTAATACATATATAGAAGATGTAATTTTTACGTTATTTATTACTAAGAATAAAAATTTTCAAAGAAATATTTTGATTTTGTTTTAAATACTACTACTTTTGGTTTTCTAATTAATACCAAAACCTATTCAACTCTCCCCATGTTAGATTGAGACCCGTAGTCAAACACACACACACACACAGACACACACACACACACACACGCGCACACACATACACACACACACACACACATCGGATGCTATGAACCTTAAATCGTACTTATTCAGTAAAATCTGGATATGCTATTTTTAGCATGAAAAAACTTTATATTATATCACTGAATTCAGAATTAAATTTTCTATCGATCAAGCAAATAAAAAAAATATAGTTCAATTTAAGATAACAGAGTTCGTGTACACAGTTTGTGAAGCATTCACGTGATACAAATGTTTCGTTTTAATTGGCTGCAACATACTACGTTCGTTTGCTTTCGAGAATCGTATACGTAGGCTTCGACCGGGTTTCGTTTGGTATTCAAGAATACTACTCACGCGTATAATACTGTTCGTGCACGAAACAAACCAAACGAATTTTGTCGCGTGCGGAAAATTCCGCATGATTTCAAGAATCGGGCCCCTGGTTGAAAAAAATATGCTCATTAGTTAGTTTGGTAAAATAAAAATTATTTGCTAATTTAATCGACCTCGTAGCTCTTATAGTTCTCGACGTTGACGTATCACTAGCACGAATTGCTAAAATTCTCGAACCTTGGCTATGACGAAAAGCGCTCCTTCTAGATATTCTGCGTATTCTTGTAGATAGACCTCGTTCAAGTGCATTTAACACTATAGGCGTTTTCTTTCGATCCAAACCGATCTGATTGGACAGATCTAATCGCATGACGTCACAATCATGACTCGAAAGAACAAACCGTATAATGATTGCAATCATAACGTATTTTCTGAAAACTGTGAACAAAGATGAATTTACAAAATTGGATATGTTATTAAATATATTACTTAATTAAATGAAATTGTCAACATAAATTTTCATATATACGGGTATCCTGCTCCTCCTCGTTATTTTCCATTATAGGTATGTCGATAAACTTATATCGGAAACAAAACAAAACTTTTTACTTCCCGCTACCCTTTGAAAGGGAGGTATAGGGATCGTGGTAAAAATCGCATATCGAGATTTTGATAAATGACCACGTTTTAAGGTCCCTAGAATCCAATTTTGACAATTTCACGATGATGTCTGTGTGAATGTGTGTATGTGTGTATGTGTGTGAGTGTGTGTGTTTGTGTGAGTGTGTGTGTATGTGAATCCTCTTTACGCTTTAACTCAAATACTATCGTTCAGAAAATTTTGAATCTTGTATTTCTAGCTTACTCATATATGGAAAGAAGCCATTAGATATTGGTGTAAATCAGATAACCGGAAATGGCACTTTACTGGAAGCTCAAAATAGTTTTTCTTTGAAAAATACCTTTATTTTTTCTAGATTTCTTATTATAAAAATTAAAGTTTTTTAAATTTTCTACAGGTTTGCGGTAATACTTTTTGTATATATTTTATAGATAAATTTATAAAATTATCTATAATTTTAATCCCGGAGCCTATGCTCCATGGTTACACAGTTCAGATCTCAAATGTATGTAACTGACAGATATGTGTCACTGTCAACAAATTAATCATTTCAAATAATAATAGTACCGTTTTAAGAAGAAAATAGTAAATGGAACAATAATTATATGGAAAGGAAATTAATACAGTTTCCAGCATAAGTAAATACGTAGGAATATAGGTAAGATAATAAAACTATATATCATCACGGCATATTACCCACTGCTAGGTAAGCCAATCTGCTTTGTACACAGATGTCGGTAATAATGATGACATATTTGTATCGTGCGGGAGTTTATCAGGCCTCACTTCCCGCGAATCTGGAGAACCGGGTTTGATCTCAATCGACGCCAAATATTTTAGAATTTTAAATGGCACAAAATTGACCCCTGTCGTGCACTCTCCACCCCAGCAATGAATATAGGTAAGTATATAAATAAATATATCATCACGGCATATTACCCATTTCTGGGTGTGCCAATATACTTTGTACACAGATTTCGGTAACGATGATGACATATTTGTACCATGCGGGCGTTAACAAGTGTCACCTCACGAGCACTTATTGATGGCGGGGAGGGTGCACCACAGGGGTAATTTTTGTGCGATTTAAAATTCGAAATATTTGGCGTCGGTCGGGATTGAACCCGGTATTTAAATTTAATTTTAAGTATTTACATGAATAAAAATTAAATTCAACGGGAGGTATTATGTTGGCCACATCAGATTTTTATATTTGTTTTGTGTACAGCTTGTACAAACACAAAACACAAACATTAATAGGTAGCAGTTGTCCTCCCTGCAACTAGCAATCAAAGCAATCCGATTGAAGTAATCGGCGTTTTAAAGCGATTCGAAAATTTGGATCGCAATCCAGAATTTTGTGGTGATCAAAAACCAAAAGTACGTGTAGGATCCGATTTGGATTTCTCAATCCGATTATTCCCGACCAAAAGAAAGCGACTAATAGCAGCTTGTTGATGATAATTCCGCTCCCTTATATGGATGTGCATAAGATATTGTTTCCCTCACACATTGAACAACTCTAGAAAATGTAGGAAATATCTCGACTGCTATGTGGATAAGGTGTTAACAATATCTCGAAATCTCAAACAACATTTATTCTTAAAACACCGACGTTTCGGTGCACACTTGTGCATTTTTCAGGGTAATAATATCTTGCATATTGTTATATATCATGTACACAAAATACATTCGTCTTTTACGTTCAGTTTTCACACTTCGTACAAAAATTCATAACAATCTAATGTCGATTTTGAGAGAAAATGTGTAAGTGCTTTCTTCTTGTTCGTGCTACTAATACGTCAAATAAAACAATCGGTGAACTAGCTACGTACTTAGCATTCATATTAGAATAAGCTTTTTGATTGTTAAAGATTTTGCGTGTTTCTGTCGATACCTCTAAAATGGAGAAGAATTTATGCATAGTTTAAATGAACTTTTTATGTAGAATGATAGTGAAAGTTTGTCGGATTCCTGAGGGGACACCTGTATATGTATTTGAAATACCACAATTCGCAGATTTCAGTAGTGACGGCATATCGGTACCGTTAAGGACGTTTACCAGGCGTTACCTTACAGGCTATTTGAAAATTGAAAATATTTTTCTACAAATGTATTAAATGCAGACTTTTTAATGTTTGTTTTTAAGGTTAAAATATGTTTTATGACACCAGTGTTAAAAGTAACAGATCATTGTTACTTTTAAACACTAGTGTTAAGTTATCTTGGTAATGACGAATGAAATAACAAATCGTCATTTTTGACATATTTAAAAAATCTGATGTAGCCAGCACATGACCTCCCGCCAATTTAATATTTAAGTATCTCTTCCGGTTGTCCAAATGTAGAAAGTATAAATACGGAATATAGAAAGTTTTGGAAGTTCGATATGTTATGGTGGAAGAAAAAATCGTCACACACACACACACACACATACACACACACACACACACACACACACACACACACACTGACATTGTAAAAATAGTAAAAACGAGTTGTGGGGATCCTAATTCGTGCTTATTCTCTGAAATCTCACTATCAAATTTTTGGACCGAAAACATTACCTCCCGCCATAACATAGAAATAGAAATTTATTTGAAAAATAATGTTTGTGGAAAAAATAGTGTATGGTATACATGTTAAAAGTGATTTTATTTTATTTGCAGGTTTGAACCACTCCGCTTCACACTTCCTTCTCACAAAATAAAATACCACGTAAATCATACACTATTTTTTTCACATTGTATATTCATATATTGTATATTCATATACAATAGCAAAAATTCAAATTAAAGTTGAAAATTGTAACATCTTCTCGAAATGTCAAAATTTATTAGGTACCCAAATATACCAAAGCAGCCGTTAGAGGCGCTGACGTTCACAATGTGCACATCTCCAATACGCATTCAACGTGTTAAGAGAAATTTTTGATATAATTATTGTTGAGTTGGTGAGTAATTTGTGTTTTTTAATCTATCAGCTGCCAAGATATTTTATGAATTTATTGCAAACATATCAATCTCAAATAATAAAATGTTACCAGAAAATGTTGAAGAATGAAGCTCATTTTAACATCAATAAGCGTGTCAGAATATATTATTGTAATTCTGAAACAGAGAAAATAAATTAAAATTCTATTGTATTTGTAGGTTTCCAAAGGATTGTGTTTCTACATGTAAAGTAATTTTAACACAATTTCCTACAAAAAATATAGAGCGCGAAATATGAATTTATAATGAGAATTTCCGTTTCTCGTATCTCATTACAGTTATGTATCCCATGTGTGAATAAAGATGACTGTATACGAGTTTTTATATTTCATATGAAAAGGAAGTAATTAACTCTAAAGTTAAATTTATTTCGGCAATATTTTATAGAATTATATATGTGGAAATCCTTGAAATTTTAAATGGTATTACTTTAAAAACTAAAACCATATCATCCGCCGGAATCTATTTACCAAGAGAAATTACCACACCCAAAATATTTACGTGGTCTTCATGATATATTTATTCATTTACCTTTCAAAGTGTATACAATTGTACTCTACTTTGCAGGACACATTACATTGAAAAATTTTCAGATATGAACATTCAAATGTCGGGCATTGTTCCGTAGTGAAAATAAATCTTTTTATCAGTCAGTTGGCATTTGTTCAACATTTCTACATGTCTAGTTAATTTTGTAAAAGCGAGACGATAGTAAAACATTTAAAACCTTGTATAGAACTGTTCAAATAAAACTATTACATGCCCGATTTTTGTAGAGGGCAAATAGAACAAAAATAATCAAACACACGCGTTTAACTCTAGTGTACATTTTTGATATTCTGAAATGAGTCTCTTTTTGTCCTATATACAGCAAAGAGCAGAATAACATGATACTTTATTGACAATTTTACTTTATTAAATAGATATATGTCAGATTATCGTCTGTGAAAAGAACATAGGTACTTTTATCAAAATACGTATATAATTAATATTTTAATATCGTAGATATAAAGAATTATACTGGTGTACATTTCCGTAGATAAATGTTAGCCTGCAACTTTATTACATGCACTTACATATTGAAAGTCAATATGATTCCTATTATATTATTATTAGTTATTGATATAGGTATAATTGTTTTTATATCTGATGTTCATTATCCATACTATCTATAATATCGTCAATAATACTTAATACATACATACTTATGTATAATTAATAATAAATTTGATGTGGCCAGCACATTACCTTTCGTCAGTTATATGTATTTTGTAAAAATTCCATACACAGTTTCTTTCAAGATATTCTACTTTTCTAGTAAAATAAGACAAACTTACTATGTAATTTACACTTGACACTGGTTTATCAGAATGCAAATCTAGTTCACAAAAATGAAAAAAAAAAACATTACCTGTCGGTTGTCGGTTATCAAGTAAAACCTTCAGAATTAAGTGATGGTTAACCATGTTTTGTTGTAATTTTTAATATTCAGTTGAGTTGGTTTGGTCATGTGGAGAGAATTGCGAGTGAACGGCTTGCAAAGTGAAGTTGAGGGTTTTCGATTGCGTGGCCGACCAGTGTGTAAGTGGATGGATGTGGTTGGTAGGGTGCTTAAAGAGTGAAAGTTTCCAAGTGGGAAGAGAAGGAGAGCATGTATGGATGCGATTATGAGTGTGGACGAGGCGAAATAAGTGAGCTTAGACAGGAATGTGTAGCGAAGGATGATTGTTTCGCAACTATTATTGTGATCTGGATGCGGTATATAGCTACCGAAAATCGGTCAATTTAATATATTAAGAATGAGGAATTGTTGTGTGATGTCGATTTTGTTGTTTTTGTTAATGTTTTCGGGTTTTTTGTTAACATTAAAACGTTTTCATATATAATAAATTTTATTCTCTATGGGCCAGTTTGTAAAGGTCTACTTAAATTTATTTCCACAGTAAATTTAATGAAATGAACAAATACAACGTGATTTTTGACAGTATTGATTTAAATGTCAAATGGACATGGAAATCGATTCGAATTCATTAATTAATTAAATTTACTCTGGAAAGCTGTATAATGTTCAGATTGAATTTTTCTTTCATACGAGTATTCAATATATTTAGAAATAAATCTTGCAATCTGTAACCTGTGCTACTCCATGAAAACTGTTAAGATGTTCATATATTACTTATTGGCCGCTGTCAGTATCAAGTCCAATTTACATACCGGGTGCCTACTTTTTTATAGACCATGGGAAATACAATACATTTACCATCGCAGAAAAAACTGAATGGAAAATTTACAATTATATATCAATTAATAAACATTTGTGTCAAAGTCAAACAATACGAATATTTGAATTGTGTTTTGCGTTGCATGTTACTTTGTAAAAAGGTTAAAGATGGATATTTCATTTTATGTTTATCTCATGACAAGAACTTATTATATCAATAAATTTAAGCACATTTGATACAGTTTTTAATTCTGAATATTTTGTGTATTTATACTTTTGTTCTAGTATTAATAAGGCAGAAATTACAGCCATATGAAAATTTTATCATTGTATTTCCTATGGTCTATGAAAAAAGTAGACATCCGGTAGAATGTTCGAGAATAGTTATTTATGTACCAAGAGTCGTAGGTGCAGATTTCGGTCAAGAATGCAGTTTGTAACCAAGGCCCGTAGAGCCGAGGTGCTGCAAGATATCCGTGACAACAAAATAACATATTACTTTCAACAAGAAAATTTCGAATATGTTACGTCTCAGTGTCAATTCATAATTTAGTGTAATAAATTTATAATTATTTAATTAAAAACTTGTCTTAAAAATATAAGAGGTGGCAAATGCAATCTCCCTTATTTTAATACTTGCGAAATCTCCACGAAGGTATTTGTAAACAATTTACTTTTTTGCCCTAGACACCTGGTGAAATATTTTAACCTGATGCCTATGGTACCTAACTAGCTCTTGTATGTAAGCTGTCACATACTGTCAATAAAACAATGACATAATGTCATATTTTCGTAGTAGGTATGACGAAATAAAATTTTATTGACAGTAGAGTTGAAAAATTTGTGAGTCATTTTATGTTTAAAAAGAACTTAAAAATGAGTGATTCAGAGAATTCTGATATCGAAAATGCTTCAGAGGCTGCTATGTCCACGTTAATTCCCGAAAAATCCAGGAAACTATATGAAATTTGTTATAACAAATTTGGAAGTTGGTGTGAACAGAAAAAAGTGTCTACCATTACAGAAAAGGTGATTTTGGCATATTTTTCCGAATTATCTTTAAAATTTAAACCTTCTACTTTATAGAGTAACTACACAATGTTTCGCACAACAATTTATCTTAATCGAAATGTGGATATTATTAAATTCACGAATGTAATTGTATTCTTAAAAAGCAAATCTAATGGTTACAGACCTAAAAAGTCCAAATTTTTTACAAAACAAGAAATTGATAGATTTCTTAGGGAGGCAGATGATGAATGATATTTATTAATGAAAGTAGTCTTAATTGTTGGTATTTCTGCAGCCTGCAGAAGAGAAGAGCTTACCTATTTAAATGTAGAAGTCATTGAAGATTCTACTTCTTTCATTAAAATTACTATTCCCAAAACAAAAACCAATATTTTAATATTATTTGTAATAACTGGAGATAATATGGATGGCATAAATTTTGTGGAAGTTTTTTGCAAATATGTCAATCTACGTCCTTCTAATGTTAACCATCGACGATTTTTTATTTTCTACAGAAATTCAAGGTGTGGTGTGCAACCTGTAGGTATCAATACTATTGGTGCTGTACCAAAAAAGATCGCTGATTTTCTCGGTGTTCCCAATGCTAGTGAGTATACAGGCCACTATTTTAGACGGTACTCTGCTACCTACTTAGCTGATGCGGGAGCAAATATATCAACGCTCAAAAGACATGGGGGTTGGCGTTCTACTTCTGTTGCGGAGGCATATATAGAGAATTCTATAAAAAATAAAAAGGAAATCGGAAAGAAGATTCTAGGGGAGAAAGAAAACACAGTCAAGAAGCTGAAACTATTCACAAATAATATTGTGGATACTGAATTATCTTCACCTGGAACAAACGTTCAAGTCCTCCAGAAGGAAGAAAAACCGATCGTTAAATTTTCAAATAATATTGAATTTAGTAATTTAACATCATGTATCATAAATATTTATAATAAATAAATAATTAATTATCAATTTCTTCAATTTTTTTTACTTAAATGTGATTAGTTTTGCGCACTAGTGCTTAAAAGTAATTACTTACGCAAACAGAGTCATTTCGATACTAAAATATCAATCGAAAAGACGTCATTATGAAACGAAATTATAAAAATAGTTTTAATAGAAATAAAGTGTCATTTTGATCATTCATAAAATATTGTTTCTATGATTACAAGTTAATGATTGTTTTTTTTAAACCATGAATATTCGTGTTATGTTATTTAATAATAATAATTAATTTGGTGTAATGGTGTAACCTGGTGCGGTATTTCATGTTAAAAAATATCAAGAAATAAATATGTATGTGTAATTCAACAAGTGTAATTTATGCTTTTAACGTAATAAAGTTCTGTACCAAACAAAGCAAAAAATAAAAACTTGGGAAACACTCCCATTAAAATAGTAGTTATTTTTATTTGGGATGTCATAATCCCATAAAAATGTTAATACGGAATGATTGGTCGTATCGGAAGTGTAATTCCTGCATCATCCGTTGACATCATAGCTCGGCTGTTTAGAATAAATGGAAAATAACCACTCGGACAGGGACTGACCGGATGGGGTATTATTTGTTGATAAAGTGACTCTTGCGCAAAAAATGCAATTCATACCACTGTCACAATGCACTTTGATTTATCCTCCAACAAGTTATTGTCTAGTTTTGTCCTATTTCACAATTGCTACAAAAAAATACGAGTGAAAAATTAATGTATAGTTGCAAAAAATGTATAAAAATATTTAACAATATGCACAACATGAAAATATATAAAGACTTGTTAGTCATATTGACGTGTCCCTATTTGCTGTTCGATTTGATTATGGCGATGAGGATTGTTTTACTTTGCTGATATTGGTAACTGTATACAGAGTACATCACGAGAATCTTTTATAAGACAAAGTAAATCAAAATAATATTTACTATAAATATGAAACAATATATAAGGCAGTGAAAACTGAGTTTTTAAGAGTTACAACTTATTATTATTTATTTAATTGTTCTCAAGATATAAATCTTTATTCAATAAATTGGCAATACCAAAAATATTTTACATTAACATAGTATTTTTTGTATATAAACAATATTGTAATAAGTAATATATTTTTCAATGCCTATATAATTATATTACATATTTCTAAAATAAATAAAGATGTAAATAAGTAAGTAAAATTTAAAAAAAGCTAACGAAACACAATATAATCTTTCGCAAGTCTATTCGTTCACAACAAAGCTTCTTGTTTTTAAAGCATTTATACCATAAAAGAAAATATCATTGATTTTTTTCTTAGACAGATTGGTGAAGAGTGCATAAACATAATGATTATTAATATTCTGAATGTATTCTTCTAAGTAGTGTTTATGTAACGGGCTGTAAATTGGGCGTTTAATACAAAAATGAAATAATAATAATAATTTAACGCGCGCCCCTGCCTACAGAGTATTCGGGCGCCGCTACTGGTAGAGTATTTCCGAGCGAAGACGTAATCCCGGCGACGGAAATACCCATACAGATAGACGTGTTAATTACACCGATGACCTGGATCCTTTGTATTCAATGTCATTGTGGCGTCAGAAAGTTCTAGAAGGACATCGCGCTATAAACCCGTCGGCAAAGCCAGCAAACATAGTCTGTGATATAGAAACAACGAGCAATGAACAGAGGGTGATATAAATAAACTCTCTACGAGTGGTTAACATAAATAAATGTAGTAATATAAATATTGTTTAAATAAATAATCTTAGTGTTTAAGCATTTAATAATAGTCTTAGACTTAAATTAGTGTTTAGAATTATTTAATCATAGTGTTAGTTATTTTTATTCTTTTTAATATTTATCCTAATTAGTCAAAGTTTAATAAACGTATTCTTTTAATCAATAATATTCTGTTGATTTTTTCACTTTACCCATATAAATAAAACTTTACAATAATAATAAATAATAATAATAATAATAATAATAATAATAATAATAATAATAATAATAATAATAATAATAATAATAATAATAATAATAATAATAATAATAATAATAATAATAATAATAATAATAATAATAATAATAATAATAATGTATCGGGTTGTAAATTGGGCATTTAATATAAAATTAAATAACAATAATAATAATAATTATTTCCTGTCGACCAAGATACATCGTATAGGAACAATTAAAAAGCATATACAATTTACAATACATTAAAATTACGGTTACAATATTACAATAGTTAAAATAAGATAATTACAATCTGTCATTTAAAAATTCTTAGCTATTAAGAAAAAATTTAGGTCTGATTAAAATTTATTTTTTGTATTAATATTTTTAATGGTTAAAGGTAAATAATTTAATACCATTATAGTTTGGATTGAATGCAAATTAATTTAAGTTAATTCTTGGAATTTTAAAATTTTGTTTACTTCGAGTATCATAATTGTGGGTGTCACTAATAATTTGATATATGTCTTTATTTTTCCATATGTTAATTAGGCAGTGGTCACATTGAGTAGAATGCAATCGATCAACCAAAATCAACTGTCGTAGATCAATAGCGACCGACCGAAATTTTAGGAGATATGTCACACTGCATGAATCGACGTAAATATTTCCACAAAAATGATACCAACTTAAATTGAAAGAAATTTTTTTTTTCTTGCACTGAAACGCCGCAAATATATGTTTTCAGAAATATTTGAATAAATGACAAACCTTATGAGTTTTTGTTTTTAAAATTAGAGAAATTTGCATCCATAATTTTTCCATTGTCTTATAATTATTACTGTATCCTGGTATGCTTTGATCATAAAATTGTACATTATTTCTTACATAGTTTTTCAACTATGGTCTATTTTATTAACTCTCCACATTTCCGTCATGCTACTAGTAATATGGCTGTAATAGTCTAACAATATTCTTTTCAACCTATACAAAAATGTCAAAACAGTTAAGTTGGTATGAAAAATATGACAACACTGAGCATGCGTAAACACATCAATCGCTGTCGATCGACTAGAAAATCAAACATGTTTGATATATCAAACCGCTCGTCGACGTTCGACATCGTTCGACCATAGTGGATGCATGCAGTGCGACCATTCCCATAAGCTAGTGTTAGTTTAATTTTTAATCGATCGCAATCAATCGGCGTTAGTCAATCCCACTTGTCCAGTGTGACCACTGCCTTACTGTATTAAATATAAATATAGAGGGCAGGTTAAAATATTTTCTCTTTTACATATTTCTTTACAGGATTATCTATTATTCAGTAGAAATATATTTCGTATAGCACGTTTTTGAAAAACGCGTACTAATGACCTTTTAAGAAGATAACACAAACATGTTCACTTTTGACAAAGATTATCTATGTGAGGCTTCCATCGTAGATTTTCGTGTAGTTCAAGACCAAGTACACTAAGATTTTTAACTTGTAGTAAGGTATGAATATTACAATGAATAAGAAAGCTTTCGTTACGTTTTTTACTAGAAAATTTAATATTGCAGATTTATTTATATTCAAAGTTAAATTTAAACATGCAAACCAATCGGTTAATTCAGAAATAATAGTAGATATTTCATTCTTAGATACTAGTACAGATAAGTCGTCCGCATACGCGATAAAAACATTTGAATTTAAAATATTTTTCGTAATACCATACCGTTACTAAGATTTAACAGAACTAAAAACAATAGTGACAAGGTGTCTTCAACGGCCGCCGGCCGCGTCACAAGCATCATGGGAGCTGTTGTCACGGAAAACTTATACACAACAAAAAAATTGTCGCCTCGGTTTACAAACTTTAGCTTCATCCGTTATTTGCTTTATATCGGCCTAATGACGTTAATAACTATTATATTATTTACATATAATATAAACTTTACCGGACCAAGAATGGATCCTTGATGTACTCCACATATTATTGTTTGAAAGTTTTATTTGTTATTGTTTGCTGACGATTTTTCACAAAGACCTCTTAAACTATGACAATTTGCTATCTGTATAAGCTTTTGGTAAGTCAATAAATCCACCATACACATTGTTACCAGTATTCAAAGTGGTGTAGATACGATCAAGAAAAAGTGTTAGTGCAGTATTTGTGCTCCGTTCCTTCCGGAACCCATGTTGTTCGCCGATTCTTTTTAAGAAATGATGAGATTTTAGCTAGCATTACTTTCAATTTTTTTGTCAAAATCTGAAAGGAGGGAGATAGACTTGCAATTTGAAATTAATTCATTATCCCCCTTATTAAATAGAGATGCCACATTTACTTGTTTTCAAATTTCAGGAAATATTCCTTGTGTTAAGGACATATTAATGCAATAAGTAAGAGGAGCTATAATCCAATCACGACAATTTTTGATTATGATATTAGGAATTTCATCAATACCAGTGGCTGAAGAATTATTGAAGTTCATAATAGCGAATCTATCTCAGGTTCCGTAACAGGTGCTAAAAAATAGATTTATTACAAATTAAGTTACTATGAGTTGTTGGAGAAATTTGGAATTATCTTGTGAAATAGTTACAAAATAATTGTTAAACATGTTTGTGAAATTAGCATCTTTTACGGCCGAATTCACTATTTCTTAATTATGAGTTGATTCACAGATCAACGCTGATTCTAAATCAATCCAATTCACCATTAAAAATCAAGCTAATGTACTAATCAAAATCAATGATCAACTGATTCGTCATATTCCATGAATCAAGGACTGATCACATCTTTGAATCCTAATTTTGACATTTATAGCTATGTTAGGATTCTGGCTGTTGTACCCATTTGTAACTTCGTCTTATCTTTCTTCTTTACCTTTATTTAGAACCACATTGGTTTTATTATTTTCAGCTATACTTTTATATATTTCATTTTCATTATATTTAAAAACACTCCTTTATTGGAATCAGTGTAATTTCTACCTATATCAAAATAGAAATATAATATTATTATAGGAAAATTATAAAATATATTTTATAAATAAATGAAAAACTTGCATATTAATACTTTTTTAGCGGAAAGTACAATTACCACGAATAAAATTACATGACAGTTACATTAACTGTCAAAAACCAAAACAAAACTGTGAATCAGTTGATCATAATTCCTTGATTCAGAAATCAAGTTAGTGAATTAGAACATACGTTGATCTACAGATCAGCTTGATTTCTTAATCAACTGATTATTAATCAACGGATTAATTGGGAATTCGGCCGTTAGTTTATCTATATTATTTGTTTTTTCTCCACGTCATTTAGACTATTATTAATAAGATTCCAAACTTTTCGAGTATTGTTATAGGTTTTGTCTATTCCTTTTAAGTTATAGTCTAATTTAGCACGTTTAACCCTCGCCGGACCGTGCGGGATAACTTAGTTAACTTAATTTTAATTTTGTTACACACGATTTATTATGAACTTTATTATTTTTCTTAATTTTAGGATGAGTTATATCAAAATTATGTAAACATGTTGCATACAAATTGTTTAAGCAATTATTATCATAATGTTCATTAAATACATCAAACCACGATTCTTCACTAATACCTGTTTGCAGAAACGTTCATCAACGCTTCGTTAAATCAACGAACCATCAAAATGAACAAATTCGAATTAGTTTCCTTGTTCTCATGACATAAATCATTGCTGTCAAAAAATCAAGTTAAATTTGATCGTTTTGATTATCCGTTAATTAAACAAAGCATAGGTGAACGTTTCTGCAACAGGCCATAGTCTAGTAACAAAATTATTTAGGTTGCATTCGTTGCATTAGCTAAAACATCTTATCTGTCAACTATAAACTTTTAAGATCGTCATTAGTTTTTGAATTTATATTTATTTTCAAATTTTGTGCTAGAAATTTGGTTATGTATCACATTATTCTTATAATATATATTTGTAAATGTATTGTCAAGTAGTGATTTGCTATTTTTTGTGATACGAGTGGGTTTCATAATAGTGTGATATAAATTTATCAATTCATAAGATTTAAACCAGTCTCTTTTCGAGTTTATTGTCTAAAGGATTAATATTAAAATCTCTTACAACAATTAATGTAATTTTTTTATTAATAATAAATAATTGTGTTAAGTATGAAAAACTTTAACGTCAGAGGATGGTGATCTGTATACCACGTTTTATGGAGTTTGAATTTCATGTTCTGAAAAAGCACAGAAAATCACAAGGATTTGAGTCCAAAAAAAATCTATATCTTCAATCTTGTTGCGGGAGACATTGGATATTTTGAGCATATTTCAGTAAAATTTTTTTTATTGTACACAAATGTTAAAAACTTTTTATTACTATAAAATTTTTATTTTTGCAATAGAATTATTAGTGTCTAAGTAATGTTCTAATTCAAATTGATTTTTTAAGTCTTTATGCATCAAGCTATCTAGTTGTTTTGCAATCCTCCAAATCTTTTTCTTGAAGTTTTTGTTGACAACATGCACACATATTGTTAATTTTTGTTTTATTAATAGTTTGTTGTATCCAAATATTCGAGTAGCCCATATTTCCTAGAAATAATCTAACTTGTGTACAAAAATTGAATTCTACTTTATTATATTTTTTATCTTTTGAATAGCTATAGATAATTTTTTTAAACTGTATTTACTGGCATATACAAAATTTTGTTCTATCACTATCTTTACCAGTTTTTCTTACATTATAATTCAAAATGGCCTTTATATCGAAATGAAGATCAGACCTATGCGGATTAAGCATTTTTTACTCATTTTGGTAAATACTATATGCCATTAAAGTTTGCACTTGAAGTTGTATAGAGAGCATACATTAAAATTAAATATCCACGCATTTATAGTGTAAATAATTTAGGTACATTAATTGTACAGTAAATTTATGTAATTATTAAATACTCCTACATCGACTTTGATTCATGTTAAATGCATACATGAGTGATTTCTACAAATCTATTAAATGTTTGTTTTTAGGATTAAACATATCATTTTATGACACAAGTGTTACAAAATGACAGATCATTGTTACTCTTATCACTAGTGGTAGAAGTGAATTAATTACCTTGGTAATACTGAATGGAACAACAAATCGACATTTTTTGCGTATGTCAAAAAATTATTAGAAATACAAATTCAAATGAAAAAATCTGTTGTGGCCAGCACAATACCACTCGCCACTTCCTTTTTTTGGTTACATAAGTATAGGGCGCGAACAGTCATGTTACATTGTTGACCTTGACAAGCAGATGTGGAGGAGTATGGAATTTATTTGTCGAGGAAAATAAACCACATGAAATTGGTACGGGCCCCCATATCTGCTTATCAAGGCCAATAAAGTCACATGGTTGCTCGCGCCCTAATGTATTCAACATTTCTTGTATACCTACAGTCTACACCAAAAATTCTACTTACATCTATTCCATATATTTAGATGTTTTAAATTTAAATTCATTCTATGAAGAAATTTTGTGCTACTCTTCTAATTTTTCAAGATGTTTCCAATTCTTTTTTCGGAAGCAACAGTATTTCTGAAGCGTATGTGTAATATACCTATAATATTACATATTTAACTATTAACACAATAAGAAATAATATAATGTATGTACTTCCCAGAAAAAGTCTTCAGGAATATCTCCGGATTTCTGACACTGACATTTATCTGTTACAAACAATTTAAATTTTCAATTATTTTCCATGGCATTCTTTCGGCGGTAAAATTTATTACAACAGATTATTTTATATGTTATATTTCTTTTATCTCTAAATCTATAGAATATATAATAAAATATTTAAATGTATAAGATAGAGAATTTAATTTTCTTTAATATTACCAAAAAAATTTTTCATAAATAATATTTAGAAGATTTTTTTTCAAGAATCTTTCTACTTCCGGATATCCAATTATTACCAAAACCTTTTCAGATCTTACCATGAATGTCCGATTGGGAAATGCGTAGTTAAACAAATTTAAAGTCTTTTTGTTTTTGAGTAATCGTCCTTCCACATCCCACACACACACACATCCACACACATACACACATCCACACACACACACAGACATCATCGTAAAAATGTTAAATTTGGATTGCAGGGACCTTAAAACGTGCTTATTCAATAAAATCTGGATATACGATTTTTAACATGAATACAATACCTCTCTTAGCGAGAGGTAAAAATCTGATGTGGCCAATATTACATCCCGCTTAATTAATTTTTATTCATGTAAATACTTAAAATTACATTTAAATACCGGGTTTGAACCCGACCGACGTAAGGTATTTAGAATTTTAAATGGCACAAAAATGACCCCTATGGTGCATTATCAACGCCAGCAAATAATACAGTAAGTATATAAATAAAATAAATATATCATCACGGCATATTACCCATTGTGGCATAAAGCGTAAGAGGATCCACACATACACATACACTCACTCACTCTCTCTCTCTCTCACACACACACACACACACACACACACATACACACACGCACACATGCACGAGCGCACGCACGCTCACTCACACACACAGTCATCATTGTGAAAATATTAAAATTGGATTCGAGGGACCTTAAAACGTGATCGTTTACCAAAATCTAGATATGCGATTTTTAGAACGATTCCTATACCTCCCTTACCAAGGGTAACGGGGGAGTAAAAATAGTGTTTGTATAAAAAATAGTGTATGATATACGAGTTTGAAATTATTTTATTTTGTTCGAAGGTTTGGACCACTACGGTTCGGGTCGTGATCGAGACTTCCTTCTCACAATATAAAATATTAGCTTTGACACTTATATCATAAATAAATATTGTAGGTAAACTACATTACTCATGTGGCTAATTGGAAAAAAGTTGGACTATATAGTTTTTTGTTTTGTACAGCTACATAAATTAACAAAAATGTCAACATATTTTACGATAATTTTAGCTTTTCTAAAGTGATAACGGCTAATTAAAATCTTAAGGTGGCGGTGTACTGTAACAAAATTTTTGAGCAATGTATATGATGTGACCAGGACGTTACTAATTGTCTATTTTTTGACATAGTGTTGAATTTAGGACACCAGACTCCAGTGACATTTTTCATGATCATCGCCTATAACAAAAGTTTCCAGTTCAGATTACAATCTAAAGGTCACTGGCATCATATTTAACTCTAATAATTCAATAATAATTGTATCAATACAGATTTTCACAATGGAGAAATATAAATATATATGCACCCACAGGATGATTTAGGTACTCGTATTATGAGTGTGTCAAACTTTTACAGAAAAGTCATGGATATAAATACAGGTAGTTGGGCAACTGCTAGAAATTAATGCTGGTATTATTAAAGGTACAGTAAATTTACGAGTATAATATAAAATTACCATTGAAAAAAGTCGAAATGTAAAGCATTTTTTTTGTTGTTTACAACAAAGTACGCTCTTTAAGATCAAATACAATCAAGACATCAATGAATCAAGTAATGGTAAGTATGACCCGAGTAAAAATGAACAAATTTTATACACGACAGCAACATGGCCGCATTAGGTCTGTTTGGCCAACAAGTACGGCCGCACCGTATTGTAGTCGTGTTGCGGAATATTAATTTATTTCATTGTTCGAAAAAGCACGCGGTCAGCCATACTGTAGACATCTCAAGGGATCCAGCCATGCTGAGGCAGAAGGGCAGCCGAGTATCATTTTTATTCGAGACGGGATTAATTTGTTTTTATTACATATGAGTTTCGTTTAATGATACGATAATAAATAAAAATAAATAAAATAAATATAACATCACGGCATATTACCCATTGCTGGGTGTGCCAATCTGCTTTGTATACACAGATATCGGTAATGATGAAATATTTGTACCGTGTGGGCGCTTACCAGGCGTCACCTCACGGGCACTCAATGCTGGCGTGGAGAGTGCACCACAGGGGTCAATTTAATGCCATTAAAATCCGAAGTAATATTTGGCGTCGGTCGGGATCGAACCCGGATCCCCAAATTCGCGACCAGACACACAGGCACACGGCCACGAGACCCCATAATGATACGATAATTGTTTCTATATTAAATGTTCGTGAGTGTTTATCGACACTATGAGCACCTTGTTTATTATGCGACCGAAACTCTACATCCAATCTATCTATCAGGTTATTGTGAATTTAGCCATGCGGTCACTTGCCGTCCATACCGGGATGGTGCACCATTATGTTGAAACCACATGTTTTGTCGAATATGAAGTACAGTATCTCATCAAATTAATTGGGACTTACAGAATAGTATGCGACAGTGAACTAAATTAGTAGCCATAGGACCTTTCAAATATATAAATATCCCAATCAACATGCTTTGATTTTATAATTACATTTCAAAATGTTTGAAAAATGGGCTAATTAAAGAAAATGAATATAAATTAGGTACATCAAAAAGTGTAGGTGTAGAGTATATGATTACATCAATAATTCGAGATATATCCTTCCATAATTTTTGGCAAGGAAGAAAAAATTGAACGAATGAATGTATGTATGGAAAAGAAATTGTGTACTTTTTGTATTTCACAAAGAATAGAATTTTGTAGGCAGAAAACAGTCTGTAAAATGACACTTTTAGTGCATCGCGTAGTAATCGGTCAAGAAACGCATAGAAATTTAATTTGATGGCGATAAATTTCAAAATATTAAAAATCATTAAATCGATATTAATTCTATAATCGGCAAATAAAAACGTGTTAAACACGACACTAAATAGAGATTTATAGCTTTGACAGCCTTTGCTTTAAATCTGATATTTAAGTGCCTAGTTAAACAAATAACTATTTATAATAGATAGTAGCTATTTATGTATGTATTAAGGACATATTTAAAAGATTATAGCTCGGTGTATAAATGTAGGTGTCAACCCATCAATTATCGTGGACATATTGATGTCGGCGATCAGTAGACCGAGATTCTAACCTTAAATATAGCGACTCCACAATGTGCTCTACCACATAACATTCTGAAACTAATTTGACAAATGATAAGTTAAATGTCATTGTATAATTGTATCAAAATTACAATTAATTTAATGAATATATTGTCTCTCTAATTTAATTTTTGCAGTCCCTGGGCAATGCCTGAGTTGCCTAATGTGTTACAGCAGCACAATTCAAAGAAATAAAAATAGCAAAATAATCAACAATAATTTATTTACACTTGATATAAATCATGTTTAACAGGATAATAAAAAAAAGAAATATATAATCACAGCATATTACCCATTGATGGGTGTGCCAATCTGATTTGTACACAGATATCGGTAATGATTAAATATTTGTATCGTGCGGGCGCTTACCAGGCGTGACCTCACGGGCACTCAATTCTGGTGTGGAGAGTGCACCACAGGGGTAAATTTTGTGCGATTATAATTCGAAGTATAATAATAATAATAATTTTAAATGGGGTCGCGTGGCTGTGTGCGTTAGGTGATTGGTTGTGTTTCGGACGGCCAGCATACGATTCCTACGGACGCCAATGACGCCATACTTGAAATTTGAAATAGTTATCAAATACCACAAGTGATCCTTTTGGTACACTTTTCATGCCAGCTTTGAGAGCCCGTGAGGCAACGCTTAATAAACCTTCTCAGCTACAATTACAGATATATCGTCATTACTCAAATCAACGAATAGAAGCAGATTGGTACACCCAGAAATGGGTAATAAGTCATGATGATATATTTAATTATTTAAAATACGTACGTCTCCAGATTCCCATTCTTATAAAATATCTTTTGGCAAATACCATCTTTAGTACCAAGGATTTTATTAGTTCTAGAAAGTACAACTTCCCGCCAGGCATTTACAATGTTTTGAAAAGGATGGCAAATCAGATTTTTTTCTTCGTTAAATATGCTTCCGAATCTACAACCTCCAACAAAACAGTATTTTCGATATTTATAAATTTTATAATACGTACATAAAATTAATTAACGTGGGTCAGTTTCAATTCAAATTGACAGATGAGAGTTATGTGTTGGGAACATTTCTAACCTTACAGGCTGAGACATCTGGCGGAAGCCTGTTTCGTAAACACGATATTTTTGATGAGTTGTCTCACCTTCTATATTTATACACCATGGATTATAGCAAGGACGAATTTTTTAATGTCCCGATTATTATAATCTTGATTATGTTCGTGGTACATGCAAGAAATTGACATCGTTTATCCAATAGAAATATCGAATGAGATTGAGGCTGCACAGGGAAAGATGATTCCACATAAGTCAAAACGAGAAGGACTACGAAAAGTTTTGCAAGTGACGGTGTTCAAAATTGTGATTTATCAAATTTATTATGTCTGATATTTATCCATAAACCACAATTTTGCGTTGTTTGAATATCTGTTGCTTGGCAACTTTATAGGTCCTCGGGCGCTAAATGACAAATTGCGCCCGTTTTTGAGGACAAATAAACAAGTTTATTGTTAAATATTTAAAGAAGCTTTCAGAACTCAGAATATAATTAAATAAAAGAATATTTCGATTTAGTTCTGTAATTTTTTAAATTATTTAAATTACGTTTCGACAACGAAGTGCTGTCTTCATCAGGTAAATAACAAAGTACATGTAGTCAGGACAATAAGTTTACAAAATGAGGATAACATAGATCAAAAGTTGAATAAAAAACATACAAAGATAAAACAGAAAATTATGTACGAATAACAGGTAACCACGACTTATGAAGTTCAAAACCTGTATTTAAATTAACGTTATTAGAAGATTTCTTGATTTCGATGGCGTCCCTGTCAAAACATCGTTTAAATAATTAAAAAAATTACAGAACTAAACCCAAACATTGTTTTATTTCATTAAGTTTATTATTCTACAATAAATAAAGAAAATTGTGCAGAGTATACATGTATAAAACAGTTATTAAAATAGCAATTCCAAGTCAAAATAGCCGTAAGTCGAGTTATGCTACAAAGAGTAGTAGTAATTAATTCCGAATTTATAACTTTCCGGCCGACGCCAAATATTTCAAATATTAAATGGCACAAAATCAATCCCTGTGGTGAACTCTTCACGCCAGCAATGAGCCCCTGTGAGGTGACGTCTGGTAAATGCACGCATGATGTCATCACCATTACCGAAATCTGTATACGAAGAAAGTTTGTGTGCGACCTTTTCATCATCACATATTCATCGAAGCAATGTGTACAAATAATTACTCACCCACATTATCAATTGTAATAACTTGTAAAAGTTGATATACAAAAAAGAATTATTATTATAATTTAATTTATAACATCGTTCAATTTTTGACGAAGGAAGGATTCGACTGCACAAACCTATTATTCGTATTGAGCTGAATTGTTACCTTTTTGTATCAGGGAACAGATTACGCTACCTCTATATACAGGATATGGCTAAGGTGTGGCTCACTTTCCGTCATTATTCGTTATTGTGTATTTTCGTGGCTATTTGTTTCATTTTAATAAAAAAAAAATCTGCTCGGGCCCTAATGTATTTAACATTTCTTGTATACCTACACTGTACACCAAAAATTCTACTTATATCTATTCCATATATTTAGATTTTTTAAATTTAAATTCATTCTCTTCTAATTTTTCGAGATGTTTCCAATTCATTGTCGGAAGTAACAGTATTTCTGACGAGTATGTGTAATATACATGTAATATTAAATATTTAAGTATTAATACATTAAGAAATAATATAATGTATGTACTTCCCAGAAAAAGTCTTCAGTAGTGTCCCCCGATTTCTGACACTGACATTTATCTGTGAGGTACAAACAATTTAAATTTTCAACTATTTTCCATGGCATTCTTTCGGCTGTACAATTTATTGCAACATATTATTTTACATATTATATTTCTTTTATCTCTAAATCTATAGAATATATAATAAAATATTTAAATGTATCAGATAGAGAATATAATTTTCTTTCAAATTACCAAAAAAAAAATCTCAAAATATAATATTTAGAAGATTTTTTTTTCAAGAATCTTCTACTTCCGGTTGTCCAATTGTTACCAAAACCTTTTCAGATCTTCCCGTGAATGTCCGATTGGGAAATACGTAAATAAACAAGTATAAAGTCATATAGTTTTTGAGTAATCGTCCTTCCAACATCCCACATACACCCATACACACACACACACACACACACATCCACACATACACACACACACACACACACACACAGACATCATCGTAAAAATGTTAAAATCGGATTTTAGGGACCATAAAACGTGCTTATTCAATAAAATCTAAATATGCGATTTTTAGCATGAATCCAATACCTCTCTTAACGAGAGGTAAAAACATTTAGTCATATGTAGTTTTGAATAATTCTTTATGAACATGAGACAGCGCACTAAAATGTATATAACCTTAATTTTTTTACCCTTTTTTACCTCTCGCTAAGAGAGGTAATGGATTCATGCTAAAAATCGCATATCCAGATTATATTGAATAAGCACGTTTTAAGGTCCATACAATCCGATTTTAACATTTTTAAGATGATGTCTGTCTGTGTGTGTGTAGATGTGTATGTGTGTAGGTGTGTGTGTGTGTGTGCGTGTGTGTGTGTGTGTGTGTGTGTGTGTGTGTGTGTGTGTGTGTGGGATGTTGGAAAGACGGTTACTCAAAAACTATAAGACTTTAAATTTGTTTAACTACGTATTTCTCAATCGGACATTCATGGGAAGATCTGAAAAGGTTTTGGTAACAATTGGACAACCGGAAGTAGAATATTCTTGACAAAAAATCTTCTAAATAATATTTTTTGAAATTTTTTCTTGGTAATATTAAAGAAAATTAAATTCTCTATCTGATACATTTAAATATTTTATTATATATTCTATAGATTTAGAGATAAAATAAATATAATATGTAAAATAATGTGTTATAATAAATTTTACAGCTGAAAGAATGGCCATGGAAATTAGTTGAAAATTTAAATTGTTTGTAACTGACAGATAAATGTCAGTGTCAGAAATCCGGAGACATTACTGAAGACTTTTTCTGGGAAGTACATACATTATATTATTTCTTAAAGTACTAATAGCTAAATATTTAATATTATAGGTATATTACATATATTCTTCAAAAATACTGTCAATCCTGACAATGAATTGGAAACATTTCGAAAAATTAGAGGAGGACAAAATTTCTTCATAAAATGAATTTAAAATTAAACAATCTATGTGTAAATATAAGGAATAGATATATGCGTAAGTAGAATTTTTGGTGTAGAGTGTAGGTATACAAGAAATGTTAAATACAATAAGGCGCGAGCAGTCATGTGATTTTGTTGGCCTTGTCAAGCAGATATGGGGGCCCATGTCAGAATGATAGCTAGTAATTATGTATATAGATGTCAAATATCATATTTTCTCATTCTAAATTTAGTGATTTTCCAATTCCATGTGGAGCAGAATTAAATGTTAAATATCTAAGGCATACGACAAGTAAATTTTAAACTCCTGGTGATAAATTAACTATGTAAATTTAGAAAATCTTGAAATTTTTAATGTAAAATTCTGACATTTGACATCTATGTACATAATTACTAATTATCCTTCTGAAACGGGCCCACACATCTGCTTGTCAAGCCCAAAAATGTAACATTAATTTTCGCGCACTATACTTATGTAACCAAAAAAAGGAAGTGGCGAGAGGTATTGTGCTGGCCACAACAGATTTTTAACACTTGTATATAAAGTGATATGTATCTACATATAAGTAAATATCACAAAAATAGGAGCATTTTATTTTTACTTTAGAGAGAAACTTTTGGTTGACTCTTGCGTTAAATAGAGTAAAATATTTGCTTGGTACATATAATTCCTCTCAGAGTTTCTGTATCTGATGCAACAAGCAGAGCAGAGTTTAATTCCAGCCCGACAAGTAATGTGGTTTGGAATGCAATTCATAATTAGTTCGGGTGCAAAAACACTTAACCGGCGGACTAACCGCATTCGACATTATTACATTTCCGGTGAATATTGTCACCCTTCCGGGCGCCAGACCACCAATGGCGACACGAATTACAATACCGAGTTTTGCGGAATTGTAATTCATAACATGCTCTACAGAAATACCAGAAAGAATTCACTAGATGGAAATTTTCTCAGAATTTAAACATCATATCTATGTATACCTACCACTAAAAGGCATATACAATTTTTATCGCCATTGGAATAAACATAAGTGCATTGCATAAAATTACATTTTAGGTTATATCTAGTGACCTATGTATTTATTTTGTTTCCAAATAAACAAAACTAAAAGCCAAAACGGTTTACTCACGGGGCAACTTTAATTTAATGATCCTCATAACTCATAGTTATCAGATAAAAATGCAAGATGCGTTTTGATACATTTTGTGTACGGGTCTATTACCTAACCTCAGACTTAAACCAGATGTCCGGAGTTCAAGTCTCGTATGAAGTTTGAATTTCAGTTAATTTTGTGTTAATTAAAGGATGAAAGTTCTCCAAAATACATCTGTGGCTTAATGCAAAAACAACCAATGCTAAAATTACGGAAATTTAGGAATAATTTAAAATGATCAAGAAACTTTCATTTTTAATAATATCAAGTGTATTTTTCAGAGAAACCTTATATTTTGTACTATTACTTTTGATTACAAAATTGCTAATTGTGTGATATAAAATGACGGTGCCCATAGCACTAAGCCCTTCAAAATTTTACTAATATGTTTATATTGGTTATTATTACAAAAAGTATTTTCTACTTCCCGCTTTCCTTGGTAAGAGAGGTATAGGTATAGGGATCATGCTAAAAATCGCATATCGAGATTTTAATAAATGACTACGTTTCAAGGTCCGTAGAATCCGATGTTAACATTTTCACAATGATGTCTGTGAGTGTGTATGTGTGTGTGTGTGTGTGTGTGTGTGTGCGTGTGTGTGTATATGTGCGTGTATGTGTGTGAGAGTGGATCTTCTGGAAATTAACTCGAGTACTATCGATCGCAAAATTTTGAAACCTTGTATTTCGACCTTATTCTAATGGAAAGAAGCCATTAGATTTTGGTATAAATTGAATAACTGAGAATTGCACTTTACTAGAAGCTCAAAATAGTTTTTCTTCCAAAAATATCTTTAAATGTCATTTTTTTTGGCGATTATGTTGTTATAAAAATTAAAGATTACTGAATTTTCTACAGGCATGCATTAATATTTTTTTTATATATTTTATACATAAATTAATAAAATAATCAATTTTATAATTCCCGGAGTCTATGTTTTAAAGATAAACAGTTCATATTTCAAATGTATATAACTGACAGATAAATGTCACTGTCAAAAAATAGTGATTTTAAATTAATAATAGTAATGTTTTAAAAAGAAAATTATGAGTAGAACAATAGTTATATAGACAAGAACTTAATATACGTAGTTTCCAGCATTAGTAAATATACAGGTTTGTATTTATATAAAAAAATTATAAATATATCATCACGGCATATTATCCATTGCTGGGTGCTAATATGCTTTGTACACAGATACATATATACACATACATACATACACATACATACAAAAATCATCGTAAAACTAGTAAGATTGTTTTGTAGGGAACCTAAAACGTGCTTATTCATTGAAAACTCACCATTTTTTTGACCAAAGACAATACTTTCCTTACCTAAAGGTGACGGAAGGTAAAAATAAGTAATAATAATGTTTCGAATTTTGGAAAAAAATCTTTTTGGTTGAGAATCAGCACATCGGAATGTATACCCTCCAATTTTTCACCCGTTTTGTAACATCCTGTATAAAAAATGGCTGGTGGTATGAATAAATGATTAAAAGTAATTAGCAAGCAGTTTACTAGCATTGTTTTTTCTGTTGATTATTTTAGAAAAAAAGACTTCAAATAACAGTTATTGAAAAATTAATTGTATAATTGTAAGAATTTTTCCAAAATAAACTTAGCCGAATGAGTCTCATATTGATTAAATTGTCCTCTGTCTTTTCTTTAACAACATTTTCCAATTCTATATATTGCAATAAAAGCCGTCTCATTCTCTTCTCTTATTCCGGTATTCTTGCATTGTGGAAAATTATTCAAAATGTGCTGCGGAATCCCCAATCCGCGTTTAGAATCCCATCGTAGCACTGTATCGGTATCGGTTATTGGTGTTGGGGTAATAACCAGGCAGGAATAGCACACACAGCTCTTATAACCCGAGGAAATGTTTTCACTCGCTTTACAACCCGAATAATGCCTCGTATTTAGCAGTATTGAGTCGGCAAGGTAATCAGCGAACAAGGAATTGCTGCTTGATGTAATAAGAAGCATAGGACGGAAAGCATAGAGCAAATATTACTCAATTTAAACTAAACATTAGGAAGACTTAAAACAGTTAAAATATTCATACAACGTAAATATATAACATATGGAATAAAAGTTTTGAGTAAAACTAGGCATCAAATGGAAAGACTTTTTTATTGAAACATTGACGTAAGGGGTTGTTCCTATACACGAAGGAGATAAGAATTCAAATTTTTCCGTCGACCGTTTATTAATAGGCTATCTTAATGTACAGAAAATCATTCATTAATGACCCCTATTAATGCATGATTTTTTATTAATAAACGATTTATTGGGTGCGTTCACCACATGGAACACGCTAAGTTGTAGTAAAAAGGTAGACAGAATTAAAAGTCATGCTTTTGACACTTACTAGCTAGGTATATTCACGTAGCATACCTATAAAATGAATTTGAAAGAATAAAATTCCTCAAATAACATAAAAAACAGCTTGTGTTGTCTAGCATTAAGTAAACTGAACGCACCCACTGAATACAATTGATGACAAAACTTATTGATTTTCTGACGTAAAATTTGACGTTCGGTCAACCATTACTAACCTAAAAAAATTTGTTATGGATAAAATTAGATTTTCCATTTAAGTAAGATACGGTCAACGAAAAAATATTGTAACTAACACGTGTGTTAATTGGCGATTAATGATCTCAACAATTAACGCGTTCGCTACGCTCACGCGTTAAAATGTCTCGATCATTAATCGCCCTCATTAACACACTTGATAGTTAAATAACTATTACAACATTGATAGGGGACCTTTATTTTCAATGCGATGCAGGTTTTTAATACGTTGTCTCATTTGTCTCTAGACGATGTTAAATATACTTCTCGAATCGTTAGAAATATTTTTGACTTTACGTTATTTGTTTTGGTATTCCCAGCCATTATTGTATACTTGTATGCTCAAAATCTTCAATCAGTCGCGTCTGTGTAATGTTGGCTTTTTAATGCTCTGCAGTATCTGGAAATTTGCTTAATCTATTTGGATCCATTATTTCTTTTTCAAAATTTTAAATCATTTCTGAACAAAGTTCTGCTAACAATAATTTTTAACTCCCGCTACCTTCGGTAAGGGAGGTATAGGGTTTATACTAAAAATCGCATATCGAGATTTAAATAAATTACCACTTGCAAGGTCCATAGAATTCGATTTTAACATTTTCAAAATAATGTCTGTGGGTGTGTATGTGTGTGTGTATGTATGTGTGTGTGTATGTGTGTGTGTATGTGTGTGAGTGTGGAAATTTTGAAACCTTGTATTTCGACTCTATTCTAATATGAAAAGAAGCCATTAGATTTTGATATAAATTGGATAATCGGAAATCGCACTTTAATTGAAGCTCAAAATAGTTTTTCTTCTAAAAATACCTTTAAATGTCATTTTTTCGCGATTTATGTTATTAAAGAATATTGAATTTTCTATAGGTTTACTATATATTTTATGGATAAATTTATAAAATAATATAAAAATTATATCCCGGAGCCTATCCTTTAAATACAACGCGATGGTTACACAGTTTTAGTTCAAATGTATGTAATTGACAGATAAATGTCACTGTCAAACAAATAATTATTTCAAATTAATAATAGTTACGTTTTAAAAAGAAAATTGTAAATAGAACAATAGTTATATGAAAAGAACTTATATAGGTTCCAGCTAGTAAATATGCAGGTATGTATTACATACATACATACATACATAAAATCACGCGTGTCCCACTTAGTGGGTTCGCACAAACCCGATAACAATAAGAACAACATCAACATCATACAATAAATCCTTACTCTTAAACATATTAAGGTGACCGATTTTCGGTAGCGAAATACCGCATCCGGATCACAATAATAGTTAGGAAACAATCATCCTTCGCCACACATTCCTATCAAAGCAGACTTCTTTCGCCTCGGCCACACTCATAATCGCATTCATACATGCTCTTCTTCTCTTCATACTTGGAAACTCTCTCTCTTTAAGCACCCTACCAATCACATCCATCCACTTACACACTGGTCGGCCACGCAATCGAAAACCCTCAACTTCACCAAGATATATACGCTTAACAAGCCGTTCACTCGCCATTCTCTCCACATGCCCAAACCATCTCAACTGACTCACACCAACTCTCTTAATCACATTGTTCCTAACCATACATTCTTCATACACCAAATTATTCCTCACGCAATCCCGTCTGACATACCCACATACACCACGTAAATACCTCATTTCCACGGCAGTCACTCTCTTTTTATGCTTCCCCGTCCATGCCCAGCATTCACTTCCATACATCAAAGCAGGTACAAGCACTCCATTATAAACACTCAACCGAGCATCCCTTGATACGTTAACATTTCGTGCAAACGTACCCAGAGCACCCATTACCTTACATCCCGCACTCACTCTCCTTTCTATCTCTCGATCAATTCGACCATCTCTTGACATCATGCTACCCAAATATACAAACTCATTTACCTGCTCCAGTTTCACTCCATCCACCAACACATTGCACTCAGTCACCAATTTACTTCTTTCAAATACTAACACTTTGGATTTATCAACATTCAACATCAGATTCATACTTCTTCCAACTTCATGTATTCTCTCTATCATTCTCCTGAGTTGCTCTTCATTTTCTCCTAAAACAACTACATCATCAGCATACGCTAACGCAGGCACTACACTTTCACCAATATGTACACCGTCCATTTCATTCAAAGCTCTCCGCAATAACACATCCATATACAAGTTGAACAACCACGGAGACATACCACAGCCCTGTTTCACACCAACATTTATACGAAACCAATCACTCAACCTACCATCTATTCTCACAGCAGCCTCACTACCCTCATACAACGCTCGAATCGCTCCCAACCAGTTTCCATTCACACCGTACTCTCTGAGTACATCCCACAAAGTATCTCGAAGAACGCTATCATACGCCTTCTTTAAATCGAGAAAGCCACAGAACACCTTCTTGTTCTTGTCAAGTGACTTCTCAACAATCATACGAAGAGCAAACAATTGATCGACACATCCTCTCTCAGGCAAAAAACCACCCTGAACGTCACTAATTTTTGTAATAGTTAAGGTTCGCACCTTATGAATTAAAACCTTACCAAAAAGTTTCCCTACTACACTCAACAAACTTATCGCGCGAAAATTCGTACATTCACTCGAACTGCCTTTGCCTTTGAATAATGGGCAAATAACAGCTTTTTTCCAATCTTCAGGAACCACACTACGTTTCAAACAAAATCTAAATAAATAAATTAACCATTCAAAAACTTTCTCTCCTCCATACTTTAACATCTCATTTGTAATCCCATCCAAACCCGCAGCCTTACCATTCCTTACACGCGTCAATGCATCACATACATCACTTTCATCTATATCATAATTATCTTCATTATCATTTTCACTGCCAGTTTTGTTACCAGCATCCCTCTCAATCTCACCTCCATACAAACCTTTAAAATACTCGCACCATCTATTCCTCACATCTGATTCATTCCACAATAACTCTCCATTCATACTTCTCACAGCTTTTACAACTCGACCACTTCCACCCCGCAGTCTCTTCACACTCAACCAAAACAGTCGTTTATTCGTAGTAAAATCATTTGTCAACCTTTCACTCAACATGTCATCAAATCGCTTTTTACTTTCTCTCACCACTTGCTTCACCCATTTATTCTTCCTTTTATACTCTAACAAACATTCTTCACGCAAACGCCCAGGCGAATCCTTAACATTTAAAAACTTCAAATATGCCCTCTTTTTCTCAGCAATCGCTTCTTTCACCTGATCATTCCACCATGCATTTCTCGGACAAGAGCCTAATCTGCTTTCACCACAAACTTCTTTTGCACATTTGAGGAGGGAATCCTTAAATTTCGTCCAAACTTCATTTATATTACAATCAAAATTAGACTCACATTCGGGCAAGGATTCATTCAACCTTTCAACATATTGCATTCTTACATCTTCATTCAAAAGTGCATAGGATTTTATACGAAACATTTTCCCGGAACTTTTCACCTTCATTCTCCAAAATTTATTCAATCGCATTCGCGATACAACCAAATAATGATCATTCGTACCCAATTAAATAAAAAATAAAAAAAAATATTATCACGGCATATTTCCACAGATTTCGGTAACGATGATGACATATTTGTATCGTGCGGGCCTCAAAACTGAAAATATTTCGAAATATTTATTAGATATTTTACAATTAATTTTTGAAATTTAGATGTTGCCTAATTTTATTTATATAAAAAACGTACGCGATTGACAAACTCTTTTCCTATTGGCTCTAAATGATGTAATGTATGTACTAGGACGTTACAGGAATGGGGAGTTTTTCATGACTAGCTAACTAGACTATAAATAGTTTTGCGTATTTCAAGTTTGTATAATATCTTTGAAAACTTTTTCTGGCAATTTTAACATGGTATATTATAAAACAATTATTGTGTATTTATGATGTCCAGTGAAAACTAGATCAGACCTTATTTAGTAATAAAATTTGAAACGTAATTTTTTTCTCAAAACTTATGTTACATTGTAACATATGTTATTTGTATGTACGAGCGCAGGCTCACATAGTACGACCGGCTTACATTTTCAACAAATTATAAAACTTGTACAAATGGTGACAAATTTCTACAAAATTCTTTCAATTACATTAAATATAGACTTATAACTTACAAAAACTGTTGGCCAAATGAAGGGTGATAATTATTCGACCAGCATTTAAAGAGTAATTTTCTAGTGCAGATTTATTTTCTACCCTCTATTTTTGGCACAATATGAGAACTTCACCAAAATTCAGCACCTACAGTAAAAGCTATCTTTCAAGACATATGGGACAATACTCTAACAGAAAAATGTGTAGGGCTAATTGATACAGTGCCTAATAGAATTAAAGCTGCTAATACTAATAAAGGCGTTGTAACCTAATAATAAATGGCGGAATACTTTAATAACTTATTAAGTTTCTGTAAGTTTAAAAACTATATTTTAAACTAGTTGAAAGAAATTTGTAGAAATTTCTCACCATTTGCGTAAGTTTTAGAATTTGTTTGTTGAAAATGTAAACCGACAGAACTATTATGAGTCTGGGCAATAGGTGTCAACTCTAGAGGTCTGAGTACCCTTGGCCGTTTGGTTTACTCACACAAATGTACAGAGAGGACACTTTTAAAAAATGCTTGTTATAAATACTTACCTGTATTTTTTTGATTTTGAAATATTTAAATTTAATTACTGCAATTTTAAGCTTAATATCGCACAAAAATGACCCCTGTGGCACACTCTCCGCGCCAGGAATGAGTGCCCGTGAGGTGACGCCTGGTAAGCGCCCACACGGTACAAATATTTCATCATTACCGAAATCAGTGTACGAAGCAGATTGGCACACCCAGCAATGGGTAATATACCGTGATGAAATATTTATTTTATTTTATTTATATAGGCTAGTACGGTGTGTTTTTTTACACTGGCCGTAGGTAAGAGAGGAGAAAGGAATAGGAATCATGCTAAGGAAAATTGTGATTTAGTTTAATGAGTATGTTTTAAAGTCCCTAGAATCGGATTTTAATATTTTTTTCGATGATATGTGTGTGTATGTGTGTGTGGGTGTATGTGGATCCTGTGTGCAGGGCAGGACTGGCCATCTGGCAATTCAATGTCAAAAGAACCGATGCGTCCTATGGTCGATTTTTAGCTCTCCGGGGCCGGTATACAAATGCAATGTGCTTAGGCATATTTTTGTTATTTTTTTATTCTGTACTAAAATGACAAGAACCCATTAGATTTTGAGGTCAATCGATATACCGGAATTAGCAATTTCTTCGAAACTTTGAATTGTAATTCATGGAAAAATATCTTGAAAATTTTTTTTTTGTTATATTATAAGGGATATTATTTTTTTCTATAGATCTAAATTGGTATAATGTGCCAAATCAGTTTTTTTGCTTTCTTTGATTCATATATACTTATTCGTTAACCCATCCGCCGTGAAAATAATTTACTCGCCATGGGTTAGCTCTGCTTCGGTCTTTCAGTTCGACGTTGGTAAATGTAAACAAGAAGAAGGTGAGCCGAGCCAAGCTCGGCGAATCTTAAAACTTATTACAACCAGCTGTCCATGATGCTTGGCTTGGTAATCTTTGCGCCGCTATGGGACAGAGATGAATTCGAGTTTTACACGCATCTCGACCATTCTCATGGCGCTTAGCTAGTGGCTTGAGATTTGTTTGTATCTCATTTGTACTGGCTCGGATGAGTTAAGCCGAACAATTCTCGTCGGTATCTAAGGAGTTCAAAATGAATGATTGACAAAAACTTTTGCTTCCTGTACAGGTGAATATTACATAATAAAATGTCATACATTACGTTGAAACGCTAGAAAGGTTGTACTAGGCAAGTCTAGGCAAGGCAAAGCGAGTGACGCTTATCTTTGACTCGTGTTAAATTTACCGACATCTGACAAGAAACTCGAGCCAACGAGCGTCGTGGGAAGCTGTCTTAATATTGTTTATTTATCTGCCTAAAAATTTAATTCAACCCCTGTAACGAAAAATTTATATTCTTGAATTTGCAGATAATGAAACTAATGTTCCTTCTTTGAATTACGTTTAATTGCAAATATGCACAGCATGTCTACGTTGTCTAACCCCTTCGTATGCTGGAATGCGCACAATACCAAAAATTCTTACAAACAAAAGAGCTAAATCATTCCCTTACCGCAGTAAAATCCAGAGCTATACGAAATATTTCACCGAAGGAATGTCGAATACCAGATACAAATAAATTCATTCTAAATCATATTACTAGCAATTGCTAAAAATATCTTAATGCATTCCACCCAAAGCTTAAATGCCACAAATATTCTGAGCTGAATATATGCCACACGAACAGAGAAAGACAGTGTAACACAAAGTTTCGCTTCTATACAGAGAAAATGATATTACAGAGTCCTTTGTTAGATAGTTTTGCTACTAGTATAAATTTTCTATTTATAGTAGCACTTTGTACTTATCGTATGAAATTTAAAGATAATATCTCGTGCATAACACGCACTTATTCAGGTATGTATAATTCGCCTCTTTAAATTCAATAATTCTCGTAATGCAAATATCTATGTATTTACAAGTTTATTTTACCTGTTGCACGTATAGTAAATTGTTAGATAATAGTTATATAATACTAGTTAACTGTAACATTCATTTTTGTTCTACGATCAATGTTATTACAGTAGTTTGGAAAATTAGAAAATATTTCAGTTATGAACTTAAAAGTGTTTGCTTAGCAATCGTCTTGTTTTTCATAATAGTTTGTAGTTCTTGCCACGGCAGCTTATTTTCATGTAGGACTTTTTTGTACTATTGTAAAAATAGTTTATATAAATACATTTGTTAAAATAACCCTTGATAATACGTGTAAAGTTTGCGTGGTATCTTATTATTTACATTATTTACTACTTTAGCATTAATGATATAGCCATTGATTTTCTTAAAGTATACTCCAGGGCTCGAAAATAAAACTAATATATTGTATGAATGTCCTTGAAATTTCACTCGCTTCAAATATCTATTTTATAAGGTTTATTCCATTTCTAAATTAATCATCAGCTACAATAGTTGATATCCATTCACCAGGTATTTTTTTAGAGTGAGGTAATTATAACTATCGGCTAATATACACATACTAAAATGGGATTTTTTTAACTCATTCAGAAAAAACTCACTTTCTGCACTTGTTGCGTAAATGACTGTTTGTTTCATGTACAAAAGACATATTCCAATTAGTAAAGTGATTAACATTTGGAACGACATAAAAGTTCAGCACAAAAATTTATAAATGCCGTTGTTAGACATTTCAGCTTTCGGTGCTACAAGTGATTTTTTTTGCGCTCTTACTAGGACGTTAAGGAACTCAAAATAGCTTTTTACTAAAATACGCAATAAAACAAACTTAAAATTTTGATGTTCAGTCTATTTCCAACCATTCTAGCCTACCCATATCGAAACAGATTACACTTGGCTTTATAAAATAAAGTAGTTAACTTATAGCGATAGTGAAATGATAGAATAAATAACAAACAATGTACCTACACGTACTAATAACAAAGGAAAACTAAATTTATTTGAAAAAAAAATATACATAAATCGCAACTACAACCTTAAACTTTTTAATAATAACAAAAAAAAAAAATTTAACGACAGATATAGTTACATATACAAACGACAAAATTGTACAATTTAAGTGACTTTTCCTGATCCTTCATGTCTATATGCTAAGGTATGCTATGCGCTGAGCACATGCTTGGATGTATCTCCACTCCTGATTCAGGAGCCTTATTCAAAAAGAGTCTATTTTTCATATATGTTTGCATTTTGAGTTATGCAAGTATTATGTTTCTTTACTTCCCTCTTTAATCTTTTAATTTCAGCTTTATATTGAATTACATGATCGTATATATTAAATGATTGTTTATTTAGGTATCGGTCAGTTGTGCTAGAGCTGCCGATGCGACAACATGAGGGTATAGAGGATGTATTTATTTATTTTTGAGTAACGGTGAGTGTTAGAGTTGTGTTGTTACTATATGTAGTTGCCCTCCACTGCAGTGTTGAGGAAGAGCTATTCTGCGGTTTAGCTGTACCTTCGCTTGCGAGCTGAGGAAGAGTCTACAGTGCGGTTGGGACTGGTTGCTCTCACTCTGCGGTGTTGAGAAAGAGCTGTTTTGCGGTTCAGCTTTACTCTCGCTTTCGGGCTGAGGAAGAGTCTACAGTGCGGCTGGATCTGGTTGCCCTCCACTGCGGTGTTGAGGAAGAGGTATTCTGCGGTTTAGCTGTACCCTCGCTTGCGGACTGAGGAAGAGTCTACAGTGCGGCTGGGACCTAATCCTATCCTAATCCCAAAGTTAGGCCGAGACCTGGCGCATTTACGTTGATCCTAAGCACTCACTGAGAGAGTATACTCATCTATTTTTTTATCTGTTCCAGACTATTGGCGCTCGCAGGAGAGAGTCTGGACCATCCAGGGATTAGGGATTATTATATTTGTTTGGATCTGTTTTCCATTATGTATTTTTGAGATCTTTCGTCAATTAATTATATTGCTTTCTAACATAAAAATATTTTATGAATCAGTACAAAAGGCGTCATTTTTATTAAAACTATCTCAGATGCCGTGATAACGTAGAATTAAAATTAAATGAAAACGGAAAGTAGTAAAATAAATAAAAATTGCCCTTTTGCTGCCTCTGTCAATTTGGCGCTACATGCAGGGGATTACTCGGCCTGTGAGTAACGAAAACCGTGACGCCAAAGTTATAGATCGTCACACCTCATAAATTTTAAAATGAAAAAAAAAACCATCTGATTAGCTAATACAAGGGTAATGAAAATGAATAAAATGGACAATGAAAAAAAATATTCAATTTTTATTCACCAGGAACAATATTATATTGTGCGTGCGTGCTGCCGACGCTACTGAGCGAAGCGGGTCTAGACCTATTGGTGGCGTAATTACCAACCATGCGGCTGTGTAAACAAACACATCGCGATAATCTTAATTACTCACGCTCGCCTTATCTTTTGTCTTGTCGAAAATTCTAGAGTTCGAGAATGAATGAGAGCGACGTCAGTTGAGTTCAGGTCAGTCTAGTCAGTCGAATCGACAAGTCTATACGCACAGTGAAGTAAATAGTTAGTGATATAAATATAGTGAAGTAAATATAGTAAAATAAATATCGTGTAAATAAATAGTGCACTGTGTTAATTGTTTAAATAAATAATCTTAGTGTTTAAATGTTTAATAATATTCTTAGAGCCATTTTCACAATAAACTTTATCTTTACTTTGACACTTTAAATTTAAATTTAAGTTGTGTTCGTTTTCATAATATTTATAACATTAACACTTTAGCGAACATTGTAGCATTACTTTAAAATAAAGGTAAAGTCTTAAAGTAATTTTCTTAAAGTGACCCTGATTATGAAAACGTCCCTTAGTCTTTAATTAGTGTTCATATTTGTTTAATTACAGTGTTCTTTATTTTTATTATCCTTTTCTTATTTATTTATCGTTTAATAATCTGATTGTAATTATTAATATTTTTCTGATTTTTACACTTCACCCAAATAAATAAACGTTATAATATTATTCAATGGAAATTTAAAAGAATATTGTTATTATCATTTATAGTTATTAACGTTATTTGCATATCGGCCGTGTGGCGTTCAAACTTTTTCGTAATACCATAAAGCTGATTGTTTTTAGAAATACTTTATCTTTAATTGCAGGCACCTGCTATAAACCTTAACGGCCGGTGTCCGATTTTATAACGGCCGCCGGCCGTTATAGACACCTTTTCACTTCTGTTTTTCGTTTGAGTGGCTGTTATAATTCTTAACGGCCGGCGTCCGTTATATATCCTTTTTCACTTACGAGATTAGTTATGTTAAATCATAGTAACGGTATGGTATTACTGATTTTTTTTGTCGAAATAGGTAGGTATATGCATTAAAAAAAAAATACAAAATTCCTAATACGTGTAAGGATGTTCAGCTTAGTATAGATAAGCATATTTTTGTAGACTTGCAGGAATAGTACATAGCTAATTTTTTTCTTTATTACCTTCTCTTTAATTTAATAATTTTGGTTGTGTGAATTTTGGTGTATAATAGAATTTTTCCGGTGAGTCGTTGACTAAATGTGTAATTAAAGGGTGGTAGTGAATAAATTCCGTGGATTTTTGCGGCTGTGAGATGAACAAAGCTCTGGCATGACAGCGTGGAGGGCCGTAATCCTTCATAAGACAGACTTCATCCGCGAATAATCCGGTGACATCGACACCAGCTGAGCCCGAGCCGGACTCTACCGACGTCCGGACCCTAACCTCAACCAACAGGACTACAGGATCTGTAATTGATGTAGGGTTACACACGGGACAAAGGACGTTGTACTTATGTTGAAAACATGTTTATTTATAGCACAATTATTAGAACTCACATGTAATTAGTATAATTAATCATCATGGTATTTATATATATATATATTTTTTTTAAATAGGTTATTTCAAAATATGATAGACCAGTGCGTTATTGAATATTATAGATATATTATAATGGCTTAATATCCATTTCTGGGAATACAAATCTACTTTTTGTCATAGATTTCAGTAATGAAGATATACAGGTACCCCAGAGTAACGTGGTCAACATAATATGGCTATGTGACTTCTAAGTACTAAATTTAAAATTTATTGATGTTAATGTACATCACAGTACATAATAAAGAGAAGTATTCCGACGTAGCGGTCAAGTGTATCGCCAGAACGCAGGCAGTTGTGTGCGAGAGAGACAGAAGAAGGTGGCTATCATCCGTGCGCTACCTGCGTTAACTGAATAAAAATAATTCATTAATACTTATATATATTATTATATATTAAATTATTTTAATAATAATTTTTGTGCTGTAGACATATTTTCAAGTTGATCAATTTTATTGAATACGTCTTAATCATTTAACTGTTTGATTTTTTGTCGTGCAGCTTTTAGTTCATCAATTATTTTATTCTTAATTTTTAGCCTTTTCTGCACTTGTCTCATACTGTCTAATCGTCTGCGCACTAACCGATTCTTAGAAACTGTATTTATTTTAAGTTTGTTTTTGAAATTTACGGTTGCTTTTTTAGATTTCTTACAAAATATACAATTAGATTTATTGTTGCTACTTTCAGAAATACAATCTTCCAACAAATATGGACAACTAACGTGTCTCCACACTTATAGGCAGTGATCTCTGACATATTTAATTGGACTGAAATTTGTAGGACTTTCAGCTATACCAATTCCACCGTAGAAAACGGCGGTATTATGTACTTTATTTACAATATCTTGTATTTCTTCTATGTTAGAGGGGTTTTCAGTTTTACCATAAATTATTAAGTGATCAAATATATAAATGTTCATCGTATTTGGAGTCAATACAATTTTTCTTTTTATAACTGTTTCACCAAATTTTAAAGCAGTCATTTCAGAAATAGAAATTATTTTATCTGTGTTCCAAGATAAACAATGCATGGCCCATGACTTGGATGGTAAATCAAGTAAATTAGGTACAGAAGCAAGTTGATCTACAATTGTCTCTAGACCCACATTATTATTTACTACATCACAAGCCAAATAAATTTTTGGACAATAAAATAATGTTACTTTAAATTTAAATTAAACTAACTTGTTTCTGGTTCACTTATTTCTCTTTTTTGTCAATTAAAGCATGTCGATGTAGTGAACGCCGCTGTTTTATGTCTTTTGACAAATATTTTGGGCAATTCGGGAATATTGTTGGTATTGCATCCTGCGATAACCTTGGGTATGCTAGTGAATACTTAAAAAATTGTATAAATATTTAAAAAGATTTTGAAAATACGTATATGAATTATGCTTACTGAATACGTTTCAGTTGTTACTTCATTAATAATATACTGAGGTTGAAAATGCTATTCACAAATATAGTCTTTCGATGTTAATATTTTATCTTTTCGTGGTATTTACAATTGGGAGCTCTTACCCATTTTTATTAGTTTATTATATATGCTATTGTTAACACCATTAATAAAGAAGAACTTGAAATCGTGAAAATAATATAGGAAAACTCGATAGCAACACAGTAAGCGTACGGAATGCATAGACACCGTTTTCTGTCTTTCACTAACCTTCTCTCTCGCACAATTGTCTACGAACGAGCGACGCTCATCGCCGCTTGCAGTCGGCTGGGTTACAATACCTGTATGTATCTTCTACCGTGGTGTACATATTGTTTAACATGTAATAAACTATCGCCTTTTATTTATATAAATAGCGTAGGTGATGGACAAATTGTTTTCCTATTGGCTATTAATGACACACTGTATGTACTTCGACGTTACAGGTGGGGGGGGGGGTTATTTATTATGACTATTTCTAGCGCCAATATTTTTATTTAATTATTTATAAAAATAAAAATAAACTATTATATGCCGTTAACTTTAAGTAACAAAGGTATTGTCTATGGTGAAAAAATCAATGGTGAGTTTGTAATTAATAAGTACGTTTTAGGGTTCCTAGAATACGATTTTACTATTTTTACGATAATATCTATGTATGTATGTATGCGGGTGTGTATATGTGTGTGTGTCTGTGTGTGTAACAAAAATTTCTCCCCCGATAACTTGAATACTACAATTATAAATCTTTCATATTCCTCTTTTGTACTTCCATATAAAGAGCTGATTAGATTTTGTTTATGATTGGTTAACCGGAAGTACCATAATTTGAAAATTTTAACAGTTTTTCTTGGAAAAACGCTATTAAATATTATTTTTAACATTTTATATTATAAATATTAAAGAATATGTTATTCTCTATTCGATTTAATTATATTTTTCTCTTAATATTCAATGAATTTAGAGATATAAAATAATAAAGAAATATCTTGCAACCTATGCTGCTAAAAGCTGCACCATGGAAACAATTGGAATATTCAAATATTACTAAGTGACAGATGTCGATGTTAAATAAAATTTACATAATATCTGTGTGAAATGATTTTATTGGAAATATAAAAATATAAAATGTGGTAAAAACAATAAATCGCAAAAGGTAATAAAGCAGATTATAGCGACGAGCCAATTCAGCAGATTATTTTAATTTAAAATAAGTATTTTTTGAAAAATGTGAAACCGATACTTTCAAATGCCGATGTTCAATTTTCTTATTATCGCTAGGTTGTGTGTTATGGAAGTGAAAATTTTGTACATATATCATATCTAGTTCTTTTATTTAAATAAGCCAAAATACGTCAATAATTAAATAAATAAGATAAAAAATATTATGACTATGAAATAAATGAAAGAATAATTTATTTGAACTTACCACTAGCTTATTTTAATTGATTAGTGACCAGTTTAGTTCTATGACTTTACTGGGATTGCCATTTTTCATATATTTGTACGATATTATAGACACTAAGTGGCTTTGACATATTAAGTACCAGGTAGCTAGTACCTAACCAAAGTAATTAATTTAATTAGATGAAATTTGCCATATACTTACACCTATCAAGGCCAATTATCATATTTAAGCAATCCGTTTCATGTTTACAATGCTTTTTTTTTACAAGATAGGTTATATTTGTTGTAATTTTTTTTTTGATAGGTATCCTTTTTATCCGGATTTTATTCATCATGGAGTAAATTTAGAAAAAGGTGAAATAGACAATTCGAATTATAAAATGGCGATAGGTATTTATTACCAGTAGTGTGTTGTCTTATGGACAAAATTGGCATTTGCCTACGGACCCCTGTTGAAGGGACCCTTCAACAGGGGGACCCCAAAGCAATGTTTTATATATTCATGATTGTAGTAAGAATATCGAAATTTAAAAATAAACGTTCCTTTTTGTGAAAATTTAAATTCTCCTTTATTGATTGTATAAAATGATTCAAGGAGAATTAATTGCTATACCTTTCCTAATGTGGACATAATTTTAAAAATATATTTATTTGTTCCTGTTTCTAACGCATCAGTAGAACGATCATTTAATGTCCTTAAAGAATTAAAAATAATATAAGAAATTCAATTATACAAGAAATGTTATGTAATATAGCAATATTTTATACATCGATGAAGATATTTCGAACATGGTTAATTTCAATGAACTGGTAGACAATTTCTCAGCTCAAAAATCACGAAAAGTGAAAATATAATAAATTTTGTATTTCCTTTAGTATATTTTAAAGTGTGCTTTTTCTACTCTAAATAGTGGATCAAAGATCAAAGCATTTTAACCGTTATAGCAGGAGTATAAAAAGTACTTTTATTTTTATTTAAATTAAATTTGTTATAAACTTTTGATGGTTTATGTTAACAACTGTGCAATTAACGTTATCAAAAAGATCTTTTCTCGGAATAGAACTACAACTTATATTAAAATACAAAATAGTGCAAATAATAATTTAATTTGTAACTATAGTAGAAAAGAAAAAGTTTTGATACTCGACAACAAAATTTAATAGAATATTATCGTCTAGTCGTAATTGCGATTTATTTTCTTTTGTTTGCCGTAATGTAATGTGTGTGTGTGTGTTTTTTTAAATAAATATGTCATTATGACTTATTACCAATTTCTGAGTGTGTCAATCTTTTTCTACTCTCCAACTTACCCCTGCCGAAAAATCTGAATACGAATTCAATACTTTACATGGGGTTCCTAAATTAAAGTTGTCAGGGACCCCATCCATGAAGGTATAACACGCCACTGTTTATAACCAAATTGTAATCATGTACACATAACCTTGATAAAAAAATCTGTTGTGGCCAGCACAATACCTCTCGCCACTTCCGTTTTTGGTTATATAAGTTTAGGGCGCGAGCAGTCATGTGACATTCTCTTAACAAGCAGATATGGGGGCACGTGCAGAATAACAATTTGTAATTATGTACATAGATGTCAAACGTCAGAATGTTTCATTAAAAATTTCAAGATTTTCTAAATTGACGTAGATAACCAGTTAACAGGAGTGTGAAAATAAACCACGTGGCACTGCAAAATCACTAAATTTAGAATGAAAAATTATGATATTTAACATCTATATACATACTCATTAGCTATCATTCTGACACGGGCCCCCATATCTGCTTGACAAGGCCAACAAAGTCACATGACTACTCGCGCCCTATTGTATTTAACATTTTTTGTCTACTCCGGTGGCTCAATGGTTAGAGCAACGCTTCTTAGTCATGAGTGCGCTCGGGGTTCTGGGTTCGAAACCCACTAAGGCATGGATGTTTGTGTATGTGAACCCACTCTGTAATTGGGATTTAATCCTGTTGAGGAGTTTAAAAAAAAAATAAAAATAAATAAAATAAAATACACTCTACACCAAAAATTCTACTTATATCTAGCAGTGGCGGATCCAGGGGGGGGGGCGATCGCCCCCCCTGAGAGATTTTTTCTTCAAAATTTTTAGATGTCTCCCTTGTAAAATTACAGATCAATAAATAAAGAATTATTATTTTGTTTTGTTGTATAAAAACTCAACATGAACCAAGAAAAAGTTTATAAATATTTAAATAAATTAGATGTTAATAATTACTCGAAAGTTTAGTCAAACAGCATTTATTCTTACTACCAACGTTAGGAATTTAAATAAAATGTAGAGAAATTAATGAAACTCAGTTTGGCCTAAAATTTACCTTTTTCTTTTTGAACTTTTCCAATACACCAAAATATACGCTGTTAAGTTCTTGAATATCAGTCCTTGCATTGATGTTATTGCAATCATTGTAGACCCTGAAGAAGGTACAAGGAAGCACCGAAACGTTGTTATAGTAAGAATTAATGCTGTTTGATTGAACTTTCGAGTAATTGTTAACACCTAATCCACATTACAGTCGAGAAATTTACCCACAATATTTAAATAATTCACGTGGCGTGAAGTTAGTTGCATGTGGACATTAAGCCCATATTTTTCGGTTATTTTAATGCCTTGCAGAAATGACTTCCACTAACTAAAAAAAAAGTAGTTCCCCCCCCCCCTGAGAGATTTTCTGGATCCGCCACTGATATCTAGTCTTTATATTTAGATTTTTTAAATTTAAATTCATTCTATGAAGAAATTTTGTCCTACTCTCCTAATTTTTCGAAATGTTTCCAATTCATTGTCGGGATTAACAGTATTTTTGTAGAATATGTGTAATATACCTATAATATTAAATATTTAACTATTAATACAATAGTAAATAATATAATGTACGTACTTCCCAGAAAAAATCTTCAGTAATGTCTCTGGATTTTTGACACTGATACTTATCTGTCAGTTACAAACATTTTAATTTTTCAATTGGTTTCATGACATTATTTGGGCTGTGAGATTTATTACAACAGATTATTATATACTATATATTTCTTTATCTCTAAATCTATAAAAGATATAATATATATATATATATATATATATATATATATATATATATATATATATATATATATATATTATATCTTTTATAGATTTAGAGATAAAGAAATATATAGTATATAATAATCTGTTGTAATAAATCTCACAGCCCAAATAATGTCATGAAACCAATTGAAAAATTAAAATGTTTGTAACTGACAGATAAGTATCAGTGTACTCTTCTTTAATACTAAAGAGCAAAAATTTTTATAATATTTAGAAGATAGAACAGATATTACTTAAGTATTTTTTTTGAGAAATCGTCCTTCTAACATCCCCAAACACACACACATACTCACACACATGTACTTCCATACACACACACTCACACATACACAGACATCATCGTAAAAATATTAAAATCGTATTGTAAGAACCTTAAAACGTGCTTAATCATTAAAATCTGTATATGCGATTTTTAGCATGAATCTCTAAGCGAGAGGTAAAAAATAAGGTGTATAAACACCTATAAGTAAATTTTGGTGTAATAAATTTCTGACTAGATCATAATAGTTCCATGGTGTAAACCAGACCATTGTTTATTATTAACATATTACCTAAAAAGCATTATTTATATATCGGGTTATAGATAAAATAAATATCCAAAATCCTAAAATCTTGTTACATTTTCATTTTGTATTTTGTGTATTTCTTCACCTTCGTACATTTATATTTCTGAAAGATTCTCATACATCACCTCCCACATTATCACTTTACTGGAACACATCTTAAACGCTTGCCTTCCTGTAGAAAATATTAACAATTCATTCTTAGTCCCTAAACGACGATTACAACCTCTGAAAAAATGAATTCCCAACAAAACAAAAAACTGAACGGCGTATCCATAGTAACGAGGCGGTATAGCTAGCACACTATGGCGTATATATCACGGCGAATCAGGTTGTTAAAATGAAAAATTCCACCTAGCAAAAAACATATCCCCCGCAATCTCGTATCTTAGACCAGGATGCGGATTTGAACGTACCACAGGGAGAACTACCCTTGTAAATCCAGGGGGTTGCAACATGGAAACTAACTAGGGGAGGCCCACTCTCATAGCTATACTAATATTTTACAAATTTCTCAATTACGTAAATTTATTGCACTATTAAATTGTTTAGAAAACTTAAAAACAGGTGTATGTTATTTAAGAAAAATATTTGCAGAGGGAACGCTTAAAAAAATCGATATGGTCAGCACATGATTTCCTACGAATTTTTATTTTTAATTTTTTGATCCTTATTCATATTACGTGCATAGTTAGATGTCTAGTGTACCTATAATATTATACTTTCACCTATGGATATTATGAACTATAGTGCGTTTCACCTAAGAAAATAACGTTCTTTAGATAGGGTAATAAATTCGGCCCACTAATTGCGTTTGGTCAGCATGCATAACTAGTTCACAATAGCGAAAAAATTATCAACTGTGAGTTGTAAAATCGAAACAAATAAGCGATATACAGGGTGATCACGCGATAATGAACCAGCAATTATCTCCGTTATTACGCAAGATAGCGATTATTTTCAAATAAGAAAATTTACTATAAGCAATATGGGCAATAAGATGTATCAAGAAGCGTTCTATTGCTTCCGGTTCCGGAGTATATGATACCAACTTTTAAATTTCATACTATATATTTTTGTATTTTTGAAAAGTACACAAAATTTTGTTTACAATCATAGTAAACAAGTAGGATATTGTATTTTTAAAAAGTAAAATGCCGGACGTTTGAAATATCTTACTAAATAAGTCAAGAAAGTGTGGAATTTTGTTTTATTGTATTTGTTGCCTAGATTACGTCATGTAAATGAATTTATCTCAAAAAATATCATCATTTATGAACAAAAAACAATAAAAACTCTCCCACTTGATTTTTTTATTCAATATATTCATATTTGAAACGTCCGCCATTTTATTTTTTAATAATACAACGTACTACTAATTTACTACCATTGTAAAGCAAATTTTATGTACATTTCAAAAATATAAAAAATATAGAATGTTCTATTTGAAATTTTAAAGTAGGTATCACATACTCCGGAACCGGAAGTAACAAAACGCTTCTTGGTACATCTTATTTCCCCTATTGTGTATAGTAAATTTGTTTATTTGAAGATAATCGCTATCTCGCTTAATAACAGAGATAATTGTTGGTTCATTCTCGCGTGATCACCCTATATATATATATATATATATATATATATATATATATATATATATATATATATATATATCTGAGTTTTTGATTTAGACTGTATTTTTTCATATTCCGGTATTTTTGCAAATAAAAACATGTATTGAGAGAATTATTTATTTCATGAATGTAAAAACGGTCGTCCCTCAAGCGCCATCTGCTATTCTGCACTATAGTTATTTATTAACCTAAATGTAGAGGATAGTTTTTGAGAAATCGTCCTTCCAATATATATATATATATATATATATATATATATATATATATATATATATATATATATATATACACTGACCGGCACGGAAAACGGGCCATTTTTTTTTTAAGAAATAAATGCTAATTTCTTTGTATTTGAGTACGTATTACAAAATGTTACCATTGCTATATGTTTATTAGGCTTCCTTGAAGTCACATCCATTACAAACTATTACAAACATTAGTAATTTACTCAAATATTCCTATTATTTCCGTATCACAACGAAATAATGAAATTCATAAAATGCGTAATTGGCGCTTATACTGGTTTTATTTGCTTCAATCATTTGTTTTATTACTTGTTTGTCATTTTAATGCGTTCGAAATGTCATTGAGCGCAGAAACTGTAGCTTCTATTGTCGCATTACTTGAATATGGAAGAAATCAACATTACGTTGCTAACACATACAACGTAGCACGAAGTACTGTTCAGCGCGTTTACTCGCGTTTTTTGGAAACTGGATTGTACTGTAGAAGACCTGGATAAGGTCCTCGAAGACGCACCACTAATCGAGACGACCGTTTTATTGTTTCGACAACACTCCGAAATCGCCATGCAACTGCTGTGGAGACCCGAAACACACTACAAGAAGTACGAAATGTCAATGTAATTGAACGTACTATTCGAAGAAGATTGGAAGAAGCAGGACTTCGAGCAAGGCGGCCGCTAAGGGACCAGAAGTCCTCCGACAACACCGAGTAGCTCGATTGCAATTTGCTAGAGATCACATAAATTGGTATGAAGGCGATTGGAGTCGATTATTATTTACGGACGGGTCAAGATTTTGCTTGAGGTCTTCAGGTGGACGTGAAAGAGTGTGGCGACGAAGTGGAGAACGTTACGCACCGTGTACTTTCAGCAACACGGTTAGTTTCCAAGGAGGATCAGTTATGGTGTGGGCTGGGATATCTATTGAGTCCTGAACGGATTTATACATTGTACCTAGGGGATCACTGACCGCCGATAGGTACATTAGAGAAATTCTAGACGAATATGTAGTCCCATATGCTCCTTTTATAGGTGATAATTTCATACTATTGCATGATAATGCGCGTCCACATGCCACTGCAATCGTAAACGACTACTTAAATGACGTTAACATCCATCGTAAGGTATGGCCAGCGCGGAGTCCGGATTTGAATCCAACTGAACATTTGTGGGATATACTCGGCAGAAAAAATCGGAATCGTGTGCCTGCTCCCAGCATCTTGTAACAACTTCAGAAAGCACTTTTACAAGAGTGGAATGATATTCCTCAAGAGGACATTAGGCAGCTCATCTGTAGTATGCCTCGACAAATAACTGAGGTTATACAGGTTCGCGGGGGCAATACGCGTTATTAGTTTGTAATTTTAACATTTATTATGTCTTTATTCATTATTATTCAACACATTATTTAAAGAATTAAAATTGTAAATTTGGCCTAAATTTGTGTTTTTTGATAATAAACAACGTTTAGATACCTAAAACTATCTTTTAATAATGCGAATTATACTTTTCCATACTCTAATTAAAAATAATACATAATTATACAAACTAAAGGAGGGATATAATTAAAAAAAAGGCCCGTTTTTCGTGCCGGTCAGTGTATATGTGTTATTCTTAACTCTTGAAAATTATAATAGAATTTATGTAACTTGCCCGTATACTAGAATGTTTTCATATTTCAAATAATTGTTTTCATTTTATTCGTATATTTTTAAATTATTCTCAATTCTTATTAAAACTTCTTTCCATTATTTTTTTATGTATTTTGCATTATTATTGTAGTGATGAGGGATGTTATTATACTTTTTGTTTGACAGATATAATTAAATTATTCTATGGCACACTGAAATATGCTGTAAATTGCCAATTATATTTTGTGTTTTCTTTGTAAAGATTGATTTTAGTTTCAATTTGTATAGATTTTAGTTTTGAACAAGTTTAAAATTTCCAACTTTCCTCTAAAATTATTGTAATTACAGCAAAATAAAACAATTATACACTGATTTGTTTCACTTCAACTTTACGTCATTTCTGAACCGCTAAATAACAAGTAATTGTATATTTATCTCTGTATTACTTATGATTTCCTACATTCTATCTTCGATAAGTATCTCTAATAGCTTTATCTTTGTCTTACTAACGCATTTAGAGAAAGATAGTTATACGAAATTTGAATATGACATTTGACAGCACTGGTATTTAATATTTTTGCATGTTCGTTCGCAACACAAATTCAGGCGAAATTAATGAAGTTACTCTTATGTTCACTCAGTTTACGTTAAGTGTCGCGAAATTCGAGCAGTATGAATTTCATTTTGGATAAAAAATGTGTGAAATATCTCAAATGTAAGTTTGACATTTTATATGTAAATATTTGTCAATGTTTATCTTGTTTTATAATTTATTGGCGATATTTATCCTTTATTACAGTAATTTTCGTTTTTAGGCAAATATAATCTTAGGAATATTCGAAAAATTTTAGTTTAAGAATTAAATAATTCAGTATAAAGTTTACAAATTTAGGTTAAATTCTGAACAATTTTGGATTACGAACAAATGAATTACAAACGACAAATTACGCTCCGAATATGAATAATTATGAACGTGATCTGAAATTAAAACATCATAGATCCAGTTGCCTTTTACATGCAAATTGAATAAAATTTTATACCAACTACATACCAAATTTCTGCTTCTTAGGCCGTTAGAATGTCGGTTAAAATGGTTTGTAAAAAGTTGGAACAGACCGATAGACAGACAATGCAAGTTAAATAAAAGGATGAAAAAATATGTGATTAATGATTATGATAAATAACTAAAGATACTACACAATTAAGGTAAAATACTTAATTTTAATAATAGTTATATTATTTTGGAAAATGAAAAGGTCAATACTTTCGTATTTTATAATAGTAACTATGGCTAGTCTATGACGTATTATATGACGTAATTGCCTTGTACACAAAACTGTTTGAAATCTACTGGTAATCACGTTTCCATCACCATTGATTCATACGATCATCAAACTATGACGTGAAGCTCAAGTAAGAAAAATCAGTCTATACTATAGGATTATATATCCTACAAAACAGATTACAAGTAGACATCCGATATTTATATATAAACACGGCATTTATAGCAATCATTTTGGTATGTTTTTTACCTTCCGTCACCTCTAGGTAAGGAAGGTATTGTCTTTGGTCAAAAAATTCGGTGGTGAGTTTCTTTACAATACGATTTTACTATTTTTACGATGATGTCTGTATGTGTGTGTGTATGTGTGTGTGTGTGTGTGTGTGTGTGTGTGTGTAAGAATGAAAGAATAAGGGAAATAACTCTAGTGTTAGAAGTTTCTAGAAAGATATAAGAGAGACGATTACATTGGTTTGAACATGTCATGAGGAAGAATATATTGGAATAAAACTGAATAGATTAGTAATAGAAGGTGGAAGAAACATAGGAAGACCAAGTGTAAGATGAAAGAACTGTATTGCGGAACACTTGAGAGAAAAGGAACTGAATGAGGGCGACACGCAAAACAGAAATGAGTGAAAGAAGAAAATAAAAAATAGCGACCCCCTAACGAATGGGACAAACTAAAAAAGATGTCAGTGTCAAGTGCAATTTGCATAGATTATTTATGAAATAATTTTACTGGAAATATAGGATCTTTTGCAAGAAAATTTATGTCTAGAGCGCGTGCAATGACGTGACTGCTGAGTTTGGCAAGCAGATATGGGGAACCGTGTCAAAATGACAGCAATTAATTACGTCCATAACTGACAAATGTCATAATTTTTCATTGAAAATTTCATGATTTTCTTACTTCATGTGGTTTATTTGTTATCAAAAGTGTGGAATTCAGTTGCCGAGAAAAGTAATAATAAAATACCAAAAAATCAAATTTTGAATTAAAAATTATGACATTTGTCAGTTATGGACATAATTGATAGCTGTTGTTCTGATACGGGCTCCCATATGTGCTTGCCAAGGTCAGATTTTCACGTGACTGCTCTTGCCCTATACATAAATTTTCTTGCAAAAGATCCTATATTTCCAATAAAATTATTTTATAAACAAACTATGAAATATTATTTACACATTTAATAGTATTATAAATATTAAAGAATATTCTATTATCTATACGAATTGATTGCATTTTATAGTTCATATTCAATGGATATAGAGTTAAAAAATTATAAAAAAAAAATTACAAATCAGCCAGCTATGCTATAATCATGGCAACAGCTACTATATTAAGAAAAAACGGAAAAAAATGAATGTGGTAGAGATGAGGATGTTGAGATAGATGTTGTGGAAGACACTGAAAGATACGGTAAGGAATGGATGAATAAGGGGAAATAACTCGAGTATTAGAAGTTTCTAGAAAGATACAAGAGAGACGATTACATTGGTTTAAACATGTCATGAGGAGAGATAAAGAATATATTGGAAGAAGAATGAATAGCTTAGTAATAGAAAGTGGAAGAAACAGAGGAAGACCAAAAATAAGATGGAAGGACTGTATTGCGGAAGACTTGGGAGAAAAGCAACCGAATGAGGACGACTCACAAAACATAAATGAATGGAAGAAGGAAATAAAAAATAGAGACCCATAACGAGTGGGAAAAGCTAAAGAAGAAGATGTCAGTGTCAAGTGCCATTTGCATAGTTTGTTTATGAAATAATTTTCCTGGAAATTTAGAATCTTTTGCAAAAAAAATTATGTATGGAATTTGTACATAATACACAGGATTGACGGAAGGTATTGTGCTGGCCACATAATATTTTTTTTTTTGTTAAATGTGCTTTGCAAATTAAAAAGCTGTTGGAAATACTGGTACATTACTGCCTCATCTCAGTTTAAGTAAATTTCACGGGCGACTTAATTTTGTCATTTACAAATCATTAAACTAACGGCGTTAGTACGTGTACACATGTTTATTTAGGATAAGTTAATTTGAACAAAATATTAACTATTGATAATACAGAATACACAGTACACTAGATATGGTGTTTATCGAAATTCCGATCATAGGGATTTAAATTTTTACATCACATTGCTCTCCATTTGATTTTAAAATAAAGTGTTTTACGAATATAGAATTTCGGAGGATTAAATTTTGTATTTTTTGTAACCAAACTTTTTAAAGTTATTACCTTAGTTACAATTACACTTAATTTACAGATTTATTACATGTAGACACAGTATGGGTACACGTTTATTTATAAAAATAAACGTCGGATTATCTCTCACATATGCATATTGAAATCTACAAACAAGATATCTTACAACATATATTAAATGTTAACAAGTAATAATTTGTTATACATAGGTATACTAAGTACTGATTTTTTCGAAATTCTCAAAAATAAGTGGAATTTGTTTGAAGTAAACATTTGTGGTACCAGTGGAATTATATACTTTTATAATAGAAGTGTAACTTATAACTTACTACAGGCATTGATTTTATATACTTCGTGTTGTTCTCATTCAGATCGTTTTCTCTCAAGTGTTCCGTAATACAGTCCTTCCATCTTATCTCTGGTCTTCCTCTGTTTCTTCAACGTTCTATTACTAAGACATTCATTCTTCTTCCAATATATTATTCAATTCTCTTCATGACATGTCCAAACTAATATAATCGTCTCTCTTGTATCTTTCTAGAAATTTCTATCACTCGAGCCATTTCCCTTATCCTTTTATTCCTTATCCTATCTTTCCGTGTCGTCCGTAACATCCATCTCAACATCCTCATCTCTCTGCCACATTCATTTTCTTTTCATTGACACTGACATCTGTCAATTAGAATTTTCTTAAGATAGTAGCTGTTTCCATGGTATAACATAGCTGGCTGATTTATGAAATTTAATTTCTTTATAATTTTTAACTCTATATCCATCGAATATGAAGTATAAAATGTAATCAATTCGTATAGATAATAAAATATTCTTTAATATTTATAACAATAAATGTCGTCACACACATACACAAACAAACATACAGACACACACACACATACACACACACATGCATACAGAGATCATCGTAAAAGTAGTAAAATCGTACCAAAACGTGCTTATTCACTAAAAACTCAACATCGAATTTTTTAACCAACGACAATACCTTCCTTACCTACTAGTGACGGAAGGTGAAAAGGAAAAAAATAATGCGATTATTTTAAAAAATCTGTTATGGCCAGCACAATACCTTCCGTCAATCCTGTGTAAAATGTATAAATTCCGTACATAATTTTTCTTGGAAAAGATTCTAAATTTCCAGTAAAATTATTTCATAAACAAACTATTCAAATTGCACTTGACACTGACATCTTCTTCCTCTTTAGCTTTTCCGATTCGATAGGAGTCGATCTCATTCGGTTCTTTTTCTCTCGTCTTCCGCAATACAGTCCTTCCATCTTATCTTTGGTCTTTCTCTGCTTCTTCAACCTTCCATTACTAAACTACTCATTCTTGTTCAAATATAATTCTTCATTTCTCCTCATGACATGTTCAAACCAATGTAATCGTCTTTCTTGTATCTTTCTAGAAAATTGTAACACGAGTTATTTTCTTACCGTATCTTTCCGTGTTTCCCCAACATCTACTTCAACATCCTCATCTCTGCCACATTAATTTATTTTTTACTCATACTGACATCTGTCAATTTGAATTATATAAATATAAATAAAAATGTCAATACATGTATTTGGAAATAATTAATCAACGGTCAATTCAATAACAAAAATAATAAATCTATTTTTAGCACATATATAAATTAAGTTTACTCGCTTATTAAACTAGTAAATTAAAAAAATTGACTAAAAAATTCCAAATTTTACTCCATATGTAGAGAAAACTATATTTCTATGTTTAATTTATATTTTAATATTTGTTTCTAGACCACTACAGTTAGTATGCAACACTGTATTAAATTATACTTAGCGCATTGAACAAAAAATTCTCTGTTGCATAATTCTTGTATCTCGTGCATCGAGTATCTGTGACCCAACCCGATCGTGATTTCACGGTCCGGTAATCATGTGACCGAACTAGGACTCCGGCCTCCGGGTGCGGTCATCTAACCCGGAATGTTCCGGAAATGAGGAAATTATATTTATATTGTGAACTGAAGGGGGATAATTGTGTTGTGGACTTGAGGACAGGATATTTACATACAGAAATGACATCAACATTCCTTATAACTCTAACAGACAGAAAGGTAAGGTAATAAATTAAAGAAGATTACAAACGGTTCATTGCATAAACAACTTCACAATATAGAACTAGAAATTGCACTGGAAATGGACGAAATTTATTGTGTAAATTTATACAAATTATTCATAATGGGATATGGTGCCTATAATGATATATCAAACATACATATAAACAAAAATATTTTACATATAATACTATGTAACGTGTAATATCGATTATTATTTAAATGAATGAAGTTTGGTACACTTATCGTAGGTGTGTTATTTAAATCATCCAAATGAGTACAGGTAATTACATGCGAATAAAATATTACAATTTATCTACGAAGTTCAACGCTAATAAAACATATTTTTTTACCCAATAACAAAAGAGATTGTAACATACAGTGAACAACAGTTTACTGTTATTAGTGAGTTTTGAATGACAAGACTCATCAACAAAAGCATATGCCTGAGTATCTATGATTATACTATTATGCATATGCATCCAATATCACTATCATATATTATACAAATAAGACGATTAAAAATTCTTGATTATATGAAACGTGTTGTCTGAAAAGATTATTTCCTACATCGAGTATATCGTTAGATAGTCGAATTGTTTACATGTAGATGAATAAAAATGAAATTAAAAATATGTTGTGGCCAGAATAATACCTCTCACCACTTCCGTTTTTGGTTACAATATTTAGATTTTTACCTTGCGTCACCTCTAAGTAAGGAAGATATTGTCTTTGGTCAAAAAATTCGGTGGTGAGTTTTCATTGAATAAGCACGTTTTAGGGTCTTTACAATACGATTTTACTATTTTTATGATGGTGTATTTATGTGTGTGTGTGTGGACGTGTGTGCGTGTGTGTGTGTATGTATGTGATCGCGGTTTCGGCGGCGATATCTCCAATACTAGAATTCCAAAAATTAAAATTCTTATTCTTGCGTATTCCTTTTCCTTACAATCATATGCAGACTTCATTAGATTTTGGTTAAAATTGGTCAACCGGAAGTATCCTCATTTGAAGATTTAAACAGTTTTTTTTTAGAAAAACTCAGTTAAATTTTATTATAACTTAAAGAATATATTATTGTCTATACGATTTGTTTGCATTCAACAGAGATAGAGTTAAAGAAGAATAAAGATAATAAATTTCATATAAATTTTATAATTCAGCCAGCTATGCTAACTTAACCATGGAAACTGCTAATATATTCAGGTAATTCAAATTGACTGATGTCAGTATCAATAAAATGTAAATGAATGAAAGAATAAAGGAAGTAGCTCTAGTGTTAGAAGTTTCTAGATATAAGAGAGACGATTACATTGGTTTGAACAAGTCATGCAAAGAGATGAATATATTAATAGAAGGTGGAAGAAACATAGGAAGACCAAATATAAGATGAAAAGACTGTATTGCAGAAGACTTGAGAGAAAAGGAACTGAATGAGGACGACACGCAGAACAAAAATGAGTGGAAGAAGAAAATAAGAAATAGCGACCCCCTAACGAATGGGAAAAACTAAAGAAGAAGAAAAAGATGTCAGTGTCAAGTGCAATTTGCATAGTTTGTTTATGAAATAACTTTACTGGAAATATAGGATCTTTTGCAAGAAAATTTATGTATAGGGCGCGTGCAGTAACATGACTTTGCTGACTTTGGCAAGCAGATATTGGGACCCGTGTCAAAATGACAGCAATTAATTATGTCAGTTATGACAAGTGTTTTAATATTTCATTCAAAATTTCATAATTTTCTTATTTCATGTGGTTTGTTTGTTATCAGGAGTATGGAATTCAGTTGCCGAGAAAGGGAATCACATAATACCAAAAATTTAGAATCTTTTGCAAGAAAATTTATGTATGGAATTTGTACATAATACACAGGGTTGACGGAAGGTATTGTGCTGGCCACATCAGATTTTTTAATTTTAAATTCATTCTATGAAGATATTTTGTTTTACTCTTCTAATTTTTCGAGATGTTTCCAATTAATTGTCGGGATTGAATATATTTTGGAAGGGTATTATACCTATAACTTTAAATATTTAACTATTAATACAATAAGAAATAATATATGTATGTACTTCCCAAGAAAAGTCTCAGTATTTTTTATTCTTTATTTAATACGTGCTTCATATAGCATTGAGTTGTTACATAGACTAATGTCTCCGGATTTCTGACACTGACATTTATCTGTCAATTACAGACATTGTAATTTTTCAATTTTTTTCCATGGTATTATCTGAGTAGTAAGATTTATTACTATGTTATATATTATATTATTTTATCTCTAAATCAATAAAGATATAATAAAATATGTAAATGTATCAGATAGAGAATTCAAACTTCTTTATTATTTGCAAGAACAAAAATTTTTAGAAGATTTTTTTTTAAGAATCTGCTACTTCCGGTTGTATGTACAATTGCTACCAAAACCTTTTCAACTCTTCTCATTTATTTATGTCCGATTGAGAAACACGGAGTGACACAGATATTAAGTCTTATAGTTTTGAAGAAATCGTCCTTCCAATATCTACACATACACATACACACACACACACACATACACACACACACACACACATACACACACACACACACGCATACACACAAACGGACACACAGACATCATCTTGAAAATATTAAAATAATAATAATATAATAATAAGTATATTTAACATAAAGTTATTTACATACATAATTAGTACATTTCAAATAGAAAACAATATACTATACATTACTTTTAATAAATTCAATACATTTTCTTTTAAAACTAGACAACTTAAATCGGATTGTAGGGACCTTAAAACGTGCTTATTCATTCATATTTGGATATGCGATTTTCAGCATGAATCCAATACCACTCTTAGCGAGAGGTAAAAAGTAAACAGTAAATTTAACGTAGGCCCTTTGTCTCTTTTCTTTTGACAGGAACGTCAACGTATGCCATATAACTTATAATATTATAATATTTATAATAGTTTCTAAACTTTCCAGTATAAACTTTATGGGCATATAGTATTCATGAAAGTGAGTAAAAAGAGCTTCATCATCATAGGTCCAACTGACAAGAAAAAGTCCATTTTATATTAGAATCGAAGAAAAACTGACAAATATAGTAACGAAACAAAATTTTATCTATACGCCAGTAAATAGACTACATATTTTTCTCAATATCTATAGTTAAGAATTTGTTTGTCTCCACAACATTTTACATAGTACGTTTATTTATATATATTTTGAAAAACAAAAACGCAGCTAAAGTGACCTCTCAAAGGTAAACAAAAAATATCATTTAACCGAATTTATAACTGTTATAGTTTTCAAGATAGCAGAGGTAAACTCCTCAAAAACTCACTCTCCACTGCCTTATCTCGGAAACTGTTGAAGATCGAACCCATTTTGATTAAGCTTTTTTACTCATTTTGGTCAGTACTATATGCCCCTAACCTTTAATTGGATATGCGGGCTATAGGCTAAGAAAGTTATTATTGGAAGTAATTGGAAAAGATGGTAACGTTTATTTAGACTCAACGGATGATGAGGAATTAAGATTTTATTTATACTCCTGCATTTTTTGATTGTTGGTAAAGGTCCAATAAAGTATGTATATTTGATTGGTTTTCAAACATATCATGATAAAATAAATATACAGAATAAATAACTTGTTTATTTATGTTTTTTCTTTAAGAAGGCAGCGTTCATGCTGCCGAAACGTTGAGTTTTAAATTAAAATACAGACCACAAAGTAAAAGGTTTTATTTTATTTGATTATGATTGAAATATGAGTTCTGAAAGATTTTTTAATAATTATATTGAATAGTTTTTATAGTGAAAGTAGCGGAAGTTTACCAGAATATATTATTGTGTTCAAGTAATTTAGTAAACATCACAAGCAGAAAATCCTTTGCAGAAATGGTGTTTTTTTAAGTAAAATAAGTATCTTTCTCATAAATATTTACATTTAATTATGAAAAACAGAAACATGTTTATTTTCTACGTATGAATTTAAAAATCTTATTCTTATTGCAGACAGAATGTTGTTGTTGTAGTAGTATCTGTATTATACGCGCAAATCTGTATTTACATTATCGTGTACAATAGAGTAGTTGTATCCTATTCTAGTACTATCCATCTCTTATCTGCTTCAATGTATTTATGGCATTGCTTGAGTCTGACAAAAACACAGCTCCTTGCCGGTTCTTAAAAAGATTTATCGTCCCAAATCGTATTTGCTCCGTACGCGGTAAAAACATTCCAAATATGAACTCTATTCGTGTAAACAAAACAATCTTGAGACGCAGTGATATATACTAGCCGCAAGCTAAACTTCTTAATGGAAAAATTTATAAAATAAACTGAAACTGACCTACTAGTTTGTTGGTTAGGTTATTGATCACTGTACGAGAAGTAAGTTATGAGTTAGTTTAACAACATCTTAGAGGTAATTTCGTGGCATTTGTTATCAAGGCGCATTGAGGCTGTCAAGGAGATTTCTTCAAGTGGTTTACAATCCTGATAGGCGGGAAAATACGGACAATTGAATCCAGAAATGCACTTTTATACTACTTGAAATCTGTTATATAGGAAATACAATGTTATTTTTTATTTTGCTGTAGTTACTTACCTATTAATTTAAAAGAAAGTTATAAATACAAAACTTGTTCAGTATGAGGTACTGTATAGTTTTTTGTCTTTATTTTGATAAAATAAGAAAAAATATTTTACCATATTTTTTTTTCATTCATATTACTCTTTATTCATAAGAAAATTGTCTCTGATAATATAATACTTAAATTGCCGCCTTTTCTATCGCCTGATGGCGTCAGATAACTACTCACCAATGAGGGAGTGGCTTGGGTTTGCCGCCGACAGAATTTAATCGAGTGACAACCGTGACAGCTGTCAATTATATGCATGTTACTAGTTCTATTTCTCTTATTGATTTTATAAAGAGTCAAACATGGTTGTAGAAAAGAGTTTTGTGTTAGTGTGCCCAAATAGAAGTAAGAGTAAAAAAAGGTTTTAGTAGTGCCTCCAAACGAAGAAAGAAGAATGAAACGGTTATCTCAAGTAAACGTAAAACCATTTACAAAATCAAAGTTTCATTCTGTGAAGATCATTTTATTATAAGCATAAATATTTTTATAATTAAATAAGAAAAATTTAATATTTTTTATTTTTATCTTTCGAGTTTTGTCATTGGCTAGTATTTCTTGGACGTCACAGGCAGTGTAATTTGGCGCTAATTGAAATAGTATACTTTTAAATTGCTACTTTGTTTAATATACGAGGTCTGTTCAGAAAATAACCGAACATTTTGAATTACGCGCCAAAAGACATTTTTAGTAATATGCGGTTGGCAGCATTGCGTTACGCATAACCTCCTCTGTAACTACATGTGCTTGGATTGTTAGTATCTCGTTTAGTTTTCGTGATATTGATATTTAAGTGCAACGTGTTTAAGTGTTAGTAGCGATTTTTGAAATGTACGATTTTCTGGAGCAACGATGCAACATAAAATTTTGCGTGAAACTGGGGAAAACTTTCACAGAAACTATTAAATAAAAACACTTGGTTTTGTTTCACAAATAAAGAATAAAATGAACTTTATTGTACAATTCCGCCAGTTACGGCATCTTCAGAAGTACAGAGGATGGTTGTGGCAAACAAAAGTTAATACAGTTACAGGTAGTCTATTACAGAGAAATTAAGGACTTGGGGTTGGTACCCCTTTACCAACAAGTAGTGATATTATCTACAAGTTATATCACCAAAAACGAAAGAAATCATTAATTCAATTTTTTATTTCGTGATTACAGTAGACAATAGTAAAAAAAATTACAAAAAACTACACTATCTCCACGGTGTTAGCCATAGTCTTGCCAATGAATTAAAAAAATCTGATGTGGCCAGCACATAACCTCTCGCCGTATATTTTACCTGGCTGTATGCATAAAGCAAAGATTATTTTTATAAATACAAATAATATATTCATATAAATCTATGACGTATAAACTTCTTTATTATTCAATAATAGCATGTCTCAACATGAAGATATTTTACCATAAATTATGTTGCAATAAATTACAAAGTAGAGTTTACCATATATAAATATTAGGCTGGTAACAGCAATTTTCAATTCGAACAACTTTGTTTACTTTCTCTTCATATCCTTCTAGTAAAAACATTAATTTTGGGCGGTCTAAAATGTATATATCTGGATTGTGCATCTATTCTTATATATCTTCTTTTACATTTTATTTTTTCATACTTGTTATATCTAAATAACCTTAATTCCCTTTAATAAAGTGACGGATAGATTGCACTCCGATTTTGTCAATATTTACAACTTACTTGAGAAGAATTTGATAGCTTTTTCGCAATTCAAAGTTACTCTAGTCTACAGTACTGGTGTACATTGTCCCATAATGTTTGAAACAAATTTAAGTCCTTCAACCTAGACTTGTCATCTCCATAATAGTCACAGATCAAGAACTAAGGGATTCTCCAAGTACATTTTTAATTCATTACTCATTATTTCTGACACTGACATTTATCTGTCAGTTACAAATAATTTAAATTATCAACTATTTTTCATGGCATTCTTTCGGCTGTCAAATTTATTACAATAGATTATTTTATATATTATACTTCTTTTATCTCTAAATCTATGGAATATATAATAAAATATTTAAATGTATCAGATAGAGAATTTAATTTTCTTTAATATTACCACGAAAAATTTTCAAAAAATATTATTTAGAAGATTTTTTTTCAAGAATCTTCTACTTCCGGTTGTCCAATTATTACCAAAACCTTTTCAGATCTTCCCATGAATGTCCGATTGGGAAATACGTTGTTAAACAAATTTTAAGTCTTATAGTTTTTGAGTAACCGTCCTTCCAACATCCTACATACATACACACATACATCCACACACACACACACACACACACACACACACACATACATCATCGTAAAAATGTTAAAATCGGATTGTAGGGACCTTAAAACGTGCTTATTCAATAAAATCTGGATATGCGATTTTTAGCATGAATCCAATACCTCTCTTAGCGAGAGGTAAAAATATAACATTGCTGCTGGGTTTTATAACAAATATACTCTCAGAAACATATTGGTTAACAACAAATTAGTTAAAAAAGATCCACTGTGCAATTCGGGGGTATACAAAATAGAATGTTCGAATTGTAATTTTGCTTACATAGGACAAACAGGTAGAAATTTCCTTATTAGATTTAAGGAACACATGTCCGCTTTCAAACCATAAAAACAACTCAAATTTGGCAAAACATTTATTAGAAAACCAACATACCTACATGTCATCAAAATAATTTAAGTGTTTTACATAAACAGAGGAAAGGCCCAAGATTGACTTTCCTGGAATCTTTTGAAATTGACAGGCACATTCACATGGGCTTGCCATTGATGAATGAACAGTTGGATCTTTTTGAACATCCGTTCTTGGATTGTGTGATCTCGGGCTTTTCCCCATCACCCTCCACCCCCCTGGTTGGTAAAGGGTTACCAACCCCAAGTCCTTAATTTCTCTGTAATTGACTACCTGTAATTGTATTAACTTTTGTTTGTCACAACCATCCTCTGTACTTCTGAAGATGCCGTAACTGGCGAAATTGTACAATAAAGTTCATTTTATTCTTTATTTGTGAAACGAAACCAAGTGTTTTTATTTAATAATTTACAATATTTCACCGAATGCCAACAGCTTCATCCATTGAATTAATTTCACAGAAACGTTTCAACTTTTGAAACAAGCTTACGGAGATGATGCTCTGGGTTGTACACAATATTACTGTAACCTTTTATTTATATGGGTGAAGTGTAAACATAAGAGAGAAATATTATTAGTTAATATAATAGGTTTATTAAACGATAAATAATTAAAGTTCAATATTAAAAAGATAATAAAAGGAACTAACTCCATGATTAAATAATTATAAACACTAAGATTATTTATTTAAACAATATTCATATCACTACATTTATTTATATAACTACATTTATTTGTTAACCACTCGTAGACTATTTATTTATATCACCGACGGTATTTATACAGCCCAGCGTCCTTGTAGAACCCTCCGGCGCCACAGTGATACCGAGTACAAAAGAATTAGGTAAACGGCGCAATTAAACGTCTAGGCGGTCCGTCGCCAGGGATTGCATCATCTGGGAAATTCCGGCGAAGGAATTACGTCATCGCTCTGGTACATTCTTTCAGTAGCGGCGCTCGTATACTCTTTTCTCAGAGGCGCACGTCACATTACGAATAGTTTTCACAATTTAAAAGTGTTCGTCAGTCAGTTGAGGATGATACTCGACCAGGAAGGCCTTGAACTCCAATTGGTGACCCCCACGTTCAGAAAATCAACAATCCGGTACGTGCAAATCGCCGAGTGACTGTTAGAGAAACTGAAGAAGAGGATAGCATCTCAGCATGAAATTTTGACTCAAAAATTGAACATGTATCGAGTTGCAGCAAAATATGTTCCGCGTTTGATGACCGAACAACAGAAAGAAAATCGAGTGACCGTTTGTCGGTAACTCCTTGAACAAGCCAATGACTCCTTGCGATTCTTTCTAATTTCCAAAATTAAAATCAGTACTGAAAGGACGCCGTTTTCAGACTATTGAGGGCATCAAAGTAAATTCGTCACAGACCTTAAATGCCATTTCAAATGGAACTATCCAGGATTGCTTCGCGAAATGGAAACATCGCCGGGAAAAGTGTGTGAATAGGGGAGGGGAGTACTTTGAAGGGGAGAAGGACCAATAATGTGTAAAATTAATAATAAAGTTTAAAAAGTTAAAGTTCGGTTTTTTTCTGAACAGACATCGTATACAGAAATTTGAACAGAAAATCATATTTACTAATACTAAAGAAGGTATTTATTCGAATTTCAAAATAAAAAATGTTACATTTTTTTGCAACATCTCATTGAAAATTACAAAATTACCTCAATTATGTAAGGAAATTGCTATTCTTAGCAACAGTGTTAAAAATTGTAACCAATAGAAACAGATGTCATTTTCATGTTTTATTGTTCAGTGTTTGCAATTATTCGGTTGATTATGAGAAAAATAATTTGCAAGTTTCATTTATGTTACGAAAAAATACTAAATTAAATTTGCATTGTGTTTGTTTGACAGATCTAATAACCAGCAAAATGTCCCTTGTCTCATAGCATTCTGAAATGTTGTAAATTGCAAACTTTATTAGGCGTTTTTTTTTATAAAATAATTAAAAATTATGATTGATTTAAGTCTCTAATTGTGTACTTATTAATTCTGAACAAGTTTTGTATTTACAAGTTAAAAAATTAATAGGTACGAACAGCGAAATAATAAAAAATAAAATAAATGGAAATAACATATATTCCCTGTAGGTATATTGTAAAATAAACACAATATAATGGTTGCTGTTATTATTTACTTTACTAAAACAATTTTAAAAAAATTATAATTTATAAATACTATACTGTACACTGTTAATTAAAAGTTGCGAGTAGTTTAATAACTCATTATGTAGTTAAATATTTACATACATTAATTATAAAAAGTAAAAGATTGTAACGATTTTACAGGTATAGTGATTCTAGGAATTTTGTTCGCCAACATTTGTTTGGCGGAAACTTATACGCTAGCAATTATACAAAAAATATTATTTGAACAAGAGGATTCGTTGTTACATACAATTTAGATATTTACTTAATATACGAATCGAATAAGTTCATTTCATGAAGTTTCCGGTTTATGGCACCAAATTGTATGATTCCGGTTGCAACATATGAACAGTAAGGTTTTGTCAAAAAGTAAGCTATGCACGAAAAATATCTATAAGGGTGTACAGTAATTTTTTTTAAAGATCAAGGTCATCTACGAATTGTACGAATTATGATTTTAGCTCCGTATGTCAAATTCAGTAGTGTTCAATACTTAGTTTTTTATGAGGGCACATAAGATACTACTCTTATTTTATTACTATAAAAATATATGTTACAGTAAAATCATTAAAAATCCAAAACTAAGTTAACTGGTAAGTTAATTAGCAAATGTAAAACCAAATATGTGAAAAATAAGATACTGACACAGTGACATTGACAGAAAATAACGATATTCGTACAGTTATGAATCAAGGTAATATATCTGAATTTATAAATAAACTTACGTTACAGCGAAACTATTGTCAAGAACGAGCATCGTTTAAAATGGAATGTCCTAGTCGAAACAATAAGAATTTTTGAAAGTCAAGCGTGCTATATCCATCCTTATCGCACACGCTTATAGACATTGCAAATGAGAGAGATAAATGCGTACCAATTTGTTAATTCCTTCATGGTACAGATGACTTTCAAAATTTTTACTGTACGTTTATTATTCTATAATAATTTAGTTTCCCTCTTAAGTATTTAAAAATATTTTTGTAAGGATTTTGAGATTCTTTTTAACAAAATGACAAGTTGAAAAATATATTTGATTTTACTTTTTAAATATTATTTCTTTCTACATTTTCAGTATTTTCATCAGGTCAATGCAAAATTTCTTAAAAAATCAAACAAGTCCATATGTTTATTTTGATTTGTTCATAATTCATCTATACCTAATATTTAGCGGATGGATTTGTCATTAGAGAAAATTTTGCTATGGGATCATGCTAGAATATGGCCAGGAAGTGATGTATAATAGCCGAACGAGTAGATACAATAGGGATATTCCAGATGGGTAATTATGTTCCAGAAATCCGCCGGCTAGGTGGTTTAGTTGTACATATCTTATAAGAGGATCATGAATGGAATAAATAAAAGATGTTATTTTGGATTATATATTTTTTAATTAAATGCCTAAAAATATGTTGTTTGAGTGTTTCTATGACTGGTTCTATACAGGGTGTAACCCAACTTGTGTAACAAAATTTAAGGATGTATAGTATTGGACGCACTGATCATGAATCAAGAATAATTTTGTTGAAATGCGTAAAATTAACAGTAGTTTGCAAAACAACTTTGGGTACCACTGGTTGTCACATTTAAATACAAAAAAAATAGTTATTCAGTATTTATTATCGTAATTAATCATAATTACATTATTGTAATAATAATTTTGCAAACATGAAAAAATGAAATTTGTAGATACTTACAGAATGTCACATAATTTACAGAAACAGGAAAAAACTGCGAAATTTTTAACTTAAAAATAATTCAACGTTGTCACCATTCACAGCAATACACAATGCAACACTGCCAAAAACTTACTGTTAGAAAAATATATTTGGTTAATTTGCGTATTACACAATACCTATTCAATCTTCTATTAGGTACTTATTAATTATCTAATGTTTGTATCAAATATTGTAATATTAAGCTGCGTACACACTTGAGCACGAATGCGAATGAGGCAGATCGAAGCTGAACAGAATGCCTCGTGTGGGATAAACGTTTTCCCACATAGGAGCGCATGAGGCATGCCGCGGCAGTGCTCCAGTGTTGTGCGGCGAATAGGCGAAATGTCGAAAGGACATTTACTACCCGTGGCTCGTATCAGTGTTATACTACTTTTAAAGTTAATAAAAATAAAAGAAAACGTAAAAAAAACAGAGGCGAAGATGGTGTTTATTTTGAGACGAAGCCGCATTAATAATGTTAATAGTACTTTTTTATTAAATGACTTACGTGCTGACGAAGATTTTGGCAACTTTAAAAATTTCACCAGAATGTTAAAAGAAGATTTTAATTATCTTTTAAATGGTATTAAAAATAAAATAAAGTAAAACGATACAAGATTCAGAACCTTTTAAACTATCCATTTTTTTCTTTATTTCTTCTACACTTATTTCTGCCCAAGCATCTTTTTTTAAGTTATTGTACAAATTGGAATCCCAAGGGTTCCATAATATTTCCTTCTTTCTATATTTATTTATAAGATCGAAACATAACTCTTGAGTCCACTCCATGTTTACAATGTTTTCAAAATCATGTGTTCAAATGTTTTGAACACGTCCACACTGAGCACGAATCCCTTTGATAGACCGACAGCAGTTGGCTCGTTCCGAACTGTTCGGCGAACAGTTCGTCATGCCTCGGGACAACGTCCACACTGCATGCCTCGTGCGGCCGCGGCCTGCCTCATTCGTATTCGTGCTCAAGTGTGTACGCAGCTTTAAAAGTTGCTATCAACTCAGTGGCCCAAAACTGTTCCTTTGCTTGGACCCATTTTTTTGATTTGCGAATTTCAACAAAATTCTTTTTGATTGCGTCCAGTACTATACATCCTGTATATTAAGATATCTGAGGAAAGACTAGATCTAGTCCTCTGCATAAACTGTAAAAATTGTGTTTCAATTTTGTTAAGAAACAAGTATTATTATAACAACGATTGTGTACGTAAACAAATTTGGTAATACAAATCTAAATTTTTCATCGTGTATTTTTATTGTATATGCTTACAATTTAATTAATAAAACTATTTTTACAATGACTAGTAGCGAATGGTACTACTATTAATATCTCAACAAGAGAGTTGTCCCAGTATGGGATTGTCTTAGACGGACAGTCTGGTTCTACTAACTGAGAATCAATCTATGCAAGTGCTGGTGCCGTGTTTTGTGTTCGTTCATTAAGTATGTGTTCTCAAGACGACAAGCTATAGACTTGTAGCACTTTCCTCTGCGACTATTCAGCGACTGCCTGAGTCAGTTATATTCTGAGTCCTGCTTGAGCCAGCGTCTTCAATCATATCCTGAGTCCTGGCAGCGAGCCGTAGAGAACAACTCCAGTAAATCCTGCTCCTGTCGACAGTGCGTCTTCGGAATAAAAGGTATCTTTTCGCATATATTAAAAATATATAGAACCAGCTTTCGCCTTTATCAATTTTGGTCCTTCTATCATTGTAATAAAATATTTAATTACCTTTTTTGACCGCTTCGAGCCGGATATAATATAATTAATTTATAGAGTCCAACAGTTTTATAATTATTTTTGTTCTAACGCATGTATTTATTTATTTCATTCATGGCACTATTTTCATGTTTAAATAATATTAATATAAATTTTATATGCACTAATCTCAAAAAAATCGTCATATGTATGAAAATATATTATTGAATTTAAAATTAAACTCTCTATCGAATAAACAAATAAAAAATATACATTCCAATTTATAAACCATTGTGCACCGAAACAATGTTTTAATAAAAAAAATCTGTTGTGGCCAGCACAATACCTTCCGTCATTCTCGTGTATAATATATAAATTCCATAATTTTTCTTACAAAAGATTCTAAATTTCCAGTAAAATTATTTCATAAACAAACTATTCAAATTGCACTTGACACTGGCATCTTCTTCTTCTTTAGCTTTTCCCATTCGTTAGGGGTCGCTATTTTTGCATGTCGTTCTCATTCAGTTCCTTTTCTCTCAAATCTTCCGCAATACAGTCCTTCCATCTTATCTTTGGTCTTCCTCTGTTTCTTTAACGTCCTATTACTAAACTATTCATTCTTGTTCCAATATAATTCTTCATTTCTCCTCATGACATTTTCAAACCAATGTAATCGTCTTTCTTGTATCTTTCTAAAAACTTGTAACACTAGAGTTATTTTCTTACCGTATCTTTCCGTGTATTCCCCAATATCTACTTCAACATCCTCATATCTGCCACATTAATTTACTTTTTATTGATACTGACATCTGTCAATTTGAATTATATGAATATATTACTAGTTCCCAAGTTTGGCATAGCTGGCTGAATTATAAAATTTAATTTCTTTAAAATTCTTTAACTCTGTATCTATTGAATATGAAGTATAAATTGTAATCAAATCGTATAGAAAATAATATATTCTTTAAGTTCTAATAATGTTAAATGTCAATAAATCAAATTTAACTGTTAAATCTTCAAATGAGAATACTTCCGGTTGACCAATTATAACCAAAATCTAATCAGTTGTTCTTCTGGATGTAAACTTGAGGAATACGAAAAAAATATAATTTTTGGAATCGTGGTATTGAAGTTATGGAATCCGGAACTTTTGTCACACACACACACACACACACACAGACACACATACATACAGACATCATCGTAAAAATGGTAAAATCGTATTATATGGACCCTAAAACGTGCTTATTCAGTAAAAACTCATCATTGAATTTTTTGACCAAAGACAATACCTTCCTTACCTAAAGGTGACGGAAGGTAAAAATTATGGTATAATGTAGAAAATGTACCTACTAATATTAAAGAACTTTTTTTTTTCTAATGTTATTGGATTCCACAAATATCTTCTGAACATTGGAAATTAATAACCAATACGCAATGAAACATGAAACAACTTCGCCAGAAAAGTATTCAGCTAGTATTTGTGATAGATACATGGTGCGAAGGTTGGGTACGTGTATATTTGTTATGAATAGTTCTATTTTCATAGATACGTACTAGTATAAATATTAGTGTGTTAAAAATAAATTACATAAATAAGCACTCAGAGTAACATTTTTAAACTCTTTTTAAATAAATAAAAACGTAACAATAATAAAATAAAATTTCAAACTGAACACCTGGTTTTTAGGCATATATGTACGGAGAAAAATTTCCAGTCATCTAATAAAAGGTTTTAAATGAGAAGTTTGTCTCTTTCCTGAAAATTTTGGGTATAAGTTAAAGCAAAAACAAATTTACTTTTGATTTATCCACTATTAATTATTGTGTGACAATAGCTTCGTCCGGACATCTTCAGATATACGAGTGACACATGGTATTTATAAGTTTAACAATTGTGAAACTGTTAATCTGTTATATTTAATTGTTCTTTGGTAATATTTTTCTTGGTATTTACGGATTTTTTAATTTCAAGTTTCCGAAGTAAATCAGCCTTCATCCCTTCTGGCACGTGTGAAGAATTTTGAATACCCCATAAATCAAGAGTAAATTTGTTTTTATTTTAATTTATTAGAAATGTTCTACCAAGTGCCAATTACAAATTCTCTTTCAGTTTTGGACCTGTCCAGGTTTTGTAAAAAAAATCTCAATTACGAGTAGGTGCATTATTTTTATAATAGTTTACACCTTATTATTGGTAACATGGAATAAAAACTTTTTTAAGAGTCCAGTTTTAAATCTTTTTTGATTCTTTTTTGCAGGAACGTAGAAATATAATCATCTACTCGTATCTTAGATCTAATGAATTATTTCACGAGTGATTTGGATTAAAAGTGTTCAAACTTCAAAATTGTTTTTGAGAATCTAGGTCAGTTTTCTGTGAGATATGTATGACCTGTCCTAAGTTTAGAATATCGACATCCTGCAACATATTGCGTGGCGCGTCACCCATTTATGGGTGTTGTACGTGCGCCACCTGACTCCTCAATAACTTACCGACGCAGACCAGGTTTTTATGTCTGATTTTATTTCCTACAGTAACCTGCAACTCTTCAAATATCTCCTCCAACCTTTACATAATAAAAACATAAATTATCATGAATTTGTTTTTGCTGAATTTGTATAAATTGTATGTATGTTGAATTTTCCAACGAGAATACATTATTAATGTTTGCTATTAGCAGGGAAATACATTTTAAATTAATTTGAAATAATGAAATGCGTGGTTTGCTTTTGATTGCGTATTTTTGCAACAAGGGGAAGTTTGTACAAACAAAAATAAAATGCATTTTAATTGTGACATCGGAAACCCATATGTAATACTATATGCTTTTTAGTTTTGTTAACAACTAGAAAACAAATATTTAATAACATTTAATCTAGATAAACTCGGAATTAAAAATGTAATTTTAATTTAGGTCAGTAGAATAGCACGTGCAGTATATTACATTTGAATGTTGCATAGCATAGGAGATAGTATTATAATGCAGTTTTCAAATACAAGTTAAACATTGTATTATTTAATTTAAGTTTCACTAAATAAAAATAAAATGAAATAACCTATGTTTTATTTTAATAATAACAATATTATTTTGAAGTTTTCTGGTTGTCTCATTATTCTCTTTATTATTAAACAGAGTGCTTTATAACTAATGCACCAAATGTTAATGAGTAATATAATTTGATATACATTTTATTATAAAACTAATTTTGTTGAAATTTGCAAAAATAAGTACAGTTTGTTTGAAGATAACAATTTTGGAGTACTGAATTCCTATACTTCCCTAATAGAGAAGTAATTAATATAATTAAACATATTGTTTGAAACCAAATTAAAATATCGGATTTTTTATTGTGAAATATAGAAATATTAGTTATCAATCTGGATCATTTTCTTATTTACGCAGGTAATAAGTAAGAACATAATTATTATTAGTCTGTTGCATTTGATCCGCAGGTCAATTTTAGTACTATCTGATCTTTGTCTATCTAACTCTTTTTTGGCCACCAAAAAGCTATTTTATTTTAATCACAGCTAACAATTGATAACATTAAATTTAATTTTAAAAATCTGATGTGACCAACACAATATCTCGCGGCATTTAATTTTTATTAATTTAAATACATACCTATGTCTGGTCGCGAATCTGAGGAACCGGATTGTTTTTTGGACAGTGACATGTATCTGTTACATACATTTGAGCTGAACAGTTTAACCATGTAGTTGTGCTTAAAGCATAGGCTCCGGGATATAATTTTTATATTATTTTATAAATTTATTCAGACAATATATAGAAACAGTATTAATGTAAACCTGTAGAAAATTTAATAAATCTTTAATTTTTATAATAACATAAATTGCGAAAAAATAACATTTAAAGGTATTTTTGAAGAAAAATTAATTTGAGTTTCAAGTAAAGCACCATTTCCGGTTATCCGATTGACACCAAAATCTAATGGCTTCTTTTCATATTAGAATAAGGAAGAAATACATGGTTTTAAAATAATCTGAATGATAGTATTTAAGTTAGAGCGCCCAGAAGATCCACACTCACACATATACACATATATTTACAAACACACACACACACTCGCACACACACATAAAAATGAAACATTTATTAAAATCTGTACAAAGTATATGTATATATATATATATATATATATATATATATATATATATATATATATATATATATATATTTTATTACTTCAGTTGAGTCAATGAACCAGCAATTATCTTCGTTATTAAGCGAGATAGCGATTAGCTTCAAATAAACAATTTGGGCAATAAGGTGTCGTATCAAGGAGTGTTCTATTACTTCCGGTTCCGGAGTATGTGATACCAACTTCGAAATTTCAAATGGAACATACTACATTTTATTATATTTTTGAAAAATACATAGAATTTCTTGTATAATGGTAGTAAATTAGTAGTACGTTGCATTATTAAAAAATAAAATGGCGGGCGTTTGAAATATGAGTACATTGAATAAAAAAATCAATTGTGTGAGATTTTATTGTTTTTTTGTTCATAGATGATGATATTTTTTGAGATTAATTCATTTATATGACGTTACCCAGGCAACAAATCCAATAAAACAAAATTCCACACTTTCTTGACTTATTTTGTCAGATATTTCAAACGTCCGCCATTTTACTTCTTAATAATACAACGTCCTACTTGTTTACTATGATTGTAAAGCAAATTTTGTGTACTTTTCAAAAATATGAAAAATATAGTATATTCCATTTGAAATTTTAAAGTTGGTATCACGTACTTTGGAACCGGAAATGATAGAACTTTTTTGATACGATATCTTATTGCCCATATTGCCTATTGGAAATTTTCTTATTTGAAGATAATCGCTATCTTGCTTAATAACGGAGATAATTGCCAGTTCATTCTCGCGTGATCAGCCTGTATATATATATATATATATATATATATATATATATATATATATATATATATATATATATATATATATATATATATATATATATATATATACAGGTGAGTTATCGAAATCGCCGTCTTCGATATCTCCCTTGTCGTTCGAAATACAGCAGAAGTTTATTAACCGAATTTATTCGTCTACTCAAGGAGCAGAGTGTTGCATTACGGCTCGGCGAGAATTGTTTCTCTTTTTTAAATGGAACACCCTATATATTTTTATATATTTTGAATTGTATTTTATTCACCTATACGAACATATGAATTTTTTTTAGTTTTCCACGGCGTTGCAAAGTTATTCCGTTTTTTCTTTAAAAAAGACCGAAAAGTTATTTTAATAGTAAAAATCTAGAATTTTCTTTTCTGTATAACTGTAATTATACTCTGTATTCTGACATATTTTTTTAAAATCTAATTATACAGGGTATTCAATAAAGCGAATCAAATGTGCTCAATATCAAATGATATAACTCGTCATTTTCAAATGGAACACCCTATATTTTATTATTCAGTTGTATGTATTTTTGTATTATCTTCATATGTTATTATGGGTACCCTCTGTTGGCATCAAGAATTTATGCACAACGGTTTCTGGGAAGACGACATCCAAATCCGCGTTCTTTTGAAAAACTAAGGGAAAGGTTTGAAAGAACTAGTCATGTTCAGTACGAAAAAATAGGGTTTCTTTCCGCTTCTCCAAGTGCGTACACCATATTCGTAAGATCTTGCGAGAGATTCATATTAATAAATTAATTTACTTAATCCCACTGTTATTAATAATAACCTGGCCAATGAAAACTACTGTCATTACTGTAATTGTTTATTATTCAAAAAACAATATCCACGGTATACTATATTTAATTTTTAATTGAATATATAAATTTAGAGAAAAATGCTGAAAATCCCTGAAATTATTGGTTTTAGGCATAGGATACCCTTAATAACATATGAAGATAATACAAAAACACACACAACTAAATAATAAAATATAGGGTGTTCCATTTGAAAATGACGAGTTATAGTCATTTGAAATTGAGCACATTTCATTCGCTTTATTAAACTCCCTGTATAATTAGATTTAAAAAAAAATATGTATATACGAATACGAGTATAACTAACTGTAATTTTTTTATTCAGCTGATGATAGGTGGATGCACACACGAAACGTCCAAAATTGTAACATAATTAATATATTAAAAGATGTGAAGTTAGTCCTTCTTCATTTTACAAATATCCTATAAAAATAAATATTCCCCTCATCTTCACAATTTTTCGATTTTAAATAAAATTTAACATGTATCTCAGCACTGATCACTCAGATCGTTTGTTTTACGTGTACCGCCAGGCGTCGGCAAGTAAATTCCATATTCGTAACAAAAAATTGAATTTCAGTGCCTTGATACATAAGCAGCTTTTTTTACCTCCCGTTGGCCTTGGTAAGGGAAGTATATGGATCATGCTAAAAATCGCATATCGAGGTTTTGATAAATGACCACGTCCGTACAATCCGATTTTAACATTATATATATATATATATATATATATATATATATATATATATATATATATATATATATATATATATATATATATATATATATATATAGTGGGTATGTCAGACGGGATCGCGTGAGGAATAATTTGGTGTATGAAGAATGTATGGATAGGAACAATGTGATTAAGAGAGTTGGTGTGAGTCAGTTTAGATGGTTTGGGCATGTGGAGAGAATGGCGAGTGAACGGCTTGTTAAGCGTATATATCTTGGTGAAGTTGAGGGTTTTCGATTGCGTGGCCGACCAGTGTGTAAGTGGATGGATGTGATTGGTAGGGTGCTTAAAGAGAGAGAGTTTCCAAGTGTGAAGAGAAGAAGAGCATGTATGAATGCGATTATGAGTGTGGCCGAGGCGAAAGAAGTCTGCTTAGATAGGAATGTGTGGCGAAGGATGATTGTTTCCTAACTATTATTGTGATCCGGATGCGGTATTTCGCTACCGAAAATCGGTCACTTTAATATGTTTAAGAGTAAGGATTTGTTGTATGATGTTGATGTTGTTCTATTGTTATCGGGTTTTGTGCAAACCCACTAAGTGGGACACGCGTGATTTTATGTATGTATGTATAAATATATATATATATATTGAGTAGAAGGAATAATTTTTCACTTACCATTAAATCTTTAGCATTACAATTACGGTTTAATAACTATCTTGATATACCTTTTGACCGTTGCTGCTGTGTAGGATCCAAAAGTAGATGAGTGAAGAATCCGACGGGTTTCATCTTGCATGGGTTGCTGTTGAAGTGAGGATTATCATTGTAAAAGTGGATTATTTCGCCTGTCCACTAAGAAACAAAAACACCATTTGTGAAATTTTATTGGTTATGTTTATATATCTGTCATTCTGATACACAATGTTGTTAATCTCGAATATTGAAGTTATCGCAAAGAACACTCAAAATTATGTGTTTTATCTCAAACAAAACAGAATTATTTATTTCGTTTTTCTTGCACATATTTTTACGTACAAACTTACTATTGTACATTGTACACCTGTAGCAATTATCTTACATGTACATATATATAATAATTATCATAAGGTTGGCAACACTGCATTTGCATAAAATCGTCGTGTAATGGATTACATAAATTCCACAACCTGTCAGCAGACGTAGGTACAGCCCCAAACAATCAAGGTCTCTAAACTTATAGGTTGTCTCGTTCGTAACCTTGAGTGGTAGGGGAACGCGTCATCAAGTATGCTGTACTGCTTGGTGCGCGTAGATATTTAGTTTAATTGTTTTGTATTTATACCAATGAGGTTTATACTTATGAACATAGCTAAAGAAAGTTACTGTCAAAAGTAATTAATAAGAATTACAAATACTGCGACCAAAAAATAGTTAAAATACTACACTGTTTAGTACAAAATAAAGCAAAAATAAAATATACAGGTGTACGAATAATTTTGTCTCAATTATATATATAATTTGTTTTCAGCACATTCCAATATATTTTCAAAAGGTAGGTAATAAATATTAAAATGTAATAAATATTAAAATATAGTATTATATGTTAAATAATTTTGTAACTACAGGTGTACGAATATTTTTATCTCAATTTTTACCTCCCGCTATCCTTGGTAAGGGAGGTATAGGGATCGTGCTAAAAATCGCATATAGAGATTTTAGTAAATGACCACATTTTAAAGTCCGTAGAATCCAATTTTAACATTTTCACGATGATGTCTGTGCGTATGTGTGTATGTATGTGTGTGTGTGTGTGTGTGTGTGTTGTAACACGGGGGGGGGGGGGGGCAAGAATGATGCTCTAATGATGGACTTACTTCTTTTCTTCTTTTGCCAACGATGACAACTTCTTCTAACTGGTGGGCGCTTGATGTTCGCCCACCGCTTGTTATATACAGGACGGAACACAGACACTATTTCACTTAACACTTTGATGGCCGATGAACACTCATTTATTATGGACACAGACAATTATTAATATTACAAACTAACTAACTTTATTTACATGGCTATTATTATTTACACTTACACTTATTATTATTGATTATACTAAACTTAACTAAGCACATAAACTAAATGGTTACATTTTTACATAGTAACTCTGCGCGTCTACTACGCGCTCAAACTAACTCAAAACATCTCGACAATACGAGTATCTAACACCGACTCCATGTCTTGTCAACACAAGAATCTAAAACCAACTCTCTGTCTCGACATCACAAGACTCTAAAACCAACTCTCTGTCTCGACATCACAAGACTCTAAAACCAACTAACTGTCTCGACATCACAAGACTCTAAAACCAACTCTCTGTCTCGACATCACAAGACTCTAAAACCAACTGCCTTAAACAAAGAGTTACTTTCGTGAGAGGCCTTATCTCCGAGGGGGTGAAGGGGGTAACATATGGCATCCATATCAAAATATCAACCCTGCACGTAGGCTCGCAATAACTTCTAAACTTAATTGTCAACAAATAACTGTCTAATATTTCTGACAGCTAGACTAAACAGTCCGTTAGTAAAAGATGATAACTATTTCTAAACAGAATTTTGACTAACAAAGATAACAAGTTGAGATATTACTTCTGAAAGTATAATTTAGAAAAGATTATAAAAAGTTACTTATTTGTTATTGCTCACCTTGTTACATCATCCCCTCCTTAAGACATAAATTTATCGCAAAATTGATATATTTATTCTTAAATCCTGCTCACGGAAGAAAAACGTAAAAATTCTGCAAACACAAAACAAAAATGCACATAAAACACATACATAAATCGAATTAAAACATAAAACAATAAAACATCAAACATATTACAAATATGAAACCTAAAAACATAAACACAAAAATACAAAACATATTGCAAAAATATAAGCATAAATGCAAGACATATTACAAATATGACTCACATAAAACATAAGAACATAAGCATAAAAGCGTAAAACATTACAAATATGACACATAAAACATAAGAACATAAAAGCATAAAATATTACAAATATGACACATAAAACATAAGAACATAAACATAAAAGCATAAAACATAAGACGTTATAAACGAATATCATAAACATAAAAACAGAAACATAAAACGTTATAGACATATCTCAAATGCAAGTTTCAAAAGAAACACAAATACAAAATAATTGTCGTACTCTTACAGCAAAAGTAAATATGTAGTAAGATATTAAAAATATATGAATATACCATCACGGCATATTACCCATTGATGTGTACACAGATGTCAGTAATAATGATGACATATTTGTAGCGTGCGGGCTTTTACCACGCGTCACTTCACGCGAATCTGGGGAACCGAGTTCGATTCCGACCGACGCCAAATATTTTAGAATTTTAAATGGCACAAAATTGACCCCTGTGGTGCACTCTCCACGCCAGCAATGAATACAGGGTGTTCCACGACTCGACCGACAAACTTTTACCATATATTCCAGGGGTCATTACGATCAAAAAATGTTATATGACCTATAGATGAATTCCTCTTTGTTTCGGAGATATCGAAGAAATTAAGGAACAAAATGATAAAAGAAAATTTATTCGTCAATGGATAGCTAATTAACACAAAATTACAACAACTGTTCAAAATGAGAACCGCCATTTTCTAAACATACAGCTATCCTTCGAGTCATAGAATGTTGCCAGTTAATGCGATCTGGGTATCGCCTAAGGTACTCCGCAGCTGCAGTACGTCCACTTCCATTGCAAAAACCATACACGAAAACCATATCGGCATATTCTGCATTAGTAAAATGCGGCATAATGGCTTAAATTAATAAGACAGCACAAAAATCATTCAGCATCAACTACGATAGTAAACACGTCGTTAAACTGTTTTTTGTTAAACAAATCCGTCAAGGCTAACTCAATTATCATTTTTTTTAATTTCTTCGATATCTCCGAAACAAAGAGGAATTCAACTATAGGTCATATAACATTTTTTGATCGTATTGACCCCTGGAATATATAGTAAAAGTTTGTCGGTCGAGTCGTGGAACACCCTGTATAGGTAAATATATAAATAAATAAAATAAATATATCATCACGGCATATTACCCATTGCTGGGTTTGCCAATATGCTTTGTACACAGATTTCGGTAACGATGATGACATATTTGTACCGTGCAGGAATTTACCAGGTGTCATCTCACGAGCACTTATTGGTGGGGTGGAGTTTGCAACACAGGGGTCATTTTTGTGCCATTGAAAATTCGAAATACATGGCGTCGATTGGGATCGAACCCGGGATTTAAATTTAATTTTAAGTATTTAAATGAATAAAAATTAAATTAAACGGGAGGTATTGTCTTGGCGCCATTAGATTTTTATCTCCCGCTACCCTTGGTAAGGGAGGTATAGGGATCGTGCTAAAAATCGCATATCGAGATTTTGGTAAATGACCACGTTTTAAGATCCCTACAATCCAATTTTAACATTTTCACGATGATGTCTGTGTGTGTGTGTGTGGATCCTGTTTGCGCTCTAACTCAAATACTATCATTCAGAAAGTTTTGAAACTATGTATTTCTACCTTATTCTAATATGGAAGTATCTGATTAGATTTTGGTGGCAATCGGATAACCGGAAATGGCAGTTTACTTGAAGCTCAATGTAGTTTTTCTTCAAAAAATACCTTTAAATGTAATTTTTCTCAATTTGTTATTATAAAAATTAAAGATTATTCCATTTTCTACAAGTTTGCTTTAATACTTTTTCTATATATTGTGTGGATAAATTTATAAAGTAATATAAAAATTATATACATAGGTAAATGGCGGGAGGTACTGTGTTGGTCACATCAGATTTTTTATATATATAATTTGTTTTCAGCACATTCCTATATATTTTCGAAAGGTAGGTAGCTATGGCAATTTATTATTTAGGGAGAATAAAATTTTGAGTAAATGCTATCAGTCTATTTGTTTTCAATGAATTGTATTAGCGTATAAAAAGTAGATCCAATAGGTATTATAAAAATCGTGAATATTTATGATGTTAAAAATTTGGAATGCAAAGCTGGACCCTATTGAAATATAAAGTTAATTTATTTTTTGGTAGCATAAATTAAAAGTTGTTGGAATGAAATCCTCAAATTGCATTATACAATTTGAGCCCATTCATCCCTGTACCGCGAAATTATAAAAAATAAGTAGAATTTCTTCATCTACCCCCTACAGGGGATGCGTTGCCTCTTAACAATTAATCAGTGGAATGAAGAATTATTGAGAGCGAGTTTTTCTGTGCTCAGACGAAGTTTAAGTTTCTTGCTTGAGTCAGACTTGAGACGTGACTGGGAGAAATATCTGTTTGAAAAGTAGTTAAATCTCAAAGTATAACCAGAGAGATGCAGATCCCGTCCGCGAGAATTAAACTCCCACTAAACGTGCGCAGTTTTCGCAATTTTTAATTACAATTTAATTAAGACTACCGGTACTCTAATGAGAATTATAACAACGAATTTATTACCACCCTAATAAACTCTACATTTTATTATAATAAAAAATACACTAAATTTTTTTGTATGAGCAGATAAATGTCTCCTATCTGTAAAAATATTGCCATTCATAATATTTTTTTGTTTGTTTGTTCTCTTTATTTGTCCAACAGGTGTCTTAAAAAACAGGGGTACGTACCAATCAAAAATTTTATTTATGCAATAATGATTATATAGCAAATATAGACTCCTTTTAAATACATATTAAACTAAAGAGAACATCATATGCCAGTAAACGATTTCTTATAAATTTTATTTTTATATAATATTGAATTTAAAAATACGAGGAGTAAAGAAGATATAGAGTAGTAAAGTTAGAAAGAAATGGACAATAATCGTAGATAGTTGGTATTAAAGGTTAGAGTTATGTTCTTGAACGTTAATGACGTCCTAAAATTCATATAAGTTTTTAGTATTTCTTTTGTAATTCTGTTAAATTCTGCCGAGGTCGTTATAAAAGACCCCCAAGTCCACGGAGCATGGCTCCTTCAATTTTGTAATATTTCCACATGTTTGTATAGTTTTGTTTAATTTATTTGAAGTTCTGTTATAATATACCTTGGAACTTGCGGTTGTACCGAATTTTATTTAGTCTTTTGTTACAAATTTTTGAGCACATTTTTGGAGTGTTATCGGTTAAAATTCTCGGGTAGTGCTCTTTATTTTACAGGGCCCAGTATTTTTTTTATTTTATACCAACACTGCAGTATCCCCTAACACTTTTTTGTATTTTTCTTGTCGGGTTTTTTTTACCCGTAAAGTACGGAGATTATATTTTGTTCTTTGTAATACTCTTGTTCTACTGAGCCGCCTTAGGTTTTTTTATTGTAATATCCAGCCCTTCAGGCTCATGTGTAAGCTGTCCTAAGCAGTTTTTTCTGGTTTACTTACATTTTAGGGAAAAGTAGGAGTGCCCAAGAGCCTTGTGTCCCCGCTCGGAAATTTATGCCTGCTGGAGAAGACCGCCGAACTTTGCACCTTGAGAGCAGCTAGGAAAGCGGTGAAGCTACCGGCCGGCAGAATAAAGATATTTTCTGCGATCCTTTTACTCCAAATCCGTACCAAGGACGAACGCCGATCCGCTGCGGCCTCTTTAGTGCGGTTCTTGAGTAGGGCTTCTTTTCTGGGTGGAAGCTAGTTAAAAAGGGCTCAATGGGACCTCAGCGGTCTACATTGAGCTGTGGCACATGGTTGGTTTATTATTTCACTTATTTAAGACTAGTTAAAAAGTTGGGCGTAAGATCTGGTCACAATGAGATGTTACCAAAAAAAATTAACATATTTTCTATTCTGAAATTGGAATAAGTATCTCGTATACTATAGGATTAATAAATATGAATTTCTGTTCAAATTTCTGTATACATTAAACACAGTAGCAATTTAAAAGTATGTTATGTTTGAATTGGCACCAAATTATACTGCCTGTGACGTCCAAAAAATACTAGCCAATAACAGAACTGGAAATACAAAAATAAAAAAAATAATTTAATATTTCTTATTTAATTATAAAAATATTTATGCTTCCAGCAAAATGATCTTCACATAATGAAACTTTGATTTTGTAAATGGTTTTAAGTTTATTTGAGATAACCATTTCATTCTTCCACCTTCGTTTTGAGGCACAACTGAAAGTGTTTTCTTACAATTATTACTTCTATTTGGACACACCAGAACAAAACCCTTTACTTTTTTCTGCAATCATGTTTGAGTCTTCACAAAATATAAAAATTAGTAATATGTATAGATAGAACTAGTAGCTAGTATATAATTGATAGCTGTGACTCGTCAAAATACTGTCGGCGGCAAATGTAAGCCACTCCCTCATTGGTGAGTAGTTTTTTGACGTCATCAGGCGATAAAAAAGCGGCAATTTAAATATTGTATTTTCAGAGACTATTTTCTCATGAATAAAGAGTAATATGGAAGCATATAAAAAAAGCAGGTAAAATATTTTTCTTATTCTCTCGATTAAAGCAAAGAATAAAAATCTGATGTGGCCAGCACATTACCTTCCGTCAATTCTACGTATTTTATACAAATTATACACAAGACATTTTTTTCAAACGATCCTATGGACGCTTTCTTTTTAGGGGAGATATGAACTGATCTTACCTTGTACTGAACTGAATTGAACTACTCCTAAAAAGAACAGAATATTTTTTAAAATGAGAAATACAAAATAAAAACGTATATAGCATTACATTTAAAACGTCTGCTGAATTGGTTTATGATTATAATCTGTTGTACTCATATCATTTTATGTGATCTGTTTCGCCAGAAATTATTTTACATTTTTATATTTCCAGTAAAATCATTTTACAAAGATATTATGTAAATTTAATTGACACTGATATTTGTTAATTACTAACATTTGAATATTTCAACTGTTTCCATGGTGCAGCTTTTAGCAGTATAGGTTGAAAGATATTTGTTTATAATTTTATATTTCTGAATTCATAGAATATGAAGAAAAAAATATAATTAAATCGAATAGAGAATAACTTATTCTTTAATATTTATAATGATATAGAATCTCAAAAAATGATACTTAACTGCGTTTTTACAAGAAAAACTGTTAAAATCTTCAAATGAAGATACTTCCGATTGACCAATTATAATCAAAATCTAATCTCGTCTTCATATGGATGTAAGGAAGAGGAATACGAAATAATATAATTTTTGGATTTGTAGTATTGAGGTTATCGAAGGAGAATTTTTTGTCACAAACACCTCATTACTGTTTCGAACTCATTATCTATGTTCCCGTTACTCTTACAGCTAGCCACCGCTTTTGTTTGACAAAGGTAAGTAGATCTCGCACCCCTTTTGTCACAGTGTGCGGCTGTGCTAGTTCGCTAAACGGAGAAGACGAAGCTATGCTGCGGCCGTACTGTGGCTGTGCTGTGCACGTAGCAAGGCGTGCGGCCGCGATGTAGCCGAATATAATTTCTAATCAGGTCATTTTTAAAATCTCTGTAAATGGGTTACTGTTTTATGTTCACTGTGTTTATACCAATGGAACTAACCAATAAAAACTGAAGTCACGGTGTAGATAACTTCCTGAATTAAAAGAGGAAATTAGATAAAAAAAATCTGATCCTATATATAATCTATAAATTCCATACATAAATTTTCTTACAAAAGATTTCCAGTAAAATTATTTCAGAAACAAACTATGCAAATTGCATTTGAAATTATCTTCTTCTTCTTTAGCTTTTCCCATTCGTTAGGAGTCGCTATTTTTATTTTCTTCTTCCACTCATTTCTGTTTTCCGTGTCGGTCTCATTCAGTTTCTTTTTTCTCAAGTCCCGCAATACAGTCCTTCCATCTTATCTTTGGTATTCCCCTGTTTCTTCAACCTTCTATTATTAGCTATTCATTCTTCTCCCAATATACTCTTCATCTCTCCTCATGACATGTTCAAACCAATGTAGTCTCTCTTGTATCTTTCTAGAAACTTCTATTACTAGAGTTATTTCCTTTATTTTTTCATTCCTTACCGTATCTTTCCGTGTCTTCGCCAACATCTATCTTAACATCCTCATCTCTGCCTCATTCATTTACTTTTCATTAATACTGATATCTGTTAATTTGAATTATCTGAATATATTAGCAGTTTCCATTGTTAGCATAGCTGGCTGATTCATGGAATTTAATGTCTTTAAAATTCTTTAACTCTATATCTATTGAATATGAAGTATAAAATGCAATCAAATCGTATAGAGAATAATATTAAGTTATAATAACGGTAAATGTCAATAAATTATATTTAACAGCGTTCCGGTTGGATGTAAGGAAGACGAAAAAATTAAATTTTTTGGCATCCTGGTATTGAAGTCATGCGATTCGCAACTTTCGTCACACACACACACAGATACATACATACATACATACATCGTCGTAAAAATGGTAAAATCGTATTATATGGACCCTAAAACGTGCTTATTTATTAAAAACTCAATTAATATTTTTTTTGACCAAAGACAATACCTTTCTTGCCTAAAGGTGACGGAAGTAAAAAACTGACAATACTCGTATTTTAAACTGCTGCAACAATAAGAGTCTATATATTACTATCAACAGATTATCCAGTATTTATGCTACAATTGATTCAACAGAGAGGATATTCTGTAAAGCTGAAATGATAATATGAAATACGCATAATTCTGATAAACTTTTGTTGTTTGAATTTATGAAAGATATTGAAATAAGAGTTGTATGTCTAACACGTTTATATTTATTAGAGGAAACTTATAAATTGCAACACTAGACAAATCCAGAATTAAATGCATCACAAGTGCAATAAATGTGCTTTTTGCAAGCGTTGCATACATTATTTTTTGTATGCTCGATTTTTTTCAACAAAAGCATACAAATTAGAAAACATTTGGGTTACACTGTCAAACACAACTGTTAAATAATACAAAGGTAGATGTTTGCTTAGTAATCGTACTGTTTTTGTGTTAGTTTACATGTTTCTAAACATTAGCTTTTACTTGCTCAGCAATAAAAATGTGCTCTTTATTCTTAAAACGCTTATACACATATTTCTATTGGCGTACTTTTTACATAACTGTACATATATACATTCAATTCATATTACTTTTAAATATTTTATGATCAATTTCGTTTGTTATATGTTATATAATTAAGTTAATTTTCATACAGTTTTATCTAGTTATTTATAATATGTAACTGATACTAATTGATATACATTAAAATTACTCTAAATGGATCAATAAATTATGGACAAATTTATTCCCTAGTTAAACTAATTTCCTCGTTCACATTATTATAAATATATCACAAACATGCAAATGCAAATCATTTATTATCTACATAACAAAAAAAAATACATTAACGTTATTTAGGCAAATTAATTAATACTTTAAGGGCCAGTATTTTCACTTTCGAATAAAGCTATTGATAAATGTAACATTCGAATAAATATTTTTGTTGTCTTTTCACTTGCAAATAAATTTATTCGAAAGAATAACATGTTATTCGCAGAATAAGTTATTCGCTAGTTGGGTAGCGAATAAAGGGTTTATTCGTAAGTACATTACATTCCTACATAGTGCAGATTTATTAACAAAGTGGATATATTAAATATTTTTAATGATTCTGATGATTGTTTGAACTATGAATGAATAAATAATGCGAGAAATCGAAAACGCACGATCAGATAGCGATCTAACCACACACACATCAAGGATTTTTTTGACAGATTTCGATTATGAAAACAAACTGTTCTTATTTTATTATTACAAATTCTGGTTCGTATTTGATCTCAAACAGTGCATACATAGGTAAATCCCTCCTTGGGTAAATCATTATAAAGATCCTGACATTTTATGCTGGCAAAATAGTTTCGGAATTTGAATACTTTTATACAATATTCATTTACCTCGAACTGAAAATAATATACAAAAATTATAGGGACAAATTTACTATATACATATATTTCGTTTACCGCGTATGATTACTGCAATATATTACTTGTTAAACTACACTCTCCCGGCTAAAAATGCAGAAGGTTATAGATGACATTAAGGATGTCAAACAAAATTTTGACAAGTACGGATTCAAAAAAAATTGACATATTTCATCCTTGTCTGCTTAACGTGGCTATGCAAAACTGCATCCTTTTCTACTGACACATATTCACTCTGCAAGGTTACCAATTCACGAACGTTAAAATTATTCGGCAGATAGTTGTTTGTTTTTGTCAAATGTGTGAAAAGACTCAATGGAGTTATTCGTTGAATAAATATACAGAACAAATTTATTTAACGAATACTTATTCGAAACTTTATTCGGAAGTGAAAATACCGGGCCTAAGTCTGCGATTTTATTAATAGAATAAGGGTGGTTTTATAAATGTCCAGGAATAAGGGAATTCATTGGAATTTGTTCAGTTAAATAAATTTTGTAATACCTGCTTGAGACTTATACTTTCACCTACGATGTAATTTAGAATATTATATATCTAGTAATGAAAGGAAAGTCGTAAAGCTTGAACATTGTTTTATTTTTCAGAACAATTTCATTCGACACTGATATAGTTTTCAAACAATTGGTAACATTGGCCTTATAGATTTTTAAGAGACAGTTATTGATCTAGCAAGTTATAACAAGCTGCTTAAAACTACAATATTATTGAATTCTATAAGATATTGATTTATAGGTTTTCTATAAAACACAGATCTGTAAGTTTGTAGTAATTTAAAATAAAGTCTAGAATCCCACATCAATAACTGAGATGACGAAATCTCCCGATAGTAAATTAATTTTTCAGCCCCCATCTTACGAAAATTCCTGCGGGCGCCCTTGTTTGTCATTGCAACTAAAATGTATTCTAATTTTGTAAATTTAATATACTCATTATGCATGCAACGCCTGCTTGCAGATTGGCACACCCAGCAAAGGGTAATATGCCGTAATGAGATATTTATTTATTTATTTTATCTGCTTGCTTCGGGTCCACAAATAACTATTATTTACAATAATTAGTTATGATATTTATTAATTTATGAACGCAATTATATTAATTATATAAAACAGAAAGTGACAATTTAGATGATATATTTAAAGAACAACAGTTATGTTCTTGAAAATGCAGTTACAAGCACAAAATGTCATATTATTGGAGGATATTGAAAGAACAACAGTTACATCCTTGAAAATGCAGCTACAAGCATACTCAACAACAGGCAGAGGCAGATGCTGGAAAGAGTAGAGGATTCATCTCGTCGTCGCCGTCATTGACAATGACCGTGGCCATTTTGAATATTGCGATTTCATTTATGCCTGCATCACTTTTAATCATCTTTATGCGTTTTTTGTTCCGTCAATTGTAATGTTTTTTGTCGACTTCATCCTGGAAATATCCTACCATTTATTGATTATTCAACCTGTTTTCTCTTTTCCGATTTGAGTATAGTTTCATCTTCTGTTGTATCTGTCAATTTATTCAAAAGTTTCTAATCATTGTATGCAGTCGCAACCACAGATCAAAACACACTCATGGCGCATACCCCTCATAACCACAATGAAAATACAGCTGGACACCTGTTTGTTGACGCACGCGCAAATAGTTTCATTTTGAATTTTGGTATTATGCAACCGGTTCTAAGTTGTCGAAATGCATTTGTTCATTTAATTCAACCATAGGCGGGTAATGAAATATGTGACAAAACTTTGAAGAATTTTAACTCAATATCTAGAAAATTTATAAGAAAAAGTTCCTAAGAAATATTGCACACGATGAGTTCTATCACTGGTTAAATTTAATGTACTTATTTCTGTTACACCCTGTATTTGGTTTTGAACTTGCTAATACACTTACCAGTAGATTTATTTTTGAATTTTGATTGCTATTGCCAGATTTTTTATAATAAAATAACAGTAGTATTTTATATACCCTCACAAAAACTATGTGAACGACATTACTGAATTTGACAGAATGGGCGGAGCTAAAATCTTAATTCAACAATTCGTAGATGACCTTGATCGGGCATCTTTAATTTTTTTTACTGTATATGGTTCTAATTGCCTATTTTTCTAATATTTTTTCGGTAACTAAGCATACCATTGTATTTTTTCCATATTCTTATAGAATTAAATTCATTATTAGAGTTAAAAAATCATTTGTATAAAAACAGCGAGTTAAAATTTCGAATCAGTTTCTTCGCCATTTTACTTTTTTGCAGTTAAAATCTTGTTATTTTAGACCCGTAGGTAGAGAAGAATGGTGTTATCATTGTTGATTGGCTGTCTATACTATACACTCGTATAAATTTTCTGTCATCCCCTCTAGCTATCGCAGTGAATTTATGTGAGTTCACTTATTTCTTTTGTTGAGCACGGAGCACGAATTGCACTTTTTAAAGACAGGTATTAATTACTTTGATTCCCCTTTAACTAATAGTTCTTCGCAAACAGTTTTTTGCTTTTGGGAGGTGTGAACTGTGAACTCTGTAACAGATCAGTGTCAGTGCCCGTACTAGACAAAGAGTAGGATTCTTTGTAGTAGCATAAATCACGAAATGAAAGAGCGTGTTTACCCGCCGTAATGTTCACTTGCGCCCGATTTCGACCCGTTTGACTCGTGTCACCGATGGCTACACCAACATCAAAGACCCACTCATTTCCAAACCGTTTTTTTTGTTCTCTATTTTTTGGGAATAATTTCATTCTCTTTGTGGCTGACTAATAAAAGCTTTGTTTGAACACGATTCGAGAAATTAAGTCCGCCAGAGGTTAAATGATTGGACTTTTCAAGAATATTTTTTTCCGAATCGATGAAGATATCTGAAAAACAATATCTAAAAGTAAAGTTGAATTCAGTTAAGAAGATACCAACAATGATAACCTGAAAACTTTGCCTAAAAAGTACAACTTTCACACTGCTCTGGTTAGGAATTTAATGACATCTAAGATGGATTCATGCACGTATTTAATTTTTATTTTTATTTAATTTATATTTAATTGAATAGTTTAATGTGTGTTACCTTACGCAGGCAAGTATGCAATATTTTTTTATCTTCCGTCTTAAGTAAGGAAGGTATTGTCTTTGGTTAAAAAAATCGATGGTGAGTTTTTAATGAATAAGTACGTTTTAGAGTCCTTAGAATACGAATTTACTGGTTTTACGATAATGTCTGTATGTGGCTGTGTGTGTGTGTCAGTGTATGTGAATGTGATAAAAATTTCTCCTTTGATAAGTGCAATACTACAATTCCAAAAATTATATTTTTTTCGTATTCCTTTTCTGTATATCCATACGGAGAGTTGATTAGATTTCGGTTATAATTGGTCAACCGGCAGTAGTCTTAATTGAAGTTTTTAACAGTTTTTCTTGAAAAATACAGTTAAATATATTTTGACAATTTACGTTATTATAAATTTTAAAGAATATTGTATTCTCTATCCGGTTTTTTCTTTCATGTTCAATCCATATAAATTATAAAGAAATTAAATTTCATAAAATTATTAATATATTCAGATAATTGATAAGATATTTCTTTATAATTTTTATCCCTAAATTGATTGAATATGAATAAAAAATATAGTTAAATCGAATAGACAAAATATTTTTTTTATAATAACATAAAATGTCAAAAAATGATATATAACAGTGTTTTTTCAAGAAAAACTATTAAAATCTTCAAATTAGGGTACTTCTGGTTAACTAATCGTAACCAAAATCTTATCAAGTCTTCATATGGACGTACAAAAGAGGAATACGAAAGAATTATAATTTTTCGAATTGTAATATTAGAGTTATCGAAGGAGAATTTTTTGTTTCACACACACCCACGCACACACATTCATGCAGTCATCATCGTAAAAATAGTAAAATCGTATTCTAGGGATCTTAGAACGTGCATATTCACTAAAAACTTTACTTTCCTTACCTAAAGGCGAGAGATGTTAAAAATTGCTAAAATTTGTGAAACTAAGCTTTTGTTGCTTTAAATTACCATTTACAATAGATATAGTACTATTAACGACTGAGAGTTGACGTTTAAATTATTTTATAAATGTGGTTTCTTTTCATAACTTTGTCTTATGATTTTAATTTTAAAGGAAACTGTTTCATATATTCCGTTCCCAATAACACTGGAATACTAGGAGGCATTTAAAATGAGATTAGCAACATGATTAAAAATAATTCCATTTCAGTGAATTGCAAATTAAAATATTTGTTTATACTCAAAACAAATGAAAAATGTTTAAAATATTTTAAATACACCCCTGTTTTGTTATTCTGCTACTAGATAGGTACCGTAGTCATCCATCTATTTTCAGCAAGACATAATAATGTATTTCTGGCAATTCCAGTCCAGTATTTAAATGAGTACTTCTCATACTTGAATATTTAGTACAATTCTATGCTTCTCTAACGGAATACATAAACCACATCTACAAAATAATTTAAACGTCAACTTTCATTCGCTAGTCGTACCTATAGATTTGAGTATACAATTAATCGAAGAATAGATCAATCAGATAACTCAATTTTTCTTAGTTACATTTTATATTATATAACATTGGTTATTTGTGTAGCTAAGTTGTATTTCGCGAAACACAATTCATGGCGTATTTCGGTCGCAAACAAATTAATCTTATGTAATCACATCATCCATAGATATAAATAAATAATATTTATGACATTTCTTGTAAATATTTTAAATATTCGCTGTATAGTTTTAACATTTACAACTCGAGCTTCGGAAATCATCGGAATATACATTTTGCGGACTCGATGTGTTACTTGAAAACACATGTCGTCCTATCAACTGTATAATCGATTATTTTCGAACCTCTTGTGCTATAACTACTGATAACTAAAAAATATGTTTTTATTAATATACTTCATTGAACAAATAAAAATCGGATCGCAACCTTTGAGTTTATAGTCATATATTTATGTGTAGCATAAAATATACAAGTTATGTGCAAAAATGAAGTGATTTCAGTATGTATTGTAGCGTGCGTGCTGCCGACGTCACTAAGAAAAGCGGGTCTGGACCTGCCGATGGCGTAATTACCGAGCGTGCAGCTGTGTAAACAAACCGCTGAGATAAGTTTAATTACTCGCGTCGCGCGACCTTGTAACAGGATTAGACCTGCTTTTTTCTCCAAAACACTCTAGAAATTTCTCAAAGATGATAATGTAATAATCGCGCGCAGCTGTGTAAACAAGGCTGTGCCTGCCATGATTTTGTTCCTGGAAATATTCTAGAATAATGTAGAGCGGCATATAAAAGGAGTTGGGGCTCTGTGCAGTTCAGTGTATTCCAGTCAATGGTCAGTTCCGCCCAGTCCAGTCAGTAGAGTCAGTTCAGTCTAGGCAACGAGTCCAGACGCAGAGTAAAATAAATAGCTAATGAAATAGATAGTGATGTAAATAGTGCAATAAATATCGTGCAAATAAATAGTGCGTTGTGTTAATTTTCTTATTTATTTATCGTTTAATAAACTTTTATTTTAATTATTAATATTTTTCTGATTGTTAAACTTCATCTACATAAATAAACGTTGTAGTGTAGTACTTACAGTTAGTACAGTTTACCATATTTTTTTTTACTTTTTAATTCATATAAACAGAAAACTACAATTCGAAAAATAATAGCAAAAGAAAATAGTTGTTACTTACAAATTGTTTAGGTTCATAATCCCTTAAGCTTTGAGGGGTTCAGAGAATTGATTTGAGATATACTTATTGTAGAAATTTATCTTGTTAAAATGCTTTGCAAGACTGATCAGAAAGGAATTGTGTAACTGTACAAAGATAGCTAAGAAATCCTCAACTTTTTAAATCAATTTTCTCAACTCCTCAAAGCGTAAGCGATTATCAAACGTAACAGTGTTACGGAAATAATGACTATTTTCTTTTAATATAACTTTTCCAGTTATAATTTTCTGTATTATTATCCATATGTTACGAATTAAAAGTTAAAGAAATTATAGTGAACTATTCGTATTAAGGAATGAGTGAAATCTTGTCGGGTGCTTCCAATCTACATTGAAGACTAACAATTTTAATTTTAATTCATAATGGATTTTAGAATCCTTACGTATTCAAGTACTCAAATAAGTGTTATGAAGCCCATAAATATAATAGTTTATTTGTGCCTTGCGTGTATGTTTTCACAATTTTGTTCAAATAAATTATTTTTTTGTTTTTATTTTAAATGTCAAAATTATGGTTATTTAACATCCTAATATAAGATTGCATATTGTACGTAATGTCAATATGAAAAACCAAAACAATTTTGTAGCTTGAAGAAAATTTATGTAGAATGGATATTGAAGTAGTTATATAACTAGTTGCAATATGAGAAGGTTTTCGCACACGTCGTGTTATCGCACTCCCTTTGCTTGTGTGACAATTTTCACATTAATGTGAACAACATCCACATATTGTAAATTGTCACAAAAAAAATTAACTAGATATTAGGTAGATACTTCTATATTTATATATTTTAGTTATACCTAATGTTTAGTACTTCAGAACGTAGGTTTTTAAAATAAAAATCACTTAAGTTAAAAGATCCTAAACAATAATTATGATGTATTTAAACATAATGATTACTTACTGTAACCTATCTTATCAATATACTCGTACTTACACCTTTCACAACTTTGAAATCATTAAAAATAGCCAGACAAACTTAAAAAAGAGTACATCATTATGATGGAATAAAATTATAACTCATATTTAACCGACAAATTTAATCAAATACAGTTTTTCAAAAACTCACTTTCAGGAAATAATTTTTAATGTTATTTAAAAGATAGAGAATGTCTTATATTTTTAAGTTTTAATGACAAACATAGGCGCCGACTATGAGGGGAAAAGGGGCGTCAGCCCCCTTCCCCTTGAAAAAATATAGAAGGATCGAAACTATGTTTTGCCCCTCTTTCCCTATATTTTTTTTTAGCGCTCATTAATTTCAAAATATTTGCATCACTGGTCAAGTTTCATTTGGAACTTATTCTAGAGATGGTTCCTAAATCCACAATGTTTGTTTGTTTGTTTATTTTCTTCATTTTCACTAATATGTTTAACTTAGTCAGCTCAGTTTAAATGTATTCTATATGGTCATTGTAAGCCATGTCTAAAATTAATTGAACTGAATAAAATTTTGAGAACTAAAATAGAATATTAGCAATGAACATAAATAAATTATAATCTATAATTGTTTTTATTTATTTAATTGCCACAATAATTGATTTTACATTATAAAATTAACAACCGTTGCATTTTTGCTGTTTTAAACAAAAGAACATCAATAAGTTGGAAAGTTAAAGGGTGTAAATTTCCAATTAAAAATTACAACTTTGACTCATAACTCGAAACCTAATAGTAATACGAAAATTTGAGTATCGTCGTTCCAAAAAAAGTGACATAAATAAGTTCAAACCAAAATTCTGTAGATATTGTTTCAATTTAGGTTATATATAAAAATAAAAATCAGCAAAATTTGAATTTTTGCATTGTCTAGTGACCTATGAATTTTTCGGAAGAAAAACAAATACATCTTAAAATGGTCTACTAATTGAGCAACTTTTCCCTAATTTAAACAACTTCGTTTCCGAGATCCCAATGATGAGCCACAAAAAACGAACATTCTGTATTTAATGAAATAAAAAATATATAAAAACAACAATTAATTTTACTTTTATTGAAAAAAAAATTAGCCCCCCTGTGTAATAGAAATACCGGCGCCTATGACAAAGATTTCAATTTACGGCTTTGGAAGAAGAAAATTTCTTATTTAGTTAGTTTCTTATTTGAACTACTGAATTTTCTTTTCTATGTACAAATAATAAATGACTTTCTTATATAATAAAGATTGCATTTTAAAATGAATAATTTAGAAATCTCTGTAAATTTTCTTGTATTGTCCTCGCGGTGTTTCCTTCAAAGTTTTATGTTGGAAGTTGGAAGTTGTGGAAGTGCTATCAATCAGACGCATTGTTTTGACGCAAGTTTTTAAGACCCCGCATTTGGAGATGCAGTGTTTATTTACTGGACAAACTTTCCTCATGAAATGTGAAATCATTTCTGAAATATCTCCCTTGTATTAAAACGATGGAATTGGGGAAATGATCGCATTGTTTTTCGATATGTGACAAAATACATTGACTGATGAGGGGTCAGCTGTCACGAATAAATCCATTGGGATGCAGGCTAGTGAAAGATTGATATGTGTTAAAGATACGGGAACACATGTGAACAAATGTACTCGCACGACCCGTGTAAGCTGAGCTTATATTTAACGAGCTTGTGAGCTCTCAAATATTAATAATGCACTAATACCCGGCCATTTCACAACCATAACGCCTTATTTAAACTGTTATGATACTCTCTAATATATGTGCGCGTATGAAGCATAAATTCCCTCCACATTATGTAGGCCTAACTCTACACTCCCAAGTTATAAATATTAAATTAGAACGCACAAGAAACATAAATATGATTTTTTATGCAGATTACATGTATTGTTAATTGTAGCAAGGTGGAGCAAATATAGTTACATACGCAAGCAGGGGCAAAATTCATTAACAGTTATTTATTAGTGTTTCACTAGATTTCTTGTCTTGCTAGGCTACTTCTCGTTTTGTTTTGCAAAACAAGACAAGAGATTTAAATAATTCTTGTATTGCTTTATTCCTGCAAATAAAAATTATATCATGCTTGCAAGCTTCTTGCCTATATCTTATATTGCATGTTTTCGCGTATGGTTACAATTAGAGTGCGTACATGTTAGAACAAGCCGGCTGCGTCGTCACTCAATTCTGCTGACCACGCCTCCAAGAAAATGTTAGCGATATTCACAATATTTACTTTTCTCTATTTATATTTTATGTTAGTAGAAATAATTAATTATTTTTAATTAAAATATGGATTTTTCATCAATGAAAAATGCCTACAAAATAATATTTTGATATTAACGATCAAAATATAAGCTTCATTAATTAGGTCCCACTTTAATAAAAATTGACGAGTCTATGGATTTGGACCGTAGCCAATCATAAACCTTAAAGTCCATCCTCTTTCCCTTTGTCGCTCATCGCGCATCTGACGATTAATGACGCGCAGGTGGCTTGTACTTGTCATGTACGCACTCTATTTAATCATTTGGTATAAAATTAAATATACATTGAAAAATATTTAGTATTTTTATTTCTAAATCCCATTATAAAAAATCAATGATCCGTGCCTAGAATACGAGCTCGTTATTGGAGGCACGATATTCCCATATAAAACAATTCATAAGAATACCTGGATCTCTCCAGATAGGAAAGCAGAACTCCAACTCGACCATATAACCATATCCTTTAAGTGGCGTAATTCACTTTTGGACGTCCGAGTACGTAGAGGAGCAGATGTTGCAAGCGACCACCATCACTTAGTAGCAGAAACTAAACTGAAACTAAGAGCACACAAACGAAATTCAAGGTTCAATCAAAGACTCCTTCACTTCAACCTTGAAAAACTAAAGGGACAGACAGTACAAGATATTGCAACCAAACTGGAAAAAGAAATCGCGCCTCTGGTACCAGAAACAGCAACTAATAGTGACGAACAATGGTCAAAAGCAAAAGACCTAATTATAAATACAGCCGAAAACACACTAGGCATAAAGAGCATCGAGAGGAAAACATGGTTATCAGAAAGCACATGGAAGAAAATAGAACAACGAAAGAAAATCAAGGCCCAACAAAACAAAGAACTTAACCGCGAAACAAAACAAGAGCTGCAGAGAAGATACACAGAAGTCAATAAACTCGTAAAGGTCGCAGTAAGACAAGATAAAAGAAAAAGAATCAACGCGCTAGCTAACAAAGCCCAAGACGCAGAAGAATCAGGAAAACTTAAAGATCTATATGAAACTACGAAGAAACTTGCGAATAGACACTGCCTTCAAAACAACATACTAATCAGAAACAAAAACAACACTGTACTTATTTCAACGGAAGACAAGATAAACAGATGGTATGAACACTTCAGTGAAGTACTCAACCCTCCCATTGCTGAAGCGGATACTCAACCCCTCATTCAAGCGATTCACCCACTTTCCCCTAGAAAAAGACAGAAATTAAAAACAGCTCCACCTACTAAAACAGAAATCAAAAATGCAATCCTAAATCTAAAAAATCACAAAGCAGCAGGACCCGACAACATCCCAGCAGAAATAATGAAATACGGGATGAAACTGCTAACAGATTTCTTGCACCCATTCCTAACGCAGGTGTAGAATAACAATGTTATTCCACCCTCTTGGAAAGAAGGACTAATCATCAAACTACCGAAGAAAGGAGACTTAAGCCAATGTTGCAACTGGCGCGGAATAACGCTACTTAATATAATTAATAAAATCTTGGCTTATGTAATAAAGAAAAGAATCTCGGACATAGTAGAGCCCACACTGCGCCCTAATCAAGCAGGTTTTAGACCCAACAAATCATGCGTAGAGCACATTAATACATTACGTATAATTACAGAGCAATCTGTAGAATGGAGGTCTTACTCTTATTTAGTCTTCATCGACTATCAACGTGCTTTCGATAGCCTCAAACACAACGCTATATGGGAGGTTCTCTGTAAAAAGGGCATACCTGAGAAACTAGTAAATTTAATCATAACTCTATATAATAATTCTAGATGCCAGATGTGAAACAAGGATGTGTCCTTTCGGCTATACTATTTAACTTGGTAGTCGATACAATACTTCTAATTTCTACAGAAGATCAGCGCGGCATAAAATGGAGTCTAACACAACACCTAGAAGACCTTGACTATGCCGATGACATATGCTTACTGGCACATACACACAAAGCTATGCCAAGATCAACTTAAAACACTTCTTGAGAATTCAGAAAAAGTGGGACTACACGTCAATATCAACAAAACTAAAGCACTGCGCATTGGAACCCACAAGCACACTCCTTTCCTTATAAACGGCTGCCCAGTGGAAGATGTGGACGAATTCTGCTACCTTGAAAGCATCATAGCTGCCGACGGAGGAACAGACAAAGACGTAGATCAAAGAATCAGAAAGGCAAGACAAGCCTTTGGTATACTCCACAAAATATGAAACTCCACATACATTTTCAAAAGATCTAAAATTAAGATATTTAACAGCAATTTAAAATCAGTCCTACTGTACGGATGCGAGACGTGGAAGATGACGAAAGTCATTGACCACCGCATTCAAACATTTATAAACCGATGCCTAAGGAAGATACTGGGAATTTATTGGCCAAATATAATACCCAATGCTGAACTACTTGAACAGTGCAAACAGCCTATCTTATCTTATAACAAATAAAACAAAGGAAATGGGCATACGCTTCGTCATGAAACAACATCAATAAGCAAACAAGCACTAGACTGGAACCCTTCAGGAAGTTGCAGAAGAGGTAGACCTACAACAACCTCGCGACGAACTGTTTGGAAAGAAGCACTAGAAAATGGAAAAACATGGAATGAAGTGAAAGCACTTGCTCAAAATAGAACACGCTGGAGAAATTTCACTGAATCCCTATGCTTCTCATAGGAGCGCAGAAGGGTCTATATATATATATATATATATATATATATATATATATATATATATATATATATATATATATATATATACTCTATACATTCCGTAAATTGTACTTGACACTAACATCTGTCAATTATAATTATCAAATAATATTATTTAACTGTTTTTTTTTGTATTTATGGTACAAGGTGTTAATGAATACGTGTTACAAATTTATAAGGCATGTAGGGGATGCAAAGTAGATTTACTTTTACTAATAAACTTATATCCGGAATCGCACCGTTTTTGAGATACAGACTCTTAAAAGAGCAATTATCTACCTTATTTTAACTTTTAGCATTAAATTGCACACGCTATGACGCATTATGAATGAGCATACAATTCGCGATTACGCAAACATGGTATTAAGGTACGTCCGAGTGTAGAGCAGCACAAGAAATTCAAACAAATGCTGGTATTTTTGAACGATATGTATCAAAATATGCTCCGAAAGTGCAATGCATACATTGAAGTTAGTGGTCGTCATTTTGAGCAATTATTATAATACGTTTTACAAAAATGAAGAATATTATTTAAAAAAATTCAATGCAAAAGTTAAATAAACAGCCACAGCCAACTAAAATAAGATAGATAATTACTCTTTTAAGAGCCTGTAGCTAGAAAACGGTGCGTTTCCGGATATGACTTTATTAGTAAAAGTTAATCTATTTTGCATCCCCCAAATAGTCTATAAATTTGTAGCACGTATTCATTAACATCCTGTATAATAGTTATAGGTATACGGTGTAAGGGTTGAAAGTAGCTCTTTGCAGACCGTGGCTAGACATTGTCGCTTGAACGTAACGAGGATTGTAATTAGTTTTTGTTTGTAGATACTTTCAACTAGAGGTAAATCGATTTTGAAATGCAATTATTAAAAAAATTGTAAGAGAAACAATACACTTTTCTCTGTTCACCATGCAATTGAAAAACTATTTGTATAAAATATTACATTTATCTATTGTCCATAACCTAAAATTCTTCCAAAATAAAAAAAAAAACTGTTACATTTTCTTATACAGTTTTTCTCGATTTCTAAAAATTATATATTTTGGACCTGTCAGATTCTGAATGTTACCTCTTCAAGTGTTTTTTTACTATTTTCTGTTTCTGTTTTCATTTGTATTATTTCTTTATAGAAGTAGTTGATAATTTCCATTAAAGGAAATATTTGGTAGAAACATTAAGTTGATGACAGTGATTTGTGTTTTTTATTCTGTTCGTAGCTTATATATTCTGTGTATTATGCAGTCATGCCAATTCCAAATAACAAAATATGTATCATCAAAAATAATTGTTTACAGTATGAAGCTCATTCAATAAGCGTGCAAGAATATCACATTCGAAATCCGAAACAGAGAAAATATATTTTCTACATTTGACCAACATGACATACCCTATTGTAAGTCATTGGAATCTTCGCTAATGTCATCGCGTTAACCGAAATGAAAAGCGTGTAACCAGAAAAATCCCATTTGGACAATATCGGAAAGTTTCCCTGTCTATGTTCGGTATCCCGTGTTCTCTCTGTTCCAGTTCTTTCAGGGCGAATAATGAATTCCAAACTTTCCCACCTTTTGTGTCGCACAAGGCCTGGATGCTCAACGTTCGCTCTCACCACACCATCATCGATTGGGAACTGTCACTTTATATGATGTATAAAATATTGTTTTTATAGATTTTTCTAATCGTCTCCTTTCAGGAGCTAATACAGGCCAAACGAAAACATTTAACCTAGCTCAAATTCTTAAAATTTATGGTCAGTTGCACCGCTTGACTAAAGGTGAACAAAAAAGTGCATATCGAAATTTGGACAGTAATATTTAACAACTCATTTGACATTTCGTTTCGATACTATATTGTCAATTAAACCAAAAGTTAAAATTTAACTATAAGCAACTGGCCATTAATTAATAATTTTAACGTTTTTATTTTAAATGTACTAACTCTGTTTTTAAGTTAAATATTATGTGAAAAATATCAATAAAGTTGTTACGTGCCTGTGCGCGACCTATTGTAATAATTCAGTAGTTATATAATTTAGATGTTAGAAAATAAATAAAGCAGTTTTGTATTTCAAGTTAATACTGTTCATTATGCTTCATGAAGATACGTATTTATATATATATATATATATATATATATATATATATATATATATATATATATATATATATATATATGTTGAAGTTCATGTGAAGATGGAAAGGTATGAAATACAATATAAAACAATAAATGCGAGTAGCAGCTAGTGGCTGTAACTCTATATAAAATATACGCTGGGAATCTTAAATTGTATAACTCTATAATAATTTTATTTATTTAATTTTACAATATGACAGTCAAAAATCTAAATTATAATGAATATCATTGTAAGCAGCTGTTACGAGGTAACCTCGTAACAGCTGCTCAACAATGGCTTGGAGTAACGTGGCGGCAACTTGATATTTACAAAACATAACTGGCTCGATCCGCCACATATATATATATATATATATATATATATATATATATATATATATATATATATATATATATATATATATATATACAGTGGAATCTCTCTTAAGCGGACAGCACTTGCTGCCGATTATTTGTCCGGTTAAAAGAGGTGCCAGTTTAAAGAAAACTAAAATTTACTCAAAAAATAACTTTATTCATCAAGTAACAGTGGCATTTTCGTAGCCTAAGTGTTCCGAAATTTCCTTCGCTTTCGCTTTAATTATAGTTCTGGCATGTTTTTACTTCTCGAATTAATAAACCATTCATAAGTAAAATTGCCTATGTTGAGGCCCTCAGTTATAAAAAAAATCCTCTTCTGTTGAGCATTAACAGGAATCAAAATTTTTCAGTAGTTCTGTTGTCTTTCCGTCACCTTTGGGTAAGGAAGGTATTATCAAAAAATTCGATTGGGAGTTGCTAATGAATAAGCAGGTTTTGGGGTCCCTAGAATACGAATTCACTATTTTTACAATGTCTTTGTATGTGTGTGTGTGTGCGCGCGTGTGTGTATGTGTGCGTGTATGTGACGATCGTTTCGGAACGCATATCTCCAATACCACGATTCGTAAAATTATAATTTTTTCGTATTCCTCAAGTTTAGATCCATATGCAGACATGATTAGATTTTGGTTATAATTGGTGCACCGGAAGTACCCTCATTTGCAACTTTTACCAGTTTTTCTTGAAAAAAATGTAGTTAAATATCGTTTATTGACATTTAATGTTTTTATAAATTAAAGAATGTATTAATCTATATACGATATGATTGCGTTTTATACTTCATATTCAATAGAATAGAGTTAAAGAATTATAAAGATACTACATTTCATAAATCAACTAGCTATGCTAACCATGGAAACTGCATATATATGCAGATAATTCAGAATGATAGATATCAGTGTCAATGAAACGAAGATGAAATGGCAGAGATGAGGACATTGAGATAGATGTTGGTGAAGACACTGAAAGATAGGGTAAGGATTTACTGGATAAGGGAAATGGCTCAAGTGATAGTAATACAAAGATACAAGAGAGACGATTACATTGGTTTGAATATGTCATGAGGAGAGATGAAGAATATATTGGAAGAAGAATGAATAGTTTAGTAGTAGAAGGTATAAGAAATAGAGAAAGACGAAAGATATGATGGAAGGACTGATTTGAGAGAAAAGGAACTGAATGAGGACAACACGCACAACAGAAATGAGTGGAAGAAGAAAATACAAAATAGCGATCGTAACGCATGGGTAAAGCTGAAGATGTCAGTGTCAAGTGCAATTTGCATAGTTTGTTTAAGAAATAATTATACTGGAAGTTAGGGTCTTTTGCAAGAAAATTTATGTATGGAATTTATACATAATACACAGAATTGACGGAAGGTAATGTGCTGGCCACATCAGATTTTCTATAATTTCATCTGCTTGAGATTTCTCAATATTAAATCAGGGTGCTTACGTACATTGAGTTTTTCTTTATTGAAAACATCAATAACTTGTAGGTTTTTTTCGCATGCATACGTTTACGAGTACATGTTGCCATTTTTAAAATGTGAATTTAACTTAAACGTATAACCCAATACGTAGTGATGCGTATTATTGAAGTACTGTAATAAGAACGACTACTTCTGACCCAAGCCGAAATAGATCATAAACAATGACTTTAAATAACGTTATAAGTTTATTAGGAAAATCAATAAAAAAATGCGAGTTCCCGTAAAATTGTCCAATTAATTGAGGTGTCTAAAATATTTACTATAAAATTCATTTTCAAATTTAATATAAAATATGTTAATATTTTTTATGAATTAAATCCATCATATTTTCAATAGAAAATATTGAAAATGATAGGAGCAGCACTGGAAATTTATCATACACTGAAGAAATAACTTCCGAGAAAAACAGTAATTTATTACAAAATAACTATGGTTAATCATATATTCGAAAATTTGCAATAGCCAACTCAGCTACAAAAGAATTTATTATTATAAATTTGAACAGAAACACGTGTACACGAAAATTTACAATAAATTTTTGTACTTCACCATCCCAGGTTATTCAGATTTTTAAAATTAAATTAAATTCAAAATTAAATTTTGTCTGTGACCTTTGAATCACTTTCAAATTGTTGGAACCTAATTTTTGCAATCAGCAAAAGCAGCAAATAACAATTATCATAATCAGCGTCTCTCGAAATGATACCCTCTGTAAAAATTCTGTGGGTTGTTCTTTCCTGCTGAAATCCTGCTCAATTTCAGTAACGAGGCGGTGAGATGGCGCGCATTACTGAGGGATTATTTTTTACTTTGCGGCTGGAAAATACCAATTTCCATGCAAAGGAAATGAGCTCGTTATTTATGTTAATATGCGTTGCGTACCTGCGCCCGACCTAAATAAAATACATCAGGGAGGTTATGCGAGAAACAAGAGATAGTACAGTACTCTGCAAGCCCAATTACTCTTCCATGATGGGAATTAGAATCTAGTTACTGCTATCAACTTATGAAAATCAAGTTTTTTATTCCACATCGCCGTAATTATTTTACTAAAATGAGATTTTTAGAGATGAGAGAGTCACTAGCATGATAATATTTTTTATAGCGTTTGGTGTTCTTGTCTGAGTTTTTAAAATTATTTCTATAAATCCTAAGGTGATAACTCGCAAAACTTTTGTTTCTACAGTAATAATACAAATAACTATTGCAGACCTCAACTATAGTTGCAGCTCTTGCTCTGACAAGAACTTTTTTCAATCCTTGATATACAAATAACTACTTTTACTCGTATTATGCAAAGCTGTTTTAATGATGTCCGCTTACAGTACCGGTTTTGAAATCAGAGAAAATACAAACCTATATTTCGTTTTTGCCACCTCCCGAGTACCAAAATGCTTGTTTTTTTTCTCTAAAATATAGAGAATTTGTGTTATATTGATAATACTAGTTAGTTATGTGATCAAGAATAACACTGACTATATAATTCATTGTATAGTCAAACTAAACAAAATATTTTCAAAGAATGACTTGAATTTTGATTTTATTATGTATTGGACACTTTGATTCTGTACTATAAAATTTATATATTTATAAATAAGGTTTTTCTTTCGTAACCCGAGCATAACTAGGACACAATAAAACATATGACGTGGTCAGCACATGAGCTCCCGTCAATTTCATGTTTAACATGGCAATGAGCTTTAAGTAAAGTATCATTTCGGTTTATCTAATTTGTTGTTCCAATAAATAGAAAAGTCTGGAATACGAAATTTTGATTATATTTTATTATGTATTTCCTCGAAAAATCTGCTCCAAGTTAAGTACCACTTCTGGTTTATCATATGTAGTCAAAATCTAATACGTTATTTCCAATCATATAAATCTGTACAACGCTACAAGTATAGTACCACTTCCGGTTTATTCATTTTAGCAAAAATCTAATATGGTATTCTCATTGATATGTCTTAAATATCAAATTTGAAAAGTTTTGGATTATATTTTAATATATTTTTTCATTAAAAACTGTTAAAGGCTTCAAGTGAAGTAACACTTCCGGTTTATCATATATGGTCAAAAACTAATATGTTATTGGATTATATTTTAATATAGTTTTTCATGAAAAACTGATATTATATTAAAGTCCCGTATCTAGCTGTCAAATTTTACCCAACATCTAATTAACTATTTATATTAATGCAGAGCTTAAATATGGAAAATAGAAATTTCTGGAAGTTTGATATTAGAGTTATCGTGGAAGAACACACACACTCACACGCACACATACACACACATATGACACACATATATCATTGTAAAAATAGTAAAAACCTGTCCTCGGGACCCTAATTCGTACTTAATCACTGAAAATCACTATCAAATTTTTGGACCGAAAACATTACCTCCCTCACCTATAGGTATGTAAGTTGGCGGGAGGTGAAAACATTTCATTTCAAAACCGTCCGTTGTATGGCTGGCAAATTTTGTGTTGGACAATAAATGTTAATAATATTCCATCATCATATTGTTTTAATAAATTTATATTATGAACATTCAAAATTTGCATTATATTTGAGTAAACTTTTTTAAATTTAGCAAACATTTATAAATCTATTATAAAAATTACTAACTTTGTTTATCAAATTATATTTAAGTTTTCAACAATACATTTTAAACTTAATAATATAATTATATCTTCTACTATTGTTTTACTAAATTTCTGAAACAGAACAGTCAATACTTTGTAAAAAAATCTGTTGTGGCCAGCACAATACCTCTCGCCACTTCCTTTTTTGGTTACATAAGTATAGGGCGCGAACAGTCATGTTACATTGTTGGCCTTGACAAGCAAATGTGGGGGCCTGTTTCAGGATGATAATTAGTAATTATGTACATGGATGTCAATTGTCAATTTTTCATTCAGAATTTCAAGATTTTCTAAATACACGTAGTTAATTTGTCACCAGGAGTGTGGAATTTACTTGTCGAGGAAAATAAACCACATGGAATTGGAAAATCACTAAATTTAGAATGAGAAATTTTGATACTTGACATCTATATACATAATTACTAGCTATCATTCTGACATGGGCCCCCATATCTGCTTGTCAAGGCCAACAAAATCACATGACTGCTCGCGCCCTATTGTATTTAACATTTTTTGTATACCTACACTCTATACCAAAAATTCTACTTACATATATCTATTCCTTATATTTAGATTGTTTAATTTTAAATTCATTTTATGAAGAAATTTTGTCCTCTTCTAATTTTTCGAAATGTTTCCAATTCATTGTCAGGATTGACAGTATTTTTGAAGGATATATATAATATACCTATAATTTTAAATATTTAACTATTAATACATTAAGAAATAATATAATGTATATACTTACCAGAAAAAGTCTTCAGTAATGTCTCCGGATTTCTGACACTGACATTTATCTGTCAGTTACAAAAAAATTAAATTTTCAACTATTTTCCATGGCCAATCTTTCGGCTGTAAAATTTATTATAACAGATTATTTAATATATTATATTTCTTTTATCTCTAAATCTATAGAATATATAATAAAATATTTAAATATATCAGATAGAGAATTTAATTTTCTTTAATATTACCAAGAAAAAAATTCAAAAAATATTATTTGGAAGATTTTTTTTCAAGAATCTTCTACTTCCGGTTGGCCAATTGTTACCAAAACCTTTTCAGATCTTCCCATGAATGTCCGATTGAGAAATACGTAGTTAAACAAATTTAAAGTCTTATAGTTTTTGAGTAATCGTCCTTCCAACATCCTACATACATACACACACACACACACACACATACATCCACACACACACACACACACAGACATCATCGTAAAAATGTTAAAATCGAATTGTAGGGACCTTAAAACGTGCTTATTCAATAAAATCTGGATATGCGATTTTTAGCATGAATCCAATACCTCTCTTAGCGAGAGGTAAAAAACTTCATAAAAATAAACCATTGGAACAAATATCTAGTGTGTGTTGAAAACAAAGGCAGGTGTTACACAATACATGGTTATCTCTCTTCATTCTGGACAGAATAGCAGAAACTTGAAAGTTTCATTTTCGCATTGACACAGTGAGGAATTAGCTGCGAATAACTTTGTTTCTAGCGTGATTATACAAAGCTCACTTGGATTTGGAAAACTTGTTCATTAAAGCGAACGAGAGCTGAAGCTCAATGTTGCCTTTACAGTTTTCAGTACAGAAGGTACGGAAGGATCAAGGAATAAAATTATTATTTTAGAAAGGTATAAAATAATTTGCGGGTAATATTTTAATTTTTATATTCTTTGACACACCACACACTATTACTGTTGCCAGTAGTACTCATATTAACCTTCTTAACAAAAAAATACCAATCGTGGTGAAAGTACAGGATTTCAAAAAATAGCCATACGTGTATTAACAAATGGATTAAAAGTTTAGACGGACAGCATCCGAAGATGAAGCAGAATAAAAAATCTGATATGGCCAACGCAATACCGCCCGTTTAATTTAATTTTTATTCATGTAAATACTTAAAAATAAATTAAATTTAAATACCATGTTTGATCCCAACCGATGGCAAATATTTCGAATTTTAAATGGCACAAAAATGAGCCCTGTGGTGCATTCTCCACGCCATCAATAAATGCTCGTGAGGTGACACCTGGTAAACGCCCGCACGGTACAAATATGTTATCATTGTTACCGAAATATGTGTACAAAGCAGATTGGCAAATCCAGCAATGGGTACTATGCTGTGATGATATATTTATTTCTTTTATTTATATACTTACCTATATTCATTTCTGGCGTAGAGAGTGCACCACAGGGGTCAATTTTGTGCCATTTAAAATTCTAAAATATTTGGCTTCGGTCGGAATCGAACCTGTTCCCAAGATTCGCGTGAAGTGACGCAGGGTAAACGCCTGCACGGAACAAATATGTCATCATATTACCGACATCTGCGTACAAAGCAGATTAGCTCACCCATCAATGGGTAATATGCCGTGATGGTATATGTTTGTATTAGGTATCTTACCTATATTTTTACATATTTACTTATGCTGGAAACTGTATTAAGTTCCTTTCCATATAATTATTGTTCCATTTACTATTTTCTTTTTAAAACGTTAATATTTTTATTTGAAAAGATTAGTTTGTTGACAGTGACAGTAACAAACATTTGAGACCTGAATTGTGAAACCATGTGTTATGAGTTGTGTTTAAAACGTAGGCTCCGGGATTAAAATTATATATAGTTTTATAAATTTTAAGGAAAATATATAGAAAAAGTATTAATGCAAACCTATAGAAAATTTAATAATCTTTAATTTTTATATAACATAAATGTCAAAAAAATAACATTTAAAGGTGTTTTTCGAAGGAAAACTATTTTGAGCTTCCAGTAAAGTGTCATTTTTGGATTATCTGATTTCCTCCAAAATCGAATGGCATCTTTCCATATAAGAGCAAGGTATACAGGGTTTCAACATTTTCTGAACGATAGTATTTGAGTTAGAGCATAAAGAGGATCCACACACACACACACACACACATATACATAGACATCATCGTGAAAATGTTAAAATTGGATTGTAGGGACCTTAAAACGTGGTCATTTACCAAAATCTCGATATGCGATTTTAAGCCTTGTCAAGGTTAGCGGGAGGTAAAAACAGAAATGAGTTTTTTGAGAAAGTTAAAAGAAAAAAATATTGAATCTAATAAAAAAAATCTGATGTGGCCAGCACATAACCTCTCGCCGTATATTTTACCTGGCTGTATGCATAAAGCAAAGAATATTTTTATAAATACAAATAATATATTCATATAAATCTATGATGTATAAACTTCTTTGTTATTCAATAATAGCATGTCTCAACATGAAGATATTTTACCATAAATTATGTTACAATAAATTACAAAGTAGAGTACTATATATAAATATTAGGCTGGTAACAGCAATTTTCAATTCGAACAACGTTGTTTACTTTCTCTTCATATTCTTCTAGTAAAAACATTAATTTTGGGCGGTCTAAAATGTATATATGGATTGTGCATCTATTCTTACATATTTTTTACATTATTTTTTCATACATGTTATATCTAAATAACACTAATTCCCTTTAATAAAGTGACGGATAGATTGCACTCCGATTATTCTTATATCGATGTGAAATTTTGTCAATATTTACAACTTACTTGAGAAGAATTTGATAGCTTTTTCGCAATTCAAAGTTACTCTAGTCTATAGTACTGGTGTACATTGTCCCATAATGTTTGAAACAAATTAAAGTCCTTCAACCTAGACTTGTCATCTCCATAATAGTCACAGATCAAGAATTAAGGGATTCTCCAAATACATTTTTCTTTCATTACTCATTATTTCTGACACTGACATTTATCTGTCAGTTACAAATAATTTAAATTATCAACTATTTTTCATGGCATTCTTTCGGCTGTCAAATTTATTACAACAGATTATTTTATATATTATATTCCTTTTATCTCTAAATCTATAAAATATGTATAAAAATATTTAAATGTATCAGAAAGAGAATTTATTTTTCTTTAATATTATCAAGAAAAATTTTCAAAAAATAATATTTAGAAGATTTTTTTTCAAGAATCTTCTACTTCCGGTTGTCCAATTGTTACCAAAACCTTTTCAGATCTTCCCATGAATGTCCGATTGGGAAATACGTTGTTAAACAAATTTTAAGTCTTATAGTTTTTGAGTAACCGTCCTTCCAACATCCCACACACACACATCCACACACACACACACACACACACACACACAGACATCATCGTAAAAATGTTAAAATCGGATTTTAGGGACCTTAAAACGTGCTTATTCAATAAAATCTGGATATGCGATTTTTAACATGAATCCAATACCTCTCTTAGCGAGAGGTAAAAAACGTTGAATATAGAGAAAAACTAGGAAATAAGTCTAGAACAATTGATAGAAGTCTTACAGGATGTTAAAAAGGTAGCTATTTTTGACCGACACGAAATTTTAAATAAAAATAGCTACGAATTAATTTATTTGCTATTCAACATCAATTTCATGATTAAATAATTCATTATTTTTAATAAAAAATTATTATCGGCCAGTGACATTAAAAATGTACACTTTATGAATTAAATAAATACTTATGTAATAAGAAAATTTTCTAAATTTGACAATCATTCTTTCTGATTGAAAATCAGCACATCCTATTATAGGTGATCACGCACAACTATACACACATACAGTCTCTCACATTGAAAATCGTACACTTATAAAATGGTTGTATTTTCAATTATTTCTGGTATAAAACATAATGTATACTTGATATAGTATAGCATTTATGAAATAAAAACAATTCTTTTTTCATAATTTAAAAAATTGAAAAATATACTTTAATTTCTATGTACAAAATTAAATTATATTTTGATGAAATTAAAAAGAGAAGGTCACATTAAAAATCGTACAAATCATATTTATTTAAAAATTTAATAATATAATTCAATTTGTTAACATTTCATTACAAGTCACATATTATCTAATATAATAGCAATGTTAACACTGAAGATAAACAGTTGTATTCAGTCTTTCAAAGAAAAATGAGGCAAACTACAAAAGAAGAACGTGAACTAGTCATTCGTCACTTTAAAAATGGAAAATCTTATACAGAAATCTCTGAAATTTTAAACAGACCTCGTTCAACTATCCAGTACATCATAAATACGTATAAAATACAAAATCGCATAGTAAATAAAGTTAGAATAAGTTCAAAACGCAAATTAACTGAGCGCGATGAAAATTGGATTCTACGTCAAATTAAAAATGATCCCAAAATTAGTGCCCCAAAAATAGTATCTAATTTAGAAAAGTATTTATATATAAAAGTTTGTGCAGAAACAGTTCGAAGAGTATTAAGAAAGTATAATTACCACGGTAGAATTGCTCGCAATAAGCCTTATATTAACGTAAGAAATAAAAGGAAGAGATTAGAGTTCGCAAAAAAGTGAATTTTTTTGTGTGATTTTCACAGATGAGTCAAAATTTAATATTTTTGGTTCGGATGGCACAATTAGAATTTGGCGAAAACCGAATGAAGAGCTAAAACCCAAAAATCTGCGTACTACTGTGAAACATGGTGGAGGATCACAAATGGTTTGGCGATGTGTATCTGCTTGTGGAGTAGGAAATTTAGTTTTTATAGATGGAATCATGAATAAATGGATTTACTCAAATATTTTAAAAAATAATTTGAAAACAAGTGCTGAAAAAATGGGTATTTTAAATTCATTTAAATTGTATGCCGATAATGATCCGAAACATACTGCGAAGATTGCTAATAAATAGACCCTTTATAATTGTCCGAGAGTAATTCAAACACCTGCACAGTCTCCAGACTTAAATATAATAGTAAATTTATGGGATGAATTAGATCATAAAATTCGTAAACTTGAAATTTCAAACAAAGAAGGTTTAAAGAGTGCTCTTAAAGAGGAAAGGGAAAAAATGACCAAAATTACATTCAAAATTTAATTCAATCAATCCATAAAAGATTACAAGTTGTAATTAAATATAAAGGATAACCTACAAAATATGGAAAATGGATTTTAGAAAAATTTATTAGTTGTACGATTTATAGTGTGACCCTGTTATTTATAAATATTTGTTGTTTATGCTAAAATTATGTTATGAAAGTTTATATTTATGTTGTTTTTGCTTTCTTATTTAATTTATGTTACATTTAGAATGATTTTTTTATATGACTGTACTAAGAAATATTGTTTTCAATAAAAACTGTACTGAAATGGGAGTGTATGGTTTTCATTGTGACAGACTGTATGATGATAAATTAATAGTTTTATTTTAGTATGCTAAATGAAATTACAGTCGAATTTTATATTGTATAACTTCGTTCTGCAGTTAACACTTACCTTGAAATTTATTTTCTGTAACTTTTATTCAAATTCTATTTCATAAATTTAATTTCAAAACTTGTCAGTTAAAACAAACCCACTATTTATTTCCTAACAAATACTCCAAACTAAAATTAGACATATAATTCTAAAGTTTAGAGAATTTCGGGCAATATTTTAAGGGAGTAATTATTCAAATAGGTCCGATTAAAAAATACTGAAACGCTCGTTGGATGAAGGTAGACAGTAGGCTGTGAAAGCAGCAATTTAACTGAAATTTTCCAAATGTTTCCACATGTTCTGTTTTCATTAGCACATGTGTTTGAAGTTAATTCTGTCCGCGAATTCATTTTCATTTTGAGAGTTACGCCAATACACACTGTTAACATATTAACTTTTCCAGATTGTGAGATATAGCTTTTAATTAATATTCACATAATGTATCTTTCCACTAAATTCTGGTTACTTTATAATAACAATAGCAAAAACATTAACAAAAATGTAAAAGCATTATTCGTAAAAATGAAACAACTGAAAAATTTACATTTTCCCTTTTATATAGTGACCTATGCATTTTTTTCTCAAAAAACAAAAAACCTGAACATCATTATATGTACTTACATGCCGAAAATTTTTCTTTATAAAGTAATATTAATAAGTGAGAATATATACAGGGTGTTAGAAAGCAATGTAACACATTTATAGAACATGAGAGGAAGTCCAAATAAGTCGATAAGTTTTATATATGTGTCCAAAAATGAACGAGGTCATTTGGTATCAAAGCGAAGAAAAACTAACAAAGATAGAGTCGACCAAAATATTGTCTAAGCCGCTAAATAAACTATAAAAACAAAAAAATCTAATATGAAACATTTCTCTTAATATCTAATAGTCAAGATGTTATTTAGAAATTAAATATTGGTCAAAGTCGCCACAACATTTTACTTAGTACGTACGATTATTTGATTTTTTAAAACAAAAACACATCTAAAATGCCCTCTAAAAGGTAAAGAAAAAGTCTCATTTAATCGTACTCTTATAGTTTTCGAGATAGCAGAGGTAAAGCCCGTAAAAAAACTTCTTTTCACTGACTTACATTTCACACAATTTTTCGACTTATTTTGTCTTTTTACCTCTCGCTAAGAGAGGTATTGCATTCATGCTAAAAATCGCATATACAGATTTTATTGAATAAGCACGTTTTAAGGTCCCTACAATCCGATTTTATCATTTTTACGATGATGTCTGTGTGTGTGTGTGTGTGTGTGTGTGTGTGTGGATGTGTGTGTGTATGTGTGTGTGTGTGTGTGTGGGATGTTGGAAGGACGGTTACTCAAAAACTATAAGACTTTAAATTTTTTTAACTACGTATTTCCCAATCGGACATTCATGGGAAGATCTGAAAAGGTTTTGGTAACAATTGGACAACCGGAAGTAGAAGATTCTTGAAAAAAAATCTTTTAAATAATATTTTTTGAAATTTTTTCTTGATAATATTAAAGAAAAATAAATTCTCTTTCTGATACATTTAAATATTTTACAATATATTCTATAGATTTAGAGATAGAAGAAATATAGTATGTAAAATAATCTGTTATAATAAATTTTACAGCCGAAAGAATGGCCATGGAAAATAGTTGAAAATTTAATTTGTTTGTAACTGACAGATAATGCCAGTGTCAGAAATCCGAAGACATTACTGAAGACTTTTTCTGGGAAGTACATACATTATATTATTTCTTAATGTATTAATAGAATTGGAAACATTTCGAAAAATTAGAAGAGGACAAAATTTCTTCATCAAAAATGAATTTAAAATTAAACAATCTAAATATATATGGAATAGATATATGCGTAAGTAGAATTTTTGGTGTAGAGTGTAGGTATACAAGAAATGTTAAATACAATAGGGAGCGAGCAGTCATATGATTTTGTTGGCCTTGACAAGCAGATATGGGGGCCCATGTCAGAATGATAGCTAGTAATTATGTATATAGATGTCAAATATCATAATTTCTCATTCTAAATTTAGTGATTTTCCAATTCCATGTGGAGCAGAATTAAATGTTAAATATCTAAGGCATACAAGTAAACTTTAAACTCCTGGTGATAAATTAACTACGTAAATTTAGAAAATCTTGAAATTTTTAATGAAAAATTCTAACATTTGACATCTATGTACATAATTACTAATTATCATTCTGAAACGGGCCCACACATTTGCTTGTCAAGCCCAAAAATGTAACATTACCGTTCGCGCCCTATACTTATGTAACCAAAAAAAGGAAGTGGCGAGAGGTATTGTGCTGGCCACAACAGATTTTTCTCTATGTTTTATAAATGTGTTATATTCGTTTTTTAACATCTTGTATATGCATAAATTGTAAAAATGCTGTTACTGTTCTAGTGGTTCTCAAAATACGGAACCTATTTTTTTACCTCTCGCTAAGAGAGGTATTGCATTCATGCTAAAAATCGCATATCCAGATTTTATTGAATAAGCACGTTTTAAGGTCTCTACAATCCGATTTTAACATTTTTACGATGATGTCTGTGTGTGTGTGGATGTGTGTGAGTGTGTGTGTGTGTGTATGTGTGTATGTGTGTGGGATGTTGGAAGGACGGTTACTCAAAAACTATAAGACTTAAAATTTGTTTAACAACGTATTTCCCAATCGGACATTCATGGGAAGATCTGAAAAGGTTTTGGTAATAATTGGACAACCGGAAGTAGAAGATTCTTGAAAAAAAATCTTCTAAATATTATTTTTTGAAAATTTTTCGTGGTAATATTAAAGAAAATTAAATTCTCTATTTGATACATTTACATATTTTATTATATATTCCATAGATTTAAAGATAAAAGAAGTATAATATATAAAATAATCTGTTGTAATAAATTTGACAGCCGAAAGAATGCCATGAAAAATAGTTGATAATTTAAATTATTTGTAACTGACAGATAAATGTCAGTGTCAGAAATAATGAGTAATGAATTAAAAATGTACTTGGAGAATCCCTTAGTTCTTGATCTGTGACTATTATGGAGATGACAAGTCTAGGTTGAAGGACTTAAACTTGTTTCAAACATTATGGGACAATGTACACCAGTACTGTAGACTAGAGTAACTTTGAATTGCGAAAAAGCTATCAAATTCTTCTCAAGTAAGTTGTAAATATTGACAAAATCGGAGTGCAATCTATCCGTCACTTTATTAAAGGGAATTAAGGTTATTTAGATATAACAAGTATGAAAAAATAAAATGTAAAAGAAGATATATAAGAATAGATGCACAATCCTGATATATACATTTTAGACCGCCCAAAATTAATGTTTTTACTAGAAGAATATGAAGAGAAAGTAAACAAAGTTGTTCGAATTGAAAATTGCTGTTACCAGCCTAATATTTATATATGGTAAAGTCTACTTTGTAATTTATTGTAACATAATTTATGGTAAAATATCTTTATGTTGAGACATGCTATTATTGAATAATAAAGAAGTTTATACGTCATAGATTTATATGAATATATTATTTGTATTTATAAAAATATTCTTTGCTTTATGCATACAGCCAGGTAAAATATACGGCGAGAGGTTATGTGCTGGCCACATCAGATTTTTTATTTTAAGTGTAAACATATTTTTTATTCACTCATTATTTAGACAAATTAATTCTGAATTCAGTGATTTAATATTGTTATACCTGTTCATGACAATTTTGCATACAAAGTTTTTTTGAATTTGATTAATATATGGCTATTATAGGAGTGCCACGAATGGAAAAATTGAATATACTTTTTTCATATGTAGAATTAGAATGCCCTGACAGAAAGAAGTGAATATTTTGTTTTGTTAATTGATCATAAATGTCAACGTAAAGAAAACATTCACGTATTTCCTTTCATGGCATTCTAATTATTTGTAATTTTTTTCCATTCGTATTCCTTATTATAGCTATGTTTTAATCAAGTTAAAATAAAGTTTTATATGCATTTTTCTTAAAAAAATTCGTTATGTAGGGATAAAAAAATCACTGAATTCAGAATTAAATAATCTATCGAATGAAAAAATCAAAGATATATGTTCCCATTTAAAATAAAAATATATGTTCCGTATTTTGAGAACCACTGGTTGAAAAGTTATTTTTCTTTTCTTTATAAGTCTTGTAAAATATAAATTGTATGCCCATTTAATCGTCTTTGTAGTTCTTATAGTTTTTGAGATAGCAATGGTGACCCTGTGTGATGAACCAATTTATTTTTAGTATTAATTATAAGTGTGGAAAATGTAAATACGTATTCTACTTAAAATTTGATATTAAGTAAATATTTAAAGCTGGCAGGTGTCACATGCATGAAACCGATATAATTTTCTAAAACCGCGTATTTAATAACTGTTGTATTTATAGTAAAACATAGTTGGTAGTTATCAAATTTCATGTACTGCACGTTTAACTCTTGTCAAAATTTCAAATTGATTCTGCGCCACAATCTGTCATAGACTGTCAACCGTGGAAATTGTAATAGGTACAGAATTTAGTGAAATGCAGAATCGGTAAAGGCAAGACGAGAACGAATTTAGCCATTTTAATTAGACTTGTTTGTAGTTCATTGAGTGTAATAATACAAGTTGACAGTTACTTCCATTGTTGTAATTACAAAGGGAGAATATTAAAATGTTCCACGTTTAGAATTCACTTACCGCGTAGAATATTTAGAATATTATAAAGTTTGTACGGCATGATATAAAATTTTATATAAAATATATTTTGGTGACTAAGTATAATATATACGTATATATTAATACTTTTCTTTGTTACAAGTACGTGAACTAATAATTCTGCAACGAATACAAGTTTATTATGTTTCTGAATCACATTTTCATACAAGATTTTATGCATTTTCTTTTCATGAAAAATAAATAAAACAAATCTTACTAGTGCGGGAATTGGGTATTTTCCGTATTCATTTTTGTTTGAAAACATTCATTTTTTGCACCATTGTAGAAAATAGCTACTAAAGCGGTTAAACGGCCATCGCGCTGAGTGAGCATCTAAACTTGTCGATGACGTAATCGTCGCGAGCACCGGCGGAGTAAGCAAACAGGGTTGACCTGTTTAATTACTTGCAGTCGGCTGATCCTTTGTATTCGATGTTATTATCGCATCGAATGTTGAGGAATATTCTAGAACATGACACCGAACTATGTAAACTGCAAGGAAAACAGCCAGGCATTCTGACATTGAAGCGCATGGTGAAATGTATAGTTATGTGATCAGGAGTTGAAGTCATGCAGTTGAGTTGAGTCTAGTATGCAGTTTAGTTCAATGAGTGTAGAGAGATAGTCAGTGGAGTTCAGTTAGTTGAAGGCAGGTAGTTGAATGGTTATATAAATAAATAGTGATATAAATATAGTGACATAAATATCGCGTTGACAGTCTACAACAGTCTGAAACCGGCTGGGAGTCTACAATTGGAACGCGTAGTGAAATAAATGGAAACAATGAAATAAATAAACAGTTGGTGAAATAAATATCGTGTAAATAAATAGTCTTATGTTACCGTTTAAATAAATAATCTTAGTGTTTAAGTATTTAATATTATTTGTCTAAAATTATTATTTATATTTATTTAATTAAAGTGATTGTTATTTTAATTATTTCATTTATCGTTTAATAAACTTTTATTTTAATTAAAAATATATCTCTAATTTTTACCTTAATAAATAAACGTTACACTATTTATGTGAAATTGTACTGGTAACTCTTAATCGAGTTGTCAACATACAAAAAATAATATTCATCATTTACAATTTAATTGAAGTCAAATATCCAATCGTCGGATGAAGTGTTTTTAGTCAAATGATGTGCATTTCTCAATTTTTTATAATTGGTGTACTGGTGCACATATAGATGGAAGTATGGGCTGTCTGCACCCATTTAAAAGCATTATTTTTTTTATCGTTTGTTTAGGATTGTTTAGACAATTTTTTCATTTGTTTCTATTTTATATATTATGTACTATTGAAATAAATATATAAGTAATAGACATATTTAACTCTAAAAAAAATAAAAATCTTAATATTTTCGTTTAATATTTCCGAAGAATTTTAAATATTCATATTATTATTATTATTTTCATTTACGTTGAAAAAAATCCCGAAAATATTTTTGTATTAATAGCTGAAAGTAGGTCAATATACGTATAGAATAATAATAATAAAAAAAAAACATGACGAAGTTAAGTTGAAAATTCATAATTGCATTTGTGATGCATATGCAAATAATTATACATGTGTATGTACAATCCATGGAAAAACAAATTGGGAATTTATTTATTGTGCGTATTAGTGTCTGAATAATGTGAAACATATCGAGAGACCAGTATATTCAAATTTGTATTTGCAGTGTGGGTATTATGCTGACATAAATACCGAAATATAGTCGTTAATTCGATGGTAAACTAATACTCCATTTTAAAACTACATGGATTAAATTGAAACAAAGCTTACGGCATGTCGTAATTTGAATTTGACTATTAATTATATTTATATTCAGCCACAAATTTGCAGATATTCATTATTGGATCCGCTTGTTTATCGAGTTAGTATAAACGTTATACTAATGCATATAAATTTGCACGGTCCCTGGACAATAAAAACAATGTTAATTTAAACAAATTGACGCGTAGGCCAGCAAATACATATTACAAAGGATAGATCATACAGAATTGCAGATAATAGTGATGTTGAATTAAAAACTATTTTTCCGAGTGATTCGAAACATGCACGAGTATAGTATACTTCACATAAAACTGGCATTACGCAATAATGTTTAGCTTCTACGAGTAGGCATACTGCATTTGGTTTAAGATTGCAGAGGGCAGAGCTAGACGAGAGCGATATATGCAGCAGGTTAAATACAAATAGTATTAATTGAGGACGTTGTCGGAACTCGGCGGAACATTTTTCAAAGGGTAAAATATTAATTAAAACACTTGATGATGTAATGAACGACCATCTGGACTTAATCCAAACACCTTTACTTAAAGGTGTTGCCGAAACTTTCTAAGCAGCTCTGTAGTTTCTCAGTTGTCTAATACCTAGAAATTTGTATTTGCACAATATTTAAGGTAGGTTAAGAATAATGTATTTTTCACTCCTGATGATGGCATGTAGCCGAAACTAGTTGAACAATTATATTTATTTCGTGGACATCACCAAGTGTTTTAATTAATTTTTTACCCTTTCAATATAAATCTAAGTTTTATTTCGATAAAATAATTTTACAAGCGAAAGGTTCATACCCATTATTTGTAGGTGAAACATCTTATTTTAACTTTGTACGTTATTATTATTATTATTATTATTATTCGTAGATAATAATTATTTGTGATCCTAAATGTTTAATTCGTAGATATGGGCTTAATAGATGAAGAAGATTTTAAAGAAACGACGAAAGGCATTGTGAAAAATCATGGACCTCCCTAGAATTTGAAGCTAGGGCCTTCCTGTGTCGATTACGACGCTCTAACCATCTGAGCTACGAGTTTCCATCAAAATTAATGAATAATTCACAAGTTTTTTTACAAATCGTAACAAGTACACTCTTTACATGTGTAATCGTCAGGTACTATCTTTTTATGCCTTACTTCAGTTCTATGTATTTTGTACAAATTCCATACAGAAAATTACTTGCAAGAGATTCTTATATTTCGAGTAGAATTATAACGCAAGAATATTACGAGCCCAAACTCATATTAGTTTGTCCGGTTAACATTTTCAACAAACAAATATTATAAATCCTACGCAAATTTTAAGAAATTTTTAGAAATTCCTTTAGATTAGTTTAAAATATAGATTTTGAGCTTAGCAAAACTGAAAATGTTACTCATGTATTCGCCATTTAATATTGGGTTACATTGTTTTTATTAGTAATACCAGTTTAAACTCTATCAATTGAACTTGACAATGACATCTTTTTCATCTTTAACTTTTCCCACCGACACCAAATAATTTTAAATGGCATAAAAGTAACCCTTATGGTGCACTCTCCACGCCAGCAATGAGTACCCACGAGGTGACGCCTGGTAAATAAACGCCCGCACGGTACAAATATGTATCATCATTACCGAAATTTCAAATTGTGTATAAAGCAGATTGGCACACTCAGCAATGAGTAATATGCCGTGATGAAATATTTATTTATTTATTTTAATCTAAAGGGTTATAATCAGAGGAGATATATTTTCACTATGCACATATATATATATATATATATATATATATATATATATATATATATATATATATATATATTCTTGGATTAAAGAAAACATACTGTAATAAACATTATAATCATTTATTTTCTACAACTCAGCATTTTATTTATCATATTTAAACCATATAGAAACATAGTTATTAGAAATACAAAATAGTCTAATATAAAATCGTCAATTAGGTAATTTTGGTCTGCGACAGCGCTCGGCATTAACTAGAAAGATGAGGACATATATCTTCTAAAAATTGCCACTTCGTGCCAGTGGAAATCCTTCCGCAAAACCCTAAAATTAAGCATTTTTTTGCACTGCCGAAAGTATTAATATATATTATATATATGGTGCAAATCATTCACTTATACCATAAGGAATACATTACTGAGATAAATATGTAAAAATTTAAGAAAAATGAGTTTGGATTTTTTTTCTAAAAATATACCGAACTGTGAATTGGTGGAAGAAGTTTAAAATCGTATATCTCTCATACAGATGTTTATCCTTTGATTTTTATTTATAATTTTAAAACTTCAGTTTACGCTGAAGGATCAGTCCAAATTATTGATAAACTTCTAGAGCGGATTATAAATTCGTTTGAGATAATACTAAACATTTTTGATATTTTTCGACGAGTTCAGTAATCTCCGTGAGGACGTGCTCAAGCGTATAATGATGTTAGATATAGTTACATTTCCATTAATATTAATTAATTTTATATTATAAGATTTTTTGTCGATTGCTAAATGTGTGTATCTGTATGTGACCGCGGTTTCGGCCGCGATATCTCCTATACTAGAATTCCAAAAATTACAATTCTTGCGTATTCTCATTTGAAGATTTTAATAGTTTTTCTTGAAAAAACTCAGTTAAATATTATTATAACTTAAAGAATATATTATTCTCTGTACGATTTGATTGCATTTTATATTTCATATTGAACAGATATAGAGTTAAAGAATTGTAAAGATATTAATTTTCATAAATCAGCCAGCTATGCTAACTTAACCATGGAAACTGCTAATATATTTAGAAAATTCAAATTGTCAGATGCCAGTATCAATAAAAAGTAAATGAATGGAAGAATAAGGGAAATAACTCAAGTGTTAGACGTTTCTAGAAAGACATAAGAGAGACGATTACATTGGTTTGAACATGTCATGAGGAGAGATGAATATATTGGAAGAAGAATGAATATCTTAGTAATAGAAGGTGAAAGGAACATAGGAAGACCAAATATAAGATGAAAAGACTGTATTGAGCGAAAAGGAACTGAATTAGGACGACACGCGAAACAAAAATGAGTGGAAGAAGAAAATAAAAAATAGCAACCCCTTAACGACTGGGAAAAACTAAAGAAGAAGATGTTAGTGTCAAGTGCAATTTGCATAGTTTGTTTATGAAATAATTTTACTGGAAATATAGGATCTTTTGCAAGAAAATCTATGTATAGGGCGCGTGCAGTGACGTGACTTTGCCGACTTTGGCAAGCAGATAAGGGGACCCGTGTCAAAATGACAGCTATTAATTACGTCCATAACTGACAAATGTCATAATTTTTCATTCAAAATTTCATGATTTTCTTATTTTATGTGGTTTATTTGTTATCAGGAATATGGAATTCAGTTGCCGAGAAAAGGAATAAAAAAAAAACCAAAAAATGAAATGATGAATTATGACATTTGTCAGTTATGGACATAATTTATAGCTGTAATTCTGATACGGGTCTCCATATCTGCTTGCCAAGGTCAGAAAGTCACGTGACTGCTTGTGCCCTATATATATATATATATATATATATATATATATATATATATATATATATATATATATATATATATATATATATACAGTGTGTTAATTAAAAACCTGGCCATAGGCGTTTAACATGGGAAATCAGTTTTTCCTTGCGCAAAAGTTCCCAAATTATTTTAGACAAAAATACTTTAAATAAATGTTGTAGAGAATTAAATTCTGTACCCGAATTAGTAATCAGATTTTATTTTTGACATTATATAACCGAGAAAATCAATTTTAAATTGTTCTGGAGATAGCTGATTTATAGCAGTAGCCATGGAATTCAAACAAAATTTCGAAAAATTGTATGCCATCTTAACTGTCAAAAAAAGTTTGTGTTTTGTGATTTTCGCAATAACATATTTCTTTGAAAGTGTGGAACAGTTTTCTCATGAAGAAAAGCTTCAGAATATAAAATGATGGACAAATTTTGATTGAGTTGCATGGGTATCACTATAAATCAGCAATCTTCAAAAAACTTTAAAATTGATTTTCTCGGTTATTAAATGTCAAAAATAAAATCTTATTACTAACTCTGGTGCAGAATTTAATTCTCTACAACATTTATTGGAAGTATTTTTGTCTAAAATAATTTGGGAACTTTTGCGCAAGGAAAAACTGATTTCCCATGTTAAACGCCTATGGCCAGGTTTTTAATTAACACACTGTATATATATATATATATATATATAATTTCTTGCAAAAGATCCTATATTTCCAGTAAAATTATTTTATAAACATTTAATGTTATTATAAATATTAAAGAATATTCTATTATCTATACGAATTGATTGCATTATATATTTCATATTCAATGGATATAGAGTTAAAGAAATTAAATTTTATAAATCAGCCAGCTATGCTATAATCATGGAAACAGCTACTTTATTAAGAAAATTCTAACTAAAAAGAAAATGAATGTGGTAGACATGAGGATGTGGAGATAGATGTTGGGGAAGACACGGAAAGATGCGGTAAGGAATGAATGAATAAAGGAAATAACTCGAGTATTAGAAGTTTTTAGAAAGATACAAGATAGACGATTACATTGGTTTAAACATGTCATGAGGAGAGATAAAGAATATATTGGAAGAAGAATGAATAGCTTAGTATTAGAAATTTTAAGAAACAGAGGAAGACCAAAGATAAGATGGAAGGACTGTATTGCGGAAGACTTCAGAGAAAAGCAACCGAATGAGAACGACCCGCAAAACGGAAATGGATGGAAGAAGAAAATTAAAAAAAACCGTAACGAATGGGAAAACCTAAAGAAGAGGAAGATGTAAGGGTCAAGTGTCATTTGCATAGTTTGTTTATGAAATAATTTTACTGGAAAATTAGAATCTTTTGTAAGAAAAATTATGTATGGAATTTGTACATAATACACACAATTGACGGAAGGTATTGTGCTGGCCACATCAGATTTTTGATTTATGTTTTGAGTATTATTGCTGTGATTGAGATCAGTATTAGTATTAAACAAACTGGTACATATAAAAATCGGTACGGGGTACTTGATAAAAAAAATTTGATGTGGCCAGCACATTACAAATTCCATAGGGTGCGAGCAGTCACGTGACTTTTCTGACCTTGGTAATCAGATATATAGGCCCGTATCAGAATGACAGCTATTAATTATGTCCATAATTGACAAGTGTCATAATTTTTCATTCAACATTTTATTTTTTGCTATTGTTGGTTTTTTTTCGGCGACTGAATTCCACACTCCTGATAACAAATAAACCACATGAAATAAGAAAGTCATGAAATTTTGTATGAGAAATTATGATATTTGTCAGTTATGGACATAATTAACAGCTGTTATATTTGCAAAAGATCCTACATTTCCAGTAAAATTATTTCATAAACAAACTATGCAAATTGCACTTGACACTGACATCTTCTTCTTCTTTAGTTTTTCCCATTCGTTAGGGGTCGCTATTTTTTGTTTTCTTCTTCCACTCATTTCTGTTTTGCGTGTCGTCTTTATTCAGTTCCTTTTCTCTTAAGTCTTCCACAATACAGTCCTTCCATCTTATCTTTAGTCTTCCTTTGTCTCTTCTACCTTCTACTACTAAGCTATTCATTCTTCTTTTAATATATTATTCATCTCTCCTCATAATAGGTTCAAACCAATGTAATCGTCTCTCTTGTAACGATCTAGAAACTTTTATCATTGGAACCATTTCTCTTATCTTTTAATTCCTTACCTCATCTATCTCAAGATCCTCATCTCTGCCACATTCATTTTCGTTTCATTGATACTGACATCTGTCGATTTGAATTATCTGAATATATTAGCAGTTTTCATGGTTAGCATAGCTGGCTGATTTATGAAATTTAATATCTATATAATTCTTTAACTCTATATCTATTGAATATGAAGTATAAAATGCAATCCAATCGAATAGAGAATAATATATTCTTTAAAATTTATATAACATTAAATGTCAATAAATCATATTTAACTGCTTTTTTCAAGAAAAAATGTTAAAAGTTGCAAATGAGGGTACTTGGTATTGGAGTAATGCTATCCGAAAGAATCATCGCATACACACACATACAGACATCATCGTAAAAATAGTAAATTCGTATTCTAGGGACCCAAAAATGTGCTTATTCATTAGAAACTCACTATCAATTTTTTTGACCAAAGACAATACCTTCCTTACTTAAACGTGACGGAAGATAAAAACATGATTATATTTGTTTATTGATTTATATTTTTTTGATGCAATAAAAATTAATATTTCTGAAATTAGGGAAATGCTTCTACTATACAATTATAAAAATAAGATGACATATTTTTACAATGTTATGCAAGGATGGGTATTCTTTTTCTACGTATGGGCCACATTTAAAACTTCAGAATTGTCGCGGACCGCACATAGGTAGAAAAAGGGGGGGGATATAAGATGAGGAAAAAGTATATATATATATATATATATATATATATATATATATATATAAATAAAGAAAAACTTGATATGTATAAAGTTTATATTTTGTTTTACAAGTCGGAAATATTTGGGTCAATATTAGGCATGACTAATTTCAATGAATTTTTTCAGGTGTTCGTCGATTAATCGATTTCTTGTCTTGTTTTTAAATAAATTCATTTCAGAAAATAATTGCTCACATGAGTAAATGGTAGAAAAAAGAAATTAATTTTTTGCGGTATGTTTTCTTAAAGGGGCAGTTGCTAATAATATAACGACATTTGTTCCATAGATGTCGATTTCTATAAATTCATTTAAAATTGGACTTTACTTTTCATATATTATTTAATGAGTTCCATACATTTAAGCATAACCCATTCCTGCATCTACTAATTCAACCATTTTTTATTCTCTCCCCTCTATTTCCTAGGGAGTGATTAAAGCATGCAATTATTTTACCCTTCCCGTTTCGAATTTGAAAGATGGGGCGGTTGTTTTTCGCTTAGCCGTTTAAAGCAACATTAGTTCGCGTATAAATCCTGCTGCGGTACCAGGCAGCAGGAACGTGTGTGGTTAACATAGGATGTTACACTCACCTGGTTACCCAGTCCGGAAAATTCCGCGGCAGGACTATCATAAACAATAGTAACAGGAAAATGATGAAATGATGAGAAATTTGGAATATAACAAATTAATTTTAAAATTATTCACAACAAATATTTATAATGAGTTAACTAGTTATTGTGTAATTAATAACTCGAATAACAATGTAGTTATTGTGTAACTAAAAACTCGAATTCATGCATCATATAAATAATTATTATGCTCATAAAAGCACGCATTTTCCATAAAAGTTATAAATATAAATAATATGATCTCATACAACAATAAAACGCCTATGAATTATGTTTACTAAGGTACTCATAATATTATACCAGCAGTAAATAAAAATGTAAACACTGTCACTGGGTTCATAAGGTACTCACTCACAGTTAAGCGGTGTATTTGATTAAAATCGAAGCAATAATAATTGTTAATGATAATATGCAGATTGATTTACGTATATAAGGTGCAGCATATGGTTTTTTTAACTTTTTATAGACGAAAAAATACTTGTTATAATTTTTTTTGGAAGTCTTCAAACTATTAAAAATGCATAGATCTATAATAAAAAAACATGGTTAGGATGTAATGTAAAACTTATTAATTGTCAATCTGTATAAAGTTTTAATTTTGCAATACATTCGAACAATAATTTCGAGCAATGTTTTACGGAAACTTTATACTACCACGTATGATCGAAGCCACCGTGCGCACATCGTGTGTCGTCAAGTCAATCTGCTAAGCTGTCTGTCTATTTATAAGGCTCGCGCTGGCTTTCCTCCACGATCCAGCGATCGGAGAAACCATTTAAATATAGGTGCCGAGCAGACCAAAGTTAAGAATTACCAACTAAGCTCCTCTTTGACACTATTAGAGAGTCTTGAGGGCCAATTTTGTAACTAGAAAGTAACAGCGAATTCAAATACAATATAGTGAGTCACTGAAAAAGCGCCATCTTATTTTCTATTGTTATGACTGATTTCTATCGTATTGTGTACACTATACATACATTCAGTACTAGTCTGACATTTGTTCAAATTTCCAGCGCAAGGAAAATTTTAGTTACTTATTTTGTGGTTATATTTCCTTTGTGCATCATATATACATGATTTTAGATAAGATGAATATTTTAAGTATTTTCCAATAGACCAAAATAAATTTAAATTAATAATAATTAAAAGGAACTAAAAAAATAAATAACAATAATAATGTAATTAATAACAAACTAAACACTAGGAAAAATAAAAGAGCCGATAACTTACGTTTATTCGTAAGCATATACCATATTCATAAAGTTCAGGGAGCTGAATACGTATTCAGTCGGAATAAGCAACATGGCTGCCAAAAAAGTAGTAGAGATTATCTCATTCAGTATGAATTGGATTCGGTATAACTTCCTAATAAAAAAAATTGCTCCCCTGAGTAACTATTCATTTTTCACGCTACCAGTGTCCAAACGCCGCTCACTGCCTTCCACCAATCGCTGTAGCGAGTCAAGCTGCGCACTGGCTAAGCACATCCCGTAAACAGGTTTCGGACTCGTGCCGACCCGTTATCGCCTCCTATGCACACCCAGGAGGTCGCCTCCGCCGCCACTGTTTGTCTCCGTTGCCGTCGACTCCGGGTGCTTAAATACCGGACCCAGCCCAGCGACCGTTCTTTAGTGGGCGGGCGCCCACGGATCATTTCCTGCCTCAGGCTAGGGGTGACTCGACATTGAGCCAAATTAGCTTTTAAGTTTATTTCTTAAGAACGTTGGGAACCAATGGTTTATTATTTAATCATTGTGCTCTGCTTTTCATACACACTATTTCACTAAACTAATTCGAATGGCTTGGTTCTCTTGAGTCTTCTTGTTGATTGACTATTATCGAGAAGTTGAATAGGTTCTTCGTTGACGTGGTTAAGAAGTCTTCTTTCATGTTGTTGCGCAAAATTTCTAATTTCCTCTGCAACAGATTTTACTCCGAGGTCTCTGTGGATATCATTGTTCCGAATGTACCAAGGAGCGTTGATTATATTTCTTAATACTTTATTTTGGAAGGTTTGTATTATGTTGATATTGCTCTGTTTGGTACAACCCCACAGTTGAGTACCATATGTCCAAATCGGCTTTAGAACTTGCTTGTATAAAAGCAGTTTATTATGGGTTGATAATTCAGACCGTCTGCCCAACAACCAATACATTTTTCTATATTTAATATTAAGCTCTTCTGTTTTCGTTTTTACATGCTCTTTCCAATGAAGTTTCACGTCTAAGGTCATACCTAAGTATTTAGCTGTGTTAGCTCTTGGAATAACTGTGTTGTTAATTGACACCGGTTGATAATTTATTGTTCTGGTAGTGAAGTTGGTATGCGTTGATTTACTTTCATTAAGTTTTATACGCCACTTCTTTGTCCAAGCATTGATTTCGTAGACAGCGTGTTGCACATTTGAGTAGAATCTGTTACGTTCTCCGCTACTGCAAGAATCGCTGTGTCGTCAGCGTAAGTAGCAATTGTTGTTCCTTCTGTTTGGGGAATATCGTATGTATATAACAGATATAACACTGGTCCTAGAACGCTGAGCTTTTATTTGTTTGAGTTCAGAGAATTCGTCTTCTTGTTTGACTCTGAAATACCAGTCTGAAATATAAGAAATTATTAAGTCCGAAAATTGTTTAGGCAGCAAGATCTCCATTTTAAATTTAAGGCCCTCGTGCTACACTCTGTCAAAAGCTTGTGAAACATCTAACATGATAGCCGTACATACTTTCTTCTCTTCCAGAGCTTCTTCTATTATGTTTACAATTCTATGCACTTGATCAGTAGTTGCGTGATTATTTCTGAAACCAAATTGATGAGAAGGGATTATTTTCTTTGCTTCAATTATTGGTTTTAATCGTTTGAGAAAGAGTTTTTCAAAGAGCTTAGATATTGTCGGCAGCAGAGAAATTGGTCTATAGGATGTGACGTCATTCAACGGCTTACCAGGCTTATGAATCGTTACAACTTCTGCTACTTTCCAACAATCTGGTACTTGTTTTAGTCGAAACGATGCGTTAAATAGGTTCGTGAGTTTCACTATGCCTTCTCTAGGTAATTGTTTTAGAATTTCAACAGTTATAAGATCGTAGCTTGGGGTTTTTTTGTTTTCATTTTTTTATCTCTTCACATACTTCTTTGGGAGTGACATGATTAATTTCTTTATATGTTTGCTCTACATTTGATATCAGAATTTCTTCCTCTGCTTGATCTTCATAGGGTTGAAAGACTTTTTCTAAATGGTCTGCAAATATTATAGATTTATCTTTATTGCTTCTAGCCCAGCTTCCGTCAAACTTTCTGATCGGCGGGATTTGGGTCTTAGGCCTTTTATATTTCTTGTGGCTTTCCATAATGAATAATCAGTATCTTTATTATTTGTTAGGTTTTGTAGATAATAATTTATTGAGTTATTTTTTATTTCCTTTATTTTGCTTCTAATTTGTTGTGTGAGTCTATTTAATATATTTTTATGTTCTGGAGCTCTAGTTTGTTGCCATCTTCTTCTAGCTGTTCTTTTTTCACTTATCATGTTTCTAATTTCTTAGGGATAGCTATTTTCTTTCGGTCTGTTTCCGAGATTAGGAGTGCTTGACCAAGCTGCTTGTTGGATGTCAACAATAATTTTTTTAGACTCATTTTCTAATTGTTCTGTGGTCTTTATTGGGACATTTAACAAAATACAATAAGAAAAATTAAAAAATGGCCAAACAGGCCAGGTGTAGCCAAGTCAAAAAATTTGTTTATTTTTACTTGGGAAATTTACATACTACAAATAAAACAAATTTTAAATTTTGTTTAGATTATTTGTGGATTATTAATGTTATTATTTTTGATATTACATGAAATTAACATTTCAATAATTATTGTCGCATTATAACATATAGGTCCGATAGGAAATTAATAAAATTTAGAATTTTGAAATTCGTTCTATTTATCGTTTTGTATTCATTTAAATATATCTCTTGTTTATTATAGAAGCATATTTTAACTTATTGTGTTCTGTCTTCAATATAAGAATAAAAGTAGCTAACGTTATAAAAATATTAATAATAAAAAAAAACAATAATTTAACTAGATAAATAAAAACCAATGATACAAATTTTAAAGAAACATCAATAAAATCATTTACCTACTGTATTCATTGAAAGTAACTTTCATCACGTGACTGATTGTGTCTCATCCTTGTATAAAAATATGTTTTATTTACACAAGAACTAACATATGCTTTGGCCGGCGACATGCAACATACAGAGAGTGGCTGATTCCGTTTAAATATTTTATTATATATTCTATAGATTTAGAGATAAAAGAAATATAATATATAAAATAATCTGTTGTAATAAATCAGCCGAAAGAATGCCATGGAAAATAGTTGAAAATTTAAATTGTCAAAAAATGTCAGTGTCAGAAATCCGGAGATATTACCGAAGATTTTTTCCGGGAAGTACATACATTATATTATTTCTTATTGCATTAATAGTTTAATATTTAATATTATTGGTATATTACACATACCCTTCATATATTCTGTTACTTCCGACAATGAATTGGAAACATCTCGAAAAATTAAAAGAGTAGGACAAAATTTCTTCATAGAATGAATTTAAATTTAAAAATTCTAAATATATGGAATAGATATAAGAATTTTTGGTGTAGAGTGTAAGTATACAAGAAATGTTAAATACATTAAGGTGCGAGCAGTCATATATCATAATTTCTCATTCTAAATTTATTGATTTTCCAATTTCATGTGATTTATTTTCCTCGACAAGTCAATTCCACACTCCTGGTGACAAATTAACTACATGAATTTAGAAAATCTTGAAATTTTTAATGAAAAATTCTGACATTTATGTACATAATTACTAATTATCATTCTGAAACGGGCCTCCACATCTGCTTGTCAAGACCAACAATGTAACATGACTGTTCGCGCCCTATACTTAACCAAAAAAAAGGAAGTGGCGAGAGGTATTGTGCTGGCCACAACAGATTTTTTTTTAAATGCGTAAGACAAAATTTTGATACGTAGAGCTTATGCGTACGGTTATGAAAAAAAAGTAGTATTTCCTGCAACAAAATTTAATTGATAGTGTACATCTGTATTCATAAAAATATTTATCACAGTTGAAGATTATCATGGCTGGAAAATATTGCTCGGATTTTTATTTTTAATTTTATTTGAGCACTAGCAGATATAGATTTCGGTACAGCTATTTGTTTTCTTCGACAATGAAGATTTTGTGATATTTTGGTAATTTATTAGCACTATATATTAACATTAAAAAAGTAGCTGTGAACGAGGCTTACTTATTCTAATATAAAGCATGGATTTTTTTTTAAAATAAATAAAATATATCATCACGGCATATTACCCATTGCTGGGTGTGGCAAAAAGCTTTGCACACAGATTGCGATAATGATGATGACATATTTGTACAGTGCGAGCGTTTACCAGGCATCATCTCACGGGCAGTCGGCGTGGATAGTGCACCACAGGGGTCAATTTTGTGCCATTTAAATTTCGAAATATTTGGCATCGGTCGGGATCAAATCCGGTTCGGCAGGTTCGCGACCAGACACTCAAGCACGCGGCCACAAGGTCCCATTTTTTATTAAATAATTATTTGGTGCACAATTTTTTTAAAATTAAATTTATTTTTCTACAATTAATGAATAGTACTAAATTATAAAACACGCTAAATTTGCAAAACCAGGGTGAATATTTTATTATCATGGCCAACTAATATTGTGATCTTAATTCATAAATACAAGTATTTTTTATATTTATTGGGTTTTAAATTATATCGTAGATAAAATATTGCACGATACACATACGTAAAGCTTCGTTAGTCACTCACGGGTCTTAAAACTCTCGCTACGCTCATGTTTAGTCTGACCCATTCCTGACTAAATACTCGCTTTACGTATTTGTTAGTGTTATCAACTTCAAAATTATAACATTGCTTAATAATTATGAAATACAAATAAATTAAACCGAAATATGAAAAACACGTGTTAAATACTCAATATTATGGTAATACTTATTCTTTCTATATATCTATTATTTTCTACTACCAGTTTTGTGTTTTGTAATTGAATTTTGCTACTTTAACAACGTTTTAATACGTTTAAATACATGACCATGACAACAAAAAATATTGAACTACTGTATTCTTACAAAAGTTAATTTAGATAATATTTATAAAATAAATAATTCTTATTTGTATGAAATTTACTTTTACTAATTCATTTAATCATAATTTTTGAATATTACATAACTAACTTATAACATCAACACAACTATGATTGCAATACTATAAGATCATTAAAAAATATTATAAGCCAATTTTTTGTTATGAAATTTTTGTCGACAATGTAAACTGCTGAATGCGAAAGTTTTTTTTTGCTCGGATTACTTGATATTTTGTAAAATGTTCCTTACTTAAATAACTATTGGTGATGTGTGATATTGGCCATTTTAGACTTTTTATTACTAATTTTTGTCCTGTGTCATCGTCTTGTCGTTTGCACAGTGGTTAGTATCAGTACGGTTTAATGTTTGGGAAAGTTAGAGAGTGAGAGCTTTTAGCTGCTAAATATGAGAATAAACAGAGGCTGGCACGCATCCCGCACGAATGAAGATAAATGCCTAGTGCGCACCGGCGAATTGTGACCAACAATTCACCCCGATCATACTCTACCTGAAACTCGGAAGCGAAAATACAAATTATTCCACCGCCCATACACACATCCAAAATCAATGTACTCAAATTGTTAATTCCTAATGAAATGTACAAAACACAATAAAACTGAATATTTTATCGTATTTTTGTTACGATTTACCTTTGATTTATTTGAAATTTCAAATAATAACTGTGGTGTATTTAAAGTTTATAATATTTAGGTTGGTTACTTATATTTATTGCTATTAGCTTTAAATTAATTATAACAGTCTTACACGTTTTTTACCACTTAAATCCTCTTATCTAAATTCCAATTTCAATTACGAGTATAATAACATTAAATTTCAGGTTTATATTTAAATGAAATTACTGGATTTTTTTTCTTAGTTTGTCACATAATATATCTACAATTAGGGTTGCCACCTTTCAAAAATTGGAATAGAGCACAAAAAGAATCACAGAAAATTATGAACACAAAGTTACAATAATAGTATATTATTCAATGAGCATGTAATGTATGCTGTTACTCATGAGGATGAAGTTTGCATCACGAGCCGGAAGGCTAGTGATGTAAATCATTCGAGTGAATAATAGCCATTACATGCGAATAGAATACTCTGCTTTATCCACAACTGTCAAATAGTAACAGACTGTACTATTCTAAAATCAAAAATAACCTAATAAATTTTAGAAAATTAATTGTTTACAAACATAAACATAGTTAGCGTAGATCCTAGGTATTTGTTATAACAAAATTATGAAGTGATTTGACATTTAGCAGGAAATTTTAAATCGACTATTTAGCTACATTTTAAGCTTAAGAAGAAAATAAAACTATAAAAAATGAGAAAACTAGTATAATTTTAGCTTTTTATGTGGAAAAAATTACATATTAAAAATAATTTGATTGTACTTTTTGAAAGGTAAGATTTGAATTTGACATAACGATTGAATATTATTCCATCGAACTGTCAATATTATTCAATTAGCAACAGTAACTAAGGTCATTAATTGATAAAAAACGGTAGAATTATGTATATATTATTTGATAGTTATATTATCTACCTATCGATTAAGTACACGCTTCTTGCATAACAGCATAACATATAGAAATAAAATAAATATGTAATTGAGTGCTTAACGGCTTAATTCAATCTTGTTTCGTAGCATTCGACTCAACGTCTAACCCAGAGCGCACCGTCTACTAACATATAGGGATGCAACCGATACCGATACATCGGCAATATTGTCTTTTAGTCGATATATCACGATCGGCGATATTTATTGGTTAATACACGATTCTCAGCATTTCGTTTCAATCGACTAAGCTTCCAACGTCTGATCCCTGATTCCCACAAAAAAGCCGAGAAATATCTGAATGCCCTTAATAACACAAGACAAGCAGACTCAGAAGTACTGTGGCAGGTCTCATTTAGACAAACTTGCGAAATTGCTTGTTTCCGCACAATTTGTGGATGATGTATTTTTGAAATAAAAATATTTTACTTAAATGTTAATTGTATTTACTAACTTTCCGAAAGGTATGGACAAAATTTGTGTTGCTTAATTTTGATCATTAAATAGGTATTAAACTTATGTTATGGACGACATATTCATCGCAAAAGAGGACGGAGAACAATATTGAGTAAAGGAAGACGGGTGGCAACCCTATCCACAATGTTAAGTGGTATTAACGTTAAGCTAAATTTCCAGAGAAATTATATTCGACTACACACGTTATTCCGTGCACAGTACGGCTGCACTGGGTCCGTTTAATAAATAACCACGGCGGCCGCACGCCTTGTGACATACATAGTACGTCATAAGCGTGCACAGATATTTGGTAATTTTGGTGCTCAATAATTATGGAGGAGAAAATAAATTAATACTAGTTTTGTTTGTTAAGTTAATGGGAGAGGTCTGGAAAAGGAAATGAAATTCATATTCTTCATATTTCTTCATAAATACCATATTTAATATTTCACCATAAATATTAGTCTTTACAGTAACATAAGTCGCTCATAAGGAACGAGTTTTTAAATTCGCCTATTAGGTCACCAACATCTATTTCTATAAATGCCGTTTGCTCAACATACGGTAACATTAAGTACAGTAAAAAAATTTAAAGATGTCCGATCAAGGTCGTCTACGAATTGTATGAATTCAGATTTTTGCTCCGCGCATTATGACAAATTCAGTAGTGTCGTTTGCTTAGTTTTTATGAGGGTACGTAAGATACTACAGTTATTTTATTATTATAAAAATATATATTACAGGAGAAACATTCAAAATTCAAAAATAAGTCAACTAGTAAGTTTATAAGCAAATGTAAAACCAAATATGTTAAAAATAAGATACTGACACAATGTCAGTGTCAGTGACTCTGACAGAATATAACGTTATACGTACGGCTATGAATCCAGGTAATGTATCTGTATTAATAAATAAACTTACGTTACAGCGAAAGTATTATCAATAACGACCATCGTTTATATATGGAATGTCCTAACTTAGTCGAAACAATATGAATTTTTGAAAGACAAGCGTGTTATATCCATCCTTATCACACACTCTTAGAGCCTTTGCAAAAGAAAGAGATAAATATATGCCTATTTGTTAATTCGTTCGTGATACAGGTGCCCTTGATCGGACATCTTTCAAAAATTTTACTGTACAGTAAAATTTTTGAAAGATGTCCGATCAAGGTCGTCTACGATTTGTATGAATTCAGATTTATGCTCCGCGCATTATGACAAATTCAGTAGTGTCGTTTGCTTAGTTTTTATGAAGGTACATAAGATATTATTGTTATTTTATTATTATAAAGATATATGTTACAATAAAAGCATTCAAAATTCAAAAATAAGTCAACTGGTAAGTTTATTAGCAAATGTAAAACCAAATATGTGGAAAATAAGATACTGACACAATGTCAGTGTCAGTGACTGACACAAAATAACGATATTCGTACGGCTATGAATTAAGGTAATGTATCTGAATTAATAAATAAACTTACGTTACAGCGAAAGTGTTATCAACAACGAGCATCGTTTTAAAGTGGAATGTCCTAGCTTAGTCGAAACAATATGAATTTTTGAAAGACAAGCATGTTATATCTATCCTTATCGCACATGCTTATAGCCTTTGCAAAGGAAAGAGATAAATGTATGCCAATTTGTTAATTCGTTCATGATACAGATAACCTTGATCGGACATCTTTCAAAAATTTTAATGTAAGATAGTCGATTTTGGCTCATAGTGGATCGCAATTTTGTTTTTACAAGTGCCAACTTTGAAAAACTTCGCTCACACGAACAACTTGTTACAGGAATTACAAATAGAATTTGTAGCATTTTTCTATAATTAAAGTATTTTGTTCTCCTATCTTCCTCGTCAAGCCAATCTAGCCAATCGTAAAGCCTAACTGGAGGATAATTTACGCTTTGTCTAGCTTTTAATAATTTTATTTCAGTCTTTAGTTCACAACATAAAATATTTTTTTTTAGAAAGTATCTTTTTGATCATTGGTGTTCGAATTTAATGGAATACACCTTCCAAAAGAGTCAGTTATAGATGTAGTTTTTTGAGAAAATTTACTATTTAACGTTTGTTCGAAAGAGTCTAAAAGAGGGTAAAATGTAAAATACTTAATTTCATCTTTTTACCTGCCGTCACCTAAGGAAGGTATTTTTTTTGGTCAAAAAATTCAATGATGAGTTTTTACAATAATTACAATAATAGGAGGAGTCTAAGGTTAAAAATATATATAAAACTAAAACAATTACCCCTTAACCTTAAATAATAATATAAGCTAAAAGCTAAATACGTATTTCGAGAACTAAGTTCTCATCATCAGTAGAACAAAACAAAAGTTTAAGCAGAGAAGTTAAGATTACTCAACATGTAAACCATGTCAGAGGTCTAACAACTCTGAACAAACAAGGGAGAGAACTGGGATTATATAGGGATAGGAGTCACAGGTGAATGAATACCAATTAAAACTAAGATTTAACGTCCAATGAAATTTAAGATTTAAAATGTCCTATTAAATTTAAGTTTCTATTAAATCGAATAATTTAGAATTTGGTATGGGACCGAAATCTGCGTTCATCAAGTTATTTTTAAATTTATTTATTATTAAGCTCTCGTATGCATCTAAATATCTATCATTATTAATATTCTTTAAAAGTTTAATGTTAGAATTGTTAATTTTGTGATTATTAATGAACATATGTTGAGCCACGCTAGATTTTTCGGGATTACCGCTTTTTAGATGATAAAAATGTTCTTTAAACCGAGTGTCAATTTGCCTTTTAGTTTGCCCGATGTAAACTTTATTACAATCATTACAGCTAATTTTATATATACCGGATTTTTTGTTAGTGTCAATTTTATCTTTAGGATTACCTAATAGAGATTTAATAGTATTACTTGATTTGTAAGCCACGGTTAAATTTTGATTTTGAAAAATTTTATTTAAATTTTTAGAAGCGTGATCGTACGGTAGTGTTATGTATTTATTATTATTTTTATTATTAAATGGTGTTAATGTTGTAAAATTAGAAACGGATTGGCGATGTTTAAATTTATGAACTAATTTATCTATAGTTTTAACCGGGAAACCGTTATATTGAGAGATGAGTTTTTAGTGAATAAGCATGTTTTAGGGTCCCTATAATACGATTTTACCATTTTTACGATGATTTCTGTATGTATGTATGTATGTGTGTGTGTGTGTGTGTGTGTGTGTGTGTGTGTGTGTGTGTGTGTGTGTGTGTGTGTGTGTGTGTGTGTGTGTGTGTGTGTGTATGTGTGTGTCTGTGTGTGTGTATGTGTGACAAAAGTTTCGGATCATATAACTTTAATACCACGATTCCAAAAGTTATAGTTTTTTCGTATTCATCAAGTTTACATCCAGAAGAACAAGTGATTAGATTTTGGTTATAATTGGTGAACCGGAAGTAGCCTCATTTGAAGATTTAACAGTTAAATATGATTTATTGACATTTAACGTTATTAATTTAAATAATATATTATTCTCTATACGATTTGATTGCATTTTATACCTCATATTCAATAGATATAGAGTTAAAGAATTATAAAGAAATTAAATTTTATAAATCAGCCAGCTATGCTAACCATGAAAATTATTAATATATTCAGATAATTCAAATTGACAGATGTCAGTATCAATGAAAAGTAAATGAATATGACGGAGATAAGGATGTTGAAGTACATGTTGGGGAAGACACGGAAAGATACGATGAGGAAATAACTCTAGTGTTACAAGTTTCTAGAAAAATACAAGTGAGATGATTACATTGGTTTAAAAATGTCATGAGGAGAAATGAAGAATATATTGGATGAAGAATGAATAGCTTAATAATAGAAGGTTCGAGAAACAGAGGAAGACCAAAGATAAGATGGAAGGACTGTATTGCGGAAGACTTGAGAGAAAAGGAACTGAATGAGAAGGACACGTAAAACAGAAATGAGTGGAAGAAGAAAATAAAAAATAGCGACCCCTAACGAATGAAAAAAGCTAAAGAACAAGAAAATGTTAGTGTCAAGTGCAATTTGCATAGTTTGTTTATGAAATAATTTTACTGGAAATATAGAATCTTTTCCAAGAAAGTTTATGTATGGAATTTATACATAATACACAGGATTGACGGAAGGTATTATGCTGGCCACAACAGATTTTTTATTTATTTGTAGATTCTCAATATTTGGTGAGTAGTCTATACTGCGAGGAATTTTCCTTTTTCGTGGACGTGGTATTTCTATTTCTAATTTGTCACACTTTTCTACTACTTTTGTATACATATCATCGTATATAGCTTCATCATTTCTATAATTATGAAGAGCTTTTGACGAAGATTGAACTGATATCATAGATTTGTTTAAATTATTTGAAATAGACTGTAGTTGTTTACTAGTATAAAAATCATTTGAAGTAAAGGTTACATTATTTCTAAACAAATTATAAAATTGAAAGATTTCAATTGATCAATTAAACTTTTTTCTTTGGCTCTAGCACAAGAATCTGTCGACTCGGCAATTATTATTTCAAAAGCTGAATCAAGTATATCATACTGTTCTTTGACATCAGCTGAAACTGCTTCAGCACGACAAGTTTCCACTTGATTGAGGGGAATATTTCAATTATTTATGAGTGTACAGTTTATGTTACATTTTTAGTATACTACGTACTGTTATCATTTTGTAATGGGGGTGCCCGGGCACCCCCAGGCACCCTCGCGTGTACGCCTATGCGCTACACCGAGTGTCTGACAAACGAAAATATAGTCCACATTTACGGCCGCACCACGGTTTTGCTTGTCATATCCAATTTGTGACATATTAATAATAATTTTCAACATTTCATGAACATATAGGTAAATATGCATTATTCTAGATGAAAACAGGTCGTTTCCCATCTCATTAGTCATACATTGGAGTAGTCGTAGATACATAGATGTTCATTCTTATAAATAGTTATTGCAAGTAATGCATTATGAAACAACACAAAATTGAGGAGTTTTTGGCAAAAACAACCTTAGTCTATTTTTTTGAATTTGAGATAAACAAACCAAAAACTTTCCAACTTCCTTACTGTTAAAGATTTCTGTAAATTAATTTAACTCAGAACCATGTGTAAATATTATAAAATTGTGTAGTGTATATTACGTAATAGAAAAATAAATATTGATGTGCAATGATATAATAATTATAGTCGGCATCAAATAAGTATGGGCTGATGCTCAACTTTTTCCCTTCTCCGCACCCTGTCGCTTGCTCAGCGGTGTTGCCGCTTCATAACTTAGCATTTTCAATATTCCCCTTGCATTGGCAATAGTGTAAGAATCTCCAGTCCATACTTATTTGATGGCACGTACAGTTATTTTTATAAAACAAATTGTAGAAACGAACTTTTTGTGTGAAATAGTTTTACAAACTTTTTTGCATCCTTGAAAGTATATGTCATATTTACATTATTTGGACTATGTTTTTACCAAAAACTCCTCATTTGCTTTTCGTACTTTGTATAATATGGTGTAATTTTTTACCTATAATTTTGGAAACAGATTAGCTTCTTGCCAGAAAAAGTTTAATTGCAAGCATTCTGTATATTGAAAGAAATTTAATGTGTCCATTACTATTCAATTTTATCTTTTTTCCTGACATTCAGAGCACTCATTTGTTTTTTTATTTGTTTCTTTTGCCTAAATAAATGATTCAATATATTCAAATAAAAGCTTTTTTCGGTTTGTAAATTTAATAAATTTAGTTCTACATGTAGGTCAGTAAATAAATCAAAGGTTTTTAAATATTTTGTGCTAATTATACTAAAACATCCCTATATCTGGTATTTTATGCCGTCCTAATTAGTTATATATCATTTTGATACTTATTTACATATTGCAATTTGTAAAATATTTTTTTGTTTTTTTTTCTACATCTACCACGAATTTTTTTTGCAAGTTAATTAGCACAGACATTTTGTATTATTTTCTTCGAAGTTTAAATTAATAGCTAATGGTCAAATGTAGTTTTAGAAAAACGCATGAAATTTAAAGTGGAAAAAGTATTTTATAATTATACACGTGCAAAATATAGCGTAAGTTTTTGTGAAACTTCAGATTTACAACTTGATTAATAACGAGTCTAAAAATAAAATATACAAAAGTGCAAACATGCAAACGCGCTATTTTAATTAATATTTGCTACTAACGAGCTCGATGTAAGTACCTACGTGTTTTTATAACAAAATATATAAGACTTTAAACAAATATATTATTCATATAAGCACGATAATTGCCGTGAGAAGATATTTCACCTTAGTTACTAACAATCATGCACATACCTATAAACAGTCAGTAATCATATTTTGGAAGTTTTAGTGAAAGCAGTTCGCAATGTTTGTCTGATACAATAATTATTAATGCATTTTTATGGTGCATTTTGATAGAATTTCTGCAAACATTTTTTGTGTTAATTGTTGTCGGTAGCAGTAAATGAAGTCCCTGGCTCATTGTTGTCTTTATATAGTACGAGTATGTTATTACAATAAATTCTTTTTAATATTGCGGTAATTTGTAAATACTTTTTGAAATATCACTAAAAATTGGTATCGAAAATTCATTTAGAAGATTATAGCGTAGAAATAAACACGAGGCAAGTGTTAAGTGTAACGATTTAATTCCTCATTTAGCCATTAAAATGGAATATTTTGAAATTAAATTATGTTGACAAAGAATCAACACGCATGATTGCTGAAAAATAATTAATTAAACAAAGACAATATTTCAGAATTTTAACCAAGAAATATTTTTATGAAGAATTATGTATATATTTTTTAATTGATATTGAAAGAAATGTATATTAGATAATAAATGGTAATAGTTGTAATGCAATGTGACGCCACTCCTGTTGGTGGCGGGGTCTTGGTGGCGAGGTCTTCTCTATCGTCGGGTGTCGGTTTTGCTCGGCCGCCATCCGCGGCGGTTTTCTGAAAAGAGAGGACTGCTGGGTAGCTTTTGCGAAGGGAGGCCAAACTTTTTATTAGAAAATCACGTATTGATCTTAACTAACTAGTTTATTATGCCCAAATTATATAAATATAAGATTAATAAATAAAGAATGAAAACCCTTTTCGTAAACTGTGATGGAACTGCGATTAATTTACTAGGAAACTGTGCTTTCGCGATAAGGCAATAGGCACATAATTTGACGGTGGTAAGTAAAACAAATAAAAAGATATAATGAAAGATAAATTACGAACGGACTCCTCTACGGTAAGTATCGGAGATACAGACGGCGATTTATCTCGGCGAGCAGCGAAATACACTCACCAAACTCGATTTAAAATATCGGCGGGAAACTCTAGTACTGAAGCGTCTTCAACGCGTTGTTGACAAATCAAACTCAGGAAAGGTTCTCGACCAAGGAGCCCAGATTTTGAGCTCGTCTCGGAAGAACTCATTTCTTTAGACGTTGTACGGCTATTTATACCCGAGATTTTACAAATACGAACAATATCTCGCATACGAGGGGTGACAATTTAAACTTTGATGGTGTGTGGTGGCGCTGCTGACGCCCACTCGACGAAAAAGTAAATTACCAAAAATTGTAACTTTCGCAGACAGTTACATTTTGCTTTACAACACACAAAAAAGTAATAACATATATTATAAAATAATATTTTATAATAATAACAATGTTTGAGCATGCCATTGAAAAAGCGCTGCTCACTTCTCGGCGGTAAAACATAAACATAACTAAATAACAGCTGACAGTTTTAGCTGTGAAATAATTGTGAAAACAAATATATAATAAACACAAACTATTATCAAATAAACAGTATGAACCAGTATTAAACAGTGTACAAGCTTTGTATTTCCATTTTAAAGCGTATAGGTAAGCCCAAGGCCGGACTAATACCGTTGGGGGCGCTAAGCACAACTCATTGGCCCCCCCCCCTCTATCAAATAAATCGTCTTAAACTCAAAAAATCTTAAGTGGCCAGCACAATATCTTCCGTCAATCCTGTGTATTATGTACAAATTCCATACATAAATTTTCTTGCAAAAAATTATAAATTTCCAGTAATATTATTTCATGCAAATGGCACTTGACACTGACATTTTCTTCTTTTTTAGCTTTTCCCATTCGTTAGGGGTCGCTATTTTTTTTTCTTCTTCCATTCATTTCTGTTTTGCGGGTCATCCTCACGTCAAAATTTTTCATTCAAAATTTCATTTTTTGATATTTTATGATTCCTTTTCTCGGTAACTGAATTCCACACCCCCAACATTTGTCAGTTATGGACGTAATTATTAGCTGTCATTTTGACACGAGTCCACATTCATATCTGCTTGCCAAAGTCAGTAAAGTCACGTCACTGCACGCGCCCTACACATAAAAGATCCTATATTTCCAGTTAAATTATTTAATAAAACTATGATTTAGATTTTCCCATTTGTTAGGGGATCGCTATTTTTTATTTTCTTTTTCTACTAATTTTTGTTTTGCGTGTCGTCCTCATTCAGTTCCTTTTCTCTTATTTCATTTTATATTTGGTCTTTCTATGTTTCTTCCACCTTCTGTTATAAGCTATTCATTCTTCCAATATACTCATCTCTCCTCACGACATGTTCAAACCAATGTAACTTCTCTCTTATATCTTTCTAGAAACGTTCAACACTACAGTTATTTCCCTTACTCTTTCATACATTTACTATTTATTGATACTGACATCTGTCAATTTGAACTACCTGAATATATTAGCATTTTCCATGGTTAAGTTAGCATAGCTGGCTGAATTATAAAATTTATTATCTTTATAATTCTTTAACTCTATATCTGTTGAATATGAAATATAAAATGCAATCAAATCGTATAGAGAATAATATATTCTTTAAGTTATAATAACATTTAACTGAGTTTTTCAAGAAAAACTGTTAAAATCTTCAAATGAGGGTACTTCTGGTTGACCAATTATAACCAAAATCTAATCAAGTCTGCATATTGTTGTAAGGAAGAGGAATACGCAAGAATTGTAATTTTTGGAATTCTAGTATTGGAGATATCGTGCACGAAACGGCGGTCCACACACACGCACACACGAACACACACACGCACACACGAATACACACACACACGAACACACACACACACATACAGACATCATCGTAAAAATAGTAAAATCGTATTGTAAAGACCCTAAAACGTGCTTATTCAATGAAAACTCACCACCGAATTTTTTGACCAAAGACAATACCTCCCTTACCTATAGGTGACGGAAGGTAAAAAGGGGTGTGTTTGTTGTACAAAATATATAAATAAGAATTGATTACGAATAAACATATTTAAAACTGCTATTTTAATACAGAAATGTCATATTCTTTTCAGAAGCGTAATGTTCTACTATACATCTCGTAGGTATCTCACGGCGTTTGGCGTTGTATTGGTGCGGGAAATTTTAATCAGCCAATAATTTTTTAAACATATGTTTTGAATATTAATGATTTTATTTAATGCGATATTTATTAATGGTTATTTTGATGCGATTATATTACAAAATAGCGGTTACTGTTTTATTGAAACGAATTGTTAAAATAAAGAGTATGTTTTATTTTTGAACATAATTTAAATATTTTTTTTTTGGTTTTATCTATTTGTTAAAATAATCAAAAACATATGTATATGTATGTATATATATATATATATATATATATATATATATATATATATATATATACATCTGGGAAAAAAATATTTGATGAAAATTCTCGGGGGCCCCTATTCAGCGGGGGCCCTAAGCACTTGCTAAGTTTGCTTATGCATTAGTCCAGCCTTGGGTAAGCCTAATTAATACAACTGTTTATGAATCTCTATTCAAGTTGTTTTCAGTCTTACATAATTTATGGTTGGCTACATTTACAGGTACGCACTAATTCGGTATTTAACAATGTTAAAAATGCTCTACATAGTAGGTTTTTATATTCTAATAACGATGATACATCGGCAGTGTGTCTCAGAACAACAATAACACTACTGCAGTGACAGATGATCACAAAACTACACAGAAATTATCACATAAGACAGCTACGGCAACAATCTGAGACGAGATTTGTATAGTCACAGCAGTCCATATTGGAAAACTTTGTAATTTCCCTTTATAATTTTACTATTTTAGGTATTTTTCATATACTAGCAAGATAGTGTATCGAGTCAATCAGTCTCGAAATTTGTTAATTAGCACGCTAACATTAAATTTATGTAGTATAGAACAATATTGACTAATATTAGTTAAATCTTTTTCATTTTTTACTTGAACTAGTCCTTTGTTCTTCTTTATAGCATTTTAAGTTCACAGGGATTATATATTCCTGTTCCAGTTTATGAAATGCATTCAGGGTGTCCGGATATCGAAGGCCACCAATGTGTTACCAAATCACACAAAGTACTCCAGGTCAACCATATGAAAAACGATTTGATACTCCAGTAATCAGCTGACAGCTACGTGCGCCAAGCGGAGGCGCTGTGCCGAGACGTACTACAAGGAAAAACACATGAATTTATATAAATTGTAAAACATATTTATTATTTTCTTGATTATGACGGAAAATCTGGAATTTCTATCCCTAGTTATACCCATAATTTACAAAAAATTAATCTGTAACTCCAAAAGCGCGACCAATAGAGAAACAGTTACATGACCAAGGCGACACAAGCGGCCGCGCTAGTTCAAACGAGATGCTCCAAAAATCGGGTATAAAAGACAGCTATCCGAACGTTTAATGTTAGAATTGTTAATTTTGTGATTATTAATGAACATATGTTGAGCCACGCTATATTTTTCGGGATTACCGCTTTTTAGATGATAAAAACATTAAACTTTTAAAGAATATTAATAATGATAGATATTTAGATGCATACGAGAGCTTAATAATAAATAAATTTAAAAATAACTTGATGAACGCAGATTTCGGTCCCATACCAAATTCTAAATTATTCGATTTAATAGAAACTTAAATTTAATAGGACATTTTAAATCTTAAATTTCATTGGACGTTAAATCTTAGTTTTAATTGGTATTCATTCACCTGTGACTCCTATCCCTATATAATCCCAGTTCTCTCCCTTGTTTGCTCAGAGTTGTTAGACCTCTGACATGGTTTACATGTTGAGTAATCTTAACTTCTCTGCTTAAACTTTTGTTTTGTTCTACTGATGATGAGAACTTAGTTCTCGAAATACGTATTTAGCTTTTAGCTTATATTATTATTTAAGGTTAAGGGGTAATTGTTTTAGTTTTATACACATTTGTAAGATTGAATTAATGGGTTTAATTCGCGATAGAGCATCAGCGTTCGCATGTTTGTTCCCAGGTCTATAAGTTACCGTAAAATCGTATTTTGCAAGGAATAGAGACCAGCGTGTTAACCTATTGCAAGGATCTTTGGTTGACATTTGCCACTTCAGGGGTTGATGGTCTACTATCACCTTAAATGGGCGTCCGTATAAATAACAATGGAAATGACGAATTCCCCAAACAAGAGCGAGTCCTTCGCGATCGGTGGTACTATATTTTTGTTCAGTTTCGGTGAGCTGACGGCTCGCGTACGCCACTGGTAATTCAGCTCCGTCAATCAACTGGCTTAAGATAGCGCTTATCGCGAATCCAGAAGCATCCGTACTCAGTATAAATTCACGATTAAAATCGGGAAATTTAAGGATGGGCTCTTTCCATAATGCGTCTCTAAGTTTTTCAAAAGAATTTTGGGCTTCATCATTCCAATTAAAACGGGTGTTCTTTTTGGTTAAAACGGTTAATGGCTTAGCTATTACCGCAAATTGAGGTATAATGCGTCGATAAAAACCTACTAGACCTAGAAAAGCGCGTATTTCCGTGACAGATTTTGGTACCGGATAATTTTTAACAACTTTTATCTTATCAGGATCTGGTTTTATCCCATTTTTACTAATGATATGGCCAAGATATTTTGTTTCATCGGCCATGAACGTACATTTTTCCAGATTTAACGATAATTTAGATGACCTAAGACGATCAAAAATGTCTTTTAATTTTGAAACATGTTCATCATAATTTTCACCACTAAAACAAATAATGTCATCTAAATAAACATAACAATGCGTTTCTGTGAGACCTGACAATACAACGTACATTAAGCGTTGCCAAGTGCTTGGACTATTTACTAGGCCAAATGGCATGCGAGTACATTCGTAATGTCCCCATGGTACTGAAGATGCTGTTTTTTCTCGGTCTTTCTCGTCTACTTCCACTTGCCAATACCCTTTTGACAAATCAAGAGTTGTAAAGCGTGCTGCGTTACCAAGTTGGTCAAGCGTTTCTTGAAGATTGGGTATGGGGAAGAAGTCACGTTTAGTTACTGCATTTAAAGCGCGATAATCCAGACAGAATCGTACTTTATTTTCACCACTCGGCGTTGTCTTTTCAACCAAAACGACCGGTGCGGACCAAGGTGAAACCGATGGTGTAATAATTTTGTTTTCTAGCATTTCATCTATTTGTTGCTTTAGAACTTGTCTTTTTGCAAATGGTACACGATAAGGAGCGCGTGCGATAGGTGCTGAGTCACCTGTATCAATGCGATGTTTAATTAAATCTGTGGAACCGAGGCGTGTACTTTTTGAAGCGAAAATATCAACATATGATCTCAAAAAGTCTCTAAATTTATCTCTTTCATTTTCGGGTAAATGACTTAAATCGATTCCATTTATTAGCGCGTCATCCTTTTTCGAAACGGTACCGACTGTATTTTTTACTGATGTAGCATGTTTAACTGTCTCGGCACTCACTATAAAACCTACAGGAGTTTTTGCATCAAGCTGAACTTCTTCATGACTAACATTAATTATATTAATAGGTACTGAATTTTCAGACATTTTCTCGACAAGTACGCGTGCGATAAGAACTCCATGTATATTTAAATCGCGTGGTTCTAAAACATATGTGCCGGGTTCCATACGTTTACTTACATGTGCGTCACAAACGACTTGATTACGCGGGGGAATTACTAAGTTTTCAATTAAGCGAACAATATTTTCTTGACCTTTAATTACCCTTATTGGTTTCGTTTCTGACTCGTCGTCTGTGTTTATGTTTACATTATCGCCCATTTTAAACAGCGGTATTGTTGCGTAGTAAACCGATAAACTATCTTGCGGAAAATTTATTATTGCATCATGTTGTGACAAAAAGTCTGCACCTAAGAGCCCGTCTGTTTCAAAACTTAAATCGTCGTTAACGATTACAAAATTTTGACTAATTGTGAAATTTGTAATTGGTAAGTCCAGCGTGACAATACCTGAATTTGAAAGCGTATTTCCAGATATATCAGTTATAGAATGCGTCGCCTTTTTAACTTCCCAATTATTTGCGTGAACGATATGTTCTTTAAGTAGCGATACTACGGCTCCTGAATCAATTAAAAATGTGCATACTTTATTATTTAATTTTAAAGCAATATGACGTGTTAACTTATTGTCAACATTGTCGACCCATGGTACGCTTAATTTTTCTTTGCTGTCCCGTCTCGGGTCGGCTTGGAGACAGCGCGCGAGTTTAAAGGACATTTTTCCGTATTTGCGCGATATCCGGCCGTAACACACGAATAACAAAAGTCCTGCTTAGGCTTTTTACACTGTTTTAATAAGTGATTTCTATCACCGCAATTGTAACATCGTCCTTGCATTTTTGGATAACGTTTAGCGGACGATTTGAAGGGCATTTGTTTCTCACGAACTGACTCTGGTGTGGGCGTATGAATGGTTTCTTTATTCTTCCGATAATGCAAATGCGCGTCCTTATTTCTCAAAGGTTTGTTTATTGTGCCGTCATTGCGTGAATTATCTTTATGATAACTCTGTTTATGATATAAGGCACCAGTTTGTTTATTCGGGGCGGTGCTTTGCATTTGCGTCGCATTCACCGTGTGAATGGATTTTTTTGCTGCATCAGCGCGCGTTTCTCTAAAAAGCCGCCCTAAAACTTTCTCACATTCTTCTGCGTATGGAAGGGCTTCTTCCATAGTCTCGAAATTTTTATATCGGCAAACTTCATTGGCTAACCGCGTCTCTAATCCCTCAAAAAACTGTTTTACTGTCAACATATCACGTTTGACCTGGTTGCGATAGGCATCTGCCCCTTTTAGATTCGCGCTAGGGTAGATTTTTTCTGCCTCTATATCTAATCGTAAGACGAATGAACGTAATGATTCGTCCTTTTTTCTAAACAATTTTTGGAAATCGTGTTCGTCCGTCGCTTTTCCCGGACGTTTCCCAAACATGGCTCGTAGCCAATTTCTCATTTCGAGGGTTGTTTTTGGTTTCTTGGATGAGGGTAGCGCGTATAGCATTTCTTGTGCTTTGCCCTTTAATCTTAATTTAATTACGTTTACTACTTGCGCGTCGCTTAGTTGTAAAGCGTCCGTAATTGTTGCTACATTATCGAAAAAACATTCTAAGTCAGTTCCTCCAGAATACGTATCTAAATATTTTAAAGCGTCCAAAATACACGTATCTGGTTTAGCGTGCGGAGATAAACTCTGCTGGTCTTGGGGTGCGTCCGTTGTCATATTCTCGTGTTGTGCACCGGGTGCACCAACAAAAAGCGGTGTATAAGCATTCGAAGCATTTGGAAGGGTTGTTGCGGGGTTTGTCCAAAAGCATGGATATTGCCAAAATGGGAATGAGCTAGCAGTTACATTCGGTGTTGTTATTTGCGTAGGGGTAGCAGTTACAGTTACGACACTAGTCGCATGAACATTACTAACTTGTGTCGTAGTGGTTGTTGTAGTCAGGGTGACAGTGACGTCCGTTATGTCTGGCATGTTGTTGCGTTTTTATTATACGAAATTTATGGTCCTTTTTAGTGGTCAAAATTTTAAAAGACTGCGCCAAATACACAATATGTAACAAATTTTATTACATACGCGAAATAATGACCAATTTACCGTTAGTCGCCAAATGTAGCATACGCCAAGATAATACTACCGACTCAACGATAATTCTACCGGCTGCGCCAAATGTAACAGGGTGTTAATAATCCTACCGACTGCCGCCAAATGTTACAGGGCGTAATTTATCCGACCGCCGACTCTGCGCCAATGTAACAAGTAGTAAATAAATCCTACTATCTATTAACCAATGTATCAGATTACAAATTAGGCCCGACTTCTCCAAGTAGCCTAAGGGAAGGGGAGGATTATTACAACCTGTTCCGGTGGTTAGCGAAAGGTTGAGAAACCACCTATTGCGTTTGCGGACAGATTGGACCGAAATGGGAGCAGGCGAAATGTGGAGTAAGGGTACTTACCCCGTACCAGACGTACGTCACGGAACTGCTGGGCTGATTGGCTGGAACCTTGTGGATTCCACTTCACAACACTTCACTGGGAGTTCGGGATGTAATTTAATAATTCTAACGCCAGTTAGATTTAATTAAATTATATATTGAAGTTAAGAATGAATACAAAAATATGAATATAAACGAAAAATAAACACTTATACAATTACGTGGGCGAATATGACAAAGCTTAAAGCGAAGTGATCTCGGAAAGTGCTGTCTGCTAACTGACTCTCAGCGTTTGGTCAGAGACTTAGCTGGGCATTTTTGCTAACTTGCAAAATTTAGCCGTCTGACCCCTCAAGCCTATAGTTGAATATGTCACGCCATTGAATCATGCTTTATGCAATGTCACAAGGCAAAGAGGCAATTCTAGACTTAGGGTTGAATAGTAACGAAGCCTAAAAGCCCGATTCCGAGCAAACATCAACTTATTCCAGTAAGTTAGCTCAGCAGCAATTTAGCACCGAAACCGACTTCATCACCGAACACTCGTGTTGTCGAATTCCGTGACAAAAGATTGACGAGTGATATCGCCACAGATCAGCCGAAATAAAACCCAGGCAGTTTCAGAATAGCGCCCGAGACACTGAAACAGGGACAGCGAGGGGTAGGTCGTCAGAAGACTATTTTGGCACATCGACCTCTCAAAAGCCCACCCAAAGTCTTATTGAACACAAGTCGTATTTCTTATAGTTTCCGAGAGTCCAATGAGGGTCTTCGTAATCCGAAAAGTGACATAATTGTTTTTGTCATATAACCACAAAATTTTATCAATGTCAAGTAAATAGACATATTCCGCAGAATCAGATTGGTAATCGGTAGATACGTGTTCAACATCAAATCTATTGAATACGCTTATTGTGTCTGAGAGTGACCAAATATTTTGATACTTTCAACATTTTTACTGGTGATAGATTCGAATTGAGATACGTAAAGGTGCTGTTAACGAGATATGGAATAAATGCGCGCGGTTATTGCAGTAAATAAAAGATTTCATATTTAAGTTAATTTATTTCAGGATCCTGTAATTATTAGTAAACGTAAACATCATTAACGATGTGTCGATATTGGAGTCGTTATTAAAATGGTGTTGCACTCTTGTAACATCGTTTACAGTTTTCTTTTTATCGGAAACTGCGGTTCTTCTGAAATGGATACTTTATTATGCTATTAGTGAGGACAGTATCTCCGTGCTTTAATGGGACGCGCTAAGATTGCAAGTGTTAAATATGATTCCACACTTATTAACGCTTCAAATTATAGCTAAGAAATAAATTCGCTTATAATCTATTAAGTTCTTTATTAAAATTAAAGTGAGAAGACGTCATTTAAATAAGATTTAGTTGCTACCATGTACTAAACAAGATATTAAAGGTATGAATTCAAACTATTAAAGTAATAATACTTTTGTAGTTATGTATGTAAGTAAAATCTGCAATTCCTGATAACAATAGTAGATATAGTACAATTTTATTCTTAACTCTGGGCCATTTTTTTCTAATACGGAATCTGATGAATGCTAGCGTCTAAGGGGACCATGAATTATAAATTACGGTAAAATTTTACAAATATTGTTATAATGAAAAAATAGCACTATTTTTATAAATGTTAAATTAAAGAAAAATTATACTATTGGTACATCCGCATTCAGCCTAAACGTAGAAGACAATACAAATTGACGTTGATAATATGTTTCCTAATTTTGTTTTATAATGTCAACTTTTTGTTTGTAATTTAGAACTTAAAAATGTGTTTATCTCCCTCTTTTTTGCATATGCGTGAAAATGTGATAGATCAGCCAATTAGCGTAAGGCCTGTCACTTTTTCGCATTAATATGAAAAAAGACAGTTTACCTGTAAAATGACAACTCTATATTAGTGTTTTTCTCACATATGTTGCTGAAGTCACATCGTTCGTTTCGCAGTCATCACGCTTAGTATGAGAAACACCATTATTTTGCAACTAAACAAATAAATAGGTATTACAAGGTTTGTTCTTACATAAAATCCTTGACTAGTTGCAAACAGTTACATACTAATACTTTTTACTAGTTATAAGTATCATCAATTTAGTTTGTTATGATTTTTTAGAACATATCATTGGGGGATCAGAATAGAGAAATATAATATAAAGTAAATATTTGCTTTCTTATACCTATGTACAGGCTGTAATTGATTTTTTCAATTATTTATTAATAATTTTTAATTATTTCATCCCAATAAATTAATAATTCATATTTTATTCGGCTTGTAAAAAGAAAAAATAAAATTCTTTTAATACACGCTCCATTTAAAAAAAGTTTGTGTTATATCTCAAGAATTATTAAATTTACAAAAAATCTAACTACGTCATTTTATTTTGCACAAAAAACAGAACAAAATTTGTCTAAATATTTTTTTTCTATCATAGTAAAGGAGATATGAGGTATTTTCGAAATGAGCGAAAAATTACTTTTTACCTGAAAAGAGAAAATTCCTGTGGCGAGTATTAAACTTTGTCTCGAAAAGTTGACACAGGAATGTGCAAACGATTTTGCTCTATCTTTAATATTACTCGAGATGCCCTAAAAAAAAACATCTAAACATCCTGTACTTATGTATACAATATTAGTTGTAAATAAATTATTAATGTAATTAATTCCGGCTCATACACATCACCATATTTTTAAATAGAGGATGCATAAACTTAGAATATTGTAACGTTTTTATTTATATGGGTGAAGTGTAAAACATAGACAAATATTATTATTAAAAGAATACGTTTATTAAACGGTAAATAAATATTAGAAATATAATTAGAAGATTATAAAAGTAACTAACACTATGATAAACGAATATTAACACTAAATTAAAGACTAAGAATATTATAAGACACTTAAACACTAAGATTATTTATTTAAACAATTAACACTACTCTTTATGTCACTAATTTATGTTCACTTGTCGACTTGTTTTTATGTCACCAACTATTCACAACGTTTATTTATATCAGACTTCTTTACTCGTCACTTCTATAATACCGAATCTGTTCCCTGGCTTTCGCGGTGGGTTATATACCTGGCGGAGTTATTTCTAGGCTCTTCTGGACAAGCTCTAGAGGTAAACAGCGTGAACAATAGATAACCTCACTGCGACCTTATCCTAACGAGTTCGAACGTGTGACTCTGTGACGCGTAGTAGCGCGGCGGCGGCGGCCGCGGGGGTTACATTACACTGCCCCCCCCCCTTAAGACTGTTTCGTCCCGGAACAGTCCGTGATGACGAAATCTGCATGTACTACCCTTGGTGCATTTCGAATTCTTAAAGAAGTGACAGTCGATGGTCCACTCAACTTCTTTTTCCTGACCGTTAGGGTTAAAGCTGCAGACGAGAATTTCAACGCCAGTGAAACGGAAGAGGATCTCTAACATGTTCCTTACAATCCTCCAATCCAAACCGTCTAGACCACAACCCAACTTCGGTACTGCTAGCTTCAAAATGTCATTCTCCAGTAGATGATCCCTCAAATCGCACAGCGAGTTCCATAGGCTTTGATACGACGGCTTCTGGTACGAGCGTGGTTTTGTAACAAAATAGTAGATGTACCGCTGATGGTTTGAATTGCTATTTCTCAGTCGTAGCGTTTTCCCAACAGATGGACGTTGGTTGGCCAGTTCTTGTAGTCGTCCATATTTCGCCTTAAAGACTGAGGCTATGCCGCGGGACATCTTTAAGTCTTCTGATACGCAGTGGCCGAGGGAATAATCTGAAGACACGGTAAACAGATCTCGATGTTCTTCTTTTATCACGCCGTACCGCGCCTTGCGCCCAAAGGAATAGTTCTCCATGAAATCTTCAAAAGTCGGTTCTTGAGCTATGATCCGACGAACTTCTGCTCCATTATGGTCTTCGTGGTTGTCTCCAGCAAAAGGGGCTAGCCGATTAAAGTGTACCACTCTCGGCTTCCCGGTAGGTCGTTTCTTAATTCTATATACCACGTCGTTTATTCTTTTGACTACCTCATAGGGGCCCTCCCAATTCTTTTGCAGCTTTGGTGATAACCCGCGGCGCCTTTGTGGGTTGTAAAGCCGCACTAAATCCCCAGGTTGATATCCACCTTTTTCGGCTTTGATGTAATACCGGTCCTTCATTCGGTCGCTGGCAGTTTGAATGTTCGTACGGACTTGTTCATGAATGTCATCCATTCTTCTCCGTAAGCCAGTAACGTAGTCTTCTCCGGCCAGGTCTTCCCCAGGTTTGCTGCCGAACACCAAGTCGCATGGTAAACGCAACTCACGTCCGAATAAGATGTTCGCAGGAGTTTGCCCTGTTGTCTCATGTACGGATGAACGATAAGCCATCAGGAACAGATGAAGATGTCGGTCCCAGTCTCTTTGGTGGTTGGAAACTACCTTCGACAAATATCGGTTGATCGTTCTGTTCATTCGTTCAACCATGCCATCGGACTGCGGATGTAATGCAGTTGTCCTTGTTTTATTAATTCCTAATATCTTACAGATATTTTGGAAAACGGCAGACTCGAAATTTCTTCCCTGGTCGGAGTGAAGTTCACGTGGTACCCCGAATCGGCATATACATTCTTTAACTAAGGTTTCAGCGACCGTGGTGGCTTCTTGATTGGGTAATGGATAAGCTTCAACCCACTTGGTGAAGTAGTCCATGACAACCACGATATATTTATTTCCGTCGTCACTTTCTGGGAATGGTCCGGCCACATCAATCGCAATGCGCTCAAATGGACTGCCAACGTTGTATTGACGCATTGGAGCTTTTCGTCGTCTATGAGGGCCGTTGCTTCCAGCGCAAACCACACATTTCTTGCACCAGTCTTTAGCATCTTCAGTGAAGTTAACCCAGTAAAACCGCTGGCGCAATCTTTCTAGAGTTTTGGTGACTCCAAAATGGCCTCCAGACCCGTCATGGATCTCTTTCAACACGTCTGGTATTCTACTCTTAGGAATGACCAACTGAGCTTTCTTCTCAGTTCCATCGGCATTATCTACCACACGCTTCAACAGGCCATCCTCAATCACCATGGAGTCCCATTGCGCCCAGTACGCTTTTACAGTCTGTGAGTGTGGTGCAACGTCTTCCCATATTGGTTTGCATTCTTCTGCTTTCCATTTTAATAAGATTTTCAAAGTCGGGTCATTTTCTTGGTCCTTGCGTAGTCCATCGGGCTGCCAACTATCATCGACTACTGTTGTCCTGGCGACGGTAAACTGTTTCTCTTCAAGTCGACTACAATGTTTGCAGTCATCTTGGCAAGGCCTTCTGGACAATGCATCGGCATTACGATGGCTGGTACCTATCCTGTGTTCGATTTTGAAATCGTATTCCTGTAGTCTTTCTATCCATCTAGCCACCTGACCTTCAGGATTCTTGAATTGTAGCAGCCAAATGTTCCACGGATTTCACGACTGCCAAGAGTTCTTTTCTGGTCACACAGTAATTCCTTTCTGGTTTTGACAAGGTCTTACTAAAGTAGGCAATAACCTTCTCATGCCCATCTTGTATCTGGGAAAGAACGCCACCAATTCCGACGTTGCTGGCATCTGTGTCTAGAATGAATTCTCCTTCAGGTAAAGGATAACTCAAGACGGGTGCGCTTGTCAAAGCATGTTTTAGTTCTTTAAATGCAACTGTACTGTCCGTTTTCCAGATAAATCTTCTTCCTTCTTCAGTAAGCCTTGTCAGTGGCTTGGCTATGTTGACAAATCCAGGTACATATCGTCGATAATAGGTGCACAAACCAAGGAAACTTCTGAGTTCGTGTTTGTCCCTAGGTGCTGGCCAGTCTCTCACAGCCTTTATCTTCTCCTGGTCAACTGCAATACCCTTACCGGAAACCACGTGTCCAAGGTAATGAACTTCTCTTTGAAACAGGTGACACTTCTTCGGGCTAAGTTTCAGGTTAGCCTTCCTCAATCTCTGGAAAACCTCTTCCAAATTCTTCATGTGGTCCTCGAATGTCTTACCTACCACAATAATATCGTCGAGGTACACTAAACAGGTTTTCCAAGATAGCCCAGCCAATACTGTTTCCATGAGTCGTTCAAACGTTGCAGGAGCATTGCAGAGCCCAAACGGCATTACGGTAAATTGCCAGAGTCCTGTACCAATGGTGAAGGCTGTCTTCTCCTTGTCTTTTGGATCCAAATCCACTTGCCAGTAGCCGCTCTTTAGATCCAAAGTGGAGAACATTTTTGAGCCAGCCAAAGTATCTAATGTGTCGTCTATTCGAGGTAGCGGGTAGCTATCCTTCTTCGTCACGTTGTTAAGTTGACGATAATCGACGCAAAATCGTGTAGAGCCATCCTTCTTCTTCACTAACACCACTGGTGAAGCCCATGGACTGCTTGAAGGTTCAATCACACCTTCCATCTTCATGTCCTCGAATATTCTTTCTGCTTCTTCACGCTTCGCCAGTGGTAGTCTTCTTGCTGGTTGACGGATGGGTCTTGCGTCTCCGGTGTCTATTTTATGGTGAACTACATTAGTTCTCCCTTTGGTTTTCTTGGAACACAATATGTTTCTGGCATGCATCGGATTGTATAGTCAGAAAAGAATTCTGACTGTCAGCCTACTGATTTGTGACTTGTTGGAATATGAGGGTGACGCCTGGTAAGCGCCCGCACGGTACAAATATTCCATCATTACCGATATCTGTGTATGAAGCAGATTGGCACACCCAGCAATGGGTAATATGCCGTGATGAAATATTTATTTTTACCTTCCGTCACCTTTAGGTAAGGAAGGTATTGTCCCTATAATACGATTTTACCATTTTTACGATGATGTCTGTATGTATGTATGTATGTATGTATGTATGTATGTATGTATGTATGTATGTATGTATGTATGTATGTATGTATGTATGTATGTATGTATGTATGTATGTATGTATGTATGTATGTATGTATGTATGTATGTATGTATGTATGTATGTATGTATGTATGTATGTATGTATGTATGTATGTATGTATGTATGTATGTATGTATGTATGTATGTATGTATGTATGTATGTATGTATGTATGTATGTATGTATGTATGTATGTATGTATGTATGTATGTATGTATGTATGTATGTATGTATGTATGTGTGTATGTATGTATGTATGTATGTATGTATGTATGTATGTATGTATGTATGTATGTATGTATGTATGTATGTATGTATGTATGTATGTATGTATGTATGTATGTATGTATGTATGTATGTATGTATGTATGTATGTATGTATGTATGTATGTATGTATGTATGTATGTATGTATGTATGTATGTATGTATGTATGTATGTATGTATGTATGTATGTATGTATGTATGTATGTATGTATGTATGTATGTATGTATGTATGTATGTATGTATGTATGTATGTGTGTGTGTCTGTGTGTGTGTCTGTGTGTGTGTGACAAAAGTTCCGGATCCCATAACTTCAATACCACGATTCCAAAAATTATATTTATTTCGTATTCCTCAAGTTTACAACCAGAAGAACAAGTATTAGATTTTGGTTATAATTGGTGAACCTGAAGTAGCCTCATTTGAAGATTTAACAGTTAAATATGATTTATTGACATTTAACGTTATTATAACTTAAAGAATATATTATTCTCTATACGATTTGATTACATTTTATACTTCATATTCAATAGATACAGAGTTAAAGAATTTTAAAGAAATTAAATTTTAATTCAGCCAGCTATGCTAAACATGGAAACTACTAATATATTTATATAATTCAAATGGACAGATGTCAGTATCAATAAAAAGTAAATTAATGTGGCAGAGATGAGGATGTTGAAGTAGATGTAGGGGAAGACACGGAAAGATACGGTAAGAAAATAACTCTAGTGTTACAAGTTTCTAGAAAGATACAGGAAAGACGATTACATTGGTTTGAACATGTCATGAGGAGAAATGAAGAATTATATTTGAACAAGAATGAGTAGTTTAGTAATAGGAGGTTGAAGAAACAGAGGAAGACCAAAGATAAGATGGAAGACTTGAGAGAAAAAGAACTCAATGAGAACAACACGCAAAAATAGGGACGCCTAACAATGGGAAAAGCTAAAGAGGAAGAAGATGTCAGTGTCAAGTGCAATTTGAATAGTTTGTTTATGAAATAATTTTACTGGAAATTTAGAATCTTTTGCAAGAAAAATTATGTATGGAATTTATACATTATACACAGGATTGACGGAAGGTATTGTGCTGGCCACAACAGATTTTTTTTTATTTAATAAAAAATGCACAGGTTGGCAACAGTGCAAATTGGCTGATGCAACAGTGACTTTTACGTCGGTTGTAGTAGAAGGCTTGGGGAAGAAACATGTGTTTTGTTTTCAACTATAGCGTAATCTATTTTTTACAAACGTCAGCTAGAAATGGAGCCTGCACGAGTCTTAGAATTGTGACTATTAAAGATCAGAGGTCGTATATTAAGATCAAAAAAATTTATGGCAGAAACCCAACAGAAATCCACAGTGTTTTAAGTTAAGTTTGCGGTGACTTAACAGTGGACCGCAGTATAATGTCTCGTTGGGCTAATCGTTATCGTGGTGGTCGTGTGAGCATAAACAATGACTTAAGGCTAGGAAGGCAGAAAACATCAACAGATGAACGAAATGTGATATTTGTGACAAATTCTTTTAAGAAGATCGTCTCGCGACATGTGAGGAACTTTCTGAAACCACAGGGATTTCACCAAAATCAATTTTCCGAATTATGACAAATGATATAAACATTTAAACAAGAGAAAAATTCTGCGGGATGAGTCCGTCACTGTTTGACTGTTGAACAAAAGCAGAAACGCTTGGAAATTGCAACTTTACTGAAACAAAGATTCGACCTTGAACGTCAATCAATCTTGTATCGAATAGTCGCTATTGATGAAACATGAGTTAGAGATTTTGAGCCGGTGTTGAAATCAGAATCCAACGAGTGGAGAGATCCAAATTCCCCACGGCCAAAAAATTTCAGAGAGCTCAATCAATCAAAAACAAATGATGATCTTTGCTTATGATTACAAAGGAATCATCATGACAGCTAGAGTTTCATGTGGAGCAAGTGTCACAGCAGTTTATTATCGAGCCTTCATGCAAAAACTGCACAGAAAATTGCAAAAATCCGACCTCAGTTGCTCGAGACTGCGCCACTCATTCGCCATGACAATGCTCGCTCCCACATCGGGAATGTCATAACAGAAAAACTACATGAATATGGTAGAGAAATGTTACCTCAGTCCGGTCAGTCCACGTTTTCTTAAAGCTGAAACAGTCTATAACATTGGGACTCAGTCATTGAGAAGCAGGGAGACTATATTAAAGGATTGTAAAGAGATAGTGTAATAAAAATAAACAAATGAATAAAATAACATTGGTTTGTAATGTTTATGAAATGACTCCCGTAAATAACATAAATACGCTGCAGGAACATCTAAAACAAATCTACGTAGATTCCTGACAAATACGGACAGTTTTGTACTGCAGTAGAAACAAACGAGCAAACCTATACTTAAGCTTAACTTCTTGGTCTATCTATTGTTTGGTTGCGATTTGTTGTATTAAATTAAATTAAAGTTGAGTTAATTGTAAGTGTATTATAATAAGTAAGTATTTATTTATTACATAAGTTTTATTATTATTAATAATTATTATAACTTTACTATTATAATTTCCGGGATTTGAATCCGAGACCTTACTTTGCCGGAGTAACGCTCTAATCATCTGAGCTATAGTTGCTCTATCTCGATGGCTGAAATGATGTACTACTTCGCACATAAGTGCTATAAATCTTTCAATTGAGAATACTTCTACTAATCGTCACGTTATTAGATATTGAGCTATATCTGTTTCTAAACTGTAACGGTTCTTCTTGAATTCTGAAATATAACGACTTGCAAATTTAGTATTTGCTAGAGTATCTGGCAAACCCTTTCAATTTTAAGTTTTTGTTTCTCTAGAAAATAATATAGAATATATTTTTTCCAATTTCATATCAGGCTGAACGGAAACAACAACTAATTAAAACGTGAACTTTCTTTAATTTATTGGGTATGATTTCTTTTTGAATTTATTGAATGGTAAAATTTTGCGTTATATTTAACTTTAGACTTTCAAGTGTAAATATGTCACTGTGGGGTGAGTCGGTACGTTAGAGATATTATTTACAACAGGTCGTATTCACAATACATTGGTAGATAAATTGGGGTTCTATTTAATTAGTTTCACAGGAACGTGACCAAAATTCGTGAATTCTAAAATACAATGAATTACGAATAAGGTGGTTATTAAAGTAGATAGCATTCTTATCAGTTGTTAACAAACAAATCAGTTGGGGTTCCAGGGGGAAACATGGCAGTACAGCCGTAACGTTCAATATTATCCTATTTTATAGTGCGCTGCCGAATATTGAAAAACATCTACACAGCAGTAACATCAGGCCCGCGATTTGTTTTATTGAATTCTTTTTGCCCCAGCCAGAATAAGACTTTTATTTCATCTCTGCGGAACGGCTATAGCAGTAAATAACCTTCTCTCGGATAGTTTCAACTCGATCGATCATTATTTCGGCAGTTAGAAGCCTTAAAATCGGATTAAAGTTTTAATCGAAACGTAAAAGTGCATTAAAGTTTTACTTTAAAACCAGATATAAACAATACTTCTTTTTTTCTAACTGCCACCCGAATTCATATTTTATTTATACACAAAACGTCCATTGTTTTTAGCCAAATATTCAGAATATAAATGCGTTCGAGTGGTTGAAAATCCTTTTTAATCCCCGAAACGTTCGAAACAAATAAATATTTTAAATAAAATCATACACATTTGCTTGAGATTTTTTAAATATTTTTTCCTTCATTTATTACACATATTTTAGTACAATGTGTATAATATTTTAACAGCACAAGTGCAATCCTTAAAATAGATACAGAAATGCAGATTGAAAATTCATAATGTACGGTTTTCAAGTCGCTTTTTCTAAATATATATTATTATAAATTTTCGATTATAATTTACGGCAAATAAATTCAGAAACGATGTTATTGTTGGACTAATGCTCTTTTACAAGCTAACGAAGGCCATGGATAAATCCTGAATGACAGCTGAATTCCTCATGTTTTAGGGTTGTACATCTGAAATGTCATATTTTGACAACTGACCAGACTAATGAATGCATGTCCACAAATCAAATGCTAATGGTATTTTTCATGCTTTCGCTTTTCGCAATACGAGTATTTCAAATTTAATTTTTATTAGAAGCGGATTGGTTAAGGAGGCGGTGCTGCTGCGTAATACAAAGGATTATTCTAAACAATTTATTTTTAAAGAAAATGTAATTATTGATTCTGCGAAAAAGTAACTGTAAATAAAAACAATGCAAAAATTGTAACAGAAAAGAGTATACTATGTCTTAGTATGTTTCTTCCAACGATGACGAAAGTTATTGAACGATTGGTCGAAAGTAAACAAATAAAAATATTTAAATGGTACTAAGATTTATTACGTGTCTAGGTATGTAAATATAAAGTGTGTTAATAATGACAATTAATAATTAATAACATGAAATTTGTTAAACTGAATATTTAAACGAATGCATATATCGTCGGGTTACTGCAGAAACCTGGTAAGTCCATTTTTACTTAAAAATGGAGTTAGATGCATAGTTAAGTCCTTACTCTGAACAGTGAATTTGTTTTGGAATTTTAGTGCGCTTAAAACTTAAGATACATTATAAAAATTTGAAAATTGCGACTTATCTGGTTTTTGCAGTAACCCAACGATATGTGTACAAGAGAATTTATGATTATCAAATTGTATGATCTTAATCCGATGAAGATATAAGACATCAGTTGTATAAGAATAAATTATGTATGACTGTGATTTCTAGTACCTAATTATTAATATCTATATTACTCATATACAGATAGAAAATCAATGAGGGATTGTAAAAGATTTTTATTCAAATTTCTATAGTCGCTGCTCTGCCGTAAATCATAGCTGCTCCGCTTTTTGTTTACATCACAGAAAATCAACGTTCAGTGGTTTGATTTTTGTAGTCGGAATGTGTATATAGGACCGCAATCCATCAAAGACAGTCAGCGGTGAACTAATAGCTAAACTACGAGTATCTGCTAGATAATTCAGGCAGCACATACGAACGTGAGTTTTCCTTCTGTACATGTGGCTACCAATGGTATGGCAAATTTTACCTAAATTAGTGCTGCCTACGAAATCGTCGACAATAGATTTACGTTAAGTTAAATAGTATGCGAGGAAGCGTAATTCGCTGCCAGAAGTATTCCTGAGGACATAAGAAAGCTTGTGCAACGATAGACTAAGTACCAAGTGTGATAAAAAATAATGGGGCTATTTTGAAACAAAAAAGTTTTCTATTTGTAATGAAATCAAGCTTGTAGTTGGATTGCGAATGATTATTGAGTTACATTTTACACAGATGAATTTCCTCTCAACATAATTAAATTCATTTTGCTGATACCTATGTCAACTTCTAGTGTTAAATCTTCTTTCACTGTATGTAACTTATTATCTTAGAGTAGTTTTCTGTAATTCTGCTTGTAAAGTGAAATTAGGTTTAATAAAACGCGAAAGTAAAGTTCCAACAACAATTTAATTTGAAACTTAAAAACACTTTCTTTCATTCCAGTGTTAACAAAGAGGCTTTGTCTGAGGAAGTCATTATTAGGATTTTACCTCTGTGCGCTGTAATACACTCGGAGTGTGCAAAAAAATCCGAATCATTTACCTTTCATTCCAACGAGCTTTAAAGTTGTTTGGCCACTTGAAAATACAAGAAATCAACTTTACTACACAAAAGAATAATAACTAAAACAAAGTATTTAAATCTCTCTGGGGGGATCTTAGTTAAATACATATGTATAATTGTTATTTAAGACTAGATATAGATACTACGAATACATGTATGTATCTACGAACAAATATTCTTTATAGAGTAATTATTGTTATACGTGATATCTTTTTGTTATTACTATTACTACGACTATTACATTTTAATTGAGTAAATTTTAGTAGGTATAAAATATCTGCTATTAATGAAAACGCAAATGAGTTATATATATATATATATATATATATATATATATATATATATATATATATATATATACACGTATTTGTATTGTTATACATTATAAAATAAATTTGACATTCAAAATGACATTCTTTTTCGCATTTCTAATGAATTCAGCCAATCAGGGATAGCCTGACACTTCTTCGCACTAATGCAAAAAACGACAGTTCTAGTGTTTCATCAAGACAAGAAATCTTATCTTGATTATCATTACTTGTCTTGTCTTGATTTTCAAGACAAGAAAATAAAAATTTCTTGTCTTTCTCATTTCTTGGCGACTTACTTCTTGTCTTGTTTAAAGATTTCTTGATTCTTGACGTTTTAGGGGAATCCCCTTTCTCTATCGCTTTATCCAATCCGAACGCTCGAGTGTAGCGTTGGCGTCTGCCATTGGCTCTTTTTAAATGTTACTATGATTTCGTCGCGTCGCGAAGGGCGGACCCCGGGGCGTTCGGGGCAACCTAATTAATTAACAGTCTAATTGCCAGATTGTCAATATATTGTTATACTGTTTTTTTTTAATAAAGGCAACAGTCTTTGAATAACTTTTTTTATTTTATATGATGCATTACGAGTACACAAACCAAATTTACATGTACCTATATAGTATGTAATATTATTAAACAAAAATAGTTTCTAATATGTATTTTTAAACTTTAACTTTACGTTGATGTACATGTACAAAAAAATCATAATAGTATATAAACAAAAGATATCTATATAAAAGTGTTTTTATATAGAAATTTGATCCCAATCACGAGATATTGGGATATTTCCGAAGATATTTCACTACTTAATTGTAAATATTAGTTCTATTATTTATTTTCTAACATATAAACTGTACGCACATACGAATAAAATAAGGTCCGCATTCTTATTTACATATTCCAATAGAGCGATAAGGAAGTGGCTGTTTTTAGAGCAAAAAATCAAAAAAGTTGAATTACGCAGGAAATGGATGATCATATGAGTAAAATGTTTTTATTATTTTATATATAAAATTGTTTGCTTAATTCAATAGTTAAATAAAAAATATAGTATAATATTATTTCATATAAAGTAAGTTACGGATTAATTCCAGTTAGACACTGTTTTGAAAGTATATATTTTAGTTGAAACGGACATATTGGAAAACTCTTAGATATCAAATTTTGTAAAATAATATTGAATAGTTTTAAAAATAAAGATACCTAGTATAAACTCCCCATGGGATAGCCTCCGTGAGGTTCTATCATATACAGAATGTTAATGAATGTTTACATGCTATAATTTCATAGGTTATGTAAAATAGATTGACTTTTACTAATAAACTCATATGCGGAAACGAACCGTTTTCGAATTTCAAGCTCTTAAAAGAGTAATTATTATCTACCTAATTTTAATTGGTTTTGACTTATGACGTCAGTTATTAGTTTACATACCATTGATTTTTTAAAAATAATTTTATTCATTTTTTAATACATATTAATTAAGCATTGCAACGTACCTAACATATTTTGATACATTCGTTAAAAAACGTAGACAGAGTAATTATTAGTTTTGTTTACAAAACTAATAATTTTCTTTACAAAACTACTAATTTCGTTTACAAAACTAATAATTGAAGTGACAGGTCACAGCCAACTAAAATAATAGTATATTAAAAAACAAGTTTCATAAGACAATCTGTTAACGCACAAGTCTATATTATGAAGACGAGGTATACTTACCTGAAAATTTAGACTTATACATTCAACTGTCGCTTCGATTTAATTATTTATTTTGAAAATCATAGTCAGAGATACACAATTTTATATTTTAATTATAAATGCGGATTTACAAAATTAATTGTCAAGAAATCAAGATTTCTTGTCCTGAAATCTTGATTCTTGATGATACATTCTTGTCTTGTCTTGGGACATAAAATATATTTCTTGTCTTGGTCTTGTCTTGATTTCAAGACAAGATCAAGACAAGATCAAGAGTGTTTCTTGATTTTTGTGAAACACTAGACAGTTCTAAGTCATTATTTGCTTCTTGTTCAATTTAAATGGAATTACAAAATCCTAGTATGTTATACGTTGCAAAATCGTATATTTGGCACATGGTATCTTCACGTCTAGTGCGAAAAACACCATAATTTTGCATCTAAATGCTAATCTGGGTTTTATTGGGTTTTTTGGTTGGGGAAAATAATACCAGTCCTGATTTATTCTCATACAATCAACAATTTCGGTACACTCTTTTTCCTTCATCTGGGTAACATTTTTTATACATTAATACTCTTGTACACAAAATAGGTACATTCGAAAAAACTGAATGTAATAATTTTGTGACATGAGTATACGAGTATGTTAAATTCTATAACATCATACTTATTCAGACTGTACCGAAACGAGACTAAATACTGTTTGACTAAGGTTTCGAGTAATAATTGTTAACACTTAAGAAATTAGTGTTATCATCCGAACGCACATACATACACACACTAGCGCACACTCATACCTACGGGATATTATTGTAAAAATGTTAAAATCATATTCTAGGAACCTAAAACCTTGCTAACCTTTACGGTGGCAAGAGGTAAAAAAAATAATTAATTACGAATTATGTAAAATTGTATATTTTTTTTGTCTAATTTAAGTTTCTTTCATAGATTGTTTTGCTGGTTATTCTTTTAAAGTAATAAGTTTTTTATACAGTCGTTTTTTTGTCGCACCTCACATCTGTATTCAAATACATAAGTACTTGTGAAATTTAGTGCGATTCTTTTGAATAACTTATTTAATGTCCAAGATTTTATGAATATCTCACCTTGAAAATATATTGAATAATTAAAATCTGGGGGAGTATTTTTTATTAGTTCCTACGGGGTCGCTCTATTAATTTCCGATACTGTATGTCGTAGCCATATTTTAAAATAATAAGTTTTTTTTCTAAATATAACTACAATAACCTCATCTAACGCCTAAAAGTCACTCTTGGAACACTCAGGATGAGTTTTGTGTGTTATGTGAGATTATTGTTGCTCGGGATTAATACGGATACCAGCGCCGGGAGGCTGGAGACAGGCTAAAAATTAATGTATAGAATTCCATGTATACGCATATTATTATCAGCTAGTCTTTCATTTTGTTTAACATTGATTAGTACAATTTGCTGTATCATTCAATTGTCACCGAATTTACCCGCTGCTGGCCAACTTCCTGCGAGATTAGCATGTCTTGCACAGGAAAGTGATACGGTACACCCCTGTCCTGAGTGATTTATTAGACAAGAGCGAAATGCTATGCCGTGCCAGACAAATGCAAATGCAGGAAACAAATAAAAAGCCGCGTACCTGTCCCTGCAACCAGAATTTACACTCTACCGCAGCCAGGAAAATAACTTTGATTTTCAATAAGATAGGATTACGAGGAAGCTGTAAATTTAAGACTAAGGTTGTGCTTTTTTACTCGCTAATATGTACGTCCCGTATCCTGTGTATAATTTACTTCAATATTTTATACGTATAAGCTGAATTCTCGAAACCAATGAGAAAGGGGAGCGCGAAAATATAGCGAATATAAATCAGTGTTTCGTTGTGTTATTGGGCCAATTTAACACGCATTTGGTCGTCGAACAAAGCTACTAAATTCTGTTACGCATACTTCTTGGTTTCCAAACATATCGTTCACTATTTGCTTGCGAATTTTTGAATAATAAATATTTTTGGAGAATATGTCCGTATTCTGTAAAAAATGCTCATATAAAGTCCAAAATGGAGTTTTTATTATTACAATAGCTATTTGCGTATTAAGAGCTCAAAATAGTACATTGTCGTTGTCGATTGGGAGGTTGTTGAAGCAGGTCGCGAGACGTAGGAGTGCGGCATTCTCTCTAAATTGAGAATGTATGTACATTTGCGCTCGAAAGACACAATATTTTTTCTATAGTCGCCATAATAAATTTAACATTGTTTAGAAACGTATTTTTCAGCGTATATCTCTTGTAGGACATAAAAAATCTGATGTGGCCAGCACATGACCTCCCGTCAATTCCATGTTTAAAATAGCAATGACTTTTATGTAAAGTATCACTTCCGGTTGATCGTTTGTAAACAAAATCTAATTTGTTCTTCCAATAAATAGAAAAGTCTGTAATACGAAATTTTGGATTATATTTTATTGTTTTTCCTCGAAAATCTGATAAGAGTTCCAAGTTAAGTACCACATCCAGTTTATCATATTGTCATAATCTATATGTTTTTTCAATCATATACAAGTTTTAAATACCAAATTTGAGAAGTTTTGGCTCATATTTTAATATATTTTTTTAAGGATATCTGTTCAGAGCTTAAAGTAAAGTACTAATTCCGATTTATCAATTTTAGTTAAAATCTAATATGCTGTTCCCGTTAATATAAAAGTGTTAAATAATAAATTTTCATTAAAACTGTGGACAACAAACAATTTTCAATATCAAATTTAATGCGTCATTTTTGAAAATTAAAACTACTGCGTTCATCAAGTTTTAGCAAGAGTACCTACTATTTTTGTGTATTTTTGCATTGTATGTAATATTTTATTAGTAAGAATGAAATAATATTAATACGTAATACGTAAAAAAAATAACGATGAAAAACGTTCAAGGCATCCCCATACGAGACGCATCTAAATAAGTAGTATTCTCATACAAAGTTTAAATTTTTTTATGCAACTAATAATACCATAGTTATTAATAAAAATGTGTCTGATGAGATACACTGTCAAAGGGCTGCACTGTAACTCTTAGTTTTTGACGCACTAACATTTACGAGTATCTGGCAGTTACAAACATTTGAACTTCTCAATTGGTTTCTAAAGGATGGTAGGGGTTGCGATATATTAATTCTAAATTTGGTATAATGAAGAATGTAAATGTAACAGAGAGTGTACTTAATATTTTTTAATATAATGTAAATTACCAAAAAAATGATATTTAGACCTAATTTTTTTTGAGAAAAACGTTTACTGTTTCATGTAAATTACTAATTCCGGTTGTGCAACTGTTACCAAAAATTAAGTGGGGAATACGAAGTATCATAGTTTTGAGTTTTCTTAATACTTAAGAAATCGTCCTGACTTTATAATAGATATTTTTTATAATTATTGCAGATAATTTTCAAGACAAATTTAGGTTACAACATATACTAGACCAGGAAGGGTTGGACAACATTTAGGTAAAATACTTAAAGCGAAGAGAGAATATGTGAAATAAATTGTAAAATAAAATTTCAACTTTTTAATTTATAAAATTATAAAGCACGAATAACCTTTAGATATAAAAAACAGTATTAGTTGTTTAATTAATGGCAGTACACAGCTAGTATGGAATTAATTTTTTATGGATACAATTCTAGCAAAATGTATAAAACATATTTAAATTTTAACATTTTTTTTAGAAAAAAGTACGTAATATATACGAGGGTATAACGTATCTGTTTTTTTGTATAATTTTGTTTTGTTTGGGGAAATGCTTTTTAAAATAACATGTGGAAAGTATTTCCTGAATGGTTAGATTACTGTGTAAAATATAATTTAATGTTTTTTTTTATTTCATGCCCCAATTGCATATTTTGTTTTCTTGTTTTAAATTTTAAAATATTGTTACTCTAAAAATTATTAGACTGTTTCGATGTAAATCGGCTTTCTATGTTAAACGCCAAACATAATAGATTTGCCATTCTTTCATTTTAAATTTATATATCTAAATCTAAAAACAAGTGGACGAATTCATATAAACAAAATTTCACAAATGTTTTGTAAGAAAATATTGTGATATTTTATTTTATACAATAAAATTTATTCATATTTCATTGTTATAACTAAAACTATTTGCACCGTGAGAGTTACTCTTTGACTACCTTCTATCTCTAAAACGAAGCATTTGCCAGATTTTGCTTACATGTACTTATCCACTTATTTATAGGCCCACTATTTAAATTTTAAGTTTGGTTGTTTAATCTTGGAACATACTGTAAAATAAACAAACTATAGAAGTATGAACAAGACAAGAAGATTTGTCATCCCCAATCCACCTACAACAAAATATACAAAAATATCATACCTGGTCTTGCAACAATATCGAATAAATAGAGATGAAGGAGATATAAAATTAAAAAAAAAATAGACTTAGATGCGAAAACGAAAAAAATAAGAACAAGATAAATCCTGAATTAAGCAAAAAGATTGCATTTTCAGATTCTGTAGTGAACATAGAAGATAGTCTTTAATAAATCTGTTATGCTGCGCATAAAAGGTCATGCCCGGTGTGATGCCGGGTTTGTTAGTTGAACTGTTCATGCCAAAATTGACCGTGTATGGGACATTCAAGCCAGGCATGATGGTTTGACAAGCCAATATGTTAAATTTTTTTATGCCACGCCAAGGTTGATATCATGCCAAAACTGATCGTAAGTGGGTTACATCATGCTCGGAATGATGGACGCATGCGTAGAAAGCCTTTACTCACATGTTTGTGTGCTAGTACGTAAAGCAACACTTTCCTATATTTGGTTGATTTGAGAAATAAATCATCCAATTCAAAATAATTAGATTCAGTAAAATTTATGATAGAATTTATGAATATAAATCTCTACCAGTACTGTGGAAAATAAAATGTAAAGAATACGGGAATAAATTCAAGAAATCTTGATTTTATAAAATGATCTTCTCATTTTTGGAACATCTTCATTGTCTTCTGATAATATAATTATTATCGTTGCTTGCTGCACGTTTCTTTATAGTGATAATCCGCCGCAAATTTCCGTGATCGACACCCTATATACAAAATTATCGGTTCAAGATATAGTGGACTGATAGTTATGGTTGACTCGTGTGTACCGAATTCTCGCAAATTTGAAATTACACTTTCGGCATGACAAGCCCGGCATTATATAGAGATATAGGTAAAATACTATGAAAGAAGGGGGAAAACGAAAATAAATTGTAATATGTAATACCTACGTAGGGTTAAAAATATGTATAAAATGTTTATTAAGTATTATATTGTGAAAAAATCTGATGTGGCCAGCACATTACCTTCCGTCAATCCTGTGTTTTATGTATAAATTCCATACATAAGTTTTCTTGCAAAAGATTCTAAATTTCCAGTAAAATTATTTTATAAACAAACTATGTAAATTGCACTTGACACCGACATATTCTTTTTCTTTTGCTTTCCCTACTCGTTAGGGGTCGCTATTTTTTATTTTCTTCTTACAGTCCTTCCATCTTACCTTTTTCTTCCTCTGTTTCTTCAACCTTCTATAACTAGCAATTCATTCTGTTTCCATTATATTCTTCATATCTTCTCATGACATGTTCAAACCAATGTAATCGCCTTTCGTATCTTTCTAGAAATTTCTAACACTCGAATTATTTTCCTTATTTTTCATTCCTTACCGTATCTTTCTGTGTCTTCCCCAATATCTATCTCAAAATCCTTATCTCCCACATTCATTTAATTTTCATGGATACGGAAATCTGTTAATTTAATATTTTTATAATTCTTTAACTCTATATCTATTGAATATAAAGTATAAAATGCAATAACATCGTTTAGAGAATAACAAATTCTTTAAAGTTTATGAACATTATATGTCAATCAATAATATTTAACTGCGTTTTTTTCAAGACAAACTGTTAAAAGTTGCAAATGAGGGTACTTCCGGTGGACCAATTATAACCAAAATCTAATCACATCTGCATAAGCATCTAAACTCGAGAAATACGAAAAAAATATTATTTTTGGAATCGTGGTGTTGGAGTTATTCTATCCGAACACACTCACAGACGCACACACACACATACACATACTTACAGACATCATCATAAAAATAGTAATTTCGTATTCTAGGGGCCGCAAAACCTGCTTATTCATTAGAAACTCACTATCGAATTTTTTGACCAAAGTCAATACCTTCCTTACCTAAAGGTGACAGAAGGTAAAAATAAATACAAATGAATTTAATAGAAGATCGGTGACATACGTAAATAATCCAAGTTGAGTCCTTTCATAATTTTTTTAATTAACTGCTATAAATTGAATGTTTTTCTTAGTAAGTAACAAGTTTATTAGACAATGAAGGCTCCTGCAATATTGCTGTTGGTATAAAGAAAACGTATTTTTCTACTAGAGTCCTAAACGCTCATTTCAGAGAGTAATAACTTGTGGAGAAGTCCCCAGGTCTCCTAATGTTCATTACTGTAGTCTTACACGTGCAATAGCAATGTAACTGAAGGAATTGCACCGCATTTATTATTTCCTACGACGTATAAATTCTTTTAAGACTTCACTAACATGACAGCCAGTACAATACATTATTATTGTTGTTTAAATGTAATCACTCACAATGTCACAATCACAAGAAGCTACTAGGTGTAATCAATAAAATAAAGAAATTTATAATAATGATTAAATAAATATATCTTCCAATAACTTCCTTTGACACTGATAGACTTTTTCCAGCGTTCCAAATATTTGTTTCGGGTAAAAGCAGTTCCTTGCCTCACTTTGTCTCAAGAGGGCAACCATACTTTGGATCATTGTACGGATCCTCTGCCCCCACTAAAATTGTTTAGACAAAATTTAACTTTAAACTTGACGCACCTTGACAACCATTAGTGCTTTAGGATTATTATTCTTTTTTGTCATACAATACACATTTTATCTGTCTAACTAAAACGTTGTAGCTATCTCTCTAAACTACTTTTCGACGAACGCTTTTTCTGAACAAATAAGGTTAAGCGCCATATACATATCGTAAAATTTTTTCGAACGTATGCGCGTTGAAGCTTAAATGAGCTGTGAAAACTCTCTATTAACGTCATGAGGCCGGTATAAAGCAAATAACGAACGCGGCTAACCGAGGTTTATAATCAATTAAGTTTGTTATTAGCGGCCGTATGCCATTCAAGATTTTTCGTAGGTAATACCATAAAGCTCCACACGATACTGTGATTTTTTCTAGAAACACTTTATTGTCCTTAATTGCAGGCGTGCGTTATAAACTTTAACGACCGGTGGCCGTTATAGACATGTTTTCATTTTTTTTTAGATTAGGTGTGCGTTATAAACTATACGGCTCTTAATTAACAGGAACGATATGGTATTACGGAAACAAATAAACGAAATTTAACGAAACTTGATCTGTGAAATTAGAAATATCACATTTACTTGAATCCATAAATGCATTTATTATAAACGATGAAAACCTAATTTTTATAATCACGAAATTAGTTTGAATAAGTTATTTATCCTGTGTATACAGGGTGTTATATTTTAATGGACCCAGCAAATATCTCGCTTATTTCTTAAGTTAGTAATTTCTTTCATATAACACGATTTATACAGCAACATGTAAGCTAGTTGATCACGGATGTACAATCATGATAACACTTCCAGTTTATTAGTAATTAATATCAATTTTGAAATTTCAAATGGAACATATTATATTTTTTTACAAATTTGATAACTACATCAAATTTGCTTTACAATCATGTAAAATAAACCATATGTTACATTATTAAAATGTAAAATGGCGGGCATTTTTTTATACACATAGTCGAAAAGAGAATAATGAGCCATGACTGTGGCTTGAAATAAAACAATTAACTAAAACAATTGTAACACGGTAAATGTCAACCCGTAAATAATAATAATAATAGTTAATAAATAAATAAGCGAGATATTTGCTGGGTCCATTAAAATACAACACCCTGTATAGTCACCGGATATCTCTAAATCTATTTAACGCATGATAGCAATATTTGTGGCATAAAATTTCGTGTTCAAAGTTGACTATTTGAGTAGTTACGGACAACTCTAAGCTGTAGGTAAGTCTCTTGAAGCGGTTATAAATTAAAAATAATAGTGAAGTAAGTAAATGGTGTACATTAAATATGTAGATATTACATATTTCACCTAAATAATCAGGTAATTTAAATAGAAAAAAATAAAAATATTATCTATTACTATCTACTTAAGTATTCATTGTGTTTTATAAAAAAAATAGGAAAATTATTTTAAGAAAAATATGTCGTAAATATAGTGGTAAGTAAAAGGCTAGTCGTAAGTACTTACTTAATAATCAATATGTGTTAATAAATTATCAGATTTGATTATATAGATTATAAAATTATTTAATTACATACAATTATTATTTAAAACATTTTCGTCTGAAATTAATTATCATACGAAAAAAACTATAATTTCTCATGCCAAACGTCTGGTTAATTAACATTATATATTTAAAATGAAATAGAATTAAACTGGAAAGTTGCGAAAGCTAATCTTTTTATGAAACTCACGAGTTACTCGTATTAGCTAGCTGTCATGGAAAGTACAACCTGTGGGAGTGACATATAAATTAAATGAAAAATTAAAACAAGAGGGAAATTTATCACTTATTTTGCTTGTAAGTAAATCAAGCAAATGTTGAACAACAAGGTCATTCAATGAATGCTGTTTCAAACTTTCTTGTTTTGCTAGATTAATTCTATGAATGTATATGTATGTAGTATCAATATATAGATATTTTAATTTGTAGTATTTTAGTTTACTTCATTTGCCTATATCACGTGCAACTCATGTAACATACAGCAAAACGAGGTACCGCAAATAATCCCTATACATATTATTAAAGATAGAAGATAGAGACAATCTTATCGCCAAGGTAGACATCTGATTTGCGAAGAAAATTTATTTTTTTAAATCAATGGTTCTCAAGTTACAACACAGACATATTTTTTTTTAAATGGGATATTTTTTTGTCCAATCGAGAATTTTTCCTGAATTCAAACAATGTAATAATTTAATATCCTTACATAATAAATGTATTGAGAAAAAAATCATTTGAAATTTAAGTAAACTTTATTTTTATAAATATTTTAAAGAATTTTTCAGAATTCATAATATAAATAAAACAAAATGAGAAGACTAATTAGAGAAGCATTCGAAATGAAGAAATCTCCAAATAATCTTAATTTAAATATAAGCTTTGATGCATGTTATAGTTTTGAAAACATGTAGTCTTTGACTACATATTTATTTATATCATTGTTGCTATTTATCTGATGAAAGCAGCACTTCGCTGTCGAAATGTCATTTTTCTCGTGGCCGTGTGCCTGAGTGTCTGGTCGCGAATCCGGGGACCCGGGTTCGATCCCGACCGACGCCAAAAATTACATCGCATTTTAATGGAACAAAATTGACCCCTGTGGCGCACTCTCCACGCCAGCAATGAGTGCCCGTGAGGTGACGCCTGGTAAGCGCCCGCACGGTACAAATATTCCATCATTACCGATATCTGCGTATGTAGCAGATTGGCACACCCAGCAATGGGTAATATGCCGTGATGAAATTTTTATTTTTTTATTTTTTATTTATTTTTACAGAACTATACCCAAATATTGTTTTATTTTTATAGTGTCATTAGGCCATGTATGAAAATTAAAAACTGCCATCTGTTGATCTGAATTATTTAGTGCGTAATTCCTATTGTTGTAAATAAGACACTAAAGTTAAAAAATCTGATGTGACCAGCATATTACCTTCCGTTAATCCTGTGTATTATGTACAAGTTCTACATATTTTTTTTTGCAAAAGATTCTATATATCCAATAAAATTATTTCATAAACAAACTATGCAAATTGCACTCGATACTGACATTTTCTTCTTCTTTAGCTATTGCCATTCGTTATGGGTCACTATGGTTTATTTTCTTCTTCCACTCATTTTTGTTTTGTATGCGTCCTCATTTAATTCCTCTTCTCTCAAATCTTCCACAATACAGGCCTTTCATCTAATCTTTGGTCTTTCTCTATTTATTCAACCTACTATTACTAAGCTATTCATTCTTCTTTTAATATATTCTTCTTCTCTCCTCATGACATGTTCAAACCAATGTAATCGTCTCTCTTTTATCTTTCTAGAAACTTCTAACACCAGATTTATTTCCCTTATTCTTTCATTCCGTACCGTGTCTTTCCGTGTCTTCCCCAATATCTATCTCAACATCCTCATCTCTGCCACATTCATTTTCTTTTCATTGACACTGACATCTGTCAGAATTTTCTTAATATAGTAGCTATTTCCATGGTTAGAGCATAGCTGGCTGATTTATAACATGTAATTTCTTTATAATTCTTTAACTTTATATCCATTGAATATGAAGTATAAAATGCAATCAATTCTTATACAAAAGAATATTAATTAATATTTATAATAACATAAAATGTCAAAAAATAATATTTAACAGCGCTTTTTCAAGAAAAACAGTTATAATCTTCAAATGCGGGTACTTCCGGTTGACCAATTATAACCAAAATCTAACCAAGTCTAGATGTAAGGAAGAGGAATAAGAAAAAATTGTAATTTTTGCAATTCTAATATTGGAGATATCGCAGCCGAAATTATAGTCAGACATACACGCACACATACGTACACAAACACACACACACACACACACATACACATACACACACACGCATACATACATCATCGTAAAAATAGTAAAATCGTATTGTAAGGATCCTAAAACCTGCTTTTTCATTGAAAACTCACAACATAATTTTTTAACAGACAATATTTTCCTTACCTAGATGTGACGGAAGGTAAAAATATATAACATACTATCCCATTTAAAAAAATCTGATGTGGCCAGCACAATACCTTCCGTCAATCCTGTGTATTATGTACAAAATCCATACATAAATTTTCTTACTAAAGATTCTAAATTTTTGGTATTATGTGATTCCCTTTCTCGGCAACTGAATTCCATACTCCTGATAACAAAAAAATAATAATAAGAAATTATGATATTTTGAATGAAAAATTATAACACTTGTCAGTTATGGACATAATTAATTGCTGTCATTTTGACACGGGTCCCATATCTGCTTACCAAAGTCAGCAAAGTGATGTCACTACACGCGCCCTATACATAAATTTTCTTGCAAAAGATCCTATATTCCCAGTAAAGTTATTTCATAAACAAACTATGCAAATTGCACTAGACACTGACATCTTCTTCTTTAGTTTTTCCCATTCGTTAGGGGGTCGCTATTTTTTATTTTCTTCTTCCACTCATTTTTGTTTTCCGTGTCGTCCTCATTCAGTTCCTTTTCTCTCAAGTCTTCTGCAATACAGTCATTTCATCTTATATTTGGTCTTCCTATGTTTCTTTCACCTTCTATTAATATATTCATCTCTCCTCATAACATGTTCAAACCAATGTAATCGTCTCTCTTATATCTAGAAACTTCTAACACTAGAGTTACTTCCCTTTTTCTTTCATTGATTTACATTTTATTGATACTGACATCTGTCAATTTGAATTACCTGAATATATTAGCAGTTTCCATGGTTAAGTTAGCATAGCTGGCTGAATAATGAAATTTATATCAAATTTATTATCTTTATTCTTCTTTAACTCATATCTGTTGAATAACAAATATAAAATGCAATCAAATCGTATAGATAATAATATATTCTTTAAGTTATAATAACATTTAACTGAGTTTGCCAAGAAAAACTATTAAAATCTTCAAATGAGGGTACTTCCGGTTGACCAATTACAACCAAAATCTAAACAGATCTGCATATGGTGGTAAGGAAGAGGATTACGCAAGAATTGTAATTTTTGGAATTCTAGTATTGGAGATATCGTGTCCGAAACGGCGGGGATACACACACACATACACACACACATACACACACACGCACACACGAACACACACACACACATACAGACATCATCGTAAAAATCTATTATCTATTATCTATTATCTATTGAATATGAAGTATAAAATGTAATCAAATCGTATAGAAAATAATATATTCTTTAAGTTATAATAATATTAAATGTCAATAAATCAAATTTAACTGTTAAATCTTCAAATGAGGCTACTTCCGGTTCACCAATTATAACCAAAATCTTGTTCTTCTGGATGTAAACTTGAGGAATACGAAAAAATTATAATTTTTGGAATAGTGGTATTGAAGTTATGGAATCCGGAACTTTTGTCACACACACACACAGACACACATACATACAGACATCATCGTAAAAATGGTAAAATCGTATTATAGGAACCCTAAAACATGCTTATTCAGTAAAAACTCATCATTGAATTTTTTGACCAAAGACAATACCTTCCTTACCTAAAGGTCACGGAAGGTAAAAATATAACTTTGTGTTGTAACTGATTTAAAAAAATATTTTCTTTTCTTTTCGGATGTCCATCTTAGTGTTCTGTAAGATTGTCTTATACTGTTTTATTGTATATTTAATATTATACGAATTATTTGAGGTTGCTCGTTTTACTGTTATACCTGTATATTTATGTAAAAGACTTTATCTAAAGTACTAATAATTTTGAATTTTTTATATAGTAGACACATGTTCTTCAGTGACCCTTTTCCTTTTGCAAATTCATCAAAAATATTTGTAACACTAAAAATAAGTGTAGTACACCTGAAACTTTCGCCGTAAAATTTGTAGGTAAAAGCTTTGCTCATTCCTAACCCATTTCATAAAAGTTTGAGTCTCTATCGCCTTGCGTAAACTCCAGCATAATCCTGGCCTGGCCTACAGAACAGTTTGTTATTTATACTTGTAAGCCTCCATTAGGGTAATATTTATAGTGTATTCTTCTCTCCCAAGGCCCAAGGCTTAGCACATCTTAATTATTTTGCTCTCATTAAGTGGCATAAATAGCGGTGCGAAGTCCCCCTGTCGAAGGCTGCAGGATCAGGAGGAGGTTTAGTGCGTCTGGCAGGACTAATTATCCTGCCAGGACATTAAACTTACAGAGATACGGTGAATAACTGCGGTTGTCAGTGTGTGGCCTCAGAATTTACGCAAAAACTAGCATTTCTTGTCCTAGAGATTAATTCACTTCAGCCGCTCTGCAGTCCTGCTGGATTAATCCTAGTGTGTCCTGGGAATTTGTCAGGACAAGGGAACACTCCTTCTTTACATAACACACATATGATGGTCCAGATAAAATTAGCATACGAGCAAATTGCCATTGTCCAACTAAAGCAAGACACTGCCTCTACTTTACAAACTACGAGTATAATTATTAATAAAGGCTAATATAAAAAAATAGATTTGTGTTCTCACATCAAAATTTACTTCATTTGAAATTTTTCACATGCCAAATTTTTATAAAACCATTTTCCCTACAACTGTGCGATTTATTTGTTGTTATTTACTATTGCCTTGATTACGGCTGGAAACGAGGCCAATAACAATTGCTTTCGGTAAACGTAAGCGTTTTGTTTACGCAACTGTCAAAATTAAACTGAGAGTGCGATAGAAATATCCCGTGGAACGCGGAGAATAGTATTCCTATATCAACTGTAACAATGATCGGAGAAAAACGTAGTATCCAATCTACACGATTTTGAAGAAATTAGTTTGAAATAGTGTAATATTTGTAATTAAACTAGATAAATTAAGTTACAAAGAATCAATATAGCAACGCTATACAACATAATAATATATTATGTAGTATCGTCAAAATATTATATAGAAATATCCCGTGGAACGCGGAGAATAGTATTCCTATTTCAACTGTAACAATGATCGGAGAAAAACGTAGTATCCAATCTACACGATTTTGAAGAAATTAGCTTGAAATAGTGTAATATTTGTAATTAAACTAGATAAATTAAGTTACAAAGAATCAATATAGCAACGCTATACAACATAATAATATATTATGTAGTATCGTCAAAATATTATCAGTCCTGATAATGTTTTAGTGATTTTCTAAATACCCAGTTGTAGCAAAAATGTTATTTATAACACATGCCGATAAAGATAACGTGCACGTGCAGATTTGATCTGTTTTATCATCCTAAATCAAATCTCAAAAGCAAGAGCGTCATTTTTGAGACACCTTTCATAAACGAATTAATTTTTTTTTTTTTTTTTTTACAAAATATGGAGTTACGATATTAACATTGTAGATAAACGTAATGCTAATGGCAAAGAAAATTATAAAAGGCATATACAATTTTGAGAATGGTGCCTTGAATATTTTTCTTTACAATTCATTTTTCATTTTTAAACATCAAAGAAAAATGATTAAATTATTAAAGTTGAATAGCTTCTAGTTCACCCAGCACTCACATTCACGTCAATTGTGTGATAAAGGAAAGGTTTGAGCTCCGATAAAGTGAAATTGACATAGCTGCCTGGCCTGTGTTAAAGACGCAATAAACAGAACTTGGAATTCCGATCAATTGGAAGAAAGTGAGTTTGTTAAGTTTTAGGCCGGAAAGAATTGTTCCGGAGTTGGCAACCGGTAGCGTAACAAGCCTCGGGTCAGTCGCTGCCAGCAGAATAACAAACAAGTTAATCCAAATCGCGCGGTCGACACAAAAGTAAAGCAATTACACCACCTCCCATTACTGCACTCAAACGCTTAAATCAATCGCCGCCAACAAAGCAACCCCTGATAATGAACCCGTTTTTGTTTTTGATTGCCATTTGTTCCAGCCTTTAAATTTTTTACAGAATTTTTTACGTGATTTGTTATTTTATAAAATTCTAAAGAAGTTGTTTGGAATTGTTTCACGGCAACCTACAAAAGCACAAATTAAAACGAATTTTCAATGGGCTTTCCAATACACAATAGACAAATCGGTCGTGTCGTTATGCACTGGATATTGCGCTGCAATTTGAGGGTGAAATAATTTTTGTCAACAAATGCGGACGGGTTTTTCAAATCGTTATACAGTCGATTTTGAGATAATATTTCCGTGATTGCAAATCAATCAGAACCGGTCTTGGTTGTGAACATGTTTATTGAATTCTAACCCACTAAAGCCAACAATTTTTAGTATTAATTTTTCTACTTTTGTATAGTGTACAATGTACAATACAATCACAAATAGTAGCTAAAATACAATGAATCCTTCTGCTATACATGAAGTGAAACAAGAGTAGGAATTTAGCATTTTTTACTTCTCGAGGTATTGGATTCATGCTAAAAATCGCATATCCAGATTTTAATGTATAAGCACATTTCAAGGTCCTTAAATTCCGACTTTAACATTTTTACGATGACGTGTGTGTGTGTGTGTGTGTGTGTGTGTGTGTGTGTGTGTGTGTGGGTGCGCGCGTGTTTGTTTATATATATATTTTTTTTAAAAAATTTGTTCTTGCAAATATTTAAGAAGATTAAATTCTCTATCTGATACTTATAAATGATGATAAATATTTTTCTACTCCCACTTGAACAGATATAATTTCATATCCATCCATTGATGGAATTTAATTTAAAATTAAAAAATCTAAATATAAGGATTAGGTATAAGTAGAATTTTTGGTACTTACGTAATAAAAAATGAAAGTGTTTTTTTTTTCAAATATGTCGATATTTTATCCCTAAAGAACGATAAAAGTAGACGATGGCAACTAAGCGGTCAACTATGCAATAGTTAAGTGGACCTCGGACATATGGGCGATCAAATAATAGACGTGAAGAATTACAAATTTGCGCGTTAGATTAGATTATGATCTGTTTATAAAAACTTAGAGTATCATTTCGAACTATTGCCTCAGTTATTTTTTTCCAAATTGTATGCCTGCTAAGCGTGTAATTTTTTTTAAGTTTCTGTCGTTCATATGACCGTCGTCCATTTAACCATTGTTCACTTAACTATCGCTCTGTTGACCTTCATTCAGTATGACTTCCTCAATTGTCGTGTACCGCGAGTATATAGGTTGTACTTTCTTATAGTTTCCTTGCACTTCAAAACACATTTTTTTTTTAATATACATAAAATTATGAGGAACCCAGCATCAACAAACTTTTCTGACCACAACATGATGTCCCTGTACTCGTTATCAAAATTGTATTTGTATGTATGTCTACGCCCATGAGTCCATGCACAGTACGAGTCCAAAAAGATAGTTTTGAGATAATTGAAAAAAAACTTCATATCTTCATAATGAATGAAGATACAATTTTGGTATGTACAGAAGACTTGTAGAGCTTCTTGAGAGAAAAATTTTGGTCCAAATTTTTTTTAGAGAAAATACAAACTGCATCGAATTACAAGCAAAAAAACAATCTTGGACTTGTTATGTTCTCGGACTCTATATATTTTCAGGAAGTATTTTTTTATTTTTTTTGAGAGGAATTAGTTGGTCTTCAATTTTAATAAATAGTTAAAATTTGTACAAAAACAGAAACAGGCTTTGGAGCATACTCCCTATAAGAATTTAACGTAAAAGCGCGCTCCATAAAAGAGGTTTTACTAAAAAAAGTGGACCGTAGCATAAACCGCAAAAGAGCTCCTTTTACGCAAATATGAAAAATTTATGATAGTTAACAGGCAGTATTATTAACACAACACCGGAATTACACGACTGCTTAAGCTACTTGGCAATGAACTGAATGCAAGAACAGTAGAAGTCCTAGACTCATACTGTATTCGCTATAAAGCGAGGAGCAATGTGTCATAATGATAGTGCGTACTTTTCTTACACACATTCGATGAGAGAACGAATTTTACCCACTTTGGTTATCTCAATTTAAAACCGTCATTTTGTGACTCATACTATTCTTGAACTCACCGATTCATTTATTTTAAATATTTTGCTTAAGAGGACAAAATTATTACTATTTGTTGTTTTTGTGCTTTCGAGTATAATTTAATTTCTTTAAAATTCTTGTTTTATTTTCTGAGTTTTCCATTTTTAGTAATTTATTACCAATGACTGTTTGTTAATTGTGAAATTATCTTCATTTCGTTAAACCTCCACTGTGCATGTGTAATTACAAAGTATATATTCTCTACGTATTGTCTACATTTGACATCATTCTTTAAATTGTTTACGTATTTAAATAAACTATCATAGATTACGTGTATACGCACATCCCTGGGTGTAAGATCTTCGCAACTGTAGTCATTTCAAATTTCAATCCCTAGTGCACTCCAAACCATAATTATCTCTAATAAACTCATCTGTCGAACAGAGACAATGATTTTCAGTAACAGCCGAAACCCGTCATCCCTCACGAAATGTGTCACTCAGGGAAACTTGCTGGAACTTAATTTTATTATACTATTTGTACACATCCTCAAATTCGGAGTTCCATGCTGTTGAAGTCACTCAATACATTGCTTTGAAGACAGGCCAATTTTTTTTATTTAATTTAATGTGTTTTACCTAGTTCTGGTATTTGCACTATTACTTACAATTTCTGTATAGGCCATTGTTAATATCATAATAAATCGTGGCATGACAATATTTTCCCGTATAATTTACAGTTCATAATAATTGAAAATTCATGAAAAATAAACAATGACATAATATACCAAATATTTATCAAAACACGCAATAATGTAGACTTTGTTTCCACTCTACTTGATCTTATAGGTACTCTGATTATATTAGTTTGCAGTAGGTACAAGGTACAACTTATAGGTAAATACATGTCACATCGTATGTTTTGTAGTACTCATATGCGCCGGCTTGATTTTTGCGGAGCCATCTGTAAGATTTTACCGTGGGGCCTTTGAAAATAACATAAATGCATGAGGGTCAATAACATAAATAAACCTTCCTTTTTTAAAAACTTTTTATTCAGTTAAAATATTTCCGCCGCCAAGGCATTAGGCAGCTTAAGCATGTCCTAGGGACAGCAATCAAAAATAGATTTTTTTATGTTATTAGTCTTATCATCATTATTGTAATCAAATTTTACGAACTTGTCTGTTGTAACCAAATCTTTCTTTATATAAACTGAACAGCTATATACCGAAGAACACAGGTTGTCTAGGATAACGTGTCCAATATGGGAATTCCGAGAACTATAATAGATACGAAGTCGGTTTGTCGGTTAAGTTCAACACAAATTGCGATTTTTCTTGCTTCGTAATTCAAATTTTGTACGTCATTACGTTTACTAGCGACAGCCTTATAAAATACCGTTATAAATAAAACAAGAATCGATAATTATTCTTTTTCCTATGTACATAGACAATACTGCTACTGCTCAAACCAAACTATATACGAATCTTTTGGTTATAATATCTAACATGCTCGTTTGCTATTACCTGCCTTCTTCTTTTACTTTTTTGAGCGCAGATTTGAAACGTTATTTACATATTGTTTGACGTTAAGAAATAACTTTTGTATTATCATTTTAAGGATGCAAAGATATTGAACTACTCGTATATGAATTTATTTAGCAATAGTAAATAAATATTAATTGTATATAAGTCGCGGAGTCCAAGGAAACGCGGGGTTCTTGAACGTGGGGGGCCTGGTGCGGCTGCCTCTAGCCGGCCCTACTCATATGCGTTTATTTTTGAGTCGTATTATTGACGACAGCATTTCAAAAGTAACAGAATAATATAATCTGTGGTGTCTCGATTTCAATGCCTTCCGTTACTATTCGTGTCTGTCCAAATGTCAAACGTCATCGTATCGTATCTGTTTTCCACAGGAAACACTACGAATGGTGTCACTTTACACTACGTTACACGCCTTTGTTGCACACCAAGCTTAAATAAACATTTTATGTGGAGTTTATATCTCTATTTTCAGGGCCGGCATAATATAAAATATTAAACCACGCAGAAAGCAAATTTGTCACCCCCCCCCCCCCCCCCCATTAAATTAAAATTTTAAATAACATACAAAAATTTTAAACCACAAACAAGTTATTTAAATTTAAGTTATGTCGTCATCATTTTACATAAAGAAAAAATCTGATGTGGCCAGCACATAACCTCTCGCCGTATATTTTACCTAGCTGTATGCATAAAGCAAAAATTATTTTTATAAATACAAATAATATATTCATATAAATCTATGACGTATAAACTTCTTTATTATTCAATAATAGCATGTCTCAACATAAAGATATTTACCATAAATTATGTTACAATAAATTACAAAGTAGAGTTTACCATATATAAATATTAGGCTGGTAACAGCAATTTTCAATTCGAACAACTTTGTTTACTTTCTCTTCATATTCTTCTAGTAAAAACATTAATTTTGGGCGGTCTAAAATGTATATATCTGGATTGTGCATCTATTCTTATATATCTTCTTTTACATTTTATTTTTTCATACTTGTATCTAAATAACCTTAATTCCCTTTAATAAAGTGACGGATAGATTGCACTCCGATTATTCTTATATCGATGTGTAATTTTGTCAATATTTACAACTTACTTGAGAAAAATTTGATTTCGCAATTCAAAGTTACTCTAGTCTACAGTACTGGTGTACATTGTCCCATAATGTTTGAAACAAATTTAAGTCCTTCAACCTAGACTTGTCACTTGTCATCTCCATAATAGTCACAGATCAAGAATTAAGGGATTCTCCAAATACATTTTTCTTTCATTACTCATTATTTCTGACACTGACATTTATCTGTCAGTTACAAATAATTTAAATTTGCAACTATTTTTCATGGCATCCTTTCGGTTGTAAAATTAATTACAACATTATTTTATATATTATATTCCTTTTATCTCTAAATCTATAAAATATGTATAAAAATATTTAAATGTATCAGAAAGAGAATTTATTTTTCTTTAATATTATCAAGAAAAATTTTCAAAAAATAATATTTAGAAGATTTTTTTTCAAGAATCTTCTACTTCCGGTTGTCCAATTGTTACCAAAACCTTTTCAGATCTTCCCATGAATGTCCGATTGGGAAATACGTTGTTAAACAAATTTTAAGTCTTATAGTTTTTGAGTAACCGTCCTTCCAACATCCCACACACACACATCCACACACACACACACACACACACACACACACACACACACACAGACATCATCGTAAAAATGTTAAAATCGGATTGTAGGGACCTTAAAACGTGCTTATTCAATAAAATCTGGATATGCGATTTTTAGCATGAATCCAATACCTCTCTTAGCGAGAGGTAAAAAATGTGAAAACTAATTACTAGGCAATAAAATAAAATTATACTTTCTCTGGCCGCAACAGTGAAAGTAAAACTTATTACCTAACAACTGTCAATAAAATAATAATTTTACTGTCAATAGGCAAAAAAAAATTGCGATGGTTGGGACACCATTTTGTTTACAGGATTGTCAACTTTTGGAGAAGTAGCCATTTATTTTTCCGATAAAATATAACATTTTTTACATTGCCCTACTCTTACTGGGTGTATAGAAGGTTGCTGTCGGACCGGATTTAGTTAAATTTGGTCTTCGCGATTCGATTAAACCAGTTCACGGACTGGATTCGGTTCGCAGGACTTAGGCTGCAGATGACTGTACTATATTGCGGGTGATCTGGCATCCTGGCAATAGCTTCTGTCTGCCATGTTCAGCGAAAATAAGTTTTTAGTAAATATGGATTATTTACATTGTAATTTAAATGTTTCATGTACTAACAATATCTTCTATCGTGCTTTTTACCGAAAATAAATTGTTACTGTTATTAGTAGATTGGATTCTGCATGTATTTGTAAATTGTAATTTAAAGGTGTCCTGTAAAATTAAGCTGAAATCACATACGAGGTATTGGCAGGTCATTCGGGATATGTTGTTGTGATTATTTCTTTTATCATGATATATCAAAAATCGAAATCGTTGTCCAGGTCCAGGTGCGCTGCGAATTGTGGGCGCTCTAGGCTGCCGTCCTGCGCGTCCTCCGTTTCCGCCGGCCCTGTCTATTTTATGCATTATGTATGTATAGATATAGTTACAAGTAATTTTAAAATACAATTTATAATACTTTAATCGTTAATCGATTTGGGAAATTAGCGGCTCATTAAAATACTGGAGTATCTACCTTTCACTCTTTCATTAAAATTAATTGATGATACGAGTATATTTCTAAATTGTATGAAAATGAAAAAGGAAATGTTTGAAAAATAAAATTAGATACAGTAATTTTATTTAAAGATGTCCGATCAAGGTCATCTGTATTATGAACGAATTGAAAATAGCATACATTTATTTCTCTCATTTGCAATGACTATAAGCGTGTGGAATAGGAATAGATATAACACGCTTGTCTTTCAAAAAATTATGTTGTTTCGACTAAGTAAGGACATTCCATTTTAAAACGATGCTCGTTGTTGACAATATTTTCGCTGTAACGTAAGTTTATTTATTAATTCAGATATATTACCTTGATTCATAGTCGTACGAATAACGTGTCAGGATCTTATTTTTCACATATTTGATTTTACATTTCCTGATAAACTTACCATTTGACTTAGTTTTAAATTTTGAACACTTTTACTGTAACATATATTTTTATAATAATAAAATAAAGGTGGTATCTTATGTACTCTCATAAAAACTTGGTAAACGACACGACTGAATTTGATACAATGGGCGGAGTTAAAATCTTAATTCATGTAATTCACAGACGACTTTTATCGGATAACTTTAAAAAAAATTACTGTATATTTTTCAACTTTTTATTTTGTCAACAAAACTTACGTGTATATACTTTTCTTGCTTTGTTTAGTTTTTGACAAAACACATTATGTTATGTAAGAAATAATTAATAAATTATTAATTTCGATTGGATTCGAACTCGAGTAGTCAAAATCACACTCGTTTCTTTAGTTCCCAAAACTACATACATACTCGTAGTAAGTAAGAAATATGTGGCAAATTTAGTCCTTATGTTTTCCAGATATAGTCGTTGGGGACATATGTGAAGTAGTGTAAAAGTGACTTCCTCCATGTGAAGTTCTGAACAACAAATTGGGGATTTAGGTGAGAGCAAGATCGTGTAGCGGTGCAGACAGCGTAGGCGACTTACTGTTCTTAACTTCCCCAAGTCTAATAGCGACAGCTAACTACCAACTTACCTCCCAGACGTGACGGTGCAACTGCACAATGTTCCCGACGCATCAAGGGAAAGAATTCCATTTCACCTACAGCATAACTTCCTAAAAGGATCACGCAACATCAACTAACTACTAAACTACCTTGCAATATCCCAGAAAAGCATTATGCATAGCGAATGATTTTATGATATTGAACGGTTGCAGGACTGAAATATATAATATAAAAACTTTGTAAAGTGTACCGTTCACGCTAATAATTAGTGCCCGTGATGCATCATTACCTATACCTGTATACAGTTTCATTTTTTAAAGATGTTCGATAAAGGTCATAGTTGAGCACATAGAATTTTTGAAGCCTGAAGGGAGAAGCGAAATAAAAAGTTTGAGAAACACTGGTTATATCGTATGACATATCAGGCTATAAGCTATAATTTTCCATTTTAAAAAATAATTAGAATTATTGACATTCTTTCCTGGGACAATTGTAAAACAAAAAACAAAATTGTGAGGAGTTGCAAATAATGAGTGACAAGTTGCAGCCAGGTCATGTGTGTTATTTATTTTTACCTAGAATAGGTACCAACTTAAAGCACATCAAACAAAATATGGCGACTATAGGGTTATTATAAATTAATAATTATTTGTACCGGTTAGATTTGATAATGAGGTCATTTCACAAATTTAATTTTTTTGTTTAACTGACAGAAAAAAAATTAAGTCTTGATTATAATTTAATTTTCTTGTAATTTTGCTACACATTGTACATTTTATATATGTATGCAATGAATGTATAAATCGTATAAAAAAGAACATATAAAAAATCTGATGTGGCCAGCACAATACCTTCCGTCAATCCTGTGTATTATGTACAAATTCCATACATAATTTTTCTTGCAATAGATTATAAATTTCCAGTAATATTATTTCATGCAAATGGCATTTGAAACATTTTCTTCTTCTTTAGCTTTTCCCATTCGTTAGGGGTCGCTATTTTTAATTTTTTTCTTCCATTCATTTCTATTTTGCGGGTCATTCTCACGTCAAAATTTTTCATTCAATATTTCTTTTTTTGGTATTTTATGATTCCTTTTCTCGGCAACTGAATTCCACACCCCTGATAATAATGAAATAAGAAAATCATGAAATTTTGAATGAAAAATTATGACATTTGTCAGTTATGGATGTAATTAATAGCTGTCATTTTAGCACGGGTCCACATATCTGCTTGCCAAAGTCAGCAATGTCACGTCACTGCACGCGCGCTACACATAAATGTTCTTGCAAAAGATCCTATATTTCCATTTAAATTATTTCATAAACAAACTATGCAAATTGCAAATGGCACTTGACACTGACATTTTCTTCTGTAGTTTTTCCCATTCGTTAGGGGGTCGCTATTTTTTATTTTCTTCTTCCACTAATTTTTGTTTTGTATGTCGTCCTCATTCAGTTCCTTTTCTCTCGTTTCATATTATATTTGGTCTTCCTATGTTTCTTCCACCTTTTGTTATATGCTATTCATTCTTCCAATATACTCATCTCTCCTCATGACATGTTCAAACCAATGTAATTGTCTCTCTTCTTTTATCTTTCTAGAAACGCCCAACACTAGAGTTATTTCCCTTATTCATTCATTTACTTTTTATTCATATTGACATCTGTCAATTTGAATTACCTGAATATATTAGCAGTTTCCATGGTTAAATTAGCACAGCTGTCTGATTTATGAAATTGTATAATTATTATAATATTTATAATTCTTTAACTCTATATCTGTTGAATATGAAATATAAAATGCAATCAAATCGTATAGAGAATAATATATTCTTTAAGTTGTAATAAAATTTAACTGAGTTTTTCAAGAAAAACTGTTAAAATCTTCCAATGAGGATACTTCCCGTGGACCAATTATAACCAAAATCTAATCAAGTCTGCATATGGTTGTAAGGAAGAGGAATATGCAAGAATTGTAATTTTTGGAATTCTAGTATTGGAGATAGCGTGCACGAAACTGCGGTCACATACACACACACACACATACACACACGCACACATGAACATACACACACACATACAGACATCATCGTAAAAAAAGTAAAATCGTATTGTAAAGACCCTAAAACGTGCTTATTCAATGAAAACTCACCACCGAATTTTTTGACCAAAGACAATGGTCGCATTCATAAGATGTAACAGTTCTGGAGCAGTTACCGATATATCTTACAAATTCAACGCTACTTTTATGCTACCGTCAGAACGGTCGGCCATTTTGTAGCGCTTTTAAAATACGCTACTTTTTGGGAGCGTATGCTACTTGGCTACTAAGGTGGGTTATGTGTGTTTTGACATGTGACAAGTATCCATATTTATTATCTAAAAACTAATGAAAGCTAATTTCCAATTATCCTAACTAATAAAAATATAAAACAGACAATATTTGTAATCTAACCGCGCCTTTTTTGAACTGTCAGTTGGACGGGTTGGACCGAATGTAGCATGTACATTTATAAGTTCCCAACAGTTGGCGAAGTAGCGTAGCGGTAACTGTGTGATCTTATGAATGCGACCATTACCTTCCTTACCTAGAGGTGACGGAAAATAAAAATGTAAGTAATAAGTAATATGTATTATTTTCAATCAAAAAACTAACCTATCGATCAACTGACACGCTAATTAATACAGTATTTTTGCTGAATAATGGAAAAGTAACAATTATTTTTTATTGTAATCAATATTTGTGGTTTTATAAATAACATTACTAGTATAGTATTTCTAGCTAACCAGTGATGTATAATTTTTATTCATTAGCATTATATGAAAATTAGTAAAAATATGTAAGTCAAATTTTAATTCTAAAATTAAATGTTATGGAAAATACAAATACCTTCAGACAATCTTTCTGGCTTTATTATATTGAAAACAACAGTTGTAAATATTCTTACGTTAATTAATAAATAAATAAAAATAATATTTAGATTATAGTCCAAAAACATTGATTACAACAATGAATCCAGCAAAAAAAATACAATATTTCAATACTAGCATTTATATAACATCTACACTGTAGATTGCCTAGTAATTTTGATATAACGGTGAGTTTATTCCTCTATACCTTTGTTAAAAAAATTTGATGTGGCCAGCACATTACCTTCCGTCAAGCCTGTGTATTATGTAGATACAAATTCCATGCATAAATTTACTTGCAAAAGATTCTAAATTTCCAGTAAAATTATTTCATAAACAAACTATGCAAATTGCATCTGACCCTGACATCTTCTTCTTCTTTAGCTTTCCCCATTCGTTAGGGGTCGATATATATTTTTTCACTCATCATTTCTGTTTTGCGTGGCGTCCTCATTCAGTTCCTTTTCTCTCAAATCTTCCGCAATACAGTACTTTCATTTTATCTTTGGTTTTACACCCTCTATTACGAAGATATTCATTCTTATTCCAATATATTCTTCATCTCTCATAATATGTTGAAAACTGGAGTTATTTCCCTTTTTCTTTCATTGCTTATCGAATCTCTTCGTGTCTTCTCAACATCTATCTCAACATCCTCATCTCTGCCACATTAATTTAATTTTCATTGATATTGACATGTGTCCATTTGAATTATTTAAATATATTAGCAGTTTCCATGGTTAGCATAGCTGGCTGATGTATGAAATTTAATTCTTTAACTTTATTGCCCGGCTGCAGAAATGTTCATCAACGCTTTATTTAATTAACGGATCATCAAAACGAACAAATGCAACGTGATTTTTTAACAGCAATGATTTAAAGGTCATAAGTACAAGGAAACTGATTTGAATTTGTTCATTTTGATGGTCCGTTAATTAAATAAATCGTTGATGAAAGTTTCTGCAACCGAGCATAAATCTATTGAATATTAAGTATAAAATGCAATGAAATCGTATAGAGAATAACATATTCTATAAAATATAATAACATTAAATGTCAATCAATGATATTTAAATGCGTTTTTTCAAGAAAAACTGTTAAAAGTTGCAAATGAGGATACTTCCGGTGGCCCTATTATAACCAAAATCTAATCACGTCTGCATAAGCATCTAAAATCGAGAAATACGAAAAATTTTTTTTTTTGGAATCGTGGTATTGGAGTTATGCGAAACACACACACATACACACACATACATATAAACATCATCGTAAAAATAGTAAATTCATATACTAGGGACTCCAAGACGTGCTTATTCATTAGAAATTAGAATTTTTTGACCGAATACAATACCTTCCTTACCTAAAGGTGACGGATGGTAATAAACCCTAAGTTTAAGTAAATACACTTATTATTATCAGAAGATGAAATTATGGATTTAAGTAATTTTAATTTTCAGTACACATACACTCATAAAAACATATACATACATATAGTATTTATAAATTATGGTATTACTAATGTGATTGATATAATTAAGATTCCTATCTTTTATCTGAATGTCATCCAATCCACAATGGGGTATGGGGCCAAAATCAAACCTATATTATTATAAATAATACACCTGTATTTGTTAAAATTTGTTACATATTATTAAAATTTGAGAAAAATGATATCAAAATCTCTGTGACATCAGAGCTGTCGAGTAAATACAAGCAATGACAGCAATAGAGAGGGACAGTTAAAGACGGAGCTAGTAAACAAAGCAGATTATTTGTATTTTACTGAACATTGCAACTATTAAATATTATTTGAACAATTTTTTAGTGTTATATTTAATATAAGTAAATCTTTTCTCTAAATTTAATAATTGAGTAGGGCGCAAATATGGCGAATTCTTTCTATTCACATACTTAATATATAAATATAAACCAAATTCCGCTTTTAATCTAAACGGCTCTCGCATTTATTTATGCACCTTGTATTAAAAACTAATTGTTAAGAATAAAATAAAATTATTTGTGAGAATTATTGGATGAAGTCTAAAATTATAATGATTAAAGTTTGTTGGCTGAAGAGTTGTTACTGTAAATTTGGTCGTCGAGACACGTCGTCATAAAACAACAGAGTGCTGGAGTTTCGACAGGTGTTGTGGCGAGAAAACAATTCTTCCTGTATTCGAAGATAACTTGCGTCTCAAATGAAATTTATAGTGTTGCAAGCACGAATATTGTTTCTTGCTTGTTTTATAAAGTTTTTATCAAAGTTGAAATTTTTATTAAACTGAAAGCACTAGCTACTAATAATTTATAATATAATTACAGCAAAGAGAATACTATCCTGCAGGTTGCTTTAATTAAGATGCATATTCAAAAGATTTTAGGAAGCTTTTAAATTATAAAGTTCTAACCAATTAAATTTTAATATGTTTTTTGCAGTACTAATTTAAACTATTTGTTGCTTAACAGCTAGATTAACCTTTTAAGTACATCAATTCGCAGGGAAACTTTAAGTAGATCCTATATTTAGATTTAAAGTAATTAAGTAATGAAGGAAGTAAAAGCACCAAAAGACTAGCAAACAGTAATAATCGTGCCATTATTCAAAAATCTGATGTGGCCAGCACAATACCTTCAGTCGATCCTGTGTGTTATGTTCCATACATAAATTTTATTGAAAAATATTCTAAATTTCCAGTAAAATTATTTCATAAACAAACTATGCAAATTGCACTTAACACTGACTTCTTCTTCTTCTTCTTTAGCTTTGCCCATTCGTTAGGGGTCGCTATTTTCTATTTTCTTCTCCCACTCATTTCAGTGTCGTTTTCATTCTGTTCCTTTTCGCTCAAGTCTTACGCAATACAGTCCTTCCAACTTCAACTTATCTTTGGTCTTCCTCTGTTTCTTAAACCTTCAATTTCTAAGCTATTCATTCTTTTTCCAATATATTCTCTATTTCTCCTCATGACATGTTCAAACCAATGTAATCGTCTCTCTTGTATCTTTCTAGAAACTTCTAACACTAGAGTTATTTCCCTTATTCTTTTATTCCTTACCGTATCTTTCCGTGTCTTCCCCAACATCTATCATAACATCCTCATCTCTGCCACATTCATTTACTTCTCATTTATGCTGACATCTGTCAATTTGAATTATCTGAATATGTTAGCATAGCTGGCTGATTTATGAAATTTAATATCTTTATAATTCTTTAACTGTATATCTATTGAATATGAAGTATAAAATTCCATCAAACTGTATAGAGAATAATATATTCTTTAAGTTATAAAAACGTTAAATGTCAATAAATGAAAGAAAGACTTAAATCTTCAAATGAAGGGCCTTTCAGTTGACCAATTATAACCAAAATCTAATCACCTCTAGTGGATGTAAACTTGAGAAATACGATAAAATTGTAATTTTTGTAATTGTGGTATTGAAGTTATGCGATCCGAAACTTTTGTCACACACACAGACACACACCCACACACACAAACATACACACAGACACACATACATACAGACTTCATCGTAAAAACGGTAAAATCGTATTATATGGACCCTGAAACGTGCTTATTCACTAAAAAACTCATCATTGAATTTTTTGACCAAAGCCAATACCTTCCTTACCTAAAGGTGACGAAAGGTAAAAAAGAGACAGTAAAGAATGCCAGATCTATAGAGGCATCACTTTATTAAGTAATATAGCAAAGATATATGCAAGAATAATTGAAAAGAGAATAAGAGACAAAATAGAAGAATCTTTAGAAGAGTCTCAGTTTGGATTCCGACCAAATAGGGGAACTCAAGACACAATCTTCATTATAAGACAACTCTCAGAAAAAGCGATCAAAGCAGGAAAAGAAATTCATTGATCTACAAAACGCATTCGATAGAATAAAAAGATATATGGACATCAATGTAATTAACGGAATAAAAGCCTATGCATAGAGACAAAAAATATGTGAGAACAAAGCATGAAAAATCAGACCATTTCGAAACAACCGCGGAGGTAAGTTAAGGGTGCATCCTGAGTCCGATTTTGTTCTCTATAGTACTGGATGATGCAATCAAAGACGCGAAAAGAACTAATAGAGCTTTTGACGTAGTAATATGGAAACTAAAGCAAGTTAAAATATCAGAACTCTGTTATGCGGATGTCATGGCACTGACAGCAAAAGATGAAAAGATCTTACAAGACAACATAGAAATTTTGAATAAATGTCTTATAAAGAAGAACATGAAAATAAATACGGAGAAAACAAAATCATTGGTCATACATAAAGAATATATATATATATATATATATATATATATATATATATATATATATATATATATATATATATAATTTGAAACAACATATTAGATTTGGACTATATACGATAAACCGGAAGTGGTACTTAATTTGGAGCTCTCAACAGATTTTCGGGGAAAAATAATAAAACGTAATCCAAAATTTTGAATTACAGACATCTATTAATTGGAACAACAAATTAGATTTTGTTTACAAACAATTAACCGGAAGTGATACTTTACTTAAAGCTCATTGCTATATTAAACATTAAATTGGCGGAAGGTTTTGTGCTGGCCACATCAGATTTTTTTGTTTAAGAATCGCTAACAATCATTTAAGCCTTGCTGGTGCAACTGGACATTAAGAATATAGTCAAGTCGTATAGAGAATAAAATATTCTTTAATATTCATAATAATGATATTTAGGTAATAGCGAGAAGACTCGAATAAAGAGGTACTTCTGGTTGACCAATTGTAACCAGAATCTAATCTAATATAAACTTAAGCGTTTAGAAATCTCTCCGATTGATTATTCTACCTTTCTATATACAGAAGCAATCAAAGGTCGTCATACAGTTTGAAATTCTGACCGCAGGACAAATCGTTTTGGGAACGATATTAGAGTACTCGAGGTTGGAGTCTCTGTCCTATGTGTGCTATTGAAATGGTTCGGTCAATATTTGGAATTTGATACCATTTTCTCTATTACATCTTAAACAATATAATACGTGGAATAAAATGCAACGAAGACCGATGAAAAGCATATCATTTACTATATTTACACTAATCTAGATGTACATATACTTTTAAACTAGTTAAATATTTATTTTACTTGAATAAAAGACAATACAACTCAAAGTTTGGGATTGCTAGTATACGAGTACAACTGTCAGCTGTGTCTCCAAAATTCGTGGACATAGCTTCTAAAAATAGCTATTTATGATATGTGTTAAAAGTGACATTTTATTTTTTGAGAAGGAAGTTTGAAACTCGTGCGGAGTGGAGTTTACTTTTAATACGTATATCATACACTATTTTATCATTTAAATTTGTATCTCTAATATTTTTTAACGTATATCAAAAATATTGATTTGTTGTTCTATTGATCTTTAAACTATGTTAAAAGTAGCAATTGTATGCCACTTATAACACTGCTGTCATAAAATGAAATTTTTAAGTCTAAAAACAAACGTTAAAAAGTCATGTATTTCTACCTTATTCTAATATGGAAAGAATCCATTAGATTATTAAATTTTCTACAGGTTTGCATTAATACTTTTTCTATATATTTTATGGATAAATTTATACAATAACAAAAATTATATCCCGGAGCCTATGCTTTACACAACTCCATGGTTACACAGTTCAGGTCAGAACAATAGTTATATGGAACGGAACTTAATATAGTTTCCAGTATTAGTAAATATGTAGGTATGTATTTAAATAACAAAATAAATACATATATCATCATGGCATATTATTATCCATTGCTGGGTATGCTAATCTGCTTTGTACAAAGATTTCGGTAATGATGATAACATATTTATACCATGTAGGTGTTTACAAGCGTCACCTCATGGGAATTCATTGCTGGCGTGGAAAGTGTACCGCAGGGGTCAATTTTGTGCCATTTAAAATTTGAAATATTTGGCGTCAGGCGGGATCGAATCCAGTTCCTCAGATTCGCGATCACGAGACCTCATATGTATGTGTGTAAATTAGTAAAAATTAAATGGCAGGAGACATTGTGTTGGCCACATCAGATTTTTTTATATATTGTTTTCTGATAATATATAAAAATTTAGGAATATTGGTAAAAAACAAGATTAAAATTCGAATATTTGATTTGAAATGTGCTACTTCGGTTTCACGAGCAATATCTTCGATTATTAATCATATCACAAGCTTATATTTAATGAGAGAATATAATGAATTTTTCTAACACATTGTGTGTGCTGCTAACCTAACTTTTAATATACATATTCATATTGTATTAAACATAGTACTTACGAGTTTCATTTAATATTTCGGAGTTCGAATTATTGTTATTACTTATTTTTATTCTCAAAATTAACTGTTAATGTCGTAAATAAAGAAAAGAAATCCCTTAGTAACGATTATAAGTACGGTGATAATTTCTTTGTTTTTCATCATCGCTGTGATAGACATGTAACTAGGGAGATTCTGAATGTTGATTGGCGCAATACCCGGCACGTGACTAATGAATTATATTCTCATTAGAATGACAGTAGTGTTGCTATAGTTCTTATTTTTAATTCAAACAAAAACTAGTAGTAGATCTTGTACATTTGAATGAATCCAAACTTTTACGATAATAACCGATTATTAGGCTCGGGGTGTCCCCAGAGAATATGACGTCAGGTTTACAATAATTAAGCAGTTTTATTACAAATCTTTTATTTTATTTTTACTAAAACTCTTAATTTAACGAATGCTACCTTATAATTATTCAAATTTACTATTACTTTGCAATGGTAGAATATCCCATTAGGTTATGGGATTGACGTTGCCATTCAAAAGTTACTATTTAATCTTGACAGTATCATTTAAGTTTCATACACTAATAACTTACTAATAATAACAAATTAACAAATATAACCTTAAAAGATAATTTATACCCATACGGAGTATTATGTCAAATCTCATCATATTGTATTTAACATATCTTGTAAACACAAAAAAATCTAATTACATCTATTCTTCATATTTATGTATTTTCTATAATTTTAAATTCATTCTATGAGCAAGTTTTCTCCATTTCTTCTAAATGTTCGAGGTTTTTCCAATTCATTATCGGGATTGGCGGTATTTCTAAAAGGTTCATGTAATATACCTAGGTATAATTTTAAATATGTAATTAATAATACAATAAGAAATATTAAATATCGTTCGCAGAAAAAGCTTTCAGTACTATTTTTGACTCTGGCATTAGTTACATTTATCTGTCAATTTTAGTTTCTCAAGTAGTTACCATAGTGATGTTTGGGCTGAGAGCAAGCTGTGAGATTTACAACAGATTATTTTATAGATTATATATCATCTTTAAATCTATAGACGGTATAATAACATTTTTAAATGTGTCAGACAGAGAATTTTGTTTTTTAATATTTGTAATAACATAAATTTTCAAAAAATAATATTTAGAAGATTTTTGTTAAAATACTACTACTTCCGGTTGTCCAATTGTTACCAGAATATATTCAACTCTTCCCATTACTGTTAGATTGAGAAATCCGTAGTTACACAGGTCATTAATCTTATACAATTTGATAAATCGTACCTCCAACATCTTACCACACACACACACACACACAGGTATCACCGTAAAAATGTTATTATCGGATCCTAGGGACCTTAAAACGTGCTTATTCACTAAAATCTGGATATGCGATTTTTAGCATTATTCCAATACCTCTCTTTACGAGAGGTAAAAAGCTTTCTAATATAAGCAAAATTATTTTTTTAGAAGTTAGAACCAGATTACAACTAAATTTAAAAATGAAAATGTCTTATTTTAAGCATATAAATCTATGATTGAGGTATATTCACGTATTTAGAGACGATCTGTATACGTAAATATTTTCTTATTAACAATTTAAACTTTTAATTAAATTTTATTAACAATACAATCTCCTTTAACTAAAATATGTCACCCATCTCTCATATTTCATGTTCATGCAGACAGGCAATATTTCATTAAACTGCACTATGTACATCTGAAATATTACATAAATAAATCCAATGTTTTTAAGTGGAAACAATTTTCTTTGTAAAATTCGAACATCAACTTTTTTGCGATCCAACTGCATGTGTGTAACCATCTGCACTATAAATATATCATCGCAGATTCAAAGTGAATTAAAAGTTGTAAGTTATTTATTGGTTGTAAGTGGTGTGTCCTGGCTTTGGAAGTTCGAATGAGGATGGTCCTCGTACGAAAGAGAGAGAAAAGCGGAGGTGAGGAACAATTTATGCACCGTGCACCGCTAGTCCGACTGTCCGCGCTCCCAGCTTGAGAATTCTAAAACTTTTGATTACATTGCACTACCGCAATATGTTATGCTTACTGAAATGTTGCGCATGGTGAAAAGCCAGATCTACATGTTGCCAAACTCTACATATGTACGTTTAACATTCGTCAAACACTTGAACTATAAACTCAAACTAAATAACTTCATTTATATATTGTAGTACTGAAACTCATTACAGAGTAAGCCGATTGCCCCATATAAAGTTTATGGGCTGTAATTCGCAATCTAAATCATCAAAGTGATCATGATTAAGAAGAAATATGTTTTTTCGTTTCCTATTCGTTATCACCACTTTCTCATTTTGTGATAACTACACAACCTTCCCTTTTCCCTTCTGATCATCCTTTTTGAGTGATCACACGGATTCATTTCAGAGCAAATTTAAAAATGGCTAACGACAATAGGTTTTCGAGGAAATATGATTTTCCTACAAAATCATGTAATGACCCACCATACTTTTGAAAACAAAGAAAATATTAATGTGCTGACTATAACACTTTACAGTAGATTATTTATAAAATAAAATAAATTAATTTGCATTAGCTTGCATAAGATATTTGACGCTAGATGGTGTTTATATTATTCAAGTTCTTTCTTGACAATTTTTAAATCATGATTTAAAATGAACACGGCTATTACATACTCTTAAATCAGGATTATAAGTATTTAAATAATAGTGCGTTTCAAATTAACTTTTGTTAATATCAATTAGTAAATTGAGATTAAAATATATGCAATAACTCGAAATGATAATTTGTGGCATATAGCCATTTCTCCCCAAGGTCTTCAATTATTGAAATTTACTATTTCTTTGCAATAGTTGAATACCCGATTGTAATTTGGAAGTACAGGACTCAATACAGCAAAAAATAGGTGTATGAGATTTCTTTGAAAAAGCCAGTATTTTTATTTTTTTGTAGAATTAGTCGTTTATCGAACTGAGACTTACAACTTATTATTTTAATTTTTTTCTGTTACTACCAAAAAATAAATAAATAAAATTAGCTTATACTATTTCTGTTTAGTGTTAGTCTTCATTTTTTGCCGAAACTTAATAAGTTTTAATCATCAAAGTTTAACAAGTTTGTTGTATTTGTCAACACAATACAATAAGGTAAGCATGCATCAAAGCAGGTAATATGGAATCAAGCAGTGAGTATACATGTCTAATATGTATTATGTCAAGTAACTGTATGTATGTCACTGATCCTCTCATATTTCATATATACAGGATGTTCGGAAAAGGGTAAGAAAATTCGAGAGTATATATATATATATATATATATATATATATATATATATATATATATATATATATATATATATATATATTTCGATGTGCTGATTCTCAATCAAGAAGAATTTTTCCAAAATTCTGAAAATTATTTCTTATTTCTAGGAGAGGTATTGGATTCATGATAAAAATCTTATATCCAGATTTTAGTGAATAAGCACGTTTTAAGGTCCCTAGGATCCGATTATAACATTTGTGCGATGATGTCTGTGTGTGTGCGTGAGGTCGTTGGAGTAACGATTTCTCAAATTCTATGAGATTAAAAACCTGTGTAACTACGGATTCCTCAATCTAACAGTAATGGGAAGAGTTGAATAGGTTCTGATAACAATTGGACAATCGGAATTGGTAGTTTCTAAAAAAAAAATCTAAATATTATTTTTTGACAATTTTTTACAACCAATAATAAAGATAATTAAATTCTCAATCTGACAATTTAATTTTTTTATTATATCTCGTACAGTTTTGGAGATGTAGTATATAATAATATAGAATAATCTGTTGTAACAAATCTAGTTGCCCAAAAAACAGTTGAGGTATTTAAACGTTTGTAATTGACAAATAAATGCAAAATGTCAGTGTCAAAAATCAGCAGAATTTTCTGGGAGGTACGAGAGTACATTTAATATATTATTGTTATTAATTAAATATGTATTTAAATTATAGGTATGTTAATATTACATTATCCTTAAGAAATACCGCTAATACCGTCAATGAACTTGAAGATTTTGAACATATTAGAATAGTAGGACAAAATTTCTCAAAGAAGAGACAATTTCAATTATTTGTGTGTACAAGAAATGTTAAATGCGTTACTTATATGGCGCGAGCAGTCATGTGACTTTGTTGGCCTTGACAATCAGATATGAGGATCCGTATCAGAATGACGGCTGGTAGTTATTTACATAGATGTCACATTTGTCATATGTCATAATTTTTCATTCAAAATTTTAAAATATTTTGATGTTTATGTGTCATCCATGGTATGGAATATACTTGTCGAGAAAAATAATCCACATGGAATAAATTACAAAGTTACGTTTAGTTCCACTAGTTTACGAGCACCTGAGTCAACTTTCATGAAGCCATCGTCAGAAGTCGGCCAGCACATGCACAACAAGTAACCACAGACGCGTTTCGCACTTATTGATGCTCATCAGTGTGGTATAACCTGTGGTCTCTGTCTGTCTCTGCCAGGAGTCCACTCATTGTGGACCGGACAGAGACCACAGGTTACACCACACTGATGAGCACCAATAACTGCGAAACGCGTCTGTGGTTACTTGTTGTGCTGGCCGACTTCTTACGATGGCTTCATGAAACTTGACTTAGATGCTCGTAAACTAGTGGAACTAAACGTAACTCTGTAATTTATTTTGTGTATTTGTTTCACAGAGAAATTCTAATCCACATGGATTTGGAAAAGCATAAAGTATAGAATGAAAACTAGAAAAGTACATTACTAGCTGTCATTTTGACACGGGCCCCCATATCTGCTTGCCAAGACCAACAGTCACATAACTGCTCGCGTCCTTTTTTACCTCTCGCTAAGAGAGGTATTGGATTCATGCTAAAAATCGCATATCCAGATTTTATTGAATAAGCACGTTTTAAGGTCCCTACAATCCGATTTTAACATTTTTACGATGATGTCTGTGTGTGTGTGTGTGTGTGTGTGTGTGTGTGTGTGTGTGTGTGTGTGTGGATGTGTGTGTGTGGGATGTTGGAAGGACGGTTACTCAAAAACTATAAGACTTAAAATTTGTTTAACAACGTATTTCCCAATCGGACATTCATGGGAAGATCTGAAAAGGTTTTGGTAACAATTGGACAACCGGAAGTAGAAGATTCTTGAAAAAAAATCTTCTAAATATTATTTTTTGAAAATTTTTCTTGATAATATTAAAGAAAATTAAATTCTCTTTCTGATACATTTAAATATTTTTATACATATTTTATAGATTTAGAGATAAAAGGAATATAATATATAAAATAATGTTGTAATTAATTTTACAACCGAAAGGATGCCATGAAAAATAGTTGCAAATTTAAATTATTTGTAACTGACAGATAAATGTCAGTGTCAGAAATAATGAGTAATGAAAGAAAAATGTATTTGGAGAATCCCTTAATTCTTGATCTGTGACTATTATGGAGATGACAAGTCTAGGTTGAAGGACTTAAATTTGTTTCAAACATTATGGGACAATGTACACCAGTACTATAGACTAGAGTAACTTTGAATTGCGAAAAAGCTATCAAATTCTTCTCAAGTAAGTTGTAAATATTGACAAAATTACACATCGATATAAGAATAATCGGAGTGCAATCTATCCGTCACTTTATTAAAGGGAATTAAGGTTATTTAGATATAACAAGTATGAAAAAATAAAATGTAAAAGAAGATATATAAGAATAGATGCACAATCCAGATATATACATTTTAGACCGCCCAAAATTAATGTTTTTACTAGAAGAATATGAAGAGAAAGTAAACAACGTTGTTCGAATTGAAAATTGCTGTTACCAGCCTAATATTTATATATGGTAAACTCTACTTTGTAATTTATTGTAACATAATTTATGGTAAATATCTTTATGTTGAGACATGCTATTATTGAATAATAAAGAAGTTTATACGTCATAGATTTATATGAATATATTATTTGTATTTATAAAAATAATCTTTGCTTTATGCATACAGCCAGGTAAAATATACGGCGAGAGGTTATGTGCTGGCCACATCAGATTTTTTAGTACCCATTGCCGAGATTAAATTTTATTAAAAATAATGAATTATCTAATTACAGACTTTGAATAGGAAATATATAAATTCGTAATTATTATTATTAACCCCTGTGGTGCACTATCCACGCCAGCAATGAGTGCCCCTTGAAGTGATACCTGGTAAACGCCCAAACGGTACAAATATACAGGGTGTAACAGAAATAAGTACATTAAATTTAACCAGTGATAGAACTCATCGTGTGCAAAAATATTTCTTAATAACTTTTTCTTATAAACTTTCTAGATACTGAATTAAAATTCTTCAAAGTTTTGTCACATATTTCATTACCCGCCTATGGTTGAATAAAATAGCAATTGCATTTCGGCAACGTAGAACGGGTTGTATAATGCCAAAATTCAAAATGGAACTATTTGCGTGTACGTTTATAAACAGCTGTCCAACTGTGTTTTCGTTGTGGTTTTGTTAAGCGTTATGCGCCATGAGTGTGTTTTTGGTCTGTGGTTGCGACTGAATACAATGATTAGAAACTTTTGAATAAATTGACAGATACACCAGAAGATGAAACTATACACAAATCAGAGAAGATAAAATATAGAATACAATACCTCGACTAAGGTAACACAAAAATCATGCGCCAATTTTTTCTTACAATAGGCTAAACAATCAAAAAATGGTAAGATATTTACAGGATGAATTCGACAAAGAACAACACTAAGAAAACGCATAAAGATCCTCTACTCTTTCCAGCATCTGGATTTACCGAAAAATTCAAATTACAGTGCAGTTAGAGCGAGTTGACTGTACTGATAATTACAATGGCTGTATATATTATTTGCGATTACGACAAATCACACATTTTTGGATTCGAACACACGAAACTTGGTTTTTGGCGACGTCACAGCCGGGTACGAGAGGTGCGCTAACTCGTTCAGCCATCATTTAGTTAAAGATAATTGAATATGCACCATACGGGGAACTTTGGAACGGCAGTAATTGCATAAAATGCTTAAACTTGCAGATAATTAGGCTTTTCTGGTGGCTATTGAATATTGAACAAAATAATTATTGCTTATAAACCAAGAAACCATCAATATCGATATTCTCGTCGCACTTAGTACCCAATATTGTTTAATAAACAGTTATTGGTTTCATAAACAAAAAAGCATGAAAATGGTATTCTGGTGACCATTTATGACGTAAGCAAAATTGTAAAATTTTCAATATTGTTTGCGCCACCTCAGATCTCGCGCAAACAATATTGAATGTCATCTAACAGAGTGATAATCTATACAAATAATCTATAAATTAGTAAATAAATTTAAAAAATCTGATGTGGCCAGCGTATTACCTTTCGTCAATCCTGTGTATTATGTACAAATTCCATACATAAATTTTCTTGCAAAATATCCTATATTTCCAATAAAATTATTTCATAAATAAATTATGCAAATTGCACTTGACGGACGTTATTTTATATTTTCTTCTACTCATTTCTGTTTTGCGTGTCGTCCTCATTCGGTGCCTTTTTTTCTCAAGTCTTCCGCAATATAGTTCTTTCATCTTATCTTTGGTTTTCCTCTGTGTCTTCTACCTTCTACTAGTAAGCTATTAAATCTTCCAATATATTCTTCATCTCTCCTTATGACATGTTCAAACCAATGTAATGCACTCGAGCCCTTATCTTTTAATTCCGTACCCTATATTTCCGTGCCTTCCCCAAAATCTATCTTAACATCCTCATCTCTGCCACATTCATTTTCAATTCATTGACAATGACATCTGTCAATTTGAAATATCTGAGTACATTAGCAGTTGCTATGGTTAGCATAGCTGGCTGATTTATGAAATTTAATATCTTTATAAATCTTTAACTTTATATCTATTGAATATGAAGTATAAAATGAAGTCTAATCATATAGAGAATAACATTCTTTAAAATATAATAACATTAAATATCAATAAATAATATTTAACTACTTTTTTTCAAGATAAACTGTTAAAAGTTTTAAATAAGGGTACTTCTGGTGGACCAATTATAATCAAAATCTAATCATGACAGCATATGGATCTAAACTTGAGGAATACGAAAAAAATATATTTGGAATCGTGGTAGAGTTACACGATCCGAAACGATCGTCACACACAGACGCAAACACACACACGCACGCATACAGAAATCATCGTAAAAATAGTAAATTCGTATTCTAGGGACCCCAAAACGTGTTCATTCATTAGAAACTCACTATCGAATTTTTTGACCAAATGACAATACCTTCCTTACCTAATGGTGACGAAAGGTAAAAATTAATAATAACGAATTTTTATTGTTGTTACGAGGAAATGTATCAAGAAATAATAAGGAGAGGTAAATATAATTTTAAAGCTTATGTCAGAAATACAGAGGAAATAGTTATTCCTAAAATTAAAAAAAAAACATTCTTGCTGCTCACCACTTTTCTTCACAAGGGAGAACGGAGTTACCAGAAATGTGTAGGTCATGTTCATTTTGTTGCTGTGATGTCTCAATTTTCAGCAGGCAGATGTATAAAAAAAGTTACTGGTACATACTATACTCAATTATCATGAAAAGTTTCATACGTTTTCTATTTGCAAATGAAGAAAAAATGAGAGAAAAACAATTGTATGAAAACATTTCTAGATTATTTGTGATATATGTTTTCTGAATAAATAATATAATTTAAACTGGATTTTAGTGGTTCTTGTAAGCGTGATTCAAAATTATTCTGTTATGTGTATTTTCAAATTTGACGTTGCACATGCGTCACTTGTTTCTTAAGCAATATTGAATGTTAAGCAAGGAAGTTATCAATGTAGTCACGAGAATACCTATAATATAAAATATTGTTAACACGCTTGTTTAGCAGCTTGTTTCCCATTCAAGATTGGATACTAAACAAGAACCACCAGACTAACCCTGAAATGTGACAAGTTGCAGATATGTGTGAAAACCTCATTAGTAGTCCACTACATTTCTGTCCTAATTTTTAAAATTATTTTCTTACTTATGCAACGAGGAACCTACCACGTTCAATTTACGTATTTTTTTTAAAGCTACGTTATATCTTTTCCCTTTTGAAAATGTATGAGTTGAAACCTAATAATTGCTTTCCTATTTCCTGCAGTTGAAAAGGGTGGTGTAATGATTGGTACTTAGGTAAAATCAAATCCTCGTTGGTATCCTGGAGGAAATGATCGCGGCTGGATTCCATTTCCTGCAGGTCGGTTCCTGCGGGAGGGTTAGGTGTTGACCCATTATAAATTAGACGAGCGCTGTTGGCAGTACAAAGCTTTGACGAGAAGGGCGGAGCGGGCTGACAACACACATTCTGCAATATGTTTCAACAGAAATCACAAGAAACGATGACAGCACTAACAAAGATTCACACACAGGTTGCGTTACCCTCATTTCTTATTTGTTATGCATTTACAAAGAAATTAAATGCTAATATCAGAAATATTTCAATTATTAATATACAGAAACTATGAATTACGCGTACTTGTAGTATAATTTTTCTTTAAATTTACCTATCCAATATTATTTGCAAAATACATTGAATAATAGGGTCTCGTGGCCGTGTGCCTGAGTGTCTAGTAGCGAATCTGGTGTACCGGGTTCGAACTCGACCGACGCCATATATTATTTAGAATTTTAAATGGCACCAATAAGTGCCTGTGAGATGACGCTTGGTAAACGCCCGCAAGGTATGAATATGTCATCATCTTTACCGATATCTTTATAACAAATTGATACACCCACCAATAGGTAATATGCCGTGATGATATATATGTTCTGTAATTTACAACCGACTAGTAAAGTAGAGTGTGGTAGTGCTAATTTACTGAAGTTAAGATGAAGTATCCATGATATAAGAAGTATATTACTCCTATACTTAGTCTTGAATAAAGTATAATGGAATCCTCCATCGTATGCATAATTTAATAACAAAATGAGCTTAACATCTGCGACACAGAATATTAAAAATATTATTACACCTAGACCGCTAAACGAAGAACAATTAAGACTGTCTTCATGGAAATTTCAAGTAAATTTATCATAGTCCAAAATATTTTTATAATATATATTGAGCGATATATAAATTAAAATTATGAATGCAAAAGAAAATAAAGTAATAAGAAAAGGACAAATCCATAATGATATAAATAGCGACAATAAATATTTTTAGCTTTATCAATTTAATTGGTAGCGTACTTTTCACAGATGTTACTGTCTAATACAATGTCCGTACGAAAATAATTTTTATTCCAAAGCTCAAATCTAGCAGTAATAAAAAAATCTAATGTGGCCAGCACATTACCTTTTGTTAATCCTGTGTATTATGTACAAATGCCATACATAAATTTTCTTGCAAAAGATCCTATATTTCCAGAAAAATTATTTAATAAACAAACTATTCAAACCTCATTTAGTTCCTTTTCTCTCAAGTCTTCCGCAATACAGTCCTTACGTCTTATTTTTGGTCTTCCTCTGTTTCTTCTACCTACTAGACTACTAAGCTATTCATTCTTCTTCCAATATATTTTTCACCTCTCCTCATGACATGTTCAAACCAATGTAATCGTCTGTCTTGTATCTATCTAGAAACTTCTATCACTTAAGCCATTTCCTTTATCCTCATCTCTGCCACATTCACTTTCTTTTCATTGATACTGACATCTTTCAATTTGAATTATCGGAATATATTAGCATTTTCCATAGTTATCATAGCTGCTTGATTTATGAGATTTAATATCTTTATAATTCTAACTCTATATCTATTGAATATGAAGTATAAAATGCAATCACATCGTATAGAGAATAACATTCTTTAAAATATTAAATGTCAATAAATGATATCTAACTGTTTTTTTTTCAAGAAAAACTGTTACAAGTTGCATATGACGGTACCTCCGGAGTTTTGCGATCCGAAATGATCGTCACACACACACATACATACAGACATCATCGTAAAAAATAGTAAATTCGTATTATAGTTTTTGAGAAATCGTCTTTCCAACTTCCCCATACACATACACACATACATCCTCACATACACACACACACACACACACACACACACACATACACATACACATACACACACACGCACACACACACACACATACACACATACACACACACGCGCACATACACACACACACACACACACACATCGTAAAAATTTAAAATCGGATTGTAGAGACCTTAAAACGTGTTTAATCATTAAAATTTGGTTATGCGATTTTTAGCATCAATCCAATACCTCTCTTACTGAGAGGTAAAAATGGAACGAAGTAAAAAATCTAGCCAAAAATAGAATCAGATGGGGATGTTTTGTAGAAGCAGTTTTCTTCTGCTAAGGGATTATAGAAAAGTAGTATTAATATAATAACATAAATAAATATAAATTTATGTACACCATCAAGCAAAATTTCCACCAAAATATAATTGGTTCTTTTTCTTTATGTATTAATATAGTTAGTGTCTAGAGGATCCACTCACACATAAAAATTAAAAATAAATAATACAACATGCAATGTAGTTTCTAAAATATTTGTTTAAATTAATAATAATGAGATTTGTTGTTATTTCTACTTGTCAAATAAATGTTTTATATAAATTCATTATTTTGTTTATCGTGTAACGTAACGATCACAATATATAATAAATAGATTTGCTACGTCACAATAGAATAAAATACAAGCTGTCACCCTTCCAATAAATGTTTCATCCCTGTAAATAATTTATTCATGCAAAAATACAATTAATTCTATTAATGATTAATTGACAAGGATTATACTAAAATATTTTTAAAATTAAATTCAGCAATTATTTATTTAGCAGATTTTAATCAAATTGGGATCAGTTTTATTTAATTATACTAAATCTCATTAAAATGATTGGCAGGCTAAAATTTTATAGGTCGCTGAGCTTGCTTTGAAAATAATTGACATTCCTATCCTAGTTATTTTTAATTATAACTTCGTTGCTATTAAAATAACTGTTCAAAAAATTCCGAAATATTGTTTATCTGCCTCGTTGGCTAATGAAATTTTAATTAGCAGCGAATCAGATTTAAAATGTTTACTCAGTAGGTACTTAAACACATTATCGATCAAACAATATGATTTTCAATACAGTAAAATTTGTTATCAAAATTATTTTCATTAAACATGAACAGTACGTATGAATATTTCAACTTTATAATATACTGTTGTATGGTATAAAGTAATACTGGCAATTCGATTCGTGGGAAATAATAAATGCTATAATTTGCTTTTAAGTAAACAAAAAACTTCTCTAACTATGCAATGATATATTATCTTCCGCTATTTCAATTTGTAAACTACTCAAAAGTGAATATTGATATCAGAAAAAGTCTTGTATGATAGTGAATCATTACTTACGTTTTTGTCTATCAACGACTCAACGAAAAGAAACTAATTTAAATAAAAATCTACAAGTTTGGTTCCGCAAATACATATACGAGGGTAATTTTATAAACATTGCACACAATTGTTAGTTTGTTCATTTGTTTATTTTTATTACATTTTTTTAATTTTATTTATTGTGTAAGAGAAACAACAGTACGTACATACCAGTGACAGTTTCTCGCAGATTAATGTTTACAGTGCTTATAATAATTAGTATACATAAAGTAAATATAGGTATACATAGTTGGTTTTTACAATTCTTTTAAAGTAGTTGTTACAGTTTTTTAAAATGCTGTATTGAGCTATGAAATAGATCAATATTCATGAAGCTACAGTGATTGTATGTTGACATCATTCTATTTATTGGTGAATTGTTATAGTTAATTGTATTGCAATGGGGTAAGCAAAATATTTTTTTGATCTTGTATTTTTTTGGTTTACAGAGAGTTTGAATTGCGAAATAAATGAGACGCTATCAAAAAAAATATTAAATGTTTTATACAGAAACATCATATCAGCTAAGATTCTTCTGTTTTCCAAAGACATCATATTAAAATATTTTAATGTGGCATCGTAATTATTACAGTCAATATTAATCTCTTTACAATCCTTCAATATAGTCTCCCTGCTTTTCAAGGACCAAGTCCCAATGTCTGGAAAGCTTTACTATTCCATCCAAGACAGTATGAAACTGTTTCAAAGACGGAAAACGATTTCCACGGATAGGCTGTTTCAGCTTTGGGAATAGGTCGAAGTCTGGTGCACTCTTGTTCGAATTGTAGGGAGCATGAGGTACCACTTCCCAACCGTATTTATGCAATTTTTGGTTACGACATTCCCAATGTAGGGAGAGCATTGTCATGGAGAATGAGTAGCCCAGGTTTCATCACCAAATTTTGATAACAAATTTTATATTTAAAACTGACAATGTCCATGGCAGCGCTACCGACTTAAATATCTAGTGTGAACGTCAACTAATATTTAAGATCATAGGTCCAAGTGTCAAACATCTAATAATATGAAAGGGGCATAGGACGATTACATGTCAGATTACTATAGCTATCGTTTTTTAGCTGTCAAAACGTTAACATTTGGCCAATTTTGGTAGTTAAGCATTTTTTACTAAAAGTAAAAAATGGAATCTGTGGAATTTAATTATTTGACAAATGTCTGTAGTAATCGGGTGTATTTTATTCACACCGGTTACTGAGGTTACTGCGCGGTTAACCATATGGACCATATGTAAGCCGGTTACATTAATAAGTGTTAGTGTCAGTGACACTGTCAGAAAATAACACTGGATGCACGGCTATGAATCAAAGTAATATATCTGAATTAATAATCGAAATTACGTTACAGCAACAGTATTGTAAACAGCGAACATCGTCTTAAAAGACCATTTCGTAACTTAAGTCGAAACAATATAAATTTTTGAAAGACCAATGTGTTAGGTTTATAAATCCTTATTATACACGCTTCTTGTCATTACAAATGAAAGAGAAAAAAGTTTGTCAATTTGTTAATTAGTTAATGATACAGATGACCTTTAGCCCTAAATTTCTCTTATGTGGAACCTGTTTAAATTTGTAAAAGTCTTTCTAGCCTAGATGTCTCGATAGTAGCGAAAGGGCAGCGCAGTTAGTGTAGGAGAACGAGCTTCAGCTTCAGATTATGGGCAAAATCGTTTTTTTACCTTCCGTCACCTTTAGGTAAGGGTGTGTTTGTATGTCTCTGTGTGTGTGTGTGTGTGTGTGTGTGTGTGTGTGTGTGTGTGTGTGTGTGTGTGTGTGACAAAAGTTCCGGATTCCATAAATTCAATACCACGATTCCAAAAATTATAATTTTTTCGTATTCCTCAAGTTTACATCCAGAAGAACAACTGATTAGATTTTGGTTATAATTGGTCAACCGGAAGTAGTCTCATTTGAAGATTTAACAGTTAAATTTGATTTATTGACATTCAACGTTATTATAACTTAAAGAATATATTATTCTCTATACGATTTGATTACAATTTATACTTCATATTCAATAGATACAGAGTTAAAGAATTTTAAAGAAATTAAATTTTATAATTCAGCCAGCTATGCCAAACTTGGGAACTAGTAATATATTCATATAATTCAAATTGACAGATATCAGTATCAATAAAAAGTAAATTAATGTGGCAGATATGAGGATGTTGAAGTAGATATTGGGGAATACACGGAAAGATACGGTAAGAAAATAACTCTAGTGTTACAAGTTTTTAGAAAGATACAAGAAAGACGATTACATTGGTTTGAACATGTCATGAGGAGAAATGAAGAATTATATTGGAACAAGAATGAATAGTTTAGTAATAGGACGTTAAAGAAACAGAGGAAGACCAAAAATAAGATGGAAGGACTGTATTGCGGAAGATTTGAGAGAAAAGGAACTGAATGAGAACGACATGCAAAAATAACGACCCCTAACGAATGGGAAAAGCTAAAGAAGAAGAAGATACCAGTGTCAAGTGCAATTTGAATTTGTTTATGAAATAATTTTACTGGAAATTTAGAATCTTTTGTAAGAAAAATTATGGAATTTATACATTATACACGAGAATGACGGAAGGTATTGTGCTGGCCACAACAGATTTTTTAATTTTTATAAAACTTCATCAAAGCATTCTATATAAAATCGTAATTGTTATTCATTAAGCCCATAATATATATATATATATATATATATATATATATATATATATATATATATATATATATGTCAAGAGTACTTTTTGAGGTCGGGCGTTTAAATTTATATATTACTATATATGGTACATATTGAGGTCAAAATTTAAGATTTATATTATTTTGTAATGCGTACATTTTGAGGTCTGTGGGTTCAAATTATGTGATCTAAAAATTTGTTCTAAAATCTTATAAGTGCCCGAAATTAATGTTTTTAGTACATGAGAATATACAAGTTATATTTCGACGATCCGAAATAGTGTTTTTAAAAAGGGTTTTTTATTGTGAATTTATTATATATCAAAACTATCATTTGTTACACATAAAAATTATTTAATGTTTATTTAATAAAAATACAACTTATTACATTTATTATATTTTAATGTTACTTATTTGGATTCTTCACTCTGACTAAACTAAAACTACTCCAAAGTCTATAAACTGGAAACGGGAAACTCAGGTGTCGGGTTCGACGCCTGGGAACTGCAACTCATCAGTTTGGACAGCGGTAACTTACATTTAACATTTTCAAATTATTTAAAATTAATTTACAAAATTGACTATTTTTATGACAGTGGCAGTTCTATTACCTAATTTAAAATTAAATGTGCACTGATTTCTCAGGTTGAGAACTAACAACTTCGCGACGTGTTGAACTAATCGACCGGTTGAAAAGTGACTTTCCAGCTTTTAAAAAGTCAAAAATTGACATACAAAGTGATTGTGAATAATAGTTATTTACGAAACATTCATAAAATTTGAAAATATAAATGTTTAATGAAAAATTAATTATTTTTAATAAGTAAAACGTAATTATTTACAGCATTTTTTTAAAAGATGTCCGATGAAGGTCTTTTGTATCATGAACGAATTAAGAAATTGGCATACATTTATCTCTCTCCTTTGGAAAGGCAATAAGCGTGTGCGATAAGGATGGATATAACATGCTTGTCTTTCAAAAATTCATATTGTTTCGACCAGGGACTAAAAATGAAATGAGAACGAAAACGAAATAACGAAATAAACCGAAATTTTTATTAGAACGAAAACGAAAACGCAATATATTTTTTTCGTTCGTGATTGAAAACAAAATAATTAATATCGGTTACCGGTTTTAACCGTTATTTTATTTAATATTTAATTTTATTTACAGCAAATATTTTACACGCAAATATTATTGAATTTTCAGGTATTTTAGTTGCAAACATGCAGACTTTCAAAGTAACTTTCCCGGGTTGTGTACAAAAGTGGTAGTACTCGTAACATCCGCACTATGCTCTCCGAAGGCGCCACCTGTATTCCGCAGGTGTTTGACGAACGCAGTGGATCGCATATTCTGATACCAATATTTATTTCAACTTATTTGCTATCTCTCTCTCTCTCTCTCTCTCTCTGTCTCTTTGTGTGCGCTATATTTATCTATTATCAACTTTGTTTTATTGCAATATTCTGGAGAATAAAAATAAAACATTTTAAATTTGTATTTTTTATGTCATACGTGTGTCGAATAATGTATAATTATTTTTTAACTAAATTTTTAAATATTTTTAAAAAATCATATTACGAATCAATGCAATATCTCAAACAGAAATCAAAAAATTGATGAATCCAAAAATATATTAAAATTATATAAATTATAATTATAGTAAAATATGCATTATAAACCAAAAACCAGGTCAACATAAAAACAACATTGTTTAATATTTATGGGGTAAATAAAAATTTGTTAATGTTCCATTAATGAACTTAGCAATATATTTTACAGAACTACTAATATGTTCTTTGGGCATCTTTAAAATACTAACAAACATTTCTTACAACACAACTAATAAATAATTCTACAAAATTTTAATATTAAAACTAAAGAGTGGAGTAAAATTACCTGTGGAATGGAAAAATCATTTAACAATACACTTTAATCTTTGTCATAAGGCCGTTACCCTTGAAGTAATAATTTAGAAATATCAGTTCTCAAAAAAACTGCCAAACACATATTTCGTTTTTCTTAAAAATATGCAAACATACATTTGATATACGTTTCGCATATGTTTCGAACTCATAGTTATTATTTCTATTTACTATTCTTGTATTATTATTGTGTAGCAGAGTAAAAAGTAAATACCAAATTTAATGATATTCCTTTAATTTTGTAATGTATGTATAAACTATTATTATTAAAAGATAGCGTGGCTGGATGCGTTAAATAACCTGTACTGATTCTGACGATCTGACTTCGAATCTAATTTTTAAATAACTTTCAGGCCGCGAATAAAAACACACCCAGTAATGGGTAATAATCTACGATGGGATACGTATAAAATCAGACATTAAATAAAGCGACTCTGACTCTCAAGTAATTAATAAAAAAATAAGTTCCTATTTCCCTATAGGTACATTAAATATTTAACATACATATTTTCAAATGTCTATAATGCAAAGGCAACATATTCAAAAAACCTTATGTGCGTTAGGTATATGAGTAAATCAAAAGAACTTACTCAAATACAAGTACATATTTGTAAAATTCAATACGAATGTGAGGTGCGACATATATAAAGAAACATATTTACTTAAAAGAAAACAATAACAATTTATGAAAGAAACTAACTTACATAAAAATAAACAATGCTACATATTTAATACTTTATACTACACAATAGTTGTTATTATTTATAACAACTTGAATTCGTCGTTGCATTGATGATTATGTAGTATATGCATCCGTTATATTTATAAATAATTGTTTAAAGTTACGAATATTAATCCTAGTAATATTTTCAACGATTTCCCACAATTTTCAATTTAAATTAAAATACGGGGACTGTTTGCGAGTTTTAAATATATTTTCAATTCGGCTGATTACTTATTTTTTATACCACACTCTTTAAAAATATCGCGATTTATTTTTTTTAATTTGGTTCACGACTAACACTTTAATTCACATGAATGTAATATGTATTTTAAAAAGGCAAACTGCTCATCAGAAACATTCGTAAGATATGATTTAAAATATAATTTTCTGGCGAATTCAAATCGCAATATTGTAGGATATCATTAATTACTGTAGGAATGGTTGATACAAAAATCAGAAATGAACCGATTTGAAGATGTTCCAAAAATTAGAGAAATTTTATGAATGGAAGTTTTTGATACGAGTGAATCACTAATCGGCATAATCGTGTAATATATAATATGAAAAAAAATTCATACCTATTTTAAATTTCTGCGTTATTCTAATTTAGCCATCTGATTTGAGAGAGGATGAAAAAATAAGTAATGTCAATTTGAAATGTGTTTACAATTCGCTACGTTGACAAAATTATTGCAAGGAATAATAATCATAATTCTACGCAATTAATTATAAATATAACGGATGCATGGAAATTATATAATAAATCATCGAAAATTTATTTCATTGAATGCCACGAGGAATGCTAGGTGTTATAAACAATAAAAACTACTTAGTGATATTCGTTCTATCTCATATCCGTATTAAAATTCATAAATAATACTTATGAATTTTAGTAAGATGTAAGATACTTTTAAATCACTTACATAAAGTAAGGTTTTTTAAATGTGGAACATAAAATGGAACGGAGATTAATTCAATTTTATAAAGAATGCATTCTGGTCGAAATTATTTTAGGGAGAATTAGAAAAAATAAAAAATGCAAACACCCTCAATATAATCCAACCTCAAAAAAAGTACTTTTAAATGTATATCAAAAGTATCATCTTAATTGTTAATATTATTATTAGCTAATCAGATAGAAGACATTTCAAATTATTTTGAGTGTTAATTTCATTTAACAATTACGACGTGCCCCCGCTGCGGTGTTATTGTAGTAGCTAAATTTAAAACAAAATACGCAATAGTTTCCTTTAAGTGATACATATCAACAATTTTATTGACTTTTCTGACGATATTTTTAAAATTGGAACCTTAATCCATCCCTGGCGTGCCGCACGGCCAGCATTTCTTGTGATACCAGCTTGCGATGTATAGGTTGCACATAGTGCTGTTTGTCGTACTCGGAGATTTGAAATTACAGATAGAAGCAGATCTCGCTAATTGATGACATCAATTCGATGTATTTTTAACCATGTGTGCGGTTAACAGCTGTCAACTAACGGCCCCTAATGATATTAGTGGCGAGGGAGCGACCCAATTAAGTATGAGTTTAATAATTCGCATTTTATAAAAATATAGTTTTCATATTTATAAAATTGTTATTAAAAATTCAGAAATAATTAATCTTAAGCATTGACCCAGACTAGACTATACTAGAATCGTAGAGTTGCACAATTTGAAAACCATGGTTTAAAAGATTAGAAATTTAATATGTAAATATATAGTATATTTATCTGTATTGCGATATATCTAATTATACAATCTTATAGAATAAATAAATAATATATTTTTGCTTCATAAATATTTGCTATACACAACTTTAAATAATTTTGTCGAATATATATTTGTTTATTATTTCATCTTTGTAATTATATGCTGAATGAAGCGTTGTTTTCACATAATATATTAAAATTTCTAATACTTTTTCATATTTTTGAATACGGAAGACAAAAGTTTTTCATTCCAAATATTATTGCTCAAATCTTTTATTTGAATTTTTTTTTCTCGCAGCTTATTTCAAATATTGTTTTTTTCATAGGAAACATAGATTACCTATCGTACTATAATAATAAACTTTGATTTGCACTTCAAGATGCATTGCCTCTTAAGATTTCGATTAAATGAGTTTTTTAGTTTACATCAGAGGTCATCTTAGATTTGCTTTTCTTTTTTAAAAAATAATTGTACTAAGTGAAATGTTGCAGCGAATTTTCAAATAACTTCTTAACTGTTAAAATTGAATAGTTCATTTACTAGTATAGACAAAAAAAATTCACTAATTTTGTCAGTTTTTCTTCGTTTCTAATACAAAATGGCCCTTTTCTCGGAAACAAGTGAAGATCAGACCTATACTGTTTAAGCTTTTTTTCCCCATTTTGGTCAGTACTATATACCCGAAAGTTTTTACCCGAAGTTGAAAAATACCCTGTGTAATTTATATTTATTTTCATTTGTATACTATACCTTGTTTCTCGTTTCCTATTGTTCTACGATTAATAAAAATTTATTTTTGAACAATTATATGTAATTTTTTGAATATTTGTATTTTTTTATTAGTTCATTTTAATATTCTTTAATTTAGTTAACAATTAATTAATTAATTGCAAATTGTTAAAAAAAATAGGGCGTATAATTTGAAGATTGCCACACTTGTTTGAAAACCACCGTCCAGCTCTGCATTGTATTAATATTAATAATTTGCTGCTTATTATAATTTTCGGCAAATTTGAAATTAACTTGGAAAAAGAGAAATGCACGATTTCAGACGTATGTTAAATGTTTTCACTATTTTAATCACATGAAATAGATAAATTGTTTAACAATAGCTAATTTAATTTCGATGAACATGTGAAAATCGGTATTTAATATTAATAATTTGCTGCTTATTATAATTTTCGGCAAATTAGAAAATAACTTGGAAAAAGCAAAATGCACGATTTCAGACATATGCTAAATGTTTTCACTATTTTATCACATGAAATAGATAAATTGTTTAACAATAGCTAATTTAATTTCGATGAACATGTGAAAATCGGTATTTAATATTAATAATTTGCTGCTTATTATAATTTTCGGCAAATTAGAAAATAACTTGGAAAAAGCAAAATGCACGATTTCAGACGTATGCTAAATGTTTTCACTATTTTATCACATGAAATAGATAAATTGTTTTACAATAGCTAATTTAATTTGGATGAACATGTGAAAATCGGTATTTAATATTAATAATTTGCTGCTTATTATAATTTTCGGCAAATTAGAAAATAACTTGGAAAAAGCAAAATGCACGATTTCAGACGTATGCTAAATGTTTTCACTATTTTAATCACATGAAATAGATAAATTGTTTAACAATAGCTAATTTAATTTGGATGAACATGTGAAAATCGGTATTTAATATTAATAATTTGCTGCTTATTATAATTTTCGGCAAATTAGAAAATAACTTGGAAAAAGCAAAATGCACGATTTCAGACGTATGCTAAATGTTTTCACTATTTTATCACATGAAATAGATAAATTGTTTAACAATAGCTAATTTAATTTCGATGAACATGTGAAAATCGGTATTTAATATTAATAATTTGCTGCTTATTATAATTTTCGGCAAATTAGAAAATAACTTGGAAAAAGCGAAATGCACGATTTCAGACGTATGTTAAATGTTTTCACTATTTTAATCACATGAAATAGATAAATTGTTTTGCAATAGCTAATTTAATTTGGATGAACATGTGAAAATCGGTATTTAATATTAATAATTTGCTGCTTATTATAATTTTCGGCAAATTAGAAAATAACTTGGAAAAAGCGAAATGCACGATTTCAGACGTATGCTAAATGTTTTCACTATTTTATCACATGAAATAGATAAATTGTTTAACAATAGCTAATTTAATTTCGATGAACATGTGAAAATCGGTATTTAATATTAATAATTTGCTGCTTATTATAATTTTCGGCAAATTTGAAATTAACTTGGAAAAAGCGAAATGCACGATTTCAGACGTATGTTAAATGTTTTCACTCTTTTAATTACATGAAATAGATAATTTGTTTAACAATTACTTATTTAGTTTCAATAAACATGTGACAATCGGTATTGAATATTAATAACTTGCCAGGGCCGGCCGGCAACAACAGTGGTGCTCACGTTCTCCGGCACCATTCGTATAATTAAATAGTGATGCTCTGCACCATTGCACCACACACTTAAGCAGTGCCCGCTCTAGGGGCGGACAACCTGGACATTTGTCCAGGTCGGCAAATCTAAAGGGCGTCATTTTGACTGGGAATGTGACAAAATATTGATAATTATTAATTATCGAAATTTATACCTGTCGATTTTTTGTAAAATAATTAAAAATGCACCTGGTTAACAATTTGTAACTATGTTTTAGTTTTTATTGTTTTGTCCTACTTGAATGTTAATTATATTTCTAAATATACGTTTTTATTTTAATTTAAAACCATTTGATTATTATTTTAAATAAAAGATATATAATATTAAATGTATATGTTTAAGGGGCAGCAATTTATCTTTTTCTCCGGGGCGACGTAAATGCTGGAGCGGACACTGACTTAAGCGATAAATTATTAGAATTGTTTTAATAAGAATTTGTTATAAAGCTAAAATAATAATTATTATTAGTAATGTAATAAGCAATTTTCCAATTTTGAAATAAAAATTATTTGCATTCGAATTACTTACATCTAGTCATGTATTGTTAATAAAATCCAGGTTATGGGTATTGTACTTGTAGGGTACCTATATATACTGGATATGGAAATGACGTGGCTCGCGTTTCGTCCGCCAATGATTGCGGGCCACTATCGTGTTTAACAAGTGGCAACGTCGCTTACAACTAGTAATCTAGACGTGATAACAATAAAATACGTGGAAAGAGTTCGATAGTGGGGATGAAACAAGCGAAGTCAGTATGCAATGTACTAAGCACTACTGACTGCATGTGCAGTCTGCTGCGACTGCTGTTTTAGTGTACGTCACCGACCGTACACGTGTTGTAGCCTGAAAATCGAAGTCGTAAAAAAAGCTTTTGTTGCAATTTCTTTGAGTAAAATCGTAGATTTCCTGGACTATTAGAAAATAAACCAGTCATGCATTTTTTCAAAATTATATTTTGTATATTATCAGTTTGCCCGACATTTGTGCCTTCTTTGTTTGACGATATATTTTGTTGTTTATTTAATGTATTATTTGTTTTTTAGTGTCACCCTAAGGGGCTTGATTTTAATATGCATTTAATTGCTTATATAAACAATATTCCCATAGCATTTTTTTAAAAAGTAATTGGTAAAATGGGTCCATAACCATAACAAAAAATAATAAAATGTACACTTTATCCTTAAAGTACTTCGAGATATTTGAATTTATTTCCAGGGTCACGGATGACGTGACACTATTGGTATCTTTCTAGCGCAGCCTACTGCAGAAACTGGTGTAAAAAAGATAGCTATAGGTTTCTTTAAAAATAAAATGCAGTTATAAAAAAAAAAAATTATGACTTTTTTGATACCACGAATTGCTTCAAAATTAAACGAACTTTTATTTTAAAAAAATGGTTTATGGGCCCAGTCTGAAGATGTTATAAACTACTCATGGAAAAAATAATAATTAAACAATTTTAAAGATTTTTGTTTATCCCATTATTATTAAATATTTTATCAAAATATTGTGCGACCTTGCTCGTACACTTATATAGGATTAGAATTTAATATAAATAAGTAAATAAATAAAAAATATCATCACGTCACCATGGCTTTTACCCGTTGTCGGGTGTGTCATATCTGCAAATAAGCAGATATCGGTAATGAGACGACATATTTCATCCGGAGGGCGGTTACCAGAGGTCATCGTACGGACACCCAAAGTTGGCGTGAAGAGCGCACCACAGGTGTCATTTTGTGCCATTTATAAATTATAAATATTTTTTTCGGCAGTGGTCGAGCTCGAACTTGGGACCATAAATTCGTGATCCTGATTCGTTGTACACTCAGCTATGCGATCCCATAATTAGAATAAATATTGCTACTTAGGTATCTGACAACATTAGTGCATTCTAATATACAGATTCGTGAATTTGAAGCTTTTTAATACAGAGTTCATTGACACATGGGCGTATGATTTTAATAAATCGCAATTTATGAAGATATGCTTTTGATTTAAATAAAATTGTTAACTAAATCTAATAAACTAAATATTGCAAAATAGGTATTTGATAATATTAGGGCATTATAGTAGGCAGATTCGTGTATTTTAGGTATTTTTATTACAGAGCTCATCGGCATTTTTTTTTTTGTTGCGAAAAAATTCCTTCAAAATGTATGCCTGTCTATAAGTACTTTACACTTCATTCATTTCAAATATTGCCGCAAATTGTCAAGTTCGAATGTAATCGAAGGTCTACACGAGTATGTACGACAGTCTCTGTAAACCTGTAAACATAAAAAACACGGACATTGAGTTTGTGGAACAGGCAGAACAGAAATAATAAATTTAATGGGTGGAGCCTAATTGCGCAGTACAGCTTGCGCAGGAACCAGCTGTACACGCTACAAATTGGAAAAACCCGAATAATTCAAGTATTTAATTTTAAAGAGCAAATTGCGAATTTCTCTGTGAAACAAATATATAAAATAAACTAGTGAAACTAGACGTAACTTTGTAATTTTTATTTTATTTAATTTTAATTTCAATATAACGAATTTGTCAAAAATATGCATACATACATAAAATCACGCATGTCCAACTAAGAGAGTTAGCGCAAACTCGAAAAGAACAACAATAATAATAATAATTTCTTTCTTTAAGACAGAGTTCATTGGCACATGTGCGGAAGATATGAATAAATTGCATTTTATAAACATATGGCTTTGGTTTACACAATATTGTTAACTAATTCTAATAAAATAAATAGGTATTGCATAATATGAATTTGACAATATTACAGCATTCTAATAGTCCGATCCACACTATAAGGCAGTCGTAAAGAAAGTATATATTTTGAAAATTGGGATTTTTATATAAGAAAGTATGTACAATCCAGTGGTGCTATTGGCAAATTTGTACCTCTACCAATTTTTGGGTAATAAATGATCACCGATTAATTGGCGGGAGGTACGGTTTTAATTTTATCAAAAATCGATTCCCCTTGTCAAAATACATAATGTGTACCAATTTTTGTCAAAATATTCCTATAGATACATTTATATTAAAAATTGCGATATCTCCTATATTAGTATTAAAGTTGCGAGGTAGGTGGCAATGGTGACATACAAGTGGATTAGTTGAGTAGAGGGACAGCCCATATCATTTTTCCGACTCTTTTTTCCTAGAAATTGTACTTAGAGATATTGTTTGACTAAATTCCAAATTAGGAGAAAGTGCTCTTGCATTGTAAACGGTGTCTTATTCATAGTTAGTTGCATTTCATTCGCAGAATGACTATTGGTGATAGCAGAAAAACAGAATGAGTGAGATAAATAAAAGTAGACAAAGTGCTAAGAAAAAGCCTAGGAGCTGGAGAAATCGCATGAAAGAGTAAGTACTGTAGTATATACAAATAATATATTAATTAAAAAAATATTCCCTATTTTATTCATTTAGCGTACGAGCTGCAAAGAGAATTAAATCTTGTTCCATGGATTTTCCATTAGATCTTCCTAGTGTTAGTGAATATGAAGAAACACCTCAGAATTTTGAAGGAAATATCGATGATTCAAGGTAAGAAGACATTTTAAAGACTTTAATTTTTTAAAAGAAAACTCCGGAAGAAATAGCAATAGTTGAAAAAAATACTATAGGCTAGGCAAATAATCCACTTTGGAAAGAGGAAAAATCGCATAGACTGACTGCATCTAACTTTGGAATTTTGTGCAAACGGCGAGAAACAACAAATGCCATGAAACTAGCCCAAAGATTGATAAATGGATCATACTTTTTTTTTAGCAATATGTTGGGAAGTAGAACACGAACTAATAGCCAAAAAGGAATTTGAAGTAAGTCATAACTTTTTGGTAAAAGACTGTGGATTTTTTATTCATGAAGAACATTCATATTTAGGAGCATCTTTAGACGGAGTAATTGACCAAAATACTATTGTAGGAATAAAATGTCCATACTCCATACAGACACTCGCTCCAGAAGAAGCAGTTGAGCAAAAAAAAAAATAGTTATGTAGTAATGACAAATAATATTAAATATTGAAAGAAGCTTTCAGAACTCATAATAATGAAATAAAAACAATATTTGGGAATAGTTCTGTTATTCATTCATAATTTTTCTGTCTTTTAACTATGTATGTTTTTTATGTAACTTTTGATCTATGTTACCCTCTTTCTGTAAACTTGTTGTCTTGACTGCATGTATTTTGTTATTTGTTATTTACTCTTTACCTGATGAAGACAGCACTACGCTGTCGAAACGTCGTCGTTAAATAAAATAAACAGAACTATTCCCAAATAATTTTCAAATTCAGGGGCAATTAGCCATAATCAAGAAAGATTTTTGTTATTTTATAGTATGGACACCTTTGGGAATATTATTTCAATAAAAATTCATATGTTATATACTTATACTTTTTTTTCAGATCGAAAAGCGTGAAAACTTTTGGAGAACTAACATGCTTCCCAAGCTAACAAAATTTTATGAAGAAAATATGTTAAAAATTCTAATTTCCAAATAAAAATAAATGATGCATACTTTTTTAAATTATGTAAATACTTGTGTTTATTTACCTGTACCTATATTAAAAAATAAATAATTACAATCGCTTAAGATGGATTATTTTTATAAACTAATTGCATTTATAATAATGATATTATAGTTATATTACATTTATAATTTTTGTAGAGAATATTTTATTTTTACTTATTATTTTTCATAAAAAAGGCTCACCAATATATACATAAAATATCATTAACATTTATTTTTTATCGATAAAGTACAACGCATTATTGAACACACTGTACATAATAATTATCGGATACCTATATTTAATTTATTGTTCCATCTTCTAGGTTTGTAAGATTCACTGACTGAAACTGTTCAAGTGTCCACGTGGACTTGACAAAATATGTCATATTTTAAATACCCAATAGCGAAATACATTCAACCAATAATACACAGGCCTAACCAGTATCGTTAGACCCCCGACCTACTTCAGCCTTTATATCTTTCTTGTTTGCGGAATCTCCTTTTCTAACTTCATGAAACGTTAGTCGTAACTTATATCGTAATAGTTTCACATTTAGAAAACAGTGAAACACCCTCTCCAAATGGGAAAACTTTTGAGCGGTAATACACCCTTAATAAAAAAAGATTAAACTTTGTGTATGTATTTGAATATCTGTTATTATTTATTGTAAATGAGCATTTTGAAATATATATTTATTTTGGAAATTTGATTTCATAAATATTGTTTTACTAAAATATTTAAAAATCTTTCAGAACTCATATTTCAATTAAAAAGGTTGTATCATCTTAATTGTTTTACTAATTTATTCATAAATAATAGATCAGTCTAGTAAATATTTTGAAAATTGGGATATTTATATAAGAAAGTACTTAGAATCCATTGGTGCTATCGACAAATTTGTACCTCTACCCATTTTTAGGTAACAAATGACCACCTATTAATTGGCGGGAGGCACGAAATTGTTCATTTTTTTCCAGTGCAGGCCCCTTCATTAAGTCGATTGAATTGCGATATCTCCTATATTAGAATTTTTTAAATTATAAATGAACCTATAGGAATATGTTACTAAAAATTGGTACACATTATGTATTTTGGCAAGGCGAATTTATATGTATTTGACAATATCATTCTAATAGTCAGACACGTGAATTTATGGCTTGTTTAATACAGAGATCATCGAGACATTCGCGTAAGATTACATTTTATAAACATATGGCTTTGATTTACACAATATTGTTAAATAATTCTAATAAAATAAATAATGCCTCATATGTATTTAACAATATATTTAGATGGAATAATAAGGCGTAATTAAATTTTTTGAAAATTGAATAATTTTTGAGATGACACATATGATTTTTTATATAGGAAACTATGTTGGAAATAGTCTCTTTTTTTACTTATTCTATAAGCTTTTCAATTATATATAACAAGTCTACATTCTTTTGTTTTAAACATGAATAAAAGACTAATTATTTATTTTTGAGTGTGCTGCCATCTGTGATAAGTTTTGCCTGAGCCCTGTCGTCAGTTTGATAGTTTATACATCAAGTCGCCACTTGGCACGTACAATACGCGATGCAGGTCGTCATTTTGCCGTTCCAAAACCTGATCAAAAATAACATGTAAAGTCGCCATATAGATAGGATTAAACGATTCTGCTAAATCCTATACCGTACAAAATAATTGAAAAAAAATTGATATTCTTGCATTAATGTACCACAATAACACCGCGTATATAAATTAATAACCTTAAGATGGCTCCTTGACCGGGTCGTCATTTTGATAGAGTACGCATCAAGTGTGTGTGTGTATGCAGGAAGGATGGTTTCTCAAATACTATAAGACTGGATATGTTTAAGACTTTGGATATGTTTAACTATGGATATCTCAATCTAACATTAATGGGAAGATCTGATACGGTTTTGGTATGAATTGGGCAACCGGAAATGGTAGTTTAAAAAAAATTAAATATTTTTTGAAACTTTATGTTACCTATTACAAATAATAAAGATCATTAAATTCTCAGTATAACATATTAAAAAAAATATATCTCTTATAGATATAATATATAATAAATTGCTGTGCAGTGTGTTAAAAAAAACTAATTTAATTAAATGTCAATTTGGCATGAGATATTATTCTAAAGAAATCAAAGCTTTTCTTCTTGAATCATAATTTAGAAATTGAAATAAATTAGAAAACGGCGAATGACAATATGTATACTGTATTCATCTTTATTATCTTTTCTCCTTAAAATTACATTTCAATATCAATTTTAATAATTTGACTTTTGAATTGAATAATAATCAGACATACGTTTTTTGTTCATAGCCCACTCCAAGTTAGATTTTTTTAACGCTGTAAATCTCGCTGCTCAAACAACTCCAGGGAAACCAGTTGAGATATTTAAATGTTTGTAATTGACATAAATGCAAAATTTCAGTGTAAAAATCAGCAGTTTTACTAACAATACTGAAACATTTTTCTGGGAGGTATGAGTACATTTAAAATATCTTATTGTATTATTTATTAAATATGTATTTAAAATTATAGGTGGTATATTAATATTGAATATCCGTAAGAAATACCGCTAATACCGTAAATGAATTTAAAGAATCTTGAACATATTAGAAGAGTAGAACCAAATTCCTCATAGAATCAAAGAATAGATACAATTTGAATTATTTGTATGTACAAGAAATGTTAAATTCGTTGCTTATACGGCGCGAGGAGTCATGCGACTTTGTTGGCCGTGGCAAACAGATATGAAGATCCGTGTCAGAATGACGGCTAGTAGTTATTTACATAGATGTCACAATGGGGTATTTCAGTGTAGTAAAATTTAAAAGAAAAAATATTATAATGTTATTAACTATGTTGAAAAACGACCGAATTCTGAAAAATAAACTCAAAATTGTTTTATTTAATATGATTTTCCATGTGTTTTATTTTAGCGCGGTTCTATGACGTATGTAATGACGTACTTGTCTGCTTGTGGAAACAAAACAAGCAGTGCGTTCACCATTGATGCTTTCTCGTTTCACAGCTGATCTTTGTTTGTGTTTCTTGCTAGTTTTGATATGTTGCTGTAAGAATGACAGCAACTAATTTTTAACTAATAATACTTTAATATAGTTACAACTAAAATCCACGGATAACAAAAATAAAACAAATGAAAGTCATCCAAAACGAAATAGCATCTGACACTGTGAACAAACCAAGTCCCCTTCCCCTTACTAGCACAAAGCCAAGCGACTAACAGCTTACAATAGGTGCGTTCAATGAAGCAAGCAAATCGAGCAAAGCGGAAGTAAAATGTACTGAACGGCTTGCTAACTTAGCATTTGCTCGTTTTGCTAAGTAAGCAAAGCAAGCGACTATTTTCTCGCTTGTTTTGCTGCAAATAAAAATATGGCGCACAAATTCAAATATCATTTGTAATATTTGAATATATTTTCAATGAAAATTAATGAATTACGTAAAAGTAACATAAAATATTTGTACTTGAGTTTACTTGCGTGGAATATCCTAATAAAATTAAATTATGCATGTAATTAATACCATTGAGAGTTTATTTTCTATTTATTATTTATCTGACACTGCATTCAATATATCAGTGTTCTATTCTATGCAAAAATTCAATATTTGAAAGTTTTCAATTTTCGTAACCTCACTGACTGACAGTCATCTGACAGTTCGATCGTAGCAAAACAAGCAGATCGTTCAATGCACGCTCTAGCAGATAGCAAATGCTAAGTAAGCATTTGCTCGATTTGCTAGCTTCAATGAACGCACCTAATAGTCCAGTGGTTTTGTTTACACCCGCAGCTAACCCCATCTGTTTCGTAGATACTAATAATAATAATTTCGGTCATTTTCACCTCCAATAAAACATAATTTCATCTTGTTTTCTTCTCATGTTCATATTTAATGCAAACAATAACTTTGTTTTTATTTTCAAACCTGACCATACTGTATCCGAACTTTCAATTATGTGACATGTTTTTATAATTTCAGTTTGTACATAATTATATTTTAGTTATTTATATTTTCTTAGATTATGCTGAAAATTACTGTACTCATTTAAGTCTTAAAATTCTCAATATACACTCAGTATAAATTTCTTAAATTTTAGATAAATTCTTTTAGATGTATTCAACTTGTCCTTATTTCTCATGATTTAAGAACTGTCTTCAAAGTGTACATTATATGAACTTATACAAACTTAAATCAAAACTACACTTTGCAGTCGACTGTGAAGCGTACATCCTTGACTCCAAAGTGTACAATACATAAATATGACGACTTCAAAGTGTACGCTTGACATATATATATATATATATATATATATATATATATATATATATATATACCTGTATCACTGAGTCACCGAAATCGCCGTCTTCGATATCTCCCTTGTCGTTAGAATACAGCATAAGTTTATTAACAGAATTTATTCGTCTACTCAAGGAGCATAACGTAAATTTATTTTCACATATACAGGGTGTTGCATTACGGCTCGGCGAGAATTGTTTGTCTTTTTTTAAATGGAACAGGTTAATATAGAATAAACTAGTTTCATGGGAACATTAATCCTATGATTTATTTTTAAAATTCCCCTTCATACTTGAAAGTAATTGAAAATTTGAAAAGGTATTATCTTTATGGCCAATACTGTATATTTAATTGAGAATTAATAAAAAATTAATTTTAAATAAACATTTTTACAAAATTGTGTATTACGTAACTTAATACAATTTATAAATGACCTTGATCGGACATTAAATTTTTTATTGTATGTGTAATAGTGCTTTATGTTATGAGCGTTAAAAAAATATGAATGTTACTGTAATATTGAAACAATAGCTACATCCACAATACGTAACATAGCAACAACAATATTTTATAGATTGTAATTATTGAATTGTTCAAATACCATAGTAACAATATCATTCATTATTATTTTTCTTTAACACTCACCTGAAATACTTTTCAGTTTTTAAAAACATACAAATAGATGTTGCATATTTCTAAATTCAACAATTTTAGTATTGCATAGTTTATTATACAGTAATACTTTTATAATATTTAATTTTAAACATAACCTAAAAGATTAATATTTTTTTTTCATTTTAGCTGTGTGCAATCCTCATCAAAATTACAAGTGTATATTTATCATCTTTCTCCCTCCCTTCAAAATTACAAGTATGGACCAAATTTGAGTAAATTATGCAGTGAATTATATTTTTGGCATATTCCATCAAAATTCAAGTGAGCCATCAATTCTGGAAGTACCGATTATGACAACATAACGAAAATAACTGGTAAGTTTTAACAATATTTTTAAGATAAATTTATACATAATTATATCTGCAAGTCTGACACTTATTTTATAATTCTTTTTAAATACATTTTAGATTTGGACGAACCTTATACTGACTCCGACGATTATATAATTAGACATCGATTCTCTAAATTATCCAGTAGTTTTTGTTTGCGATGTTATCAAAATTTTTGTGGGCCGCCAAATCATGGAACATCGAAAATGACTTTTAAAGTATTATATCTTATAAATAGCTGGTAAGTAAATATAATTTCAGATAAATTTAAACAAAATTATATTAATAAAATTCTTAAAATAATTTCTTGATGAAGGACTTCCCGATAATGACTCATTACCCCGAACATTGACATCTCCGGATATGACTTGATAAACACCGATAATGACTATCTGAATTTTGGAATATTTTAAGCAAAATCCCTCAAAAAATAACTGGTAAGTTGTAACAATATGTTGAAGATAAATTTAAATTAAATTATATCTGCAAGCCTGACACTTATTACAATTCTTTTAAAATACTTTTTACATTTGGACATTTGGACCTACCTAATATTGACTTCGGAAATTATTATAATTACACACCGAATCTATAAATAATCTAGTATTTATCAAAAATCACCGAATATGACACGGAATTTGCAACATTTTTATGTACAATATTTTATAAATAACTGGTAATTAAAAATAATTTCGGATGAATTTCAACAAAATTATATTAATAAAACTCTTAAAATAATTTCTAGATCATGGACTTCCCGACAATGACTCAATCCCCCCGAACAACGACTTGCCCGGATATGACATGAAACCTTGCAAAAATCTAAATTGAAAGAAGAAAATGATTCGGCGAACTCAAATTCATTGTAATGTTCAGATTTGGATTCTAGAAAAAATAAATATTTTTATACATATATTATTATTATTCCTAAATTTCTGTCAATAAATATTATATATTTAACATTTTCTTATTCTTAATCTGTTAGTCTAGGGTTGCGCGAGTCGTTGGCTCTATATGGGGCCTAAACTGAATAAAAATATAATCGAACACTTTTAATTATTACTAACTTTTACTTCAAGCATCAAATGTGCTACCCATACTCAAGATAATGAGTATGCAACAGATAACGTTACGCAAAGAATATATTTTTTTTATAAATATTTAATATAAGCATAAAACACAATCTTCTTATTCTTTTTTGAGTTAAATGTTGGATCCACATTCCGCAGAATCTGAATATTTACATGCTCGTGTTGTTTTAATTCGATCTAAGATATTTTATTGACACGTTTCACATTTTATTCGGTCAAGGTATCATCGTCTCTTTGTACACGGATACAATGCAGTCTTGCGGATTCTTCCTTCCTTTGCATTATATAATAAAACCATCTTGCTTCTTGCATTTTATTTGCTATGGATTTCGCTCATCTGTGTTCCTTGCATGGTTAAATAGCGTGAGACCAAGGCCATCGAAGCATTTTCGTAACTATCGCATGTAATATTTCTTTAAGTCCTCTTCTCGTTAGCCAACACTCCATACATGCCTTTTTTACATTGTATCGCTGTAATTGCACTGCACGAATCATATATACTTGTGCTGTTTTCCTGGGATTTTCAGAATAATACACATCAGCGGAATTTTAGGAAACTAAATTAATGTCAACCAGTAGGACTTGTCAAATATGTATACGTCAAGAACCATAATATCATTTAATAAAAAATCTGTTGTGGCCAGCACAATACCTTCCGTCAATCCTGTGTATTATGTACAAATTCCATAAATAAATTTTCTTGCAAAAGATTATAAATTTTTGGTATTATGTGATTCCCTTTCTCGGCAACTGAATTCCATACTCCTGATAACAAACAAACCACATGAAATAAGAAAATTATGAAATTTTGATTGAAAAATTATAACACTTGTCAGTTATGGACATAATTAATTGCTGTCATTTTGACACGGGTCAAACTCATGTTACTGCACGCGCCCTATACATAAATTTTATTGCAAAAGATCCTATATTTCTAGTAAAGTTATTTCATTAACAAACTATGCAAATTGCACTTGACACTGACATCTTCTTCTTTAGTTTTTCCCATTCGTTAGGGGGTCGCTATTTTTTATTTTCTTCTTCCACTCATTTTTGTTTTGCGTGTTGTCCTCATTCAGTTCCTTTTCTCTCAAGTCTTCTACAATACAGTCTTTTCATCTTATATTTGGTCTTCCTATGTTTCTTCCAGCTTGTATTAATATATTCATCTCTCGTCATGACATGTTCAAACCAATATTTAATCGTCTCTCTTATATCTAGAAACTTCTAACACTAGAGTTACTTCCCTTATTCTTTCATTGATTTCATTTTATTGATACTGACATCTGTCAATTTGAATTACCTGAATATATTAGCAGTTTCCATGGTTAAGTTAGCATAGCTGGCTGAATTATGAAATTTATATAAAATTTATTATCGTTATTCTTCTTTAACTCTATATCTTTTGAATATCAAATATAAAATGCAATCAAATCGTATAGACAATAATATATTCTTTAAGTTATAATAACATTTAACTGATTTTTTCAAGAAAAACTGTTAAAATCTTCAAATGAGGGTACTTCCGGTTGACCAATTATAACCAAAATCTAAACAGGTCTGCATATGGTTGTAAGGAAGAGGAATACGCAAGAATTGTAATTTTTGGAATTCTAGTATTGGAGATATCGTGCCCGACAACGCGGTCACACACACACATACACACACACACACACACATACACACACACGCACACACGAACACACACACACACATACAGACATCATCGTAAAAATAGTAAAATCGTATTGTAAAGACCCTAACACGTGTTTACTCAATGAAAACTCACCACCGAATTTTTTGACCAAAGACAATACCTTCCTTACCTAGAGGTGACCGAAGGTAAAAAAGAGTTATCACGCTTTGATTATATACGGATAAATGGATGGAAAATAAGGGAATTAAAGAAACTGAATATAATGTACATCAAAAATTGCTATGTTCAAGGTTGTATGAATACAACAAAAATTCAATAAATCGCAAAACTCTGATCTGATGAATAAATATCTTTACTCTTTGCATTTCACATAGAAAAATCATAAAACAATTTTCGCAAGTTCGCAAAATTAAAATATGATAAAATTATTGTACACAGCAAAGAATTGAGCATAGAGGAATTGGAAAAAATAAGACATGAAAAAAAAAGAAACAGAGCAGAGGAATATGTAGATGAAAAAGAGGAAGAAAGAAGAAACTATAACGAATAAATATAAGAAATTAAAACAAGCTCAAGATAACATAAATAAACCTAGTGTCTCTTAAATACATACAGCATCAAACTTTCTTCTTCAAGAATTGGAACAAAGACCCAATTATACTATAATCTATTCTTTCTTAGATGGGTCTTACGTTAGAGATCCTGCTGATTCATTTGCATGGAGGACTTCAATCATCCTCATTTCAACGTAACTATAGGTGAGTAAGTTACACATCTGCTGCCACAACATTCAATATACGGATATTTGAGAAAAAAATGTTAAATTGTAAGTGCAATTTTACATAAATATTTTTAATTCGTTGGTTGTTATTTATTATTTTGTCATTTGGAATAATGAGTAGTATACTATTCACTGCTTCAAGAACGAGTGAATTATGTTCCGAACTGATTCTGAATCATTCTTAAAGTTCCAGGATTTTACAAGAATTTTTAATTCTGGATCAGTTTAACGTGCTATCTAACCTGACTTATTTTGTTTATGTTATTATTAAAATTAAATTAGTAATGGAGGAAGAGAGCGATTTTTCTGTTTTGTCGAGATTTGCAAGCGAAAATGATGTTGATGGAGAATTCTTGAACAATATTCTAAATGTTACAATAACTGCATAAAAGCACTTATTATATATTAATATATAGTTACTGGTGTACGATTCATACACCACCAAGTATGTCGCCCTAACTGATACCAATATGTAATCAATCCTCCGAAAAGAGGATATACTTGTCTCAAATTAGCATTAACACAGGTAAAAACTTCATTAACTTACATGGGATATCCTAGCTCAGTCGGCTAAAGTATCCTACCATCAATTGAGAGGTAATAGGTTCAAATCCCGGTAAAGTCCAGTTTTTATTTATTATTGTAGATAAAGTTAAGCAAATGATATATTTTTCTTATAAATTCATATTTATTGAACATTGGAATAAAACACAATCTTCTTATTCTTTTTTGAGTTAAGTTCTGGATCCGTACTCCGCAGAGTGTACACATCTGCATGCTCGTATTGTCTTAAGTTGATGTAAGGATCCTTGTTTATACGTTTCACATTGTATTCGATCAAGGTACCGTTTCTATGGACGTTGTGGAATCGTCGTTTCTTCTTATTATATGGTCATACCATCTTGATTCTCGCATTTTATCTGCTATGGATTTCACTCATCTATGTTGATAAAATGGTTAATTAATGTGAGACCGAGGCACCATCGTATATTTGTAATATTTTTTAAGTCTTCTTCTCTTCGGCCAACACTCCATATTGTAAAAAAAATACATGCCTCACTATATTCCTGTGCATTTTGGTTTTTAAACGAGTAGGTAATCAATGGCATAAATGTATTTCGTTCCCTTGACGACCACAGTATCGCTGTCGTTGCTCTGAGTGTCCTGTCCCGAGTGGGTTAGGCAAATGGTATTTGTGGGTAAACGAAATCTATGTTCCTAATTTCAGAAATATATTCCTTCCATCGCTGAAGAATGTCTGTTGGATTACGAAGAAATAAGTTATTAACAAATTTAATTTGTTTAATACCTTAATATCTTGTGTGCTAGCGGTGATGTACCAAAATCATTATTTGTCAATATTTCTTGGCTAATTACCAGAAAAAGAATTAAACTCTAACACAGGATTTAAGTTTGACATTTATTATTTATTTACAAAATTATATTCAAAGATACATATGATAACAAACAACAATTGACATTGCTGACAAAAACTAAATCTAGTCGCTATCGCTATAAAATTGCTTTATTCAACACTCCTCCTCAATTTTGTCGACTATTATAATTCAATAAGTCCTAAGAGTGCGCGAAGTTTAACAAATTGGCTACCAGACAAAGGTTTAGTCAATATGTCAGCAATTTGATCTTTTGTATTTACATAAACAATATCTATAAGTCCTTTTTCACGAAGGTCTCGAACAAAATTGTATTTTACGTCAATGTGTTTTAGACGTCGATGCTCCCATCTCTGCAACAAATGTATGCACGATTGGTTGTCTTCATAGACAGTTTTAAAGGATATTTGCATATCCACCAGCAAATTCTTCATCCACTGAAGCTCTGCTGTAGCTGTTGCTAGAGCAATGTACTCCGCTTCAGTAGACGACAATGCGACCGATGACTGTCTCTTTGTCGTCCATACAACTGTGTTACCGAAAACTTTTATTAGAAAACCTGTCGTTGATTTTCGGTCTGCTTCTGTTCCAAAGTCAGCGTCGGTGTATGTGCAAAGTACTTCGTCGAAATTTCCCCTATTAAAACATAAAACAAAATTAAGTGTACCTTTTATGTACCTTAAAACCCGTTTTAAACCCTTCCACAACTCTTCCGATTGGCAATTTTGATATCTACTGAAATAATTTACTGCTGCACTAAGATCAGGCCGCGTAGTTAGCATAGCATACATTAAACAGCCAATCAACTCTTGGTAAGGTCTGGATTTGATGATACTATTGTTTTCTTCTGATTGAGTTGGTTTGGTTTCCATCGGTGTACTCACAGGCCGACATTCTTCCATGTTGAAACGAGTCAGCAATTTTTCAAGGTATGTTCTTTGACTCATATAGAGTTTCCCGTCGATCTTTGTGATGTTAATTCCAAGAAACGTTTGAAGATCACCCAGATCTTTCATGTGAAATCGTTTCTTCAGTGCTTCTTTAATTTCCACAATTTTTGTTTTATTATTTCCAGAAATCAGTATATCGTCAACGTATAACAGTAAATATATCTTTACATCGCCAAAAATTCCAATATAGAGACATTTGTCTACATTTGATCGTCGTAAACTGATTGTTGTTATGAAGCTGTTGAATGTCTCGTTCCAGGCTCGAGGAGCTTGTTTCAAACCGTACAATGCCTTTTTCAATTTGCAAACAAGATTTTCCTCACATTCTATTCCAGCTGGAACTTTCATAAAAACTTCTTCCTTCAATTCTCCGTGTAAGAAAGCATTTTTAACATCCATTTGACACGTTATTAAATTTTCTTCATTCATTATAGCCAGTAAAGTTCTCACAGTAGTCAGTCTGGCAACCGGAGCATAAGTTTCTTCAAAGTCGAAGCCTTTTCTTTGAGCACATCCTTTAACTACCAGTCTTGCCTTATACCTTTCAACTTCGCCATTTTTGTCACGTTTAATTTTGAAAATCCACTTATTATTAATTAAACGTTTTCCTGGAGGTAGTTCCGTTAATTCCCAAGTTTTATTTTCCAATAAAGAATTAATCTCCTCCTGAACTGCAAGTTTCCACTCCTTCTTATCTTCACGTGTGTCAATTTGTTCAATGCTGTTAGGCACGTCATCGACATATGCTTCTGCATTTAGAGCAATCACAGCATAATCACTAAGATATTTAGGTCTTGATGTTTTCCTATTACTGTGACGAGTTAAATCAGTTTTAGTTTCAATTTCTTTGTTTTCTTGATATTCTTCCATTTCCTCTACACTGCTTTCTTTTGTTTCAGCTTGACTGTTCTCGTTGTTTCTTAATTCCTCGTTCTCCTTCGTTTTCTTGTTGTAGATCCAATCTTCACTAGGTATTCCATCTTCACTAGGTATTCCATCGAAAGTAAATTTAGTTTCATCAAAAATAACGTCCTTTCCAAAAATAATTTTTCCCTCTTCAGGACACCAAAGTCTGTATCCATTCACACAATATCCCACAAAAAAGCATTTTTTTGATCGAGATTCGAATTTTCCAATGCTCAGTTCTTTTGGTACTTTCAAGTAAGCAACGCAACCAAAAATTCGCAATTTCTTGAGATTTGGTTTTTCATTATACCACAACGCAGCAGGCACTTTTCCTTCCAGAGCTGAAGTCGGACACCTATTGATTAAATAAACTGCAGCCAAGACTGCTTCACTCCAAAAACTCTTTCCAAGTTTTGAGTTTAAAATCATACACCGAGCCTTCTCAATTATGGTTCGGTTCATCCGTTCAGCAACTCCGTTCTGCTGTGGTGTGTATCTAATAGTAAGTTCAAATTGAATACCTTTTTCCTCGAAGAAGCTTTTCATCTCTTTCGAAATATACTCTCGTCCATTATCACAGCGGAACCGACTTATCTTTAGGTTGAAATGAGCTGTTGCCATCGCTTCATAAATTTTGAAGTATCTAGGAACTTCAGACTTCGATTGTAAAATGTATACTGCTGTGAAGTGCGTGTAGTCATCTGTAAATATAAGGATGTACTTCTTCGCATCGTAGGATACCGGACTCACAGGACCCATGAGATCACTGTGTATTATCTCCAAAGGTCTCTTTGCACCAATACGTCGCTGATCATGTGGCTGTTGCGTTTGTTTCCCTTCTATACATGTTTCACATACTTTAGAAACATTCGGTTGCGAAATATTCATTCCATCAACTTGATCTTGTAACGTTCTAACGTTGCCGATGCTTAAATGGCCCAACCTCTTGTGCCATAACTCAAGATCTTGAGTTGGAGTAGAAACTTCAGCAAAAATTGATTTATATTTAAAATCCAATATATATAGCTGAGATTCATCTCTGTACGCAATGGCAGCCACTCTGTTACCTTTTTGGATAATTCCAATTCCATTTTCGAACGTAACTCGAAAACCATTACTTTCTAATCTTCGCACAGACAGAAGATTATATTGTAAACCAGGTACAAATAAAACGTTCTTTATTTTGATTGAAATTTCTTTTCGGTTTACGGTGCTAAGAACCTCGATTTCCCCTACTTTGGTTGCTTCCAGGAAGGTTCCGGATTTTGCAACCTTTATTTCAATTGGATTTTCCAGTTTCTTTAAATTTTCTAAAGAAACATTACTGCTTACCAGATGTTCGGTAGCTCCGGAATCCAAAATCCATTTAACTGAATTTTGATTACTTCTGGTTGTAGCTGAAAAACAAAATTTTTCATTTACATCATCATTAGGCATATTCGAAGCAATATGTGCCATATTATTTCCAGTTTTCTGTTTTCCTCGTGTATTTTTCGTACATTCCGACCTTTTGTGACCTTGCATGCCACAATTATAACATTTAAACTGAAAATTTTTCATTTTATTATATTTATGTCCACTAGTCTTCTTTTGTTCACCACCAATGGAACCACGTGCTGCCTGCGAAGAAAAAACTGCTGATGACTGCAAATCATAATTATTTTTCTTCTTAGATCCATCTCTTCGTTTAGATTCTTCGTCCATGAGTCTGCCTTTAACAAAAGAAAGCGTCAGTGTATTTACTGCTAATGTTTCAATCGCAGTTACGACGGTATCATATTCAGACGGCATAGTCAAGAGAAGATGACACACAACGTCAGTTTCTTCAAGTTTAGCTCCAGTTGACCGGAGTTCTCGAATCAGCTTGTCGAATTTTAAAAAATGACTTGCTAGTAAATCGTTATTAGCATTAAATTTCATAGTAAGAAGAGACTTACGGATTAGCAGCTGACTAGCAATACCTTTACGCTCAAACGTTTCACGCAACGACGTCCATAAGTCGAATGCTGTATCTTTATCCTTGGCATACTCAAGATGGCTATCAGCAATTCTTTGAATGATTTGCGACTTGCATTTACGATCTTTTTTCTTCAATTCGGCGAGATTTCTTTCTTTTTCCGCACGTACTGCCAAAGTATCCTCATCGTCAAATTCTGCCATCTCGACGTATTTTTTCTCAATAAAATCTATGAGATCCATTTCGTTTAACAACGTCTCGATTCTGAATTTCCAATTACTATAATTGGTACCATCAAACAGCGGAATCCTGTACCTTTCTGTTTCATCAGCCATTTTCCGAAATATATGTTATGTCCGAGATTCACACAAAATTCCGTGTATATGTAACGCTTCTTATTCCGCGAATAATCCTGGGCCCATAACCTGTCAATATTTCTTGGCTAATTACCAGAAAAAGAATTAAACTCTAACACAGGATTGAAGTTTGACATTTATTATTTATTTACAAAATTATATTCAAAGATACATATGATAACAAACAACAATTGACATTGCTGACAAAAACTAAATCTAGTCGCTATCGCTATAAAATTGCTTTATTCAACAGTTGTCATCATCCTCGATGACCCAGGATGGTTTTATTCTTTATATCAAAACACTCGACGTAATCTGGCACTATTTACATATTATGTATTACTTTATATTATAATTATATCTATACTCCCTCAATTCTCTCTTCAATGACAGTTAATGACACTTGAGTATGTCAATAAATTTATTGATGTAAAAATGATTTTGTTTCTCAAACACATGTCAAATATTGATGGTAAAAGTGATTATTTATAAGTGATTATAAAATAAGTTTTTCTTACCGAATAGTACTAGCCAAATTTGCTACATAAAAAAATACCTAAATGTCGTTAGAAATAGAAAACTGTAGTAACATGGCGCACGAGTAGAATCAAGATGAAGTACCTTAAAATTCGTGAAAAATGTAAGTCAGCCTCAAAACTTCTTTTAAGAAATTAGAAAATTAAATATCTTTAAAAAAATTAGCGAAACAGCCAAATTGAATAAGTTGTACCAAAAAGAAACTACCAGACTTGAAACTTCCGCAATTTAATGGAGAAATAAAAGGATGTTTGCCCTTTTCGAGGATATTTAGAAGAATTATGAAAATCCAGCAGGACAAAATAAAGCCAAAAATGTCTCAATAGAGGCAAAAGTGCAACGCAGTTAGCTTGGGAGAACACTTTAACTGCTTGTGAGAATGATCAATATGTACACAATGTGAAATCAGCTACAGTGGAAACCCTGAAGGAAGCATAAAAATACTGCAAAACATCATTGAAAGCTACGCAATGTGCTTCGTAGAGACAACCGAGGTCGCTTGTTCCGCCAATCAGTTGACAAATATCCTTGCACCGACCGGCGTAAGCAGAAACTGATAGTAAGAGTACCAGTGATACAGGTAACACAAAAATTATTCTTAGCTATTTTTTACATAATTAAATTTTAATTTTTAATATATAAGTGAAAAAATATGGTTTAGTCAATTTATATAGGTTGGTTCTATACTTACGGATCAAACTCTAAGGCATGGTAATACAAATAAAATTAAGTCCAAAAAGTCTTAATCTGCAAAGTACAATTCCCAAAAAAAGAGCCAAAATTCAGCTGATTATCACATTTTAAAATATTTTTGGAAAGTTGAAAACGCATAGGAGAAGACCTCTTACAGTTAAATAAAAACCCTCATTTGATCAAAGTCGTAATTCTTATAGTTTTTAAGATATTTTGACTCACTTTTAGCTGTGTTATCATCCCTTAAAGTTTGATCTATTATTACGTATATGTTTATATAAAAATTGTATATAAGCAAATAACACTCCGTGAGAGTGTGCCGTGTTAGCCTCAGTAGAGTCGGTGCGGATTCCCAAAATAAAGGAATTTAATAAAATAATCAGTACTTGGGCGCCACGTAATTCTTGATAGGATCTCCAAATCACAAAATTACGAACGAGCTCTTGGCATCTGAAATTCTAATTTCTGAAAAGCATTGAGAAAAAGTGATGCTTGCGGAGTTGATATAAAACTTGAAAATTTGGTGGATTATATTTGACCGTAGCGACAACAATCTACGGCTAACCAAGAGTGAGATTTAAAAAGATAATAATAATAATAATAAATAAATTTAAATATGTCATAGCCAAGTAATTCCATAATATAAAGAAAATTGAGTAATACTTAAAATAACAAGAATGTAGCAAATCTGTTTTGGTTGCATTTATTTGCAGAGTGGATTCCGAATCACTCGGTTACACGGTATCTTGTGATTAATATACGCTACGAGGAATCGAATCCGTTAAATAAAAATAATACATACTTGCATATCAACAATATAATGTTATTAGTTACTATAGTAACTTTCATAATTACCTATATTTCTAAAATTCAATAATTTTGGTGTTAGTTTTTTCATATTAATATATTTTTTTCTAAATTATATCTGTGGTAAACTACAGAATCCATTCCCAGTTTTTCTCTGCGATTATGGGAATAATTCAAAATTGACTTGTAATTGTTACGAGAACCTTTTCCAACACCGGCATCATGCGTTGAAATTTTTTCCAAATTTACAAGTACCTACTACTTGAAATGCAAGCCTAATTTACAAGTATGGACGAAAGATTTTCCAAATTATCAATTATTAGTATTACAGGTATTCAAATGAATATTATCACAATTTAAGTGTGCTATCAAATCAAAGCCAATCAATTATAACAATAGATTAATGGAATTTGAAATTTAATTTAATTCCCACATAACACAGGTAAGTTATAAGTAATAATATATTTAAGATAAATTTGATACCGATTCTATAAATTATCCAATAGTTTTTTTTTGTGCTAATTTTATCAAAAAATTGTGGGTCTACAAATCATGGTTCACCGATTATGACTTTTAAAGTACAATATCCTATAATTAACCAAATTATAAAGTAAATTTATTAGGGTAGTAAATTTATTCTATCGTTTATAAATCTAGCGGTTCCTGCTTAGCCTGCATATGAGGGGCAAAAATCTTAATCGTTAGTACTTGTCTAGAAACTATTTAAGAAATTTGTAATAGTATTTTTGCTTTGCTGTTTAATTTATTTTGAGTATATATTATTAGTTTCCAATTATTTTGCGGAAATTGTGCGTCTGTCTCAATACCTGCTTGCCAAAATCATTGAGTTATAGCGCACATATAAATTTTAGTAATATCTTTTTTTCAAAATGTCTATACTTGATGATTTGGTTAATGCTTCGTTTATACTACTTGTTAAATTTTCAAATTCTTCAAAAAAGAAAAAAAACTGGTAAGTAGGTTGGAACGGCAGGGGATCTTAATGTCTATGTACAATAAACATTTTTAAAGAAGTCCAATCAATATTACCTGTATCATAAACGAATTAACAAATTGGAATATATTTATTAACCGTATGTGTAATAGTGCTTCATGTTATGAATGTTAAAAAAAATGAATATTGAAATGTTAATATTGGTGATACAAAGGATATATTGGCCGGATATTTTTAATTTTCTGGTCGGATATTCACAAAAAAAAATTAAATTTGCAAGAACAAACTTGCACAATTTTTGAAATCGGTTGGAGGTTATTTACATTATATGTTATATTTGTGTGATATAAATTCACTGTCCGTTGCATCACTCTTATTCATACATATGTTTATGTAAATATCATATAACATAATCAGTCAAAAATGAAGCATGGATGAAGCAGAAGCGTCTTCGTCATGACCCTGGGTACTGTTTTTTAACCAGTAGATAATTTTGCGATACGAAATAATCTTCAAACAAGAAAGAAGGATAGCCAAGTAGCAGATACGTAAAGACACATCAGTGACTTTTTAACATTTTGCTCTTGTTATATATTATGCATGTACGTGTGTATATCTATTAGTTCAACAGGAATAAATGCATAGCAACAATACTTTATAGATCGTCAGTATTGTTCAAATACCATGGAAACAATAACATTCATAATTTCTTTAACACTCACCTGATTATGCTTTTTAACAAATAGATGTATAATTCTAATTTTTTTTTTTTAGCGTTGCCTAGTTTATTATACTGTAATACTTTTATTATTTTTACTTAATACACATAACATAAAAGTTTAATTATATTTTTTTTTTCATTTTAGCTGTGTAACATCTTCATCAAAATTAAAGTGTTTCCGCCTTCCCTGTTTTGGACTAAAAATCAAAATTAAAAAGTGAAGACCAAGTTTTGATAAATTATGCAGTGAATTACATTTTTGGAATGTCATATCAAAATTCATGTGAGCCATCAATTCTGGAAGTACCGATAATGACAACGTAACAATAATAACCGGTAAGTTATAACAATATGTTTAAGATAAATTTATACTAAATTATATCTGCAAGTCTGACACTTATTTTACAATTCTTTTTAAATACTTTTTAGATTTGGACGTACCTAATATTGACTCCGATAATTATATAATTAGACACCGATTCTCCAAATTATGAAGTATTTTTTTTTTCTTTTTGGCGCAGCCTTTATCAAAATTTTTGTGGGCCACCAAATCTATGAATCATCGAAATTCCTGATAATGACTTAATACCCCGAACATTGACTTCCCCAGATATGACATGAAAAGCACCGATAATGACTCTTTGAATTTTGGAATACTTTAAGCAAAATTTTTCAAAAATAACTGGTAAGTGACAATATGTATGTTCAAGATAAATTTGTACTAAATTATATCTGCAAGTCTGACACTTATTTTACAATTCTTTTTAAATACTTTTTAGATTTGGACGTACCCAATATTGACTCCGATAATAATACAATTCGTCACCGACTCTCTAAATTATCTAGTAGTTTTTTTTTTCGGCGATTTTACCAAAATTGTTGTGGGCCGCCAAATCATTGAACATCGAAAATGACTTAAAGTATAATATCCCATAAATAACTGGTAAGTAAAAATAATTTGAGATATATTTACACAAAATTATATTAATAAAACCCTTACACTGATTTCTTGATTAAGGACTTCCCGATAATGACTCAATACCCCGAACATTGTCTTCCCCGGATTTGACATGAAAACCAGCGATAATGACAATATTTACATTTTGGAATACTTTAAGCATTTAAAAAAAAAACAACTGGTAAGTTGTGACAATATGTATGTTTAAGATAAATTTGTACTAAATTATATCTGCAAGTCTGACACTTATTTTTTAAATTACACAGGCGTTTCTGTTTGCGCCGATTACAAAAAAAAATTGTGAGCCTCCATATTATGGATTACCGAATATAAGACGGAATTTGCATTTTTTTTGTGTACAATATTCTATGAATAACTAGTAATTAAAATAATTTCAGATAAATTTAAACAAAATCATATTAATAAAACTCTTAAAATAATTTCTAGATTAAAGACTTCCCTGCAATGACTATCCCCCCGAACAATGACTTCCCCGGATACGACATGAAAACCTTGCATAAATCTAAATTTAAAGAAGAAAATGATTCGGCAAACTCAAATTCATTGTAATGTTCAGATTTGGATTCTAGAAAAAATAAATATTTTTATACATTATTATTCTTAAATTACTTGTCAATAAATATTATGTATTCAACATTTTAGTTTTCTTAATTTGTTAGTCAAGGATTGTGCGAGTAGATGGCTATACATGGGGCCTAAGCTAAATAAAAATCTAATCGAAAACTGATGTTTTAATAGTTAATAATTTTTACTCCAAGCATCAAATGTGCGATCCATACTCAATATTATGAGCGTCCAACATATAACATTAAGCAAAGAATATATTTTTCTTATAAATTAATATTTGGACGGATAAAATGCAGTGTCGCGGAATCTTCGTTTCTGGTCAAACCATCGGAAAATAACTGGCAAGTTGTAACAATATGTTTAAGATAAATTTATATAAAATTATATCTGCAAGTCCAACACTTATTACAATTCTTTGAAAATACTTTTTAGACTTGGACATACCCAATATTGACTAAATATAATTAGATACCAATTCTATAAATTCATTAAAATTATTTTGATGCTGATCTTATAAAAAAAAATTGTGGACCGCCAAATCTTTGATCAGCGAATATGACACAGAATTTGTATAATATCCTACAAGTAACTGGTAAGTAAAAATAATTTGAGATAAATTTAAACAAAATTATATTAATAAAACACTTTAAATGATTTCAAGATTAAAGAGTTCCCGATACTGATTCAAAACCCCAAATATTGATTACCCGAGATATGTCTCGGAAAGCTTTCAGAAGTCTAAATTTAAAAAAGAAAACTATTCGGCGAACTTAAATGCATTGTAATGTGCAGATTTGAATTCTATAAAATAAAAAATAAATGGTTTTATAATAATATATTATTATTCCTAAATTTCTTGTTAATATCGCTATCATATCTTTGAGTACCCTGTCCCTGAATAAGTTAGGTTAATTGGTATGTGTAAGTGAAAAAAATCGATGTTTCTAATATCGGAAATATTATCTCTCCATCGGTGAAGATTGTCTGTTGGATTTTGCAAAATAAGTTATTAAAAAATTTAATTTATTTAATACTTTCAGTATCTTGTGTGCTAGCGATGACGTACCTTAGCATGAAAATGTGTGAAATTTTTTTTTCCGCCGTCTAAAAAATGGCATGGACGAATACTTTTCAAAATTATTATTGTTGTCATCATTCTCAATGACCCAGTGTGATTTTATTGTTTATAACAAAATATTCGAAGAAAAATACCACTGTACGATAAATTTATAAAGAAATATCACGATTACCATAAATTGTTAATACCTTTAGTTGTATAACGTTCCAGATTGTCAAAAAAATCCTCTCATTGGCGCCATAATCTGGAATTATTTACATATTATGTAAGCAGTACTTCATTTATATTATAATTAATCATTCTATGACAGTTAATGACATTTGGGTATGACAATAAATTGATTGATGTAATAATAATTTTGTTTCTCAAATACATGTCAAACAGTGAAGTGATAATAATTTATAAATTATAAAATAAGTTTTCCTTATCTAATAGTACTAGCCAAATTTGTTCCATAAAGAAAAAAAAATAGCCAAATGTGGTTATAGTAAACTATGGTAACATGGCGTACGATCAGCATCGAGAGCAGCATCAATATAAAGTATCTAAAAATTCTGGAAAAAGGTAAGTCAGCCTCAAAACTTCTTTTCAAGAAATGAGAGAAAAAAATGCATAAAGTTTAATAAAAAAAACCAGCCAAATTGAACAATTTGTAACAAAATAAAACTATCAGACTTGATATTTCCGCAGTTTAATGGTGAAATAATAGGATGGTTGCCCTTTTGGAAGATATTTAGAAAATTTAAGAAAATCCAAACGTATAGGATAAGGAAAAATTTGTGTCTTCTTCAGTTTACGGTTCCCGTATTATTAAGCCAAAATATGTACACCATCAGGACAAAATAACGCCAAAGATGCCTCGATAGGGTCTAAAGTGCAGCGCAGTTACGTTGGGAGAACATCTTACCTGCCTGCGAGGATGATCAATATGTGCACACTGTGGAAGCAGCTATGGTGGAAAACTAGAAGGAAGCATAACAATACTGCAAACATAATCGAAAGCTACGCAATGCTTCGTATAGAGGCAATTGGGGTCGTTTGTTCCGTCAAGCAGTTGACAAATATCCTTCACCGTTCGATTCAAGCAGAGGATGATAACGAGCTTAACTTTACTCTAGTAAGCTTCAGATACGCAGCCATAGAGGGAAGGATAGTAAAAAATATTTTGAACTTGATATCTCAACTGTTTACATAATTAAATTTAAATTTTTGATATAAAAATGAAAAAAATTAAAACACTACAAGTCAAAGAATATTTAAAATATAATTTAGTATATATGTATATAGAATGTTTCTATACTTATGGATCAAATTTTAAGAGATGGTAACACAACTATGAAGTGATAAATCCGCAAAGTTCAATTCTCAAAAATAAAAATCAGACAAAAATCAGCTGATTTCATATTTAGAGAATTTTTTTGAAAATTAAAATCACATAGGAGAAAACCTCTTGAAGATAGAAAAACCCTCATTTGACCAAAGTCATAACTCTTATAGTTTGTGACGAAGTCACATTTTTCGTCTCCCTATGGTCCTTCACGTTTCCTGTTCATGTCTCATGGCAAGGTCGCCAGCCAGTTTTCACAACCAAGCGATCTTCGTGTCTACGATGTTCTCAGCGATCCACGACCTCACAGTCATTCCAAGGGCCGTACAGCGGGTCAGAGAGGGGCCATACACCAGGAATCACGGGGGTTGTCTAAGAAACGGGACGGAAAAATGTATTTTGTTTCGTCAGAACATGTTTTGTTTAGAACCTACCAGTCACACGTGGGGATCGCCAACGTCTGCCGAGCGACGCTACCACAAACCACAGGCCGTATGCACCCCTCTGATGGACGCTGAGAACATCATCGCCACAAATCCACTTCCAGGGCACGGAGAAAGCTACCGAAGAAAACCCTTTGACACCCACAAGGCCAGCTGATCACCACTAGCGCTACGTCGGCGAGTACACGAACTACGAAAAATAAAATGTATTTTATTCTGTTGATTGTATATTTTGTATATTTCACCTGGTATTGTTAGTCGTAGAAAAGCTGGAAAATTTGATTTTCATAACTAATTAAAGTCACTAAAAATGGTTTTCAAACACTGGCCCTCAGCCAATCGGAACCGCCATGAGACTCCTCCCTTAGACCAATAAAAACACCGGCAAAGTTCCCACATCATAAAGGCGCGAGTTCAAACCAAACTCGGCCCGAGTTGGGTATAAATTCTACGCCGCCAGGCTTAGAATTCATTCTATGCAGTAGCCGTTCCCGGCTCAGACCTAGAAGCCCATTCTATGCAGTAGCCGTTCCCGGCTTAGACCTAGAAGCCTGAGTACAGCAGCGAGTCCACAATTCCCTGTAGGCTCAACTACGTCCACAGCGACCAGCCGTAGAATTTGCGCTAAGTCCCAAACAACGGATTGGTGAGTCTGCGAGAAATCCGACAGAGTCTAAATACGCGGAGTTAGATTAGTTTTTGCTATAGAATACGTAGCGTCTCAGTCAGTCCACAGTAAAAGTCAATTCAGTAAATAGTTGTATACTAGAGTCACAGTTAGTAAGGGTAATTAAAGCGTACATTCGGTAAATGCCTAAGGGCAGCATTTCCAGTTTTTCTTCAGTTTATCCATACATTGTATAAACCTAGTTATAAGTGAAATATCTCGTGATTGTGTTCCTATACCCTGACCCACCAACGAGCTATCCGCACCTCCTATTCCCTCGCAGTCAGTTTCAGTAAGGCGCCCGAGAATCAGACACCGCAGAGAGGGGTAGGTGCGTCACAAGTTTTTAAGATATTAATGGAAAAAATCAGCAAATTAGATCTTCTCGGAAACAGTTGAGAGTTAGACTTTGTGGATTAAGAATTTTTGATTTACTTTTGGCTGTATTATCACCACTTATATTTTGATCTATTATAACGTATATTTTTATATAAAAACCATAATACATGCAAATAACATCCCGTAAGAGTGTACCGTGTTAGCTTCAGTGGAGTAGGTTTGGTTCCCAAAATAAAGGAATTTAATAAATAAACAGTACTTACTCATACCTGGGTGGCACATAATTTTAAATCTCTAAGAGTTCTTCATAGGAGCCCCAAATCACGAAAATGCTTCTGGCATCTGAAATTCTAATTTTTGAAAAGCATTGAGAAAACGTGACGGTTGCAGAGTTGAAATAAAGTTCTGAAATTTGGTGACTAAATGTAGTTAAGGATTTATTGATCATAAACACAATGATAAATTTCTAAACAACAATATGATTGTAGAAACCGCACGATTATAACAAAACAACGGCGCCGCGATACGGATATACTCCAATCGCATATATGCAGTCTTTCTTTATCTACGGTTGGTCAACATGCAAACTCCGACATCGGTACAACAGTCTAATTTTCAAGATATATGTGACCGCGGCAACAGCAATCTACAACTAAACCATAATAGAATGCGAAATCATCAACGCAATAAAATATAGAATAAAACAGCCGTGTAAATGTGAAATACAATAAACCAAAAACAGTCTAAATCACAAAATATAAAATACCGCAGGATTTGTGGGACCACCTCGATGAAACGCACACGGCACAGCAGGTGATGAAGACCTAACACAATCGTGGATCGTAATAGGCTAATCCTCCGAAGAGCAGTGTACCATAAGAAACCAAAAATGGTTTACCTAAACTTTCGCTAATTCAGCAACTAAACTCAAAACTCCCGTACGGAACAAAAAAATATTTTCTGCATTTCTATTCCGTGAATTTGCGTACTGGATCTATTCCGAAAAAAGATTAAAGTGACAGAAAATACCGAGCAACGATTTTAATTACAACCCGAGCGACTTTTTGACAATCTTTTTTTTTCAAATTTAAACACAATCCTCTATCTACCAAAATTCCAGCCAAAACTATTATAAGATTCAGAAGAAATACAACCAAAATAAGTATAGAAACACCCTGTATATTGGAGTTAATCTCATTGGTAGATATTAAATAATTCTACAGATTATCTATTCGAAAAAAAATATTTTGAATAATAAAATGTAATTACTTATCAATTGTCGAAGTTGATTACAAAGTTAATCCCAATGAGCAATAGTAATAACACAATACATACGTTTAGTTTATCTTTCAAGAATTTGTGGACGTTTGCGCCAATATTTAATTGAGAATTAATATTAAATTAATTTCCAATTAACATTTTTATACGTATGAAATATATTATGTAAGAGTTGGATTTAGTTTAATTTTTATTTAATTTAAAAATAAAATATTGGTGAAATGACGCATATATTAAATTTAAATAAAATCTGGCATCCGCAAGTAATATTATTTTATTATTTATCAAGCAATAAAAACACCTTTTATTCATCCAAATACGGTATCTGCTGATTAATATACGTCAATCAAACCCGTGATCAATAATACATATAATTGCGTAACATCAATATCTTGTAACTATAGTAACTTTCATAATTACCTATATTTCTAAAATTCAATAATTATGGTATTTTTTTCACATTAATATATTTTTTTAATTCTAGCTGTGGTAAACTGAAAATCCATTCTCAGTTTTTCTCTGCGATTATGGGAATTACTCAAAAATGACAAGTAATTATTACGAGACCCTTTGCCAACACCGGCGTCATGATAATTTTTTCAAAATTTACAAGTACCTACTAATAAACTCCAATCCTGAACAGTCGAATTTTAGAATGTAAGCAAAATTTACAAGTATGAACGAAAGATTTGCCAAATTATCAAGTACTGATACAAGTATTCAGATGAATATTAACAAAATTCTTGTGCGCTATCAAAACAAAACCAGCCGATAACAGTACAGTACTGGAATTAGAAATTTTATCTAACTGCAACAAAACACAGGTAAGTTATAAGTAATAATAATATATTTAAGATAAATTTTGACACCGATTCTTTAAGATATACAGTAGTTTTTTTGCGCCGATTTTATTTAAAAAATTGTGGGCGTACAAGTCATGGATCACAGAGTATGATTTTTAAAGTACAATATCCTATAAATGCCCAAATAATAAAGTAAATTTACTACGGCGGTAAATTTATTCTGTCCTTTATAAATATAGCGGTACCTGTACATTCTGAACATGTGAGGGGAAAATATTTAATCGATTAGTACTTGTCTAGAAACTATTTAAAAAATATTATAGTAGTATTTTTGTTTTGCTGTTTAATTTATCTCGAGTATATTATTATTACTTTCTAATTATTTTGTGGAAATTGTGCTAACCTATCTCAATACCGGCTTGCCAAAATCAGTGAGTTATAGCGCACATATAAATTTTAGTATTATCTTCTTTCAAAATGTCAATACTTGACTTGGTTAATGCTTTGTTTATAATTGTTAAATTAAAAAAAAATTGAATGCTCTAACATATTTTTAAAATAATAAAATAACACTACTTTCTGTACCGTCATAAAAACTAAGTAAACGACACTACTGAATTTGACAAAATTGACGGAGCTAAAATTTTAATTCGTACAATGCGTAGATGAGCTTGATCGGACATCTTTAAAATAAATTACTATATATGTAATAAAGCTTCATGTTATGAATTTAAAAAAAATATTATGAATGTTACTAGAGTATTGAAACAATACTGTATACATAATATGTAAGACATTGCTGTTACAAAGTGATTATTGAAATGATATTAGTGATACAAAGGATAGTGAATTGGCCGGATACCAAATTAATTTTCTTACCGGATATTCGCGAAAAAATATCAAATTTGCAAGAACAAAAGCACCGACACAAATAAATAAATCACATAACATAGCAACGGTAATATTTTATAGATTGTACGTATTGTATTGTTCAAAAACCATAGTAACAATAACATTAATGATTATTTTTCTTTAACACTCACCTGAAATACTTTTTAATTTTCAAAAACATACAAATAGATGTTGCATATTTCTAAATTCAAATATTTTTAGTATTGCCTAATTTATTATACAGTAATACTTTAATAATATTTACTTAATAAACATAACATGAAAGATTAATATATTTTTTTTCATTTTAGCTGTGTAATATCCTCATCAAAATTACAAGTGTTTATCATCTTTCTCCCTCCCTTCAAAATTAATAGTATGGACCAAATTTAACTAAATTATGCAGTGAATTATATTTTTGGAATATTCTATCAAAATTCAAGTGAGCCATCTATTCTGGAAATACCGATAAAGACAACAAAAATAACCGGTAAGTTGTAACAATATGTATAAGATAAATTTATACTAAATTATATCTGCAAGTTTGACACTTATTTTACAATTCTTTTTAAATACTTTTTAGATTTGGACGTACCCAATATTGACTCCGATAATTATATAATTAGACACCGATTCTCCAAATTATCAAGTATTGTTTTTTGTTTTTGGCGCTGCCTTTATCAAAATTTTTGTGGGCCACCAAATCTATGAATCATCGAAATTCCCGATAATGACTTAATACCCCGAACATTGACTTCCCCAGATATGACATGGAAAGCACCGATAATGACTCTTTGAATTTTGGAATACTTTAAGCAAAATTTCTCAAAAATAACTGGTAAGTGACAATATGTATGTTCAAGATAAATTTGTACTAAATTATATCTGCAAGTCTGACACTTATTTTACAATTCTTTTTAAATACTTTTTAGATTTGGACGTACCCAATATTGACTCCGATAATTATACAATTAGACATTTTTTTTTTCGCCGATTTTACCAAAATTTTTGCGGGCCGCCAAATCATGGAATATCGAAAATGACTTAAAGTATAATACCCCGTAAATAACTGGTAAGTAAAAATAATTTGAGATATATTTAAACAAAATTATATTAATAAAACCCTTACAATGATTTCTTGATTAAGGACTTCCCGATAATGACTCATTACCCCGAATATTGACTTCCCCGGATATGACAAGAAAACCACCGATAATGACAATATCTGGATTTTTGAATACTTTAAGCAAAATTTTTCAAACGCAACTGGTAAGTTGTGACAATATGTATGTTTAAGATAAATTTATACTAAATTATATCTGCAGGTCTGACACTTATTACAATTCTTTTAACATATTTTTACCAATTCATGGATTACCGAACATTACACGGACTTCATAAATTTTTATGTACAATATTCTATAAATAACGTAATAACAAATAATTTGTGATAAATTTAAACAATTATATTAATAAAACTCTTAAAATAATTTCTAGATTAAGGACTTCCCAACAATGACTCATTCCCCCGAACAATGACTTCCCCGGATACGACAGAAACCCAAATTTAAAGAAGAAAATGATTCGCCAAATTCAAATTCAAAAAAATATACATATACATATTATTATACCTAAATTTCCTGTCAATAAATAATATATATTTAACATTTCTTTTTTCTTAATCTGTTAGACAAGGATTGTGCGAGTTGTTGGCTCTGCATGGGGCCTAAGCTAAATAAACAGATAAAGTTAAGCAAAAAATATATTTTTCTTATAAATTCATATTTATTGAATACAAGCATAAAACACAATTTTCTTATTCTTTTTTTAGTTAAATGCTGGGTCTACATTCCGCAGGATCTGAATATATGCTCATGTTATTCCGCAGGGTCTGAATATATGCTCATGTTAAATTAACTCGATCTATGACACGTTTCACATTTTATTCGGTCAAGGTGCCGTCTATTTGGACGGATAAAGTGCAGTATCGCGGAATCTTCGTTCCTTCGTATTATATGCCCATACCATGTTCTTTTTCGGATTTTAATTGCTATGGGTTTCACTTATCTGAGTTCCTAGCATGGGTAAATAGCGTAAGACCGAGGCCAACGCAGCATTTTCGTAACTATCGCATGTAATATTTCTTTAAGTCTTCTTCTCGTTAGCCAACACTCCATACATGCCTTTTTACATTCTTATACAATTGTATTGCTGTAATTTCACTGTACGGATCATATATACTTGTGCTGTGTTTTCCTGGGATTTGCAGAATAGTACGTGACATCAGCGGAATTTTAAGGAGGGGAATTAAATTAATGTCGACCAGTAGGACATGTCAAATATGTATACGTCAAAACCCATAATTTCGTTTAGTAGAAAAAGGAGTTATCACGCTATATAAATTCATTTCAAAATGTATGGAAAATAAGCAAATTAAAAAACCGAATCAAAAATTGCTGTGAATACAACAAAAATTCAATAAATCGCAAAACTCTCATCTGATGAATACATATTTATATTCTTTGCATCTCACAAGGAACGATTATGAAACAATTTTGTAGATATGTAGTTTTAATGCAATTATTGACTATACTGTAAATTATTGTGAGCCGGGTTACGACACAAGTAATACTAATAATCAACTCCGAAGGTTTGTCCTAACAAAATAAAAAATCGTGTTAAATTGAACTATTAACAGTATTTTGGGTCAGAAAGCACTAATTCAAAATGTAAAGAAAAATTGCCAACAACACAGGTGCGCTTTCAACGCAGAAAATGAATTCTGCGGGTGCTAGTATCACCTGAGAACCTTACTTCGATATACTCTGGTTACGTTAGAACACATTCCGAAATTGTAAATAAATGTGTCATTAATTTATTTATTTTTTAGCGTATGACATACATTCGTTAAATATAACTATCAATAACTTATAAACGTTTGGCGAAATCGCAGTTGAAATTGGCGCTCGTTGAAACGGAATCGGTGCTACATTTGAAGAGTTCGAAAGGTTCTAGTCGCTACCGCTGTGTTTGAGCCATTGTGACGAATGTAATAACCAGGAAATCTCGAGAATTGTCTGGTCGCTGATATGTGCTAGTTCATTTTGCGTTACCCAGAGTATACCACGAGGAGGCGAATTATCTTTGCACCCCATATTATCAAAGAAAGCGTCCTACTGGATATTAAAAACTTCAACAATCTATTGGTTTAATGAACGAAGATAATATGCATATTTAATATGAAGCCAAACAATAAAGTAAAATAAAATCGAGAAAAAAATAACTTTCACTATCAAAAGTGGTACAAATTGGAAGAAGAGGTTTGACAATGCAATTTATTAATAAGTGATGCACATAGGGTGAAACTGATATACAGATACATGTAAAGTATTGATACTTTTCTAATATCAATATTTTGAATGCGGTATCGGTAGAATTATACTCTTAGAAATGGCGCTCGCAATAATTTCTTATGTTATTGTTGAGGTCTTTCTCTTTGACTTGAAGTATATTATACAAAGTCTGTCGGACAAGTAATGAGAATGATTTTTATACACATCGTGTGACAAAAATCTATGGTAGGTGTAAGGCAGAAGTACCAAGGTATTGCATGGTCTTTGGTAGCAAGCCTCAGGATATCCAGAACAGTTGAAAGAAAATCATTCTCATTGTCATTACTTTTAAACAAAAATTAAAATATTTTAATTTCCGATTGTGATCAATACGTTTTTTTGAAACTTACTAATATCAGCAAAATTTTACTGATATTTCTTTAGTATCGATACTTGTTTTTAGTAAAATTATCGTTATTTTCTTTTGATATATCATCCCTAGATGTACAGGAAATAGAACACAATAAAACAGAATTAGAATAAATGTGAATAAAAATATGAAATAACCAATTAAAAGTCTAATTCAATTCACAGAATTAAATAACCTAAATTAAAATGGTTCGAAAAAAAAGATAATAGAACAGTAGAATGCAATCTTGAAAAGCAAAAAAAAAAACTTTAAACCCACTCGTAACATACCCAACGAAAATCAAATACCTTATATAGCAAGTTTTGCCGATGGCCAAGTAGTGGTCGCTCAAGATTCTCATGTTCTCATTATATAATTAAACACCGATTTTATAAATTATTCATTAATAATATTTTGACGCAAAAAAATTGTGGGCCACCAAATAATGGATTACCGAATATGACACGGAATTTGTCACATATTAAAGTACAACATTCCATAAAATAACCGTTAAGTAAATATAATTTTTGATTTTAATAGAACACCATTAAAATGGACACACAAAAAATTCTTAATGCCATAGATGAAGTGAAAAAAGACTGAAAATATTAAACAGCAGATACAGGAAATATCTACTACAATAAACAACAAATTAGAAGAACACACAAAGATATTAAACGAACATGATCAAAAATGGAAAAATCAAGAATGAGCAAACAGAGAGAAAAGCTTTTAATATTCGGTTTAGACGAAAAAGAGAATAACAGATATGAACTAGAAAAAATTTGCTTGGAAGTAATTAAAGAAATAATACAAGTAGAGATATCAATCATTGAGATAGACAACATATATAGAATAGGAAATAAAAATTCAGGAAAATCTAGACCAATATTGATTAAATTTATTTCAAGGAGAAAAGTAGTAGATATTCTGACAAATAGGAAACATTTAAAAGGCACAAATATCACGATCAGTGAAGACTTTCCTAAAAATATTATAGAAGAAAGGAAACAGTTAATGCCTATTATGAAAGAACTACGTAAAGAGGGAAAACACGCAATAATGAAATACAACGAATCATATGTAGATGGAAAAGTAACAGATAAGAAGGTAGTTGAGAAATGGACCCAGGAAAATGTAAAAAGAAAAGAACACTTTCAGAGAAAAAGGAATATAAGAAAGAAGGAAACGCCAAAAACACTGAAAATTCGAATATAGAAAATCAAGACAATAAAAGACAGAAACCAACAGGAAAACAGAAAGCACAGAAAATACTGAATATTGAAAATATAAATGCAATGCCATCAGTCTTGGGAGTTAGACCTATTTTCGAATACATGAATCGCCCTAGTTCAAATAGCTACGACGATAAACCAATCAAAGATAGAGCAACCAACAACATATAGCAATCACAGTTAAAAATATCATCAACAAGCACAAATACGACATTGACAACGGAAAAGAACGAGAATAAGGTTAATATAACAAAAATATCAGCATCAACACATACGAATGAAATACGCGAGAGAAAAAACGAAAATATAGACGATCCTCAACACAGCTGGTCACAGAGAGTCTAAGACCAACACCCCCCATTTCAAATTATATATTGGGACACTGAATACCAAAACTTTTAAAGATGAACACAGAATCGTAGAACTAGAAAATGCCTTGGATATGATTAATTGGGATATAATAAGGTTATCAGAAATCAGAAGAAACTACACAGCAATAATTGAACGAAAATCTCAATTAATATTATTACATGGTACAGCAAAAAAGGGTCAATACGGTACTGGTTTTTGCATAAAATGTAAATGGAAGCATAACATAGTTTATTTCAAAAATATAAACGCACGAATTGCAGTTTTAAAACTAAATATTAATAATCAAATTATACACATAATAAACGTACATGCGCCAACAAGTGAATCAGCAGAAGAAAAAATTGAAACATTTTATGAAGAACTAAACAATATCAAAGAAGAATTAAGAAGTAACAAATCAGAAATTATTCTTACTATGGGAGACTTCAATGGGAAAATCGGCAAAAGACAAATAGGGGAAGAAAACGTATTGGGTACATCACATTACGGAATAAGAAATCCTAGGGGTCAACTTATAATCGACTTTGCGAATCAAAACCAATTAAAAATTGTTAATGCATACTTTAAAAAACCTGAAAATAGAAAATGGACAAGGCAATTGCCATCAGGTCACAAAAATGAAATAGATTTTATTCTGATAAATAATATAAAGACTGTCACAAATATCGAAATTTTAAGCAATCTTCATTTTATCTCTGATCACAGATTAGTAAGAGCTACACTAAGAATAAACAAAAAACAAACAAGAAAAGAAATATTTAACAAAATACCCAGAGGAAGTACAATAAGAACCCAAGACTTAGCTTACCAACAAGAACTTCGAAAAAGCTTAGAGGTACTACACAAAATAGATGTCAACATCCAAGTACAAGAATTATACAATTATTAGAAATGGCAATTACGAATACAGCAAAACAAATCTCAAATAAAAATGAGAAATGTAATAATAAAATTACCCAAGAAACAAAAGTCTTATCTCCCAAAGAACTAAACTAGAACAAATAAAGAATAAAACCCCAACACAGAAAATACAATTAGCAGAAACTAGAAAGCTTGTCAAAAAAGCTATACAATATGACCTACAGACATATAAAGAAAAACAAATTGCAGAGATAATGCAGAAAAGTAGATCTACAAAAGAACTAAATAAAGCACGAAACACTGATAAACAATGGATTTACAGTATGAAGAAAAATGAGAATAAAGAACCCGGAAGGAAAGAAATATTAGAAATAGCGACACAGTTTTTTGAAGAACTTTACTACAGCGAGAAGGAAAAGCATTATCTTCTACACGTATTTCGCAATAACTCAGAAACTAAATCCTTTACACTAGAAGAAATCGAAAAAACTATAGACGAAATCAAATTCGACAAATGCCCAAGACAAGATGGCTTAATAAACGAACTAATTAAAATAGGAAAATCTGAAATACTACATATTCTGCAGCTGCTATTCAACAAAATATTAGAAACAGAAGAAATACCAGCACAATAGAAATATTCACAAATAATACTCCTACATAAAAAAGGCGATAGATTTAATATCAACAATTATAGACCAATTAGTCTTATCGCATCACTAAGCAAAATCTTTACGAAATTTATACAAAGAAGAATGAAAAATTACCTTGAAGAATATCAAACCCCAGAACAAGCAGGCTTCAGAAAAATAAATCAACAATACACCATCTACATACTATAAATCAATTAATAGAAAAAAGTAAAGAGTATAATTATGTAATTTACATTTGTTTCGTCGATTACAAGAAAGCTTTCGACTCTCTAGAACATGATAACATATGGAAAGCTTTAGACCAGGCGAATGTAGAAAATAAACTAATTAGAACTACGCAACAAATTTACACAGATAATACAGCAAATATTAAAACAGAAAAATTGGGAAGAACATTAAAAATAAACAAAGGAGTCAGACAAGGCGACCCATTATCTCCAGACCTTTTTAACGCTGTTTTACAATACGTTATGCACAACATATCAGAAAATTATGAAATAATATAAATGGCAGAAAATTATACAATTTACGCTTTGATGATGATATTGCTCTGATAACAAATTCTGCAGAGGAATTACAACAACTAATAAACGAACTAGATAAACGGAGTAGAGAAGTCGGGTTGATAATTAACACATGCAAAACAAAAGTAATGACGAACTCGGACAAAACCAAATGAATAAAAATTAATACGGAGGAATTCGAATATGTAACAGATTATACATATCTAGGTCAAATAATTAGCTTCGAGAAAGGGATGGTGAAAGAAATAAGTAGAAGAATTAACCTAGCTTGGAGAAAGTATTGGTCGCTCAAAAACATATTTAAAGGCAATATTGACCAGTCTATTAAAAGCAAAATATATGACATGTGCGTTAGTCCAACCATAACTTACGGCTGTCAAACATGGGCATTAACAGAAACTTTAAATAAAAAAATTAGAATATGTCAAAACAAAATGGAACGTAGTATGTTAAATATCACCTGGAAAGACAAAGTTAGTATACAAGAACTAAAAACCAAGACTAAAATAGCAGATATCATAACCGCAATAAAATCTTTAAAATGGAGCTGGGCAGGACATATTATGAGAAGTGAAAATAATTGGACCAAAGACATAACAGAATGGATCCCATTGGAAAATATAAGACCAATAGGAAGACCAAGGAGAAGATGGAAGGATGAGATAAAAGCAATAGCAGGTCCAACATGGCCACGAACAGCAAGGAACAGAGACGAATGGAAGTAATTGGGGAAGACCTTTGTCCGAAAGGATATTCAACTTAATTAATTTTGTACATGTAAATTTTTCTTTATTATATTAATTAATTTTTATTATAAGTTATTTTACATATTGTATTTGTATACTTAGGGTTGAAATAAAGGTTATTATTATATAAATATAATTTTAAATAAATTTAAACTAAATTATATTAATAAAATTCTTAAAATTATTTCTAGATTAAAGACTTTCCGATACTGACTCATTCCCCCGAACAATGGCTACCCCAGATATGACTCGAAAAGCTTTCAGAAGTCTAAATTTAAAGAAGAAAATTATTCGCCGAGCTCAAATTCATTGTAATGTGCAGATTTGAATTCTAGACAAAAATAAATGCTTTTATAATAATATATTATTCCTAAATTTATTGCTAAACAATTATTTATTTAACATTTTATTTGTTTTAATGTGTTAGTCAAGAATGGTGTGAGGCCTAAGCTCTATGTTCTTGGGCCAAAATTGGTCTGCCATGATTGGCAAACCCACATAAAGTGGTTATTGTTGCTCAGCCGTACGTATTGAAAGTTTTCTACTTACAATATTGCCAAGCAAGACTTTTCAAATATCCCTATTCTCTTTCCCTTCAATAACTTCTTCTCCCGCTCAATAGCTTTTACTAACGAGTCCAACATACGTTTCTTATATGAATCTCCCTTATCTTTCTATCTTCTTAGTTACCTTTGTTGTATTAATCTTTAATTATAGATGCATTACCATCCATTTGTTTTTTCGCTATCATTTGCTTCTTCTTCCACTGCTGCGGATGATCTTGTTCATCATGATATAATCGCCTTATTTCTACCATTGCAGCGCACCAATTTCGTCCACAATGATAATCTACTCGAACACTGGTTTTTTATTATTTCACATTTTATTCGGTCAAGGTACCGTCTCTTTGGACGGGCAAAACGCAGTGTTGTTGAATCTTGGTTTCTTCTTCAACTCGCATTTTATCTGGTATGGATTTCGCTCATCTGTTTTCCTAACATGGTTAATTAGTGTGAGACCGAGGCACCATCGAAACATTGGCGTATCCATCGCATGTAATATTTCTTTAAGTCCTCTTTCGTCGATCAACACTCCACACTGTAAAGAACTACATGCCTCATTACATTCTTGTGCATTTTGGTTTTTAAACGACTAGCTAGAGTATCGCTGTCATTGCTCTGAGTGTCCTATCCCTAAGTTAAATAAATGGTATCTCTGGGTAAACGAATTCTATGTTCCTAATTTCAGAAATATATCCTTCCATCGGTGAAGAATCTCTGTTGGATTATGAAAAATTAAGTTATTACCAAATTTAATTTATTTAATAAATTCATGTCTTGTGTGCTAGCGGTGACGTACCTTAGCATGAAAATGTGTGTAAAAAAAATCTCCTTCGCCGTCTAAAAATGTTATCGACCTATACGTTGTCAAAATCATTATTGTTATCATTGTCCTCGATGGCCCAGGGCGGTTTTTTCTTTACATCAAAACACTCAAATAATATGCAAAAAACAGTTACGCACTCCTGTACAATAAATTTATAAAAAAATATTTTATCATGATTACCGCAAATTGTTTTATACCTGTAAAAGTTGTATAACGTTCCAGATTGTCAAAAAAATCCTTTCATTGGTGACCTAATCGGGCACTATTTACATAATATGTATTACTTTATGTATATTATAACTATTCTTTCTTCAATGACAGTTAATGACACTTGGGTATGTCAATAAAATGATTGATGTAAAAATAATTTTGTTTCTAAAATACATGTCAAATATTGATTGTAAAAGTGATAATTTATTGGTAATTATCATAAGTTTTCTTAACCGAATACTACTAGTCATATTTGCTCCATAAAGAAGAAAATTACCCAAATGTCGTTAGAAATAGAAAACTGTGGTAACATGGCGCACGAGTAAAATCAAGATGAAGTACCTTAAAATTCGGGAAAAAAGTAAGTCAGGCTCAAAAGTTCTTTTAAGAAATAAGAAAAAAAAATACACAAAGTTCAATCTCTTCTAAAAAAATATTAGCAAAATAACCAAAGTGAACAAGTTTTAACAAAATGAAACTACCGGTCTTGAAACTTCCGCAGTTTAACGGAGAAATAAAAGGATGGTTGCCCTTTTGGAGGATATTTAGAAGATTTATGAAAATCCAAACGTATAGGATAAGGACAAATTTCAGTGTTGGATATATAATTATAATTTTTTGAATTTGAATAGTTTCGCGCCACAACTGGTGAGCCAACTTTATGTAACATGTGGTGCTATGTAAAAACAAAATATATATATATATATATATATATATATATATATATATATTATTGTATTTTGCAAATGTTCAATATAACTTTTGTGTCATTTCTTGAGTGAATGTAATTTATTTTTAAAAAACCCGTTTAAAACTGATAAATAACAACAGGTTATGGGCGCCAGGCGTGCTTAGGTAAAACTAATATCAGTTTTAGATCGGACGTAAAAAGTAAAAGTTGAAAAATTAAAAAACGTGCTGATTTATTGTCCAGCAAAATGGCGACCGCAAATGATGCGAACGATGTTGCATTAGTTAATAAACTAAAAAATGAGGATGATTTGCAAATGTGGAAATTTACCGTAGACATTCTCTTTGAATTCCAAGGCCTCCAGAATATCGTAAATGGTTCAGATGTTAAACCAGGAACACCGGGAAAAGATTTGGAATTGTATTGTTTATAAGACGCAAAGGCCAAGAAAATAATAATTTCAACCATTGATAGAAAGCCACTTACCCACATTTTGAACTGCAAAACTGCATGTGAAATGTATAAAAAGTTAACCGATCTTTTTCAACGGGATGATCACCAGCATAAATTTGCTCTAATGCAAGACTTTTTTAGTTTCAAATTTGAAGCTGGGGAAGATATATCCTCTTTTATCAGCCGATTGGAAAATCTAACATACAGACTCAAAGCGCGAGATGAAAACATAACTGATGAAATGGTTATAGGTAAAATCTTTAGCACATTACCAGCCAAATATTCACACTTTCCGACGTCATGGGAGTCAACAGCCAAAAACGAAAGAACTCTAACAAATTTAAGCGCACGTTTAGTGAAAGAAGAACGAAGATTGAACACAACAGAAGAAAATGAACAAATTACATTTGCTGCACGTACAAGGTTGTGTTTCAAATGCAACTCTCCCAAACACATTGCTAGATTTTGTTATAAAAAGGGCGACAGGAAGTCAAACAAAACTAACACTGGCTATAATTCTGAAAAGAAACAAACAAAAACAGGACTAATACTGGAAAAGCATGTGGAATATGCAAGAAAAATAATCACACCGAAGAAAATTGTTATTTTCGTGAAAAAATAATAATAAAAAGCATGTATCATTTTTAACATTACAAAAAAACTCAGGCAATGATTGGATTGTAGACTCTGGCTCCACTAGTCATATGACAAATGATGACAGCCAATTATTAAATGCTGAGGAAGCATCAGCACAGATAGGCGTTGCCAGAAAGTCATGCAGCATGTCTGCCCAAAAAATTGGGATAATCCATACAAACGAGTGCGAACTCAAAAAGGTTCTGTATACACCAGAATTGACTAAAAATTTGATGTCAGTGAATGCTGTTACACAGAATGGAGGAACAGTTTTGTTTGAGAAAGATTATGTTAAAATCAGTAAAAATAATGAAATAATACTAAAAGGCACTAAAAATGCTAATGGCTTGTATGTTATTGATTTCAATCCCGATACCAGAAAAGAAACATTATCTACCGAATCTCAAAATGAAGCAATAATGTGGCACAGAAGACTTGGTCACATCAGTATCGAGTATTTAAAAAATTTGGTTAATATCACTGAAGTTGATACTTGTCAAAAATCCAATTAGACAGCCTTGAAAAAAACTGCGAGATTTGCCTAAAGCAAAACAACAACAATATTTGGATGCACTGTATATGCAAAAATAAATACACCATTAAAAAAATTAAATGAACGAAGCGAGAAACTGATTTTTGTAGGATACGCAAACAGCGCATATCGCCTGTGGAACAAAATAAAAAGAAAAATAGTGGTTCGTAGGGACGTAATCTTTCTCGAAAACACACATGAACATGATCAAGATGATGAAAAACAAGTTAGCCTCATGAAATATGTCACGGATTATGAAGATGAGCAGAATAACACATATAATGAAAGAGAAGAAGAGAATGAAGAAGTCAATAATGAAGAAAACGATGATGATATTAATGATGCAAGCACAAGCAGTGATGAGAATATAGAAAATAAAATTGAACATACTAACACACGAGCTTCTCGAAGAAAAAGAAGACAACCACAACGCTATAATGACTATGTACTGCTAACGTACAAAGAAGCAATTTCTGGACCTGATAGGCATGAATGGATACAAGCTATTGAAGAAGAGAAACGATCAATAAATGAAAATAACACTTGGGAAGTAATATCCAGAAATGAAGTTCCAAAAGAAAAGAAAATCCTTACAAGCAGATGGGTATTCAAACAAAAAAATGATGGTACTTACAAGGCAAGACTTGTGGTTCGAGGTTGCCAGCAAGAAAAAAACATTGATTACACTGAAACATTCAGTCCAGTTATTAACAGTGGTGCATTAAGATGTTTGTTCGGCCTATCACAAAGTAAAAATTACCATCTGTTAACTTTTGACATTAAAACAGCTTTTTTGTATGGTACACTCACTGAAGCAGCTTATATGCATTCACCAGAAGGAATGAACCTAAACGGAATTTGTACGCTACAAAAGGCGTTGTACGGAATGAAACAAGCCCCTCTTAGATGGAATATACGAATCACAGATTTTCTAAAAGAAAAAGGTTTGAATCAACTTAAATCTGAGCCATGTATATTCAGGTCAAATGATGAATTTCTAATCTTGGGTTTGTATGTAGACGATGGAGTTTTACTTGGCAAAAACAAAGAAGCAATGAACGCATTTTTACAAGATTTAAAAACGGAATTTAAAATTAAAAATTTTGAAAACCCTGAAAGATTTCTAGGAATGAACATAAAGAGATCAGAAGAAGAACCATGCCTAGATCAACATAATATCATTGAAAATATGATTCAAGACTATGGTTTGACTAAAGCCAAAACAGTATCAGTTCCAACTGCGACAGCAGATAGTATTGAAGGTAGTCCAATAAACAATTCTTTTCCATATCGAGAATTATTAGGAAGTCTTCTCTATGTCTCAAATAGAACAAGGCTTGATATAACATTTGGCGTCAGCATCTGCAGCAGATACGTAGAACAACCTACTGACAGTGACGTGCAAAAATTGAAAATAATTTTAAGGTACCTTAAAGGAAGTGTAAATAAAGGTATTTCATACAAGAAAAACATATCATCAAACAAGTTAACTGCCTATTGTGACTCGGACTACGCTGGTGACAAAGAAACAAGAAGAAGTACAACTGGTTACATTATTTTTTACTGTGGCGGTCCAGTCAGCTGGTGCACCCGAAAACAACCAGTAGTAGCCCTTTCCACAGCTGAAACAGAATATATTTCAGCTGCAGAATATGTAATAGATCTGTTATTTCTAAAAACAGTATGTGAAGAACTAATATGTGAAACTGTGAAAGCTGAATTATTTGTGGACAATCAAAGTGCGATTAGTTTGATTAAAAACGGTATTATGAATCGAAGATCCAAACATATTGATGTACGTTTTCATTTTGTGCATGAAAAAGTGACTGAAGGTCTGCTAGAAATAATTTATTGTCCAAGTTCTGAGCAGATAGCTGATGTATTTACAAAACCACTAGCTAATGTAAAATTTAATTAAAAATGTAATTTTGGTGTTACTTTTTTCATATTAATATATATTTTTTAAATTTTAGCTGTGGTAAACTGCAGAATCCATTCCCAGTTTTTCTCTGCGATTATGGGAATCATTCAAAATTGACCTGTAATTGTTACGAGATCCTTTTCCAACACCGGCGTCATTAGTCATGATATTTTTTTCAAAATTTACAAGTATCTACTAGTAAACTCCAATCCTGAACATTGGAATTTTTGAATGCAAGCCAAATTTGCAAGTATGGACGAAAGATTTTCCAAATTATCAAGTAGTGTTACAGGTATTCAATTGAATATTATCACAATTCATGTGTGCTATCAATCAATTATGACAATAGATTAATGGAATTTGAAATTTAATTCCCACAAAACACAGGTAAGTTATAAGTAATAAAATAGTTAAGATAAATTTGACACCGATTCTATAAATTATCCAATAGTTTTCTTTGCGCTGATTTTATGAAAAATTTTGTGGCTCTACAAATCATGGTTCACCGAGTATGACTTTTAAAGTACAATATCCTATATATAACCAAATTATAAAGTAAATTTATTAGGGTAATAAATTTATTCTATCGTTTATAAATCTAGCGGTTCCTGCTTAGACTGAATATGAGGGCAAAAATCTTAATCGATTAGTACTTGTCTAGAAACTATTTAAGAAATTTGTAATTGTATTTTTACTTTGCTGTTTGTTTAATTTATCTTGAGTATATATTGTTAGTTTCCAATTATTTTGCGGAAATTGTGCGTCTGTCTCAATACCTGTTTGCCAAAATCATTGAGTTATAGCGCACATATAAATTTTAGTAATGTATTTTTTCAAAATGCCAATACTTGATGATTTGGTTAATGCTTCGATTATATTTGTTAAATTTTTAAATTCTTTTAAAAAAAAAAAAACTGATGGTTGGAACGGTAGGAGATCTTATTGTCTATGTACAGTAAACATTTTTAAAGAAGTCCAATCAATAATAACTGTATCATAAACGAATTAACAAATTGGAATATATTTATTTATTGTATGTGTCATAGTGCTTCATGTTATGAATGTTACAAAAAAATATTATGAATGTTACTATAGTATTGATACAATATTATATCCACAATATTTAAGATGTTACAAAGTGAATTTTGAAATATTAATACTTGTGATACAAAGGATATATTGGCGCATATTGTTAATTTTCTCGTCGGATATTCGCGAAAAATATTAAATTTGCAAGAACAAACTTGCACAATTTTTGAAATCGGTTGGAGGTTATTTACATTGTATGTTATATGTGATGACATAAATGCACTGTCTGTTGTCATTGAGTTATAGCGCACATATTAATTTTAGTAATATATTTTTTTCAAAATGTCAATACTTGATGATTTGGTTAATGCTTCGTTTATACTACTTGTTAAATTTTCAAATTCTTCAAAAAAGAAAAAAAACTGGTAAGTAGGTTGGAACGGCAGGGGATCTTAATGTCTATGTACAATAAACATTTTTAAAGAAGTCCAATCAATATTACCTGTATCATAAACGAATTAACAAATTGGAATATATTTATTTACCGTATGTGTAATAGTGCTTCATGTTATGAATGTTAAAAAAATATTATGAATGTTACTATAGTATTGATGCAATATTATACCCACAATATTTAAGACGTTGTTTCAAAGTGAATATTGAAATGTTAATATTGGTGATACAAAGGATATATTGGCCGGATATTTTTAATTTTCTGGTCGGATATTCACAAAAAAATATTAAATTTGCAAGAACAAACTTGCACAATTTTTGAAATCGGTTGGAGGTTATTTACATTATATGTTATATTTATGTGATATAAATTCACTGTAATTGCATCACTCTTATTCATACATATATGTTTATGTAAATATCATATAACATAATCAGTCAAAAATGAAGCATGGATGAAGCAGAAGCGTCTTCGTCACGACCCTGGGTACTGTTTTTTAACCAGTAGATAATTTTGCGATACGAACTAATAATCTTCAAACAAGAAAGAAGGATAGCCAAGTAGCAGATACGTAAAGACACATCAGTGACTTTTTAACATTTGCTCTTGTTATATAATGTTATGCATGTACGTGTGTATATCTATTAGTTCAACAGGAATAAATGCATAGCAACAATACTTTATAGATCGTCAGTATTGTTCAAATACCATGGAAACAATAACATTCATAATTTCTTTAACACTCACCTGATTATGCTTTTTAACAAATAGATGTATATTTCTAATTATTTTTTTTAGCGTTGCCTAGTTTATTATACAGTAATACTTTTACAATATTTACTTAATAAACATAACAAAAGTTTAATATATATTTTTTTTCATTTCAGCTGTGTACCATCCTTATCAAAATTACAAGTGTTTCCGCCTTCCCTGTTTTGGACTAAAACTCAAAATTAAAAAGTGAAGACCAAATTTTGATAAATTATGCAGTGAATTACATTTTTGGAATGTCATATCAAAATTCATGTGAGCCATCAATTCTGGAAGTACAACAATAACCGGTAAGTTGTAACAATATGTTTAAGATAAATTTATACTAAATTATATCTGCAAGTCTGACATTTATTTTACAATTATTTTTAAATACTTTTTAGATTTGGACGTACCTAATATTGACTCCGATAATTATATAATTAGACACCGATTCTCCAAATTATCAAGTATTTTTTTTTGTTTTTGGCGCTGCCTTTATCAAAATTTTTGTGGGCCACCAAATCTTTGGATCATCGAAATTGACTTTTAAACCATAATGTCCCATAAATAACTGGTAAGTAAAAATATTTTGATAAACTTAAACAAAACTATATTAATAAAACTCTTAAAATTTCTTGATTAAGGACTTCCCAAAAATGACTTAATACCCCGAACATTGACTTCCCCAGATATGACATGGAAAGCACCGATAATGACTCTTTGAATTTTGGAATACTTTAAGCAAAATTTCTCAAAAATAACTGGTAAGTGACAATATGTATGTTCAAGATAAATTTGTACTAAATTATATCTGCAAGACTGACACTTATTTTACAATTCTTTTTAAATACTTTTTAGATTTGGACGTACCCAATATTGACGCCGATAATTATACAATTAGACATCGATTCTCTAAATTATCTAGTAGTTTTTTTTTTCGCCGATTTTACCAAAAAATTTGTGGGCCGCCAAATCATGGAACACCGAAAATGACTTAAAATATAATATCCCATAAATAACTGGTAAGTAAAAATAATTTGAGATATATTTAAACAAAATTATATTAATCCCTTACAATTATTTCTTGATTAAGGACTTCCCGATAATGACTCAATACCCCGAAGAGAGACTTCCCCGGATTTGACATGAAAACCACCGATAATGACAATATCTGCATTTCAGAATACTTTAAGCATTTTTTTTTAAAAACAACTGGTAAGTTGTGACAATATGTATATTTAAGATAAATTTATACTAAAGTATATTTGCAAGTCTGACACTTATTTTTTAAATTACCCAGACGTTTCTTTTTGCGCAGATTACAAAAAAAAATTGTGAGCCTCCATATTATGGATTACCGAATATGAGACGGAATTTGCACCTTTTTTGTGTACAATATTCTATGAATAACTAGTAATTAAAATAATTTCAGATAAATTTAAACAAAATCATATTAATAAAACTCTTAAAATAATTTCTAGATTAAAGACTTCCCTGCAATGACTATCCCCCCGAACAATGACTTCCCCGGATACGACATGAAAACCTTGCATAAATCTAAATTTAAAGAAGAAAATGATTCGGCAAACTCAAATTCATTGTAATGTTCAGATTTGGATTCTAGAAAAAATAAATATTTTTATACATTATAATTCTTAAATTACTTGTCAATAAATATTATGTATTTAACATTTTAGTTTTCTTAATTTGTTAGTTAAGGATTGTGCGAGTAGATGGCTATACATGGGGCCTAAGCTAAATAAAAATCTAATCGAAAACTGATGTTTTAATAGTTATTAATTTTTACTTCAAGCATCAAATGTGCGACCCATACTCAATATTATGAGCGTCCAACATATAACGTTAAGCAAAGAATATATTTTTCTTATAAATTAATATTTGGCCGGATAAAATGCAGTGTCGCGGAATCTTCGTTTCTGGTCATACCATTGGAAAATAACTGGCAAGTTGTAACAATATGTTTAAGATAAATTTATATAAAATTAAATCTGCAAGTTCAACACTTATTACAATTCTTTGAAAATACTTTTTAGACTTGGATATACCCAATATTGACTAAATATAAGTAGATACCGATTCTATAAATTCATTAAAATTATTTTGATGCTGATCTTATAAAAAAAATTGTGGACCGCCAAATCTTTGATCAGCGAATATGACACAGAATTTGTATGATATCCTACAAGTAACTGGTAAGTAAAAATAATTTGAGATAAATTTAAACAAAATTATATTAATAAAACTCTTTAAATGATTTCAAGATTAAAGAGTTCCCGATACTGATTCAAAACCCCAAATATTGATTACCCGAGATATGTCTCGGAAAGCTTTCAGAAGTCTAAATTTAAAAAAGAAAACTATTCGGCGAACTTAAATGCATTGTAATGTGCAGATTTGAATTCTATAAAATAAAAAATAAATAGTTTTATAATAATATATTATTATTCCTAAATTTCTTGTTAATATCGCTATCATATCTTTGAGTGCCCTGTCCCTGAATAAGTTAGGTTAATTGGTATGTGTAAGTGAAAAAAATCGATGTTTCTAATATCGGAAATATTATCTCTCCATCGGTGAAGATTGTCTGTTGGATTTTGCAAAATAACAAATTATTAACAAATTTAATTTATTTAATACTTTCAGTATCTTGTGTGCTAGCGATGACGTACCTTAGCATGAAAATGTGTGAAAAATTTTTTTTTCGCCGTCTAAAAAATGGTATGGACGAATACTTTTCAAAATCATTATTGTTGTCATCATTCTCAATGACCTAGTGTGGTTTTATTGTTTATAACAAATTCGAAGAAAAATACCACTGTACGATAAATTTATAAAGAAATATCACGATTACCATAAATTGTTATATACCTTTAGTTGTATAACGTTCCACATTGTCAAAAAAATCCTCTCATTGGCGCCATAATCTGGAATTATTTACATATTATGTAAGCAGTGTAATGAAATAGACAGGATACGTATAGTTTATATAAGTAACTTTATTGAATATATCTTATACATATGACTGGTGTCAGGTCCAGCGCTCAACTGTCTTTTTACATGGCCCGCTGGCCACACAAATACGCATTCGTGAGAGGGCGCATGTGGTTCGACAGTCTCACGACAGATGGCGACACTAATATCTTTCATGACATCTCCTTTTTTCTGAATATAAAAACATTTCTAACAATGAACATTTATAGATATGATAATAATCAACAATTATAATTTATTAGCAAACATAGTTTTTTAAGTAGTTAGGCCTTTTCACTACTCTTCCACTTCTAGTTACAGGGCGATCCCCGATACCCTGATTCTGACCACTAGATATTTGGTGACCAGGTGCCAAATTATCAGCTGGAATTTCAATCAACTCTGATGATTCAGTGGTATCAGAGGATAGACCTGCATCTACAAGCCCATGGTCTAGTTCTACGTCATAGGTTATTTTTGGTTCAATTTTAACTGGTTTTGATCCGCCTTGACTTAGATGTACTCTGTTTCGCGTGACAATGTTACCTTTATCATTAAGGATTTTATACGATCTATCGATTCCGGAAGTGTCTACAACTATCGCGGGATCCCAAGTGCCTTTTTTATTTTGTACATAGACATTTTGATCTAAATCTAATTTCGCTAAATCTTTTGCTTTCCTATCATGAAATTCTTTTTGTTTGATTTGTCTGTCTACTAATAGGTCTCTTGTTTTGCGAAATCTGATTTTGTTTTGTTCCATAAATTCTGGCATGATGCCGCGTACATTTCTACCTTGTATTATTTGATTTGGCGACGGTAATTTATCACTAATTGGAGTGTTCATCAGCTCAATCAAAGCTAAATGTTGATCTTTCTTATCTTCCGCCGCTTTTTTTAATGTTCTTTTTATTGTTTGTATGTGTCGCTCAACCATTCCATTACTCCTCGGATAGCCAGGACTCGAGGTAACATGCCTGAAATCCCACTTTTCTGCAAAATCTTTAAACTTTTGACTACTAAATTGAGGTCCATTGTCCGAACGGACAACTTTTGGAATTCCCCAACGAACAAAACAAGATTTAAACGCTTTGATTGTCGTCTCGGAGGTTTCATCCTTCAGGTGTATCACTTCTGCGTACTTTGAAAAGTAATCAACAATTATCAGATACACACGTTGCTGAAGGAAAAAAAGATCCGCACCGACTTCTTCCCAAACATTGTTTGGTACTTCAGTGGGTCTCAGCGTTTCACACATTTGACTTTTCTGAAATTTTAAGCATGTTTTACAATTCTTTATCGCGCTTGTTACCTCGAGTCCTGGCTGCTGTCGGATGCTGCTGCTTCTTCGATTTTGATTGGATAACGTCGACTCTATCATTGGGTTGGAGTGTTTGGAGTTGCTGATTCGCCAATTCTGCTGCCTTACACAACCGGAGACATTTTTCTAGATTGAGGTCTTCTTCGCGTAATAAACGGTCTTTCAAATGTGTGTTCTCGATGCCGCTCACTATTTTATCTCTAATCAGACTATCTTTGAGGTCTCCAAACTGGCAGTCGACACTTAGTTTTTTCAAGTCAGTTAAAAATTCGTCGAACGACTCGCCTGGTCTTTGATTTCGTTGAAAGAAAACGTGCCTGCACACGCTTTCATTCTTGCGTGGCACGCAGTAATTCTGGAACGCTTTTACAACAGTCTCGAAGACTGACGATTGCTCTGCTGTCAATCCAAAAGTGTCGAACTTTTCCTGGCCTTCCTCGCCCACAGTATGCAACAAGATGGCGATCTTGATAGCGTCTCCTCTGTTTTGACATTCCGTTGCCCTCATATAAATGTCAAATTTTTTGTACCACTTCGCCCAGTTTTCTGCGATGTTGCCTTCGAACGAAAGTGGTGGCGGTGGTTGCAAATTTAGTTGAAAGGGTGTATTTTGGACAGCCGCTATGTTTTGCTGCTCGGGATTAGCCATGTTCGAGATGGTTCTGCCGAATTCACTGGATTCAATCCAATCTATTTTCTTTCGATTTGTTGACTACAAATTCGTCGTTATATTTGACTGCGCCATGTAATGAAATAGACAGGATACGTATAGTTTATATAAGTAACTTTATTGAATATATCTTATACATATGACTGGTGTCAGGTCCAGCGCTCAACTGTCTTTTTACATGGCCCGCTGGCCACACAAATACGCATTCGTGAGAGGGCGCATGTGGTTCGACAGTCTCACGACAGATGGCGACACTAATATCTTTCATGACAAGCAGTACTTCATTTATATTATAATTAATTATTCTATGACGGTTAATGACATTTGGGTATGTCAATAAATTGATTGATGTAAAAATAATTTTGTTTCTCAAATAGATGTCAAACAGTGAAGTGATAATAATTTATAAGTAATTATAAAATAAGTTTTCCTTATCTAATAGTACTAGCCAAATTTGTTCCATAAAGAAAAAAAAATAGCCAAATGTGGTTAGAAATGGTAAACTATGGTAACATGACGTACGAGCAGAATCGAGAGCAGAATCAATATAAAGGATCTAAAAATTCTGGAAAAAGGTAAGTCAGCCTCAAAACTTCTTTTCGAGAAATGAGAGAAAAAAAAATACATAAATTTTAATAAAAAAAAACAGCCAAATTGAACAATATGTAACAAAATGAAACTATCAGACTTGAAATTTCCGCAGTTTAATGGAGAAATAATAGGATGGTTGCCCTTTTGAAAGATATTTAGAAAATTTAAGAAAATCCAAACGTATAGAATAAGGACAAATTTGTGTCTTCTTCAGTTAACGCTTCCCGTATCATATTCCGTATTATTAAGCCAAAAGATGTACACCATCTGGACAAAATAACGCCAAAGATGCCTCGATAGGGTCTAAAGTGCAGCGCAGTTACGTTGGGAGAACATCTTACCTGCCTGCGAGGATGATCAATATGTCCACACTGTGAAAGCAGCTACGGTGGAAAACCAGAAGGAAACATAACAATACTGCAAACATAATCGAAAGCTACGCAATGATTCGTATAGAGGCAATTGGGGTCGTTTGTTCCGCCAAGCAGTTGACAAATATCCTTCACCGTTTGATCCAAGCAGAGGAAGACAACGACTTTGACTTTCTCCTAGTAAGCTTCAGATACGCAAACATAGAGGGAACGATACTAAAAAATATTGTAAACTTGATATCTCAACTGTTTACATACTTAAATTTAAATTTTTAATATAAAAATAAAACACTACAAGTCAAAGAATATTTAAAATATAATTTAGTATATATGTATATATAATGTTTCTATACTTATGGATCAAATTAAAGAGATGGTAATACAACTATGAAGTGAAAAAGTCTTAATCCGGAAAGTTCAATTCTCAAAAATAAAAATCAGACAAAAATCAGCTGATTTCATAATTATAATTTTTTTTGAAAATTAAAATCACATAGGAGAAAATCTCTTGAAGATAGAAAAACCCTCATTTGGCCAAAGTCGTAACTCTTATAGTTTATAAGATATTAATGAAAAAAATCAGCAAATTAGATCTTCTCGGAAATAGTTGAGAATTTATCTTTGTTGATTAAGAATTTTTGATTTACTTTTTACGTATATTTTTATATATAAACAGTAATATAAGCAAAAACACCCCGTGAGAGTGTGCCGTCTTAGCTGCAGTGGAGTAGGTTTGGTTCCTAAAATAAAGGAATTTGATAAATAAACAGTACTTACTCATACCTGGGCGGCACATAATTTTAAAACTCTAAGAGTTCTTCATACGAGCCCTAAATCACGAAAATGCTTCTGGAATCTGAAATTCTAATTTTTGAAAAGCATTGAGAAAACGTGACGGTTGCAGAGTTGAAATAAAACTCTGAAATTTGGTGACTAAATGTAGTTAAGGATATATTGCTCATAAACACAATGATAAATTTTTAAACAACTATATGATTGTAGAAACCGCACGATTATAACAAAACAAAAACGTAGCGATACGGATATACTCCAATCGCATATATGCAGTTGTTATTTATCTACGGTTGGTCAACATGCAAACCCCGACAACGATTTTAATTACGACCCGAGCGACTTTTTCACATTTTTTTTCTTTTCAAATTTAAACACACAATCTTCTATCTACCAAAAATCCAGCCAAAAGTATCATAACTATTATAAGATTCAGAAGAAATACTACCAAAATAAGTATAGAGACATCCTGTATATTGGATTTAATATGATTGGTAGATTTTTAATTATTCTACAGATATTCGAAGAAAATATTGTGAATAATAAAATGTATTTACTTATCAATTGTCAAAGTTGATTACAAAGTTAATCCCAATGAGCGATAGTAATAACACAATACATACGTTTAGTTTATCTTTCAAGAATTTGTGGACGTTTGCGTCAATATTTAATTGAGAATTAATATTAAAATAATTTCAAATTAACATTTTTATACGTATGAAATATATTATGTAAGCGTTGGATTTAGTTAACAAATAAAATATTGGTGTAATGACACATATATTAAATTTAAATAAAATCTGCCATACGCAAGTAATATTATTTTATTATTTATCGAGCAATAAAAACACCTTTTATTCATCCAAATACCGTGGCTACACGGTATCTGCTGATTAATATACGTCAACCCAACCCGTGAAATAACAATAATACATATAATTGCGTAACAACAATATATTGTAACTATAGTAACTTTCATAATTACCTATATTTCTAATATTCAATAATTATGGTGTAACTTTTTTCACCTTAATATATTTTTTTAATTTTAGCTGTGGTAAACTGAAAATCCATTCTCTGCGATTATGGGAATTACTCAAAATTTACAAGTAATTATTACGAGACTCTTTTCCAACACCGGCGTCATAATATTTTTTTCAAAATTTACAAGTACCTACTAATAAACTCCAATCCTGAACTGTCGAATTTTAGAATGCAAGCTAAATTTACAAGTATGAACGAAAGATTTGCCAAATTATCAAGTACTGATACAGGTATTCAGATGAATATTAACAAAATTCATGTGCGCTATCAAAACAAAACCAGCCGATAACAGTACAGTACTGGAATTGGAAATTTTATCTAATTGCCACAAAACACAGGTAAGTTATAAGTAAATAAAATAAATAAATAAATATTTCATCACGGCATATTACCCATTGCTGGGTGTGCCAATCTGCTTTGTACACAGATATCGGCAATATTGGAATATTTGTACCGTTCGGGCGCTTACCAGGCGTCACCTCACGGGCACTCATAGCTGGCGTGGAGAGTGCATCACAGGGGTCAATTTTGTGCCATTATAAGTAATAATATATTTAAGATAAATTTGACACCGATTCTATAAATTATACAGTAGTTTTTTTGCGCCGATTGTATTGTTGCAATACTTTCGCTGTAACGTAAGTTTATTCACTAATTCAAATAATATATTACCTTGATCCGATAATTGCTAATAAACTTACCAGTTGACTTATTTTTGAATTTTGAATGATTCTCTAACATATTTTGATAATAAAATAAAACTATTTTCTGTACCGTCATAAAAACTAAGTAAACGACACTACTGAATTTGACAATATCGACGGAGCTATAATTTTAATTCGTACAATTCGTAGATGAGCTTGATCGAACATCTTTAAAATAAATTATTATATATGTAATAAAGCTTCATGTTATGAATTTTAAAAAAATATTATGAATGTTACTATAGTATTGAAACAAACTGTATACATAATATGTAAGACATTGCTGTTACAAAGTGATTATAGAAATAATATTAGTGATACAAAGGATAGTGAATTGGCCGGATACCAAATTAATTTTCTTGCCTGATATTCGCGAAAAAATATTAAATTTGCAAGAACAAAAGCACCGACACAAATAAATAAATCACATAACATAGCAACAGTAATATTTTAAGATTGTAAGTATTGTATTGTTCAAAAACCATAGTAACAATAACATTAATGATTATTTTTCTTTAACACTCACCTGAAATACTTTTTAATTTTCAAAAACATACAAATAGATGTTGCATATTTCTAAATTCAAATATTTTTAGTATTGCCTAATTTATTATACAGTAATACTTTAATAATATTTACTTAATAAACATAACATGAAAGATTAATATATATTTTTTTTCATTTTAGCTGTGTAATATCCTCCTCAAAATTACAAGTGTTTACATTTTTCTCCCTCCCTTCAAAATTAATAGTATGGACCAAATTTAACTAAATTATGCAGTGAATTATATTTTTGGAATATTCTATCAAAATTCAAGTGAGCCATCTATTCTGGAAGTACCGATAAAGACAACAAAAATAACCGGTAAGTTGTAACAATATATTTAAGATAAATTTATACTAAATTATATCTGCAAGTCTGACACTTTTTTTACAATTCTTTTTAAATACTTTTTAGATTTGGACGTACCCAATATTGACTCCGATAATTATATAATTAGACACCGAATCTCTAAATTATCCAGTAGTTTTTTTTTCGCCGATTTTACCAAAATTTTTGTGGGCCGCCAAATCATGGAACATCGAAAATGACTTAAAGTATAATACCCTATAAATAACTGGTAAGTAAAAATAATTTGAGATATATTTAAAAAAAATATATTAATAAAATTCTTGCATTGATTTCTTGATTAAGAACTTCCCGATGATGACTCATTACCCCGAATATTGACTTCCCCGGATATGACAAGAAAACCACCGATAATGACAATATCTGGATTTTTGAATACTTTAAGCAAAATTTTTCAAAAACAACTGGTAAGTTGTGACAATATGTATGTTTAAGATAAATTTATACTAAATTATATCTGCAGGTCTGACACTTATTACAATTCTTTTAAAATATTTTTACCAATTCATGGATTACCGAACATGACACGGACTTCAAAACTTTTTATGTACAATATTCTATAATTAACGTAATTACAAATAATTTCTGATAAATTTAAATAATTATATTAATAAAACTCTTAAAATAATTTCTAGATTAAGGACTTCCCAACAACGACTCATTCCTCCGAACAAAGACTTCCCCGGATACGACATGAAAAACTTGCAGAAATCCAAATTTAAAGAAGAAAATGATTCGCCAAATTCAAATTCATTGTAATACACAAATTTGGATTGTAGAAAAAAAATATACGTATACATAATATTATATTTAAATTTCCTGTCAATAAATAATATATATTTAACATTTCTTTTTTCTTAATCTATTAGACAAAGATTGTGCGAGTAGTTAGCTCTGCATGGGGCCTAAGCTAAATAAACAGATAAAGTTAAGCAAAAAATATATTTTTCTTATAAATTCATATTTATTGAATACAAGCATAAAACACAATTTTCTTAGTCTTTTTTTAGTTAAAAGCTGGGTCTACATTCCGCAGTGTCTAAATATATGCGAATGTTAAATTAACTCGATCTATGACACGTTTCACATTTTATTCGGTCAAGGTACCGTCTATTTGGACGGATAAAGTGCAGTATCGCGGAATCTTCCTTCCTTCGTATTATATGCCCATACCATGTTCTTTTTCGGATTTTAATTGCTATGGGTTTCACTCATCTGAGTTCCTAGCATGGGTAAATAGCGTAAGACCGAGGCCAACGCAGCATTTTCGTAACTATCGCATGTATTATTTCTTTAAGTCTTTTCGTTAGCCAACACTCCATACATGCCTTTTTACATTCTTGTACAATTGTATCGCTGTCATTTTACTGCACGGATCATATATATTTGTGCTGTTTTCTTGGGATTTGCAGAATAGTACGCGACATCAGCGGAATTTTAAGGAGGGGAATTAAATTAATGTCGACCAGTAGGACATGTCAAATATGTATACGTCAAAACCCATAATTTTGTTTAATAGAAAAAGGAGTTATCACCCTATATAAATTCATTTCAAAATGTATGGAAAATAAGCGAATTAAAGAACTGAATCAAAAATTGCTGTGTTCAAGGTTGTATGAATACAACAAAAATTCAATAAATCGCAAAACCCTGATCTGATGAATAAATATGTATATTTTTTGCATCTCACAAGGAACGATTATGAAACAATTTTGCAGGTATGTAGTTTTTATGCAATTATTGACAATATCGATATATAAAATATATAGTTTCACAGATTTTATTAATATTTGTCCCTGTATACTACTGCAGTTTAAATTCAAAATTATTGTAATAATAATAATAAACTTCGAAGGTTTGTCCTAACAAAATTAAAAATCGTGTTAAATTGAACTGTTAACAGTATTTTGGGACAGAAAGCACGAAGTAATTTAATATGTAAAAAAAATTACATGTACTACTTGCCAACAACACAGGTGCGCTTTTAGCGCAGAAAATAGATTCTGCGGGTCCTAGCATTACCTGAAAACCTTACTTCGATATAATCTGGTTACGTTAGAACACATTCCGAAATTATAAATAAATGTGGCATCAATTTATTTATTTTTTAGCGTATGACATACATTCGTAAAAAAAATATAACTATCAATAAATTATATTTTTTTTGGCGAAGTCGTAGTTGAAATTGGCGCTTTTTGAAACGGAATCGGTGCTACATTTGAAGAGTTGGTCGAGATGGTAGAATGCGGCTTTGAATATGGTGTAGTACTGTCTTATTTACTCCGTCGAAAGGTTTTAGTCGCTACTGCTGTGTTTGAGCCCTTGTGACGAATGTAATGACCAGGATATCTCGAGAATTGTCTGATCGCTGATATGTGCTAGTTAATTTTTTTCGTTACTCAGGGTATACCACGAGAGACGCGAACTATTTTTGCACCCCATATTATCAAAGAAAGCGTCCTTTTGGATATTAAAAACTTCAACAATGTATTGGTTTAATGAACGAAGATATGTAAATTTAATATTAAACCAAACAATAAAGTAAAATAAAATCGAGAAAAAAACTTGCAGGATTAAAAGTGATAAAAATTGGAAGAAGAAGATCGACAACGCAATTTATTAATACATGATGCACATAGGGTGAAACCGATATATCTATACAAGTACAGTATCGATATTTTTCTTTCGATACTTGTAATATATTTATCAATATTATTCGTTCGTTACTGTCACTAATATCAGTATTTTCAATACAGTATCGGTAGAATTATACTCTTAAATATGGCGCTCGCAATGTTTTCTTATATTATTGTTGAGATCTTTCTCTTTGACTTGAAGTATATTATACAAAGCCAGTCGGACAAGTAATGAGAATAATTTTCATACACATCGTGTGACAAAAATCTATGGTATAGGTGTAAGGCAGAAGTATCAAGGTATTGCATGGTCTTTGGTAGCAAGCCTCAGGATATCCAGGACAGTTGAAAGAAAATCATTCTCATTGTCATTACTTATAAACAAAAATTAAAATATCTTAATTTACGATTCCGATCAATACTTTTTTTTAAACTTACTAATATCAGCAAAATTTTACTTATATTTCTTTAGTATCGATACTTGTTTTTAGTAAAAGTATCGTTTTCTTTTGACATATCATCCCTAGATGTACAGGAATTAGAACAAAATAAAACATAATTAGAATAAAAGTAAATAGAAATATGAAATAACCAATTAAAAGTCCAATTCAATTCACAGAATTAAATCACCTAAATTGAAATGGTTCGAAAAAAAAAAGATAATAGAAGAGTAGAAAAGTACATGCAATCTTGAAAAGCAAAAAAAAAAACTTTAAACCCACTGATAACATACCCAACGAGAATCAAATACCTTATATAGCAAGTTTTGCCGATGGCCAAGTAGTGGTCGCTCAAGATTCTCATGTTCTCGAATTTACGATCCGAAGACTATATAAAGAGTATGAAAATTGATAAGTTGTAACAATATGTTTAAGATAAATTTATACAATGATATATCTGGAAGTCTGACACATATTACAATTCATTTAAAATACTTTTTACATTTGGACCTACCTAATATTGACTCCGAAAATTATATAATTAAATACCGATTTTATGAATTATTCATCAATAATATTTTCGCGCAAAAAAATTGTGGGCCACCAAATCATGGATCACCGATATGACGCGGAATTTATCACATATTAAAGTAAAACATTCCATAAAATAACCGTTAAGTAAATATAATTTTAAATAAATTTAAACTAAATTATATTAATAAAATTCTTAAAATTATTTCTAGATTAAAGACTTTCCGATACTGACTCATTCCCCCGAACAATGGCTACCCCAGATATGACTCGAAAAGTTTTCAGAAGTCTAAATTTAAAGAAGAAAATTATTCGCCGAGCTCAAATTTATTGTAATGTGCAGATTTAAATTCTAGATAAAAATTAATATTTTTATAATAATATATTATTCCTAAATTTCTTGTTAAACAATATTATTTATGTAACATTTTATTTGTTTTAATGTGTGAGTCAAGAATGGTGTGAGTTGTTGGCTCTGCATAGGGCCTAAGCTGTATGTTCTTGGGACAAAATTGGTCTAGCCATGATTGGCAAACCCACATAAAGTGGTTATTGTTGCTCAGCCGTATGTATTGAAAGTTTTCTACTTACAGTATTACCAAGCCAAGACTTTTCAAATATCCCTATTCTCTTTCCCTTCAATAACTTCTTCTTCCGCTCAACAGCTTTTACTGACGAGGCCAACATACGTTTCTTATATGAACCTCCCTTATCTTTCTATCTTCTTAGTTACCTTTGTTGTATTAACCTTTAATTATAGTTGCATTACCATCTATTTGTATTTTCACTATCATTTGCTTCTTCTTCCACTGTTGCTGATGATCTTGTTCTTCATGGTATAATCGCCTTATTTCGACCATTGCAGCGCACCAAGTTTGTCCACAATGATAATCTACTCGAACACTGGTATTTTTATTATTTCACATTTTATTCGGTCAAGGTACCGTCTCTTTGGACGGGCAAAACGCAGTGTTGTCGAATCTTCGTTTCTTCTACAACTCGCATTTTATCTGGTATGGATTTCGCTCATCTGTTTTCCTAGCATGGTTAATTAGTGTGAGACCGAGGCACCATCGAAACATTGGCGTATCCATCGCATGTAATATTTCTTTAAGTCCTCTTCTCGTCGATCAACACTCCACACTGTAAAGAACTACATGACTCATTACATTCTTGTGCATTTTGGTTTTTAAACGACTAGCTGTCATTGCTCTGAGTGTCGTATCCTTAAGTTAAATAAATGGTATCTGTGGGTAAACGAAATCTATGTTCCTAATTTCAGAAATATATCCTTCCATCGGTGAAGAATCTCTGTTGGATTATGAAAAAATAAGTTATTTCCAAATTTAATTTATTTAATAAATTCATATCTTGTGTGCTAGCGGTGACGTACCTTAGCATGAAAATGTGTGTAAAAAAAATCTCCTTCGCCGTCTAAAAATGTTATCGACCTATACGTTGTCAAAATCCTTATTGTTATCTTCGTCCTCGATGGCCTAGGACGGTTTTTCTTTACTTCAAAACATTCAAATAATGCAAAAAACAGTTACGCACTCCTGTACAATAAATTTATAAAAAAATCTTTTATCATGATTACCGCAAATTGTTTTATACCTGTAAAAGTTGTATAACGTTTCAGATTGTTAAAAAAATCCTCTCATTGGTGACCTAATCGGGCACTATTTACATAATATGTATTACTTTATGTATATTATAACTATTCTTTCTTCAATGACAGTTAATGGCACTTGGGTATGTCAATAAAATGATTGATATTGATGTAAAAATAATTTTGTTTCTCAAATACATGTCAAATGTGATAATTTATTGGTAATTAACATAAGTTTTCCTAACCGAATACTACTAGTCAAATTTGCTCCATAAAGAAGAAAATTGCTCAAATGTCGTTAGAAATAGAAAACTGTGGTATCATGGCGCACGAGTAAAATCAAGATGAAGTACCTTAAAATTCGAGAAAAAAGTAAGTCAGGCTCAAAATAAGAAATAAAATACACAAGGTTCAATCTCTTCTAAAAAAATATTAGCAAAATAACCAAAGTGAACAAGTTTTAACAAAATGAAACTACCGGTCTTGAAGCTTCCGCAGTTTAACGGAGAAATAAAAGGATGGTTGCCCTTTTGGAGGATATTTAGAAGATTTATGAAAATCCAAACGTATAGGATAAGGACAAATTTCAGCGTCTTCTGCAGTTTTAGGGAAAGATGTGTTGGATATATAATTATAATTTTTTAAATTTGAATAGTTTCGCGCCACAACTGGTGAGCCAACTTTATGTAAAATGTGGTGCTATGTAAAAATAAAATAATATATATGTCATTGTATTTTGCAAATGTTCAATATAACTTTTGTGTCATTTCTTGAGTGAATGTAATTTATTTAAAAAAACCCGTTTAAAACTGATAAATAACAACAGGTTATGGGCGCCAGGCGTGCTTAGGTAAAACTAATATCAGTTTTAGATCGGACGTAAAAAGTAAAAGTTGAAAAATTAAAAAACGTGCTGATTTATTGTCCAGCAAAATGGCGACCGCAAATGATGCGAACAATGTTGCATTAGTTAACAAACTAAAAAATGAGGATGATTTGCAATTGTGGAAATTTACCGTAGACATTCTCTTTGAATCCCAAGGCCTCCAGAATATCGTAAATGGTTCAGATGTTAAACCAGGAACACCGGGAAAAGATTTGGAATTGTATTGTTTATAAGACGCAAAGGCCAAGAAAATAATAATTTCAACCATTGATAGAAAGCCACTTACCCACATTTTGAACTGCAAAACTGCATGTGAAATGTATAAAAAGTTAACCGATCTTTTTCAACGGAATGATCACCAGCATAAATTTGCTCTAATGCAAGACTTTTTTAGTTTCAAATTTGAAGCTGGGGAAGATATATCCTCTTTTATCAGCCGATTGGAAAATCTAACATACAGACTCAAAGCGCTAGATGAAAACATAACTGATGAAATGGTTATAGGTAAAATCTTTAGCACATTACCAGCCAAATATTCACACTTTCCGACGTCATGGGAGTCAACAGCCGAAAACGAAAGAACTCTAACAAATTTAAGCGCACGTTTAGTGAAAGAAGAACGAAGATTTAACACAACAGAAGAAAATGAACAAAGTACATTTGCTGCACGTACAAGGTTGTGTTTCAAATGCAATTCTTCCAAACATATTACTAGATTTTGTGTTAAAAGAGCGACAGGAAGTCAGACAAAACTAATACTGGCTATAATTCTGAAAATAAACAAGGATATTATAAAAACAGGACTAATACTGGAAAAGCATGTGGAATATGCAAGAAAAATAATCACACCGAAGAAAATTGTTATTTTCGTGAAAAAAATAATAATAAAAACCATGTATAATTTTTAACATCACAAAAAAAACTCAGGCAATGATTGGATTGTAGACTCTGGCTCCACTAGTCATATGACAAATGATGACAGCCAATTATTAAATGCTGAGGAAGCATCAGCACAGATAGGCGTTGCCAGAAAGTCATGCAGCATGTCTGCCCAAAAAATTGGGACAATCCATACAAACGAGTGCGAACTCAAAAAGGTTCTGTATACACCAGAATTGATTAAAAATTTGATGTCAGTGAATGCTGTTACACACAATGAAGGAACAGTTTTGTTTGAGAAAGATTATGTTAAAATCAGTAAAAATAATGAAATAATACTAAAAGGCACTAAAAATGCTAATGGCTTGTATGTTATTGATTTCAATCCCGATACCAGAAAAGAAGCATTATCAACCGAATCTCAAAATGAAGCAATAATGTGGCACAGAAGACTTGGTCACATCAGTACCGAGTATTTAAAAAAATTGGTTAATATCACTGAAGGTATCAACTTGTCAAAAATCCAGTTAGACAGCCTTGAAAAAAACTGCGAGATTTGCCTAAAGCAAAACAACAACAATATTTGGATGCACTGTATATGCAAAAATAAAGACACCATTAAAAAAATTAAATGAACGAAGCGAGAAACTGATTTTTGTAGGATACGCAAACAGCGCATATCGCCTGTGGAACAAAATAAAAAGAAAAATAGTGGTTCGTAGGGACGTAAACTTTCTCGAAAACACACATGAACATGATCAAGAAGATGAAAAACAAGTTAGCATCATGAAATATGTCATGGATTATGAAGATGAGCAGAATAACACATATAATGAAAGAGAAGAAGAGAATGAAGAAGTCAATAATGAAGAAAACGATGATGATATTAATGATGCAAGCACAAGCAGTGATGAGAATATAGAAAATAAAATTGAACATACTAACACACGAGCTTCTCGAAGAAAATGAAGACAACCACAACGCTATAATGACTATGTACTGCTAACGTACAAAGAAGCAATTTCTGGACCTGATAGGCATGAATGGATACAAGCAATTGAAGAAGAGAAACGATCAATAAATGAAAATAACACTTGGGAAGTAATATCCAGAAATGAAGTTCCAAAAGAAAAGAAAATCCTTACAAGCAGATGGGTATTCAAACAAAAAGATGATGGTACTCACAAGGCGAGACTTGTGGTTCGAGGATGCCAGCAAGAAAAAAACATTGATTACACTGAAACATTCAGTCCAGTTATTAACAGTGGTCCATTAAGATGTTTGTTCGGCCTATCACAAAGTAAAAAATACCATCTGTTAACTTTTGACATTAAAACAGCCTTTTTGTATGGTACACTCACTGAAGCAGCTTATATGCATTCACCAGAAGGAATGAACCTAAACGGAATTTGTAAGCTACAAAATGCGTTGTACGGAATGAAACAAGCCCCTCTTAGATGGAATATACGAATCACAGATTTCCTAAAAGAAAAAGTTTGAATCAACTTAAATCTGAGCCATGTATATTCAGATCAAATGATGAATTTCTAATCTTGGGTTTGTATGTAGACGATGGAGTTTTACTTGGCAAAAACAAAGAAGCAATGAACGCATTTTTACAAGATTTAAAAACGGAATTTAAAATTAAAATTTTTGAAAACCCTGAAAGATTTCTAGGAATGAACATAAAGAGATCAGAAGAAGAACCATGCCTAGATCAACATAATATCATTGAAAATATGATTCAAGACTATGGTTTGACTAAAGCCAAAACAGTATCAGTTCCAACTGCGGCAGCAGATAGTATTTAAGGTAGTCCAATAAACAATTCTTTTCCATATCGAGAATTATTAGGAAGTCTTCTCTATGTCTCAAATAGAACAAGGCTTGATATAACATTTGGCGTCAACATCTGCAGCAGATACGTAGAACAACCTACTGACAGTGACGTGCAAAAATTGAAAATAATTTTAAGCTACCTTAAAGGAAGTGTAAATAAAGGTATTTCATACAAGAAAAACATATCATCAAACAAGTTAACTGCCTATTGTGACTCGGACTACGCTGGTGACAAAGAAACAAGAAGAAGTACAACTGGCTACATTATTTTCTACTGTGGCGGTCCAGTCAGCTGGTGCACCCGAAAACAACCAGTAGTAGCCCTTTCCACAGCTGAAACAGAATATATTTCAGCTGCAGAATGTGTAAAAGATCTGTTATTTCTAAAAACAGTATGTGAAGAACTAATATGTGAAACTGTGAAAGCTGAATTATTTGTGGACAATCAAAGTGCGATTAGTTTGATTAAAAACGGTATTATGAATCGAAGATCCAAACATATTGATGTACGTTTTCATTTTGTGCATGAAAAAGTGACTGAAGGTCTGCTAGAAATAAATTATTGTCCAAGTTCTGAGCAGATAGCTGATGTATTTACAAAACCACTAGCTAATGTAAAATTTAATTAAAAATGTAATTTTGGTGTTACTTTTTTCATATTAATATATATTTTTTAAATTTTAGCTGTGGTAAACTGCAGAATCCATTCCCAGTTTTTCTCTGCGATTATGGGAATCATTCAAAATTGACCTGTAATTGTTACGAGATCCTTTTCCAACACCGGCGTCATTAGTCATGATATTTTTTTCAAAATTTACAAGTACCTACTAGTAAACTCCAATCCTGAACATTGGAATTTTTGAATGCAAACCAAATTTGCAAGTATGGACGAAAGATTTTCCAAATTATCAAGTAGTGTTACAGGTATTCAATTGAATATTATCACAATTCATGTGTGCTATCAATCAATTATGACAATAGATTAATGGAATTTGAAATTTAATTCCCACAAAACACAGGTAAGTTATAAGTAATAAAATAGTTAAGATAAATTTGACACCGATTCTATAAATTATCCAATAGTTTTCTTTGCGCTGATTTTATGAAAAATTTTGTGGCTCTACAAATCATGGTTCACCGAGTATGACTTTTAAAGTACAATATCCTATATATAACCAAATTATAAAGTAAATTTATTAGGGTAATAAATTTATTCTATCGTTTATAAATCTAGCGGTTCCTGCTTAGCCTGAATATGAGGGCAAAAATCTTAATCGATTAATACTTGTCTAGAAACTATTTAAGAAATTTGTAATTGTATTTTTACTTTGCTGTTTGTTTAATTTATCTTGAGTATATATTATTAGTTTCCAATTATTTTGCGGAAATTGTGCGTCTCTCTCAATACCTGTTTGCCAAAATCATTGAGTTATAGCGCACATATAAATTTTAGTAATATATTTTTTCAAAATGCCAATACTTGATGATTTGGTTAATGCTTCGATTATATTTGTTAAATTTTTAAATTCTTCAAAAAAAAAAAAAACTGATGGTTGGAACGGTAGGAGATCTTATTGTCTATGTACAGTAAACATTTTTAAAGAAGTGCAGTCAATGTTACCTGTATCATAAACGAGTTAACAAATTGGAATATATTTATTTATTGTATGTGTCATAGTGCTTCATGTTATGAACGTTACAAAAAAATATTATGAATGTTACTATAGTATTGATACAAAATTATATCCACAATATTTAAGATGTTACAAAGTGAATTTTGAAATAATAATACTAGTGATACAAAGGATATTTTGGCGCATATTTTTAATTTTCTCGTCGGATATTCGCGAAAAATATTAAATTTGCAAGAACAAACTTGCACAATTTTTGAAATCGGTTGGAGGTTATTTACATTATATGTTATATTTGTGTGATATAAATTCACTGTCCGTTGCATCACTCTTATTCATACATATATGTTTATGTATATATCATATAACATAATCAGTCAAAAATCAAGCATGGATCAAGCAGAAGCGTCTTCGTCACGACCGTGGGTACTGTTTTTTAACCAGTAGATAATTTTGCGATACGAACTAATAATCTTCAAACAAGAAAGAAGGATAGCCAAGTAGCAGATACGTAAAGACACATCAGTGACTTTTTAACATTTTGCTCTTGTTATATAATATTATGCATGTACGTGTGTATATCTATTAGTTCAACAGGAATAAATGCATAGCAACAATACTTTATATTGTCAGTATTGTTCAAATACCATGGAAACAATAACATTCATAATTTCTTTAACACTCACCTGATTATGCTTTTTAACAAATAGATGTATATTTCTAATTTTTTTTTTTTTTAGCGTTGCCTAGTTTATAATACAGTAATACTTTTACAATATTTACTTAATAAACATAACAAAAGTTTAATATATATTTTTTTTCATTTCAGCTGTGTAACATCCATATCAAAATTACAAGTGTTTCCGCCTTCCCTGTTTTGGACTAAAAATCAAAATTAAAAAGTGAAGACCAAATTTTGATAAATTATGCAGTGAATTACATTTTTGGAATGTCATATCAAAATTCATGTGAGCCATCAATTCTGGAAGTACAACAATAACCGGTAAGTTGTAACAATATGTTTAAGATAAATTTATAATAAATTATATCTGCAAGTCTGACATTTATTTTACAATTATTTTTAAATACTTTTTAGATTTGGACGTACCTAATATTGACTCAGATAATTATATAATTAGACACCGATTCTCCAAATTATCAAGTATTTTTTTTTGTTTTTGGCGCTGCCTTTATCAAAATTTTTGTGGGCCATCAAATCTTTGGATCATCGAAATTGACTTTTAAACCAAAATATCCCATAAATAACTGGTAGTAAAAATATTTTGATAAACTTAAACAAAACTATATTAATAAAACTCTTAAAATTTCTTGATTAAGGACTTCCCAAAAATGACTTAATACCCCGAACATTGACTTCCCCAGATATGACATGAAAAGCACCGATAATGACTCTTTGAATTTTGGAATACTTTAAGCAAAATTTCTCAAAAATAACTGGTAAGTGACAATATGTATGTTCAAGATAAATTTGTACTAAATTATATCTGCAAGCCTGACACTTATTTTACAATTCTTTTTAAATACTTTTTAGATTTGGACGTACCCAATATTGACTCCGATAATTATACAATTAGACATCGATTCTCTAAATTATCTAGTATTTTTTTTCGGCGATTTTACCAAAATTGTTGTGGGCCGCCAAATCATTGAACATCGAAAATGACTTAAAGTATAATATCCCATAAATAACTGGTAAGTAAAAATAATTTGAGATATATTTACACAAAATTATATTAATAAAAGCCTTACAATGATTTCTTGATTAAGGACTTCCCGATAATGACTAAATACCCCGAACATTGTCTTCCTCGGATTTGACATGAAAACCAGCGATAATGACAATATCTGCATTTTGGAATACTTTAAGCATTTAAAAAAAAAAACAACTGGTAAGTTGTGACAATATGTATGTTTAAGATAAATTTATACTAAATTATATCTGCAAGTCTGACACTTATTTTTTAAATTACCCAGGCGTTTCTTTTTGCGCCGATTACATAAAAAAAATTGTGAGCCTCCATATTATGGATTACCGAATATGAGACGGAATTTGCACCTTTTTTGTGTACAATATTCTATGAATAACTAGTAATTAAAATAATTTCAGATAAATTTAAACAAAATCATATTAATAAAACTCTTAAAATAATTTCTAGATTAAAGACTTCCCTGCAATGACTATCCCCCCGAACAATGACTTCCCCGGATACGACATGAAAACCTTGCATAAATCTAAATTTAAAGAAGAAAATGATTCGGCAAACTCAAATTCATTGTAATGTTCAGATTTGGATTCTAGAAAAAATAAATATTTTTATACATTATAATTCTTAAATTACTTGTCAATAAATATTATGTATTTAACATTTTAGTTTTCTTAATTTGTTAGTTAAGGATTGTGCGAGTAGATGGCTATACATGGGGCCTAAGCTAAATAAAAATCTAATCGAAAACTGTTGTTTTAATAGTTATTAATTTTTACTTCAAGCATCAAATGTGCGACCCATACTCAATATTATGAGCGTCCAACATAATAACGTTAAGCAAAGAATATATTTTTCTTATAAATTAATATTTGGACGGATAAAATGCAGTGTCGCGGAATCTTCGTTTCTGGTCATACCATTGGAAAATAACTGGCAAGTTGTAACAATATGTTTAAGATAAATTTATATAAAATTATATCTGCAAGTTCAACACTTATTACAATTCTTTGAAAATACTTTTTAGACTTGGATATACCCAATATTGACTAAATATAAGTAGATACCGATTCTATAAATTCATTAAAATTATTTTGATGCTGATCTTATAAAAAAAATTGTGGACCGCCAAATCTTTGATCAGCGAATATGACACAGAATTTGTATGATATCCTACAAGTAACTGGTAAGTAAAAATAATTTGAGATAAATTTAAACAAAATTATATTAATAAAACTCTTTAAATGATTTCAAGATTAAAGAGTTCCCGATACTGATTCAAAACCCCAAATATTGATTACCCGAGATATGTCTCGGAAAGCTTTCAGAAGTCTAAATTTAAAAAAGAAAACTATTCGGCGAACTTAAATGCATTGTAATGTGCAGATTTGAATTCTATAAAATAAAAAATAAATGGTTTTATAATAATATATTATTATTCCTAAATTTCTTGTTAATATCGCTATCATATCTTTGAGTGCCCTGTCCCTGAATAAGTTAGGTTAATTGGTATGTGTAAGTGAAAAAAATCGATGTTTCTAATATCGGAAATATTATCTCTCCATCGGTGAAGATTGTCTGTTGGATTTTGCAAAATAAGTTATTAACAAATTTAATTTATTTAATACTTTCAGTATCTTGTGTGCTAGCGATGACGTACCTTAGCATGAAAATGTGTGAAAAAATTTTTTTTTCGCCGTCTAAAAAATGGCATGGACGAATACTTTTCAAAATCATTATTGTTGTCATCATTCTCAATGACCTAGTGTAGTTTTATTGTTTATAACAAATTCGAAGAAAAATACCACTGTACGATAAATTTATAAAGAAATATCACGATTACCATAAATTGTTATATACCTTTAGTTGTATAACGTTCCACATTGTCAAAAAAATCCTCTCATTGGCGCCATAATCTGGAATTATTTACATATTATGTAAGCAGTACTTCATTTATATTATAATTAATCATTCTATGACAGTTAATGACATTTGGGTATGTCAATAAATTGATTGATATTAAAATAATTTTGTTTCTCAAATACATGTCAAACAGTGAAGTGATAATAATTTATAAGTAATTATAAAATAAGTTTTCCTTATCTAATAGTACTAGCCAAATTTGTTCCATAAAGAAAAACTAATTAGCCAAATGTGGTTCGAAATAGTAAACTATGGTAACATGACGTACGAGCAGAATCGAGAGCAGAATCAATATAAAGGATCTAAAAATTCTGGAAAAAGGTAAGTCAGCCTCAAAACTTCTTTTCGAGAAATGAGAGAAAAAAAAATACATTAATTTTAATAAAAAAAACAGCCAAATTGAACAATATGTAACAAAATGAAACTATCAGACTTGAAATTTCCGCAGTTTAATGGAGAAATAATAGGATGGTTGCCCTTTTGAAAGATATTTAGAAAATTTAAGAAAATCCAAACGTATAGAATAAGGACAAATTTGTGTCTTCTTCAGTTTACGCTTCCCGTATCATATTCCGTATTATTAAGCCAAAAGATGTACACCATCTGGACAAAATAACGCCAAAGATGCCTCAATAGGGTCTAAAGTGCAGCGCAGTTACGTTGGGAGAACATCTTACCTGCCTGCGAGGATGATCAATATGTCCACACTGTGAAAGCAGCTACGGTGGAAAACCAGAAGGAAACATAACAATACTGCAAACATAATCGAAAGCTACGCAATGATTCGTATAGAGGCAATTGGGGTCGTTTGTTCCGCCAAGCAGTTGCCAAATATCCTTCACCGTTTGATCCAAGCAGAGGAAGACAACGACTTTGACTTTCTCCTAGTAAGCTTCATATACGCAAACATAGAGGGAACGATACTAAAAAATATTGTATTCTCAACTGTTTACATACTTAAATTTAAATTTTTAATATAAAAATTAAAACACTACAAGACAAAGAATATTTAAAATATAATTTAGTATATATGTATATATAATGTTTCTATACTTATGGATCAAATTAAAGAGATGGTAATTCAACTATGAAGTGAAAAAGTCTTAATCCGGAAAGTTCAATTCTCAAAAATAAAAATCAGACAAAAATCAGCTGTTTTCATATTTATAGATTTTTTTTGAAAATTAAAAACACATAGGAGAAAATCTCTTGAAGATAGAAAAACCCTCATTTGACCAAAGTCGTAACTCTTATAGTTTATAAGATATTAATGAAAAAAATCAGCAAATTAGATCTTTTCGAAACAGTTGAGAATTGATCTTTGTGGATTAACAATTTTTGATTTACTTTTGGCTGTATTATCATCACTTATATTTTGATCTATTATTACGTATATTTTTATATAAAAACAGTAATATAAGCAAAAACACCCCGTGAGAGTGTGCCGTCTTAGCTGCAGTGGAGTAGGTTTGGTTCCTAAAATAAAGGAATTTAATAAATAAACAGTACTTACTCATACCTGGGCGGCACATAATTTTAAAACTCTAAGAGTTCTTCATACGAGCCCTAAATCACGAAAATGCTTCTGGAATCTGAAATTCTAATTTTTGAAAAGCATTGAGAAAACGTGACGGTTGCAGAGTTGAAATAAAACTCTGAAATTTGGTGACTAAATGTAGTTAAGGATATATTGCTCATAAACACAATGATAATTTTTTAAACAACTATATGATTGTAGAAACCGCACGATTATAACAAAACAAAAACGATACGGATATACTCCAATCGCATATATGCAGTTGTTATTTATCTACGGTTGGTCAACATGCAAACCCCGACAACGATTTTAATTACGACCCGAGCGACTTTTTCACATTTTTTTTCTTTTCAAATTTAAACACACAATCTTCTATCTACCAAAAATCCAGCCAAAAGTATCATAACTATTATAAGATTCAGAAGAAATACTACCAAAATAAGTATAGAGACATCCTGTATATTGGATTTAATATGATTGGTAGATTTTTAATTATTTTACAGATAATCGAAGAAAATATTGTGAATAATAAAATGTATTTACTTATCAATTGTCAAAGTTGATTACAAAGTTAATCCCAATGAGCGATAGTAATAACACAATACATACGTTTAGTTTATCTTTCAAGAATTTGTGGACGTTTGCGTCAATATTTAATTGAGAATTAATATTAAAATAATTTCAAATTAACATTTTTATACGTATGAAATATATTATGTAAGCGTTGGATTTAGTTAACAAATAAAATATTGGTGTAATGACACATATATTAAATTTAAATAAAATCTGCCATACGCAGGTAATATTATTTTATTATTTAACGAGCAATAAAAACACCTTTTATTCATCCAAATACCGTGGCTACACGGTATCTGCTGATTAATATACGTCAATCAAACCCGTGAAATAGCAATAATACATATAATTGCGTAACAACATTATATTGTAACTATAGTAACTTTCATAATTACCTATATTTCTAATATTCAATAATTATGGTGTAACTTTTTTCACCTTAATATATTTTTTTAATTTTAGCTGTGGTAAACTGAAAATCCATTCTCAGTTTTTCTCTGCGATTATGGGAATTACTCAAAATTTACAAGTAATTATTACGAGACTCTTTTCCAACACCGGCGTCATAATATTTTTTTCAAAATTTACAAGTACCTACTAATAAACTCCAATCCTGAACTGTCGAATTTTAGAATGCAAGCTAAATTTACAAGTATGAACGAAAGATTTGCCAAATTATCAAGTACTGATACAGGTATTCAGATGAATATTAACAAAATTCATGTGCGCTATCAAAACAAAACCAGCCGATAACAGTACAGTACTGGAATTGGAAATTTTATCTAATTGCCACAAAACACAGGTAAGTTATAAGTAAATAAAATAAATAAATAAATATTTCATCACGGCATATTACCCATTGCTGGGTGTGCCAATCTGCTTTGTACACAGATATCGGTAATGATGGAATATTTGTACCGTTCGGGCGCTTACCAGGCATCACCTCACGGGCACTCATAGCTGGCGTGGAGAGTGCATCACAGGGGTTAATTTTGTGCCATTATAAGTAATAATATATTTAAGATGAATTTGACACCGATTCTATAAATTATACAGTAGTTTTTTTGCGCCGATTGTATTGTTGCAATACTTTCGCTGTAACGTAAGTTTATTCACTAATTCAAATAATATATTACCTTGATCCGATAATTGCTAATAAACTTACTAGTTGACTCATTTTTGAATTTTGAATGATTCTCTGTAACATATTTTGATAATAAAATAAAACTATTTTCTGTACCGTCATAAAAACTAAGTAAACGACACTACTGAATTTGACAATATCGACGCAGCTAAAATTTTAATTCGTACAATTCGTAGATGAGCTTGATCGAACATCTTTAAAATAAATTATTATATATGTAATAAAGCTTCATGTTATGAATTTTAAAAAAATATTATGAATGTTACTATAGTATTGAAACAAACTGTATACATAATATGTAAGAAATTGCTGTTACAAAGTGATTATAGAAATAATATTAGTGATACAAAGGATAGTGAATTGGCCGGATACCAAATTAATTTTCTTGCCTGATATTCGCGAAAAAATATTAAATTTGCAAGAACAAAAGCACCGACACAAATAAATAAATCACATAACATAGCAACAGTAATATTTTAAGATTGTAAGCATTGTATTGTTCAAAAACCATAGTAACAATAACATTAATGATTATTTTTCTTTAACACTCACCTGAAATACTTTTTAATTTTCAAAAACATACAAATAGATGTTGCATATTTCTAAATTCAAATATTTTTAGTATTGCCTAATTTATTATACAGTAATACTTTAATAATATTTACTTAATAAACATAACATGAAAGATTAATATATATATTTTTTCATTTTAGCTGTGTAATATCCTCCTCAAAATTACAAGTGTTTATCATCTTTCTCCCTCCCTTCAAAATTAATAGTATGGACCAAATTTAACTAAATTATGCAGTGAATTATATTTTTGGAATATTCTATCAAAATTCAAGTGAGCCATCTATTCTGGAAGTACCGATAAAGACAACAAAAATAACCGGTAAGTTGTAACAATATATTTAAGATAAATTTAAACTAAATTATATCTGCAAGTCTCGCACTTATTTTACAATTCTTTTTTAATACTTTTTAGATTTGGACGTACCCAATATTGACTCCGATAATTATATAATTAGAAACCGAATCTCTAAATTATCCAGTAGTTTTTTTCGCCGATTTTACCAAAATTTTTGTGGGCCGCCAAATCATGGAACATCGAAAATGACTTAAAGTATAATACCCCATAAATAACTGGTAAGTAAAAATAATTTGAGATATATTTAAAAAAATTATATTAATAAAACTCTTGCATTGATTTCTTGATTAAGAACTTCCCGATGATGACTCATTACCCCGAATATGACAAGAAAACCACCGATAATGACAATATCTGGATTTTTGAATACTTTAGGCAAAAATTTTCAAAAACAACTGGTAAGTTGTGACAATATGTATGTTTAAGATAAATTTATACTAAATTATATCTGCAGGTTTGACACTTATTACAATTCTTTTAAAATATTTTTACCAACTCATGGATTACCGAACATGACACGGACTTCAAAACTTTTTATGTACAATATTCTATAATTAACGTAATTACAAATAATTTCTGATAATTTTAAATAATTATATTAATAAAACTCTTAAAATAATTTCTAGATTAAGGACTTCCCAACAATGACTCATTCCCCCGAACAAAGACTTCCCCGGATACGACATGAAAAACTTGCAGAAATCCAAATTTAAAGAAGAAAATGATTCGCCAAATTCAAATTCATTGTAATATACAAATTTGGATTGTAGAAAAAAAATATACGTATACATAATATTATACTTAAATTTCCTGTCAATAAATAATATATATTTAACATTTCTTTTTTCTTAATCTATTAGACAAAGATTGTGCGAGTAGTTAGCTCTGCATGGGGCCTAAGCTAAATAAACAGATAAAGTTAAGCAAAAAATATATTTTTCTTATAAATTCATATTTATTGAATACAAGCATAAAACACAATTTTCTTAGTCTTTTTTTAGTTAAAAGCTGGGTCTACATTCCGCAGTGTCTAAATATATGCGAATGTTAAATTAACTCGATCTATGACACGTTTCACATTTTATTCGGTCAAGGTACCGTCTATTTGGACGGATAAAGTGCAGTATCGCGGATATTCCTTCCTTCGTATTATATGCCCATACCATGTTCTTTTTCGGATTTTAATTGCTATGGGTTTCACTTATCTGAGTTCCTAGCATGGGTAAATAGCGTAAGACCGAGGCCAACGCAGCATTTCCGTAACTATCGCATGTAATATTTCTTTAAGTCTTCTTCTCGTTAGCCAACACTCCTTACATGCCTTTTTACATTCTTATATAATTGTATTGCTGTAATTTCACTGTACGGATCATATATACTTGTGCTGTGTTTTCCTGGGATTTGCAGAATAGTACGCGACATCAGCGGAATTTTAAGGAGGGGAATTAAATTAATGTCGACCAGTAGGACATGTCAAATATGTATACGTCAAAACCCATAATTTCGTTTAGTAGAAAAAGGAGTTATCACGCTATATAAATTCATTTCAAAATGTATGGAAAATAAGCGAATTAAAGAACTGAATCAAAAATTGCTGTGTTCAAGGTTGTATGAATACAAAAAAAATTCAATAAATCGCAAAACCCTGATCTGATGAATAAATATGTATATTTTTTGCATCTCACAAGGAACGATTATGAAACAATTTTGCAGGTATGTAGTTTTTATGCAATTATTGACAATACTGATATATAAAATATATAGTTTCACAGATTTTATTAATATTTGTCCCTGTAGACTACTGCAGTTTAAATTCAAAATTATTGTAATAATAATAATAAACTTCGAAGGTTTGTCCTAACAAAATTAAAAATCGTGTTAAATTGAACTGTTAACAGTATTTTGGGACAGAAAGCACGAAGTAATTTAATATGTAAAAAAAATTACATGTACTACTTGCCAACAACACAGGTGCGCTTTTAGCGCAGAAAATAGATTCTGCGGGTCCTAGCATTACCTGAAAACCTTACTTCGATATAATCTGGTTACGTTAGAACACATTCCGAAATTATAAATAAATGTGTCATCAATTTATTTATTTTTTAGCGTATGACATAAATTCGTAAAAAAATATAACTATCAATAAATTATAAATTTTTTGGCGAAGTCGCAGTTGAAATTGGCGCTCTTTGAAACGGAATCGGTGCTACATTTGAAGAGTTAGTCGAGATGATAGAATGCGGCTTTGAATATGGTGTAGTACTGTCTTATTTACTCTGTCGAAAGGTTTTAGTCGCTACTGCTGTGTTTGAGCCATTGTGACGAATGTAATAACCAGGAGATCTCGAGAATTGTCTGGTCGCTGATGTGTGCGAGTTCATTTTGTGTTACCCAGGGTATACCACGAGAAGGCGAATTATCTTTGCACGCCATATTATCAAAGAAAGCGTCCGCACGGTACAAATATTCTATCATTACCGATATCTGTGTACAAATCAGATTGGCACACCCTGCAATGGGTAATATGCCGTGATGAAATATTTATTTATTTTATTTTTTAACAATCTATTGGTTTAATGAACGAAGATAATATGCATATTTAATATGAAGCCAAACAATAAAGTAAAATAAAATCGAGAAAAAAATAACTTTCACTATCAAAAGTGGTATAAATTGGAAGAAGAGGTTTAACAATGCAATTTATTAATATGTGATGCACATAGGGTGAAACTGATATACCGATATAAGTAAAGTATTGATACTTTTCTTTTAATACTTGTAATATATTTATCAATATTATACGTTCATTACTGTTACTAATATCAATATTTTGAATGCGGTATCGGTAGAATTATACTCTTAGAAATGGCGCTCGCAATATTTGCTTATATAATAGAGAGGTCTTTCTCTTTGACTTGAAGTATATTATACAAAGCCTGTCGGACAAGTAATGAGAATGATTTCTATAAACATCGTGTGACAAAAATCTATGGTAGTTGTAAGGCAGAAGTACCAAGGTATTGCATGGTCTTTGGTAGCAAGTACCAGGATATCCAGAACAGATGAAAGAAAATTATTCTCATTGTCATTACTTTTAAACAAAAATTAAAATATATTTATTTCCGATTCCGATCGATACTTTATTTTTTAAATTTACTAATATCAGCAAATTTTTACCGATATTTCTTTAGTATCGATACTTGTTTTAGTAAAACTATCGTTATTTTCTTTTGATATATCATCCCTAGATGTACAGGAAATAGAACACAATAAAACATAATTAGAATAAATGTGAATAGAAATATGAAATAACTAATTAAAAGTCCAATTCAATTCACAGAATTAAATCACCTAAATTGAAATGGTTCGAAAAGAAAAGATAACAGAAGAGTAGAAAAGTACATGCAATCTTGAAAAGCAAAAAAAAAACTTTAAATTCACTGATAACATACCAAATACCTTATATAGCAAGTTTTGCCCATGGCTAAGTAGTGGTCGCTCAAGATTCTCATGTTCTCGAAATTACGGTCCGAAGACTATATAAAGAGTATGAAAATTGATAAGTTGTAACAATATGTTTAAGATAAATTTATACAATAATATATCTGGAAGTCTGACACATATTATAATTCATTTAAAATACTTTTTACATTTGGACCTACCTAATATTGACTCCGAAAATTATATAATTAAATACCGATTTTATGAATTATTCATCAATAATATTTTCGCGCAAAAAAATTGTGGGCCACCAAATTATGGATCACCGATATGACGCGGAATTTATCACATATTAAAGTACAACATTCCATAAAATAACCATTAAGTAAATATAATTTTAAATAAATTTAAACCAAATTATATTAATAAAATTCTTAAAATTATTTCTAGATTAAAGACTTTCCGATGCTGACTCATTCCCCCGAATAATTGCTACCCCATATATAACTCTAAAAGCTTTCAGAAGTCTAAATTTAAAGAAGAAAATTATTCGCCGAACTCAAATTCATTGTAATGTGCAGATTTGAATTCTAGATAAAAATTAATATTTTTATAATAATATATTATTCCTAAATTTCTTGTTAAACAATATTATTTATTTAACATTTTATTTGTTTTAATGTGTTAGTCAAGAATGGTGTGAGTTGTTGGCTCTGCATAGGGTCTGAGTTGTATGTTCTTGGGACAAAATTTGTCTAGCCATGATTGGCAAACCCACATAAAGTGGTTATTGTTGCTCAGTCGTACGCATTGAAAGTTTTCTACTTACAGTATTGCCAAGCAAAGACTTTTCAAATATCCCTATTCTCTTTCCCTTCAATAACTTCTTCCGCTCAACAGCTTTTACTGACGGTGCCAACATACGTTTCTTATATGAACCTCCCTTATCTTTCTATCTTCTTAGTTACCTATGTTGTATTAACCTTTAATTATAGTTGCATTACCATCTATTTGTATTTTCACTATCATTTGCTTCTTCTTCCACTGTTGCTGATGATCTTGTTCTTCATGGTATAATCGCCTTATTTCGACCACAAGTTTGTCCACAATGATAATCTACTCGAACACTGGTATTTTTATTATTTCACATTTTATTCGGTCAAGGTACCGTCTTTTTGGACAGGCAAAACGCAGTGTTGTCGAATCTTCGTTTCTTCTTCAACTCGCATTTTATCTGGTATGGATTTCACTCATCTGTTTTCCTAACATGGTTAAATAGCGTGAGACCTAGGCACCATCGAAACATTGGCGTATCCATCGTATGTAATATTTCTTTAAGTCCTCTTCTCGTCGACCAACACTCCACACTGTAACGAACTACATGACTCATTACATTCTTGTGCATTTTGGTTTTTAAACGACTAGCTAGAGTATCGCTGTCATTGCTCTGAGTGTCCTATCCCCAAGTTAAATAAATGGTATCTGTGGGTAAACGAATTCTATGTTCCTAATTTCAGAAATATATCCTTCCATCGGTGAAGAATCTCTGTTGGATTATGAAAAAATAAGTTATTACCAGATATAATTTATTTAATATATTCATATCTTGTGTGCTAGCGGTGACGTACCTTAGCATGAAAATGTGTGTAAAAAAAATCTCCTTCGCCGTCTAAAAATGTCATCGACCTATACGTTGTCAAAATCATTATTGTTATCTTCGTCCTCGATGGCCTAGGACGGTTTTTTCTTTACTTCAAAACACTAAAATAATATGCAAAAAACAGTTACGCACTCCTGTACAATAAATTTATAAAAAAATCTTTTATCATGATTACCGCAAATTGTGTTATACCTGTAAAAGTTGTATAACGTTTCAGATTGTTAAAAAAATCCTTTCATTGGTGACCTAATCGGTCACTATTTACATAATATGTATTACTTTATGTATATTATAACTATTATCTCTTCAATGACAGTTAATGACACTTGGGTTTGTCAATAAAATGATTGATGTAAAAATAATTTTGTTTCTCAAATACATGTCAAATATTGATGGTAAAAGTGATAATTTATTGGTAATTAACATAAGTTTTCCTAACCGAATACTACTAGTCAAATTTACTCCTAAAGAAGAAAATTACCCAAATGTCGTTAGCAATGAAAAACTGTGGTAACATGGCTCACGAGTAAAATCAAGATGAAGTACCTTAAAATTCGGGAAAAAAGTAAGTCAGGCTCAAAAGTTCTTTTAAGAAATAAGAAAAAAAATCTCTTCTAAAAATTTATTAGCAAAATAGCCAAAGTGAAAAAGTTTTAACAAAAAGAAACACATCTTGAAAGTTCCGCATGTTTAATGGAGAAATAAAAGGATGGTTGCCCTTTTGGAGGATATTTAGAAAATTTATAAAAATCCTAACGTATAGGATAAGGATAAATTTCAATGTCTTTTGCAGTCTACGGTTCCCGTAACATATTCCGCATTATTTAGGGAAAGATGTACACCATCAGGACAAAATAATGCCAAACATACCCCGGTAGAATCAAAAGTGCAGCGCAGCTTGGCAGAAGATCTTAACTGCTTGCGAGGATGTTCAGTGTCGTAGAGGCAACCGAGGTCGCTTGTTTAATCAAGTAGTAGACAGATATTTTTGTATCGTTCGATCCAAGCAAAGGATGACAACGAGCTTCACCTTCTTCTAGTAAGCTTCAGATATGCAGACATATAGGAGAGGATAGTAAGACTACCAGTGGTGCAGGTAACACAAAAATGATTGTTTATTACATAATGAAATTTAATTTAACTTAAAAGTAAAAGAAGAATAAAAAAAATATATATTGCAAGCCAAAAAATATTTAAAATTTACCTTAATCAATTTATACAGGATGTTTCTGTACTTATGGTTTAAACTGTAAGGGATGATGATACAGATAAAAGTAAAGCAAAAAGTCTTAATCCGCAAAGTTCAATTGTCAAAAAATCCAAAATCAGCTGAATGTCATATTCTGAGATTTTTTTTTTGAAAATTAAAATCACATAGTAACTTAATTTTTAAGATATTAATGGAAAAGCAAATTAGATGATCTCGGAAATCGTTGAGAATTGATCATTGCGGATTAAGACTTTTTGACTTACTTTTACCTGTATTATCATCACTTATACTTTGATCCATTATTACGTATATTTTTATATAAAAACCGTAATATAGGCAAATAACATTCCGTAAGATTGTGCCGTACCGTTTTAGCTTCAGTAGAGTAGATGTGGGATCCCAAAATAATGGAATTTAAAAAAATAAAATAAACCGTACTTACTGGTTCCTGGGCACCACGTAATTTGAAATCGCTAAGAGTTCTTGATAAGAGTCCGAAATCACGAAAGTACTCCTGGCGTCTGAAATTTTAAATTTTGAAAAGCATCGAGAAAATGTGATGGTTGCAGAGTCGAAATAAAACTTGGAAATTTGGAGGACTAAATGTATTTAAGGATTTATTGCTCATAAACACAATGATAAATTTCTAAATAACAAAATAATTGTAGAAACCGCACGATACGTATATACCCCAATCACATATACGCAGTCTACGATTGGTCAACACGCAAACCCCGACAACGGGACAAACTCTAATTGTCTAATTTTGAAGATATATTTGACCGCGGCGACAACAATCTACAGCTAAGCAACAATGCGAAATCACCAACACAATAAAATATAAAAATCTGATGTGACCTTCCGTCAATCCTGTGTATTATGTACAAATTCCATAGATAAATTTTCTTGTAAAAGATTATAAATTTTTGGTATTATGTGATTCCCTTTCTCGGCAACTGAATTCCATACTCCTGATAACAAACAAACCACATGAAATAAGAAAATTATGAAATTTTGATTGAAAAATTATAACACTCGTCAGTTATGGACATAATTAATTGCTGTCATTTTGACACGGGTCAAAGTCATGTAGTAACGCGCCCCATACATAAATTTTCTTGCAAAAGATCCTATATTTCCAGTAAAGTTATTTCATTAACAAACTATGCAAATTGCACTTGATACTGACATCTTCTTCTTTAGTTTTTCCCATTCGTTAGGGGGTCGCTATTTTTTATTTTCTTCTTCCACTCATTTTTGTTTTGCGTGTCGTCCTCATTCAGTTCCTTTTCTCTCAAGTCTTCTACAATACAGTCTTTTCATCTTATATTTGGTCTTAATATGTTTCTTCCACCTTCTATTAATATATTCATCTCTCCTCATGACATGTTCAAACCAATATGTAATCGTCTCTCTTATATCTAGAAACTTCTAACACTAGAGTTACTTCCCTTATTCTTTCATTGTTTTCATTTTATTGATACTGACATCTGTCAATTTGAATTACCTGAATATATTAGCAGTTTATAACAATTATAACTAAAATCTAAACAGGTCTGCATATGGTTGTAAGGAAGAGGAATACGCAAGAATTGTAATTTTTGGAATTCTAGTATTGGAGATATCGTGCCCAAAAACGCGGTCATACACACACACACACATACACACACATACACACATACACACACATACACATACACACATGCACACACGAACACACACACATACAGACATCATCATAAAAATAGTAAAATCGTATTGTAAAGACCCTAAAACGTGCTTATTCAATGAAAACTCACCACCGAATTTTTTGACCAAAGACAATACCTTCCTTACCTAGAGGTGACGGAAGGTAAAAAACAGCAGTGTAAATATTAACGCTAAGGTTATTTGAACGGAACAGATAGCAATCTAAATCACAAAATATAAAATACCACAGATAAAATAGTATAGTAGTTCCTTACAGTTAACGTCTCTATTCAGATTACAAAAATATGCATAGACAATAATGGACTACAAATAGACGTCGGGTAAAACTGGCATTTATTTCAATTATTTCTATGTATGAAAAAATATAGCTTTTAATTTCAACGCATCAAGGGTTGCACGTGATTTTAAAATGGATAGTCGACAAAATCAAATATCTGGTGAAGATTTTAAGGTCAAAATTAACATCAAACAGAATTAACAATTGAGCATTTATCTGTACAATCTTTCCAGTGGCGACCAGATGGGTAGTGCCGAAGCGGATGGAAAAGGGGGGAGGGGGTGCGGGGTATATCTGGAGTACTTGTTTTTCATGAGATGTGGGTCCTCCTCGATGAAGCACACACGGCACAGCAGGTGGCGAAGACCTAACACAATCGTGGCTCGTAACTTATTAAGAAGAACAATGGACCACGAAAAACCAAAAATGGCTCACCAAAACTTTCACTAATTCGGCAACCAAACTCAGAACTTTTGTACGGAACATAAGCTTATTTTCTGCACTTCTATTCCGAGAATTCACATACCGGAACTCTTAAAAAGATTAAAGTGACAGAGAACAATATTACCAAGCGACGATTTTAATTACGATCCGAGCGATATTTTCACAACCTTTTTCTTTTCAAATTTAAACACTCAATACTTTATCTACCAAAAATCCAGCCAAAAGTATCAAAACTATTATAAGATTAAGGCTTTTTACCCAGGAGACATTACTAGACACTGAGGTCGCCACCGATGGCAACCACCAGCGGTCGGATACACGCAACTACGACGACTTTGCAAACACTTTACACCAAACCACTAACCTCATTTTGAATATGGCATCTACCGAAGAACAACTGTTGGCTCTGTTATTAAATATAAAAATGAAAATAACAAGGAAATTTATGAAACGAAGTATTTGGATGCATCCTTTGTTAGTCGAGAGGCAGTAAAAGGAACTTCATCATACATACACTATATGATATAAGGAAAGACGAAACAATTTTTCTTTTCAATACTTCCGTATGTCGACATCTTCATTTGATGAGTTATATTCTATGAATGATTCCTCCTCAAAATCATTTACAATTTTTTTATGATACGTTCCTAAATATTTTTCTTCAAATTTTTTTTGGGATGTATTCCGCACACAATGTTCATTTTGTATTGCACTAATGAAATCTTCTGTATTCATTATTTCTGAATTTGATGGTAATATAGTAAGTATATCTGTTAATGACACTGTGGTTAATAGTTGTGTCACGTGGGTACATGCTTATACCAACCTATGCAGCGCTAAAGGAAAACATAGTGTTTGTCGGTGGTTGTGTTTCAGATCACCGTCGGACGGTGACAAAACGGAACATTCATGAGATACAGTGGCGCGTTCGACCACCAAACCGTGGGTATAGCGCCATTTAAATCCATTGCTCACTAAAAAGAACCACTAGTGGTCGCCACCGGTGGCGACCACAATGTATCTCGTGGGTAAAAGACCTAAGAAATATAACCAAAATAAGTATAGAAACACCCTGTGTATTGGAGTTTATCTGTTCGGCAGATATTAAATAATTCTATAGACTATTTATTCGAAAAAAATATTTTGAAGAATAAAATACATACTTCTAGTTTAACTTTCAAGGATTTGTTTATTGCAAGAACAAACTTGCACAATTTTCATAATCGGTTGGAATTTATTTACATTTTATGTTATAGTTGTGTGATGACATAAATTCACTTTCCATTGTATTACTCTTATTAATACATGCATATATGTTTATATGAATAAACACATAATATATGTTGTAAAAATGAAAATAAAAACCAGAAGCGTCCTCGTCGTGACCCTAGGTACAGGTCTTCAAATAACAAACAACTACCAAGTAGCATATATACAATGATACATCAGTGACATTTTACTATTCTTATTACATATTATATATGTACTTGTGTATATGTATTTATTTGACACAAATAAATAAATCAAATAACATAGCAACAACAATATTTTATATATTGTATTGTTGAAATACTATGGTAACAGTAACTATCCTAATTATATTTCTTTCACACTCATCTCAATTACTTTTCAATTTTTAAAAACATACAAATAGATGTTGCATATTTCTAAATTTAAACAGCTTTAATATCACCTAGTTTATTATACAGTAATACTTTTATCATATTTACATCATAAACATAACATAAAATATTAATATTTATATTTTTTTTCATTTTAGCTGTGTAATGTCCTCTTCAAAATTATAAGTGTTTCCCTCTTCCCTGGTTTGGAGTAAAATCAAAATTAAAAAGTATCGACTAAATTTATGAAAATTGTACAGTGAATTACGTTTTTGGAATATTATATCAAAATTCACGTGAGCCATCAAGTCAAGAAGCACCGATAATGACAATAACTGGTAAGTTGTAACAATAGTTATTTATGTTTAAGACAAATTTATACAAAATTATATATGCTAACACTTATAATTTTTTATAAATACTTTTTAGATTTGGACCAACCCAAATATTGACTCCGAAAATTATACAATTAGACACCGATTCTCGAAATTATCCAGTAGTTTTTTTGGTGTTGACCATCAAAATTTTTGTGGGCCTCCAAATCTATGGATCATCGAAAATGACTTAAAATATATTGTCCCATAAATAAGTGGTAAGTAAAAATAATTTAAGACAAATTTAAACAAAATTATATTTTATTATTTTATATAATTGTTAAAATAATTTCTTGAATAAGGACTTCCCGATATTGATACATTACCCAGAACCATGACTTCCCCGGATTTGATACGAAAAGCACCGAAAATGACAAAACCTGGATTTTGAAATACTTTAAGCAATATTGCTCAAAATAACTGGTAAGTTGTGACAATATGCACGTTTCAGATAAATTTATACTAAATTATATCTGCAAGTGTGGCAGTTAATACAATTTTTTAAAATACTTTTTATATTTGCCATAAATTACCCAGTAGTTTTTTTGCGCTGTTTTTATAAAACAAATGTGGTCCTCCAATTCATGGATTACCGAATATGACACGGAATTTGTTACTTTTTATGTACAATATTCTATAATTAACTTGTAATTAAAAATAATTTCAGATAAATTTAAACATAATCATACTAATAAAACTCTTAAGATAATTTCTAGATTTAAGGACTTCCCGACAATGACTCATTCCCCCCAAACAATGACTTCCCTGGATTCGACATGAAAACCTTGCGAAAATCTAATTTTAAAGAACAAGAACAAAATTATTCGGCGAACTCAAATTTATTGTAATATACAGATTTGGACTCCAGAAAAAAATAAATATTTTTATACATTATACCTAAATTTCTTGTCAATAAATATTATATATGTAACATTTTATTTTTCTTAATGTTAGTCAATGATTGTGGTTGTTGGCTCTGCATGGGGCCTAAACTAGATAAAAATCTAATCGAACACTGATATTTTAATAATTATTAATTTTTACTTCAAGTATCAAATGTACGACCCATACTCGATATTATGAGCGTCCAACAGATAAAGTTAAGCAAAGATTATATTTTTCTAATAAATTCATATTTATTGAATATGAGCATAAAGCACAATCTTCTTATTTTTTGAGTTAAATGACCGGGTCCACATTCCGTAGGGTTTGATTATTTACATGCTTATGTTCATGTTACATTAGCTCCATCTATGGATCCTTCTTGTTGACACGTCTCACATTTTATTCGTTCAAGGTACCGTCTCTTTGGACCGAAAAATGTCGGGTCGCGGAATTTTCGTTGCTTCGTATTTTTTGGTCATACCATCTTCATTCTCGCATTCTATTTGCTATGGGTTTCGCCTATCTGTGTTCCTAGCATGGTTAAAAAGCGTGAGACCGAGACCTTCGAAGCATTCTCGTATCTATCGCATACAATATTTCTTTAAGTCTTCTCATCAGCCAACACTCCATACATTATTGTATATTTGTATCGCTGTAAGTGCACTGCACGGATCATATTTATGTATGCTGTGTTTTCCTGGAATTTACAGAATAGCACGCGACATCAGCGGAATTTTAGGGAACCAAATTAATGTCGGACAGTAGTACGTGTCAATTATGTATACGTCAAGAACCATAATTTCATTTAATATAAAAAGGAGTTATCACGCTTTTATTATATAATTTCATTTGAAAATGTATGGAAAATAAGCGAATAAAAGAAACTGAATATAATGTACATCTCAAATTGCTGTGGTCAATGAATATTACAAAAATTCAGGACAAAGACGAAAAAGTTGACCGAATGAACATATGGGAAAGACATTTAAAGAAATAGCAAAACTCTGATCTGATGAATAAATATGTATATTTTTGTATACCACAAAGAACAAATATGAAATAATTTTGCAGGAATGTAGTTTCAATGAAATTATTGACAGTATTGATAAATAAAATATTATATAGTTTCATAGATTTTACTAATATTTGTCCCTATATACTATTGCAGTTTCAAGTTAGAATTGTTGTAAACCGGGTTACGCCATGTAATAATTAACCCCAAAGGTTCGTCCTAGCAAAATTAAAAATCGTGTTGAATTAAACTATTAACAGTATTTTGAGTCAGAAAGCACTAATTCAAAATGTAAAAAATCTGATGTGGACACCGCACGACTTCCTTGTACGATTATTAAACTATACATATTTTTTTAATAATTAAATTACAAAATATTGACAGGCTTAAGCCAAGCCCGAGAAATATTTTGATATAGAGCAAAAAATAATTCATTTACTACTATCATCCTTAAATTAACATTAATCTAACCCGGTTCTTTTTAAAGAGAGTTTTGATTACAACAAAGAAATATTTGATTACAACAATGAATATGACTAATTTCACAATAAAAATATAATATTTGTTATTGTACGAATCATAAAATTGCACGTATTTAACGTAATTTGATATGAACTTTTTTATGTTTTTGACCTAATCCATAGCAAGCTTTATTACAAAAACAAAAAAATATATAATTTTTAAATTTACATATCTCGCTTATACAAAGTTATTAAAATTTATTAATACTTGATGTGCTAGATGAAGAAATTAATTCTCTAAAACTTTTATTTGAAGCATTTATTTCTAAAATCAAAATAAAATCATTTTATTCAAGAAAAACTGTTAACAACTTCAAGTAATGTACCACTTCCGGTTAGCCTATTTTAACCAATATCTATTATGTTATTTCGATTGACATAAAAGTCTTGTATACCAAATTTGAAAAGTTTTGGATTATATTTTAAAACAGTTTTTCATTAAAATCTATTATAGGCTTCATGTAAAGTGCCACTTCTGGAAATTGTGTAATAACCAGAAAGGGAGGTGCACAACTAGATGTTATAGGAGTCCTAAATACAAAATTTCAACTTTCTACGGCTTACCGTTTTCGAGTTATGCGAGATACGTACGTACGTACGTACGTATGTACGTACAGACATCACGACGAAATTAGTCAAAATGGATTCAGGGATGATCAAATTGGATATTTCCGCTGAAATCTGAAAACCGAAATTTTTCGCGATTACAATACTTTCTTTACTTACGCACAAGGAAGTAAAAAATCTGACATGTTCTACTTACCATTTGGTGAGGTCGCAGTTGAAATTAGTGCTTGTTGCACTAGGATCGCTGCTACATTTGAAGAGTTGGTCGAGATGGTAGAATGCGGCTTTGAATATAGAGTAGTACTGTCTTATTTGCCCCGGCGGAAGGTTCTATTCGCTACCGCTGTGTTTGAGCCATTGTGACAAATGTAATGACCAAGAGATCTCAAGAATTGTCTGGTCGCCGATATGTGCTAATTCATTTTGCGTTACCCAGGGTATACCACGAGGAGGCGAACTATCTTTGCTACCCATATCTTCAAAGAAAGTGTCCTACAGGATTTTAAAAACTTCAGCAATCTATTGATTTAATGAAGGAAAATATGCAAATTTAATATTAAGCGAAACAACAAAAATCAAGAAAAAAATAACTTGCACGATCAAAAGTGGTATAAATTGGAAGAAGAGGATTGACAGTGCAATTTGTTAATATGTGACGCTTATAGGGTGAAACCGATACAAGTAAAGTACCGATACTTTTGTTTCGATACTTGTAATATATTTATCAATATTATTCGTTCGTTATTGTTACTGTATAATATTATTTTGAACGCAGTATCGGTAGAATTATACTCTTAAAAATGGCGCTCGAAATGTTTGCTTGTATTATTGTTGAGGTCTTTCTCTTTGACTTGAAGTATATTAAACAATGCCTGTCGGAAAAGTAATGAGAATTATTTTTATACTCATCGCGTGACAAAAAATCTATGGTAGGTGAACAATATAAGTACCAAAGTATTGCAAGTCTCAGGATTTCAACAACAGATGTAAGAAAATCATTCTCATTGTCATTATTTTTATAGCAAAATTAATATTTCTTTATTTCCGAATCCGATTGATACTTTTTTGAAACTTACTAATATCAGAAATTTTTTACCGATGTTTATTTAATATCGATACTTGATTTTAGTAAAACTATCAACATTTTCTTTCGCTATTTCATCCCTAGATGTACAAGAAATGGAACACAATAAACAGAATTAGAATAAATGTGAATAGAAATATAAAAAAAACCAATTATATAATTAATAACAAAATTATATCACGTAAATTGAATTTATTCAAAAAAGGATAATAGAATAGTAGATAAGTACATACAATATTGAAAAGAAAAAAAACCTTTACATTTACTGATACATATCCAACAAAAATCAAAAACATTATATACGAAGTTTTGCCGATGACCAAGTAGGGGTCGCTCAGGATTCTCATGTCGAATTTACGGTCCGAAGACTATATACAGAGTATGAAAATTAATAAGTTGTAACAACATGTTTGAGATAAATTTATAGAAAATTATATCTGTAAGTCTGACACTATTACAATTCTTTTTAAATACTTTTTACATTTGGACCTACCTAATATTGACTTTGAAACATATAATTAGACACCGATTTCATAAATTATTCATAAATGATATTTTGGCGCTAAATTTAATCAAAAAAATTGTGGGCCACCAAATCATGGATTACAGAATAATATGACACGGAATTTGTAACATCTTAAAGTACAATATTCTATAAAATAACAGTTAAGTAAATATAATTTTAAATAAATTTTAACTAAATTATATTAATTAAGTTCTTAAAATGATTTCTAGATTAAAGACTTCCCGATACTGACTCATTCCCCCGAATAATGACTACCCCAGATATGATTCGAAAAACTTTCAGAAATCTAAATTTAAAGAAGAAAAATATTCGCCGAGCCAAATTCATTGTAATATGCAGATTTGAATTCTAGACAAAAATAAATGCTTATATAATAATATATTATTCCTAAATTTATTGTTAAACAATATTATTTATTTAACATTTTATTTCTTTTACTGTGTTAGTCAAGAAAGGTGTATGTTGTTGGCTGTGCATAGGGCCTAAGCTGTATATTTTTGCAACAAAATTGGTCTTGTCATGATTGGCCGTACGTACTGAAAGTTTTCCACTTACAGTATTGCCAAGCAAAGACTTTCCAAATTTCCCTATTCTTTTTCCCTTCAATAACTTCTCCCGTATCTGGCTCAACAGCTTATACTGACGACTCCAACATACGTTTCTTATATGAGCCTCCCTTCTCTTTCTATATTCTTAGTCACCTTTGTTGTATTAACCGTTTCAATTATAGTTGCATTACCATCCATTTGTTTTTCGCTATCATTTGCTTCTTCTTCCACTGTTGCTGATGATATTGTACATCATGATATAATCGCCATCTTTCTACCATTGCAGCGCACCAAGTTTGTCCACAATGATAATCTAGTCGAACACTGGCATTATTATTTTTTCACATTTTATTTGGTCAAGGTACCATCTCTTTGTACGAAGAAAACGCAGTGTTGTCGAATTTTCGTTTCTTCTTCAACTCGCATTTTATCTGTTATGGATTCCGCTCATCTGTTTTCCTAACATGGTAAAATAGCGTGAGACCGAGGCACCATCGAAACATTCTCGTATCTATCGCATGTAATATTTCTTTAAGTCCTCTTTTCGTTGATCAACACTCCACACTGTAAAGAACTACATGCCTGATTACATTCTTGTGCATTTTGGTTTTTAAACGACTAACTAGGTATCGCTGTCATTGCTCTGAGTGTCCTATCCCTGAATAAGTTAAGTAAATGGTATCTGTAGGTGAACGAAATCTATGTTCCTAATTTCAGAAATATATCCTTCCATCGGTGAAGAATCTCTGTTGGATTACGAAAAAATAAGTTATTAACAAATTTAATTTGTTTAATACCTTCATATTTTATATGCTAGCGGTGACGTACCTTAGTATGATAATGTGTGTAAAATAAAATCTTCTTCGCCGTCTATAAATGTCATCGACCTTTACGTTTTCAAAATCATTATTGTTGTCATCATCCTCGATGACCCAGGATGGTTTTATTCTTACATCAAAACACTCGAAGAATATGCAAAAAACAGTTACACACTCCTGTACAATAAATTTATAAAGAAACCTTTTATCATGATTACCGTACCTTGTTTTATGCCTATAAAAGTAGTATAACGTTCCAGATTGTTAAAAAATTCTCTCACTGGCAACGTAATCTGGCACTATTTTCATATTACGAGTATGTATTACTTTATGTATATTAAATTATAACGATTCTCTCTTCAATGACAATTAATGACACTTGGGCATGTCAGTAAATTGATTGATGTAAAAATAATTTTGTTTCCCAAATACATGTCAACTATTGATGGTAAAAGTGATAATTTTAGGTGGCTAAAATAAGATTTTTTAACCGAATATTACTAGCTAAATTTGCTCCATAAAGAAGGAAATTACCCAAATGTCGTTAGAAATAGAAAACTGTGGTAACATGGCGCACGAATAAAATCAAGATGAAGTACCTTAAAATTCGGGAAAAAAGTAAGTCACTCTCAAAACTTCTTTTAAGAAATAAGAAATAAGAATAAAAAATACACAAGTTTAATCTATTCTAAAAAATTATTAGCAAAATAGCCAAACTGAGCAAGTTGTAACAAAATTAATCTACCAGTCTTGAAACTTCCGCTGTTTAATGGAGAAATAAAAGAAAGGTTGTCCATTTGGAGTATATTCAGAAGATTTACGAAAATCCAAACGTACAGGATAAGAACAAATTTCAACGTCTTCTGCAGTCTACAGTTCCCGTATCATATTCCGCATTATTAAGGGAAATATGTACACCATTAGGAAAAATAACGACAAAGATGCCTTGATAGGGTCGAAAGTGCAGCGCAGTTAGCTTGGGAGAACATCTTAACTGATTGTGAGGACGATCAGTGTCGTAGAGGTAACTGAGGTAGCTTGTTCCACCAAGTAGTAGACAAATATCCTCGCACCGTTCGATCCATGCAGAGGATGACAACGAGCTTCGGCTTTTCCTAGTAAGCTTAAGATGCGCAGACATAGAGGGGAGGATAGTAAGACTACTAGTGATGCAGGTAACACATAAATGATTGTGAACTTGATTTCTCAAAAAATCTAAAAAATATATTACAAACCAAAGAATATTTAATGTCGAGTTAGCTTCAGTAAAGTAGGTATGTGATCTCAAAATAATGGAATTTAATAGAATAAACAGTACTTACTCGTTCCTGGACGCCATGTATTATTAAATCACGAAGAGTTCTTAATAAGAGCCCCATATCACGAAAGGGCTACTGGCGTCTGAAATTCTAATTTCTGAAAAGCATCAAGAAAATGTGACGGTTGTAGAGTTAAAATAAAACTCTCAAGATATATTCGACCACGGCGACAACAATTCATAGCTAAACAACTGGTGGACTCGTTTATCAGGAGATGCGGATTCTCCTCGATGAAGCGTACACGGCACAGCAGGTGGCGAAGACCTAACACAACGTTGCTCGTAATAAGCTAATCCTCCGAAGAGCAGTGCACCACGAGAAACCAAATATGGCTTACTAATTCGGCAACCAAACTCAAAAAAATTGTACAGAGCACAAAATTATTTTCACTTTCCATTGCATTACTCTTATTCATACATATATGTTTATGTAAATAATCACATAATATAAGTTGTCAAAAATGATAAAAAGCAGAAGCGTTCTCGTCACGATCTTAGGTACTGGTTTTTAACCAGTAGATAATTCTGCGATACGAACTAGTATTCTTTAAATTAGAAACAAACATAGCCAAGTAGCAGATATATAGAGATACATTAGTGACTTTTTACTATTGTTATTACATATTATTTATGTACTTGTGTATATGTATTTGCTTTATTGAAATAAGTTTAGCTTTTCTTCACAATATTTATTTATTTAGCACAAGATGTACATACGTACATTTAGATTGCTACGCAATCATCATCAGTTGTATAGATGTATGTACATCTTGTGCAAAATAAATAAATATTGTGAAGAAAAGCTAAACTTATTTCAATAACATAATTCATCTTCACATAACACTAAGTAAACGTCAGTACTAAATTTTTTATAATCGACGGAGCTAAAATCTTTATTCGTACAATTCGTAGATGATCTTGATCGGATAATCTTTTTTCATGTTATATAAAATATAGTGAATTGTGCCGATACAACGTTAATTTTCTGGCCGGATATTCGCGTAAAGATATTAAATTTGCAAGCACATACCTACACAATTTTTGAAATCGGTTGTGGCTTATTTACATTTTATGTTATAGTTATGTGGTGACAAATTCACCACATATTCATGTATATGTTCGACACGAATAAATAAATCAAGTAACATAGCAACAACAATATTTTATATATTGTATTGTTCAAATACTATAGTAACAGTAACTATCCTAATTATATTTCTTTCACTTCACACTTACCTGAATTACTTTTCAATTTTTAAAAACATACAAATAGATGTTGCATATTTCTAAATTCAAACAATTTTAATATTGCCTAGTTATACTAGTAATACTTTTATCATATTTACTTAACAAACAAAATAAAAGACTAATATATATTTTTTTCATTTTAGCTGTGTAATGTCCTCATCAAAATTATAAGTGTTTCCCTCTTCCCTGATTTGGAGTAAAAGCAAAATTAAAAAGTATCGACTAAATTTATACAAATTTTACAGTGAAATAAGATTTTGGAATATATCAAAATTCACGTGGGCCATCAAATCTAGAAGCACCGATAATGACAATAACTGGTAAGTTGTAACAATAATTATTTATGTTTAAGACAAATTTATACAAAATTATATCTGCAAGTCTGACACTTATTATAATTCTTTTAAAATATTTTTTAGATTTGGACCTACCCCATATTGACTCCGAATATTATGTAATTAGATACCGATTCTCGAAATTATCCTGTAGTTTATTTTTGCCGCTGTCTATCAAAATTTTTGTGGGCCTCCAAATCCATGAATCATCGATAATGACTTTTAAGATATAATATCCTATAAATAACTGGTAAGTAAAAATAATTTGAGATAAATTTAAACAAAATTATATTAATAAAATTCTTAAAATGGTTTTTTGATTAAGGATTTCCCGATAATGATACATTACCCCGAACAATGACTTCCCCGGATTTGACACGAAAAGTACCGAAAATGACAATACTTTGGATAAATTTAAGCAAAATAACTCAAAAATAATTGGTACGTTTTAACAATATGTATTTTTAAGATAAATTTATACTAAATTATATCTGCAAGTCTGACACTTATTACAATTCTTTAAAATACTTTTTACTTTTGGACCTACCTAAAATTGTGTCCGAAAATTATGTTCAATAACAACTGGTAATTACAAATAATTTCTGACAAACTTAAACAAAATTATATTAATAAAACTATTAAAATAATTTCTAGATTCAGGACTCCCCGATTTTGACTCATTCCCCCCAAACAATGACGTCCCTGGATATGACATGAAAACCTTGCAGAATTCTAAATTTAAAGAAGAAAATTATTTGGCGAACTCAAATTTATTGTAATGTACATATTTGGATTCTAGAAGAAAAATAAACATTTTTTTATACATATATTATTATTAATATTCCTAATTTTTTTGTCAATAAATATTATTTATTTAACATTTTATTTGTTTTAATGTGTTAGTGAAGGATTGTGCAAATTGTTGGTTCTGCATAGGGCCTAAGTTAAATAAAAATCTAATCGAACACTGGTATTTTTATTAATTATTAATAATTATTTACTTCAAGCATCAATCTTGAGACCGGTGCTAAATATTGAGAGTATCCAACAGATAAAGTTAAGCAGTAATCTTCTTATTCTTTTTTGAGTTAAATGCTGGGTCCGCACTTCGCAGGGTCTACATAATATTTGCATGCTCGTGTTGCTTTAATTTGATCTAATGATTATTGTTGACACGCTTCACATTTTATTCGGTCAAGGTACCATCTCTTTGGACTGATAAAATTCAGTTTCACGGAATCTTCGTTCATTCGTATTATATGGTCATACTATCATACTTATCGCATTTTGATTGCTATGGATTGCGCTCATCTGTGTTTCTTGCATGGTTAAATAGCGTGTGATCGAGGCACCATCGAAATATTCTCATATCTATTGCATGTAAAATTTCTTTGTCTTCTTCTCGTTGTCCAACACTCTATACTGTAAAAAAATACATGCCTCATTATATTCTTGTGTATTAGTACCGCTGTTATTACACTGTGTGCTATGTGTCTTTGGGACTTGCAGAAACACAATAGTGGAATTTTAGGGAACTAAATTAATGTCAGCCAGTAGGACATGTCGTCAACAAATATGTATACGTCAAGATCCGAGTTATCACGCTTTGATTATACCTATAATTTCATTTTAAAATGTATGGGAAACAAGCGAATTAAAGAAACTGAATATAATGTGCATAAAAAATTGCTGTGTTCAAGATTGTATGAATACAACAAAAATTCGATAAATCGCAAAACGCTGATCTGAAGAACAAATATGTCTGTTTTTGGCCTCTCACAAAGAACGATTATGAAACACTTTTGCAAGTATGTAGTTTTAATACAATCATTGACAGTATTAATAAATAAAATATATAGTTTCACAGATTTTACTAAAATTTGTCCCTATAGAGTAGTGCAGTTTCAAGTCAGAATTGTTGTAAGCCGGGTTACGCCACAAGTATTAATTATTCTCGAATTTTTGAATTGTGCCCCCGAACGATTTTTTGGTGAGTAAAGTTAACAATCGTGTTGAATTGAACTATTAACAGTATTTTGGGTCAGAAATCACTCAATCAAAATGTCCTACTTGAAGACAAGTGCGCTTGCAGCGCCGCCAGTGGTTTATTCGGGTCTTACTATCACCTGAAAACCTTATTTCGATGTACTCTGGTTACTTTGGAACACATTCCGTAATTGTAAATAAAAATGTTATCCACAATGATAATCTACTCGAATACTGGCATTTTTATTTTTTCACATTTTATTCGGTCAAGCTATCGTTTCTTTGGACGTACAAAACGCAGTGTTGTGGACTCTTCGTTTCTTCTTAATATATGGTCATACCATCTTGCATCTCGCATTTTACCTGCTATGATTTCGCTCATCTGTTTTCCAAACATGGTTAAATAGCGTGTGACCGAGGCACCATCGAAACATAATCGTATCTATCGCATGTAATATTTCTCTTCTCGTCGATCAACACTACTGTAAAAAACTACATGGCTCATTACATTCTTGTACATTTTACCGTAACATGTTTTATGCCTGTAAAAGTTGTATAACGTTCCAGATTGTTAAAAAATTCTCTCATTGGAGACGTAATCTGGCACTATTTTCATATTATATATTACTTTATGTATATTATAATTATAAGTATTCACTCTTCAATGACAGTTAATGACACTTGGGCATGTCAATAAATTGATTGATGTAAAAATAATTTTGTTTCTCAAATACATGTCAGATATTGATGGTAAAAGTGATAATTTATAGTTGATTAAAATAAGTTTTCCTAACCGAATAGTACTAGCCAAATTTGCCCCATAAACAAGAAAATTGTCGTTAGAAATAGAAAACTGTGGTAACATGGCGCACGAGTAAAATCAAGAAGAAATACGTTAAAATTCGGGAAAGTCACACAAAGTTCAATCTCTTCTAATATTAGCAAAATAGCCAAAGTGGACAAGTTGTTACAAATTGAAACTACCAGTTTTGAAACTTCCGCAGTTTAATGGAGAAATAAAAAGATGGTTGTCCTTTTGGAGGATATTTAGAAGATTTATGAAAATCTAAACGTACAGGATAAGAACAAATTTCAACGTCGTCTGCAGTCTACGGTTCCCGTATCATATTCCGCATTATTAAGGGAAGACGCATGTACACCACCAGGAAAAATAGCGACAAAGATGCCTCGATAGGGTCGAAAGTGCAACGCAGTTAGCTTGGGAGAAAATCTTAATTGCTTGCGAGGACGATCAGTGCCGTAGAAGCAACCGAGGTCGCTTGTTCCGCCAAGTAGTAGACAAATATTTTTGCACCGTTCGATCCAAGCAGAGGATGAAAACGAGCTTCGCCTTCTCTTAGTAAACTTCAGATACGCAGACATAGAGGGGAAATAGTAAGACTACTAGTGATGCAGGTAACACAAAAATGATTGTGAACTTGATTTCTCAAAAAATCTAAAGAAATATATTACAAACCAAAGAATATTAAAAATTTAATTTACTCAATTTATGCAGAGTATTTTTATACTTATGGTTCAAACGTTAGGGGATGATAATATAGCCAAAAGTAAGGCAAAAAATCTTAATCCGCAAAGTTATATTCTTAAAAAAATCAGCTGTCATATTTTGAGAATTTTTTTGAAAATTATAATCACATAAGAGAATACCTCGATGAACAAAAATCCTCATTTGGCCAAAGTCATAGTAACTCTTATAGTTTTTAAGATATTAATGGAAAAGCAAATTAGATGATCTTGTCGGAAATAGTTGAGAATTGATCATAGCGACTTTTTGACTTACTTTTAGCTGTATTATCATTAGTTATAGTTTGATATATATATATATATATATATATATATATATATATATATATATATATATATATATATATATATATATATATACATATATATATATATATATATATATATATATATATATATATATATATTGTTACAATACTATAGGGTCAAGTGTAGTAATATTATTTCAATTATATTACAAGATTATAACTAAAATACAATCTATTTTTACGACGACTGTCAGTGTGTCGCCTACGTTATACATACAAGGCCTGGAAATGCAACGCGCTGAGCTGGCAACCTCTCAGTTAGAAATTTGACCGCTAGGTGCGCTTTTTCCGACCCCAATTCAAATTTATACATATAAGTAACACTGTAATAACCAATTGGTTTTATCTTTTTTTTAATACAACCTGCTCTATTACTAATAGTTCTCGCCCCATTGTCCAACATGGGTTTTAAATTTTTTTCTAGTAAAATATGGTTGCTACATACATAAGATGCGTCGTTGGTTTCCATGTAGAACCACGTTTATCTCCTTCTCTTGAAATAGATTGCAGCCAGCGTTTTCGTAATTCCGGATTAACAGAGAATTCATGAAAGCGAACATCACTGTTTTTTTGTTTTCTTTGAGGTAGAAAAAGGCACACAATAATAAACCATTTTGAATTGTACAGTTCAATGTACAATGCGTATTAGAGGTAATACCTACATTTAACACCGAGACGGGAAACAAAATAAAGAAATTTAATAACAGCAATAACTTAAATAACGAAAACAACAAATAATATGCGTATGTAATTACATGGATTTCAATAATAAATCGATTTCAGTTTAAAATACGATTACAAATGGTCGGAAAAGGCGCCGCTTGCGGAGAAATTTTGCAACGTTCGGTTGCTCGATTTTTGTCGAAATATACCGAACATTTCCAGGCCTTGTATGTATAACGTAGGCGACGGTCAGTGTCATTCAATCCTGCGATCATGACGACTGGATCACTGCATAAGAATTATGACGACTGGATCGCAGCACTACCCTCTTCCTAAAATTTATTCCGTCTCGAATTTTTTTTCTTCTGTGTTATGCAGATATTTACAAGGTGAGCCATACCTACATGTGGAAGTCAAAAAGAAACGGCAGTCAATCGTCTTCTTTGTATTCGATTGCCTACTCTTATTTCGTTGTCGCCGACATACAGAGCCAATCAATTAAAATGAACCACTTTTGGCTTTCCTTTAGGTTTTCTACAGATTTTGTATATATAACATCGATAAGAATTATTTGCGACCATCCGTAACATATTTAAATATAGAAGTCGGCCGTAGGGTCGAGGAATTATTGAAATAATTTCATAAATTCTTTCTTCGTTTATTTCAATAATTCCTCGACCCTACGGCCTACTTCTATGTTTAAATATATATAACATCATTTATTCTTTTTATTATTTCGTAAGAACCCTCCCAAGATGAATGTAATTTTGGTAATCGGCCCAGATGTCGCTGCGGGTTGTACAACCATACTAAATTATCCGGTTGATAGAATCATTTTCTGCCCCTAATGTCGTAAGATTCTTTCATTTTTTTAGTCGTTCTTTGAATATTCAAGCGTACGTCATTATGAATTTCGTTCATTTTATGTCGTAAATTTCTCACGTAGTCTTCACCAACAATATATTTGCCCGGCTTACAATCAAATTTTAAATTGTAAGATAACTTCAATTCCCGACCAAATATAACACATGCTGGTGTTTCCTCAGTTGTTTCGTGAACTGAAGAACGATACGCTGGCAAAAATAAATGTAAAAACTGATATCAATTTTTTTGGTGATCAGAAACAACTTTGGAAAGATAATTGGTAATTGTCCTGTTCATACGTTCCACCATTCCATCTGATTTCGGGTGTAAAGGAGTTGTCCTGGTCTTGTGGATGTTCAGCATTTTACAAATGTTCTGAAATAGGGCTGATTCAAAATTTCTACCTTGATTACAGTGCAATTCTAAAGGTATTCCGAATCTACAAATCCATTATTTTATAAGTATCTCCGAAATAGTTTCTGCTTTTTTATGAGGTACTTTGTAAGCTTCATTTAATTTACTAAAATAATCCATTATCACAATATATTTACTTCCCTCATCTGTTCTGGGTAACGGACCCATTACGTCGATTGCTATCCTTTCAAAAGGACTTCCTACATTATACAAACGCATCGGAGCTCTTTTTCGTTTGGATGGTCCTTTACTGGATGCGCAGACTTTACATTTTCTGCTCCAGTTTCTTACATCTTCTTTACAATTGAACCAATAAAATCGTTGTCTTACTTTCTGAAGCGTCTTTGTAATACCCAAATGTCCTCCTGAAGACCCATCATGAATTTCACCTAAAATTTCGATAATTCTATTTCGAAGAATCACAACTTGTTTTCTTTGTTCATATTCTCTTGATCTAATATTAAAGAGTCCCATTGGGCCCAGTAAGCTTTTAACACTGGGCTTGAAGCGCTCACTTCTTCCCATGTAGGTCGTTGGTACTGACGTTTCCACTTTACAAGTAATTTTATTTCCGGGTACTTTTCTTGATCCATTTTTAAGTCTTCATTATTTCACTGTTCACTGACAAGCGTAGTTCTTGCAACGGAAATTTCATTTTGTTCCAATCGATGGCAATGTTTACAATCCTGTGGACATGGTCATCTTGATAGAGCATCAGCATTACGATGATCTACCCCAGGTCTATACTCAATAGTAAAGTCGTATTCTTGTAGCCTTTCTAACCATCTTGCTATGTGCCCTTCAGGATTTTTGAAATTAAGTAGCCATTTCAAAGCGACATGATCGGTTCATACTAAAAATCTTCTGCCATATAAATATTTGTGCAAACTATCGATTGCTTTTACAACTGCCAATAGTTCTCTTCTTGTGACACAATAACTTCGTTCAGATTTAGAAAGAGTTTTACTAAAATTACTTTCTCGGTTTCATTCTGCAACTGTGATAATACACCACCTATACCGACATCACTGGCATCCATATCCAGAATAAACTTATTATTAGGCAAGGGATAACAAAGAATTGGTGCATTTATCAATTTTTGTTTCAATTGCTTAAAAACATTTTGACTGTCTTCATTCCATGAAAAATTTTGTTGTTCCTCAGTAAGACGAGTTAAAGGTTTAGCGATATTTGCAAATCCAAAAACGTGTCGACGATAATATGTGCATAACCCAAGAAAACTACGTAATTCAGTTTTGTTATTAGGTATTGGCCATTCTTCTATTGTTTTAATTTTTTTTCTGTCAACAGCAATTCCCTTCCCAGAAACCACATGACCTAAATATTGTATTTCTTCCTTGAAAAAAATGACATTTCTTCGGATTCAATTTCAATACAGAATTGTGAAGTCTTTGAAATACCTCGTCTAAATTCTTTATGTGGTCGTCAAGATTTGTTCCTAGTACAATGATGTCGTCTAGGTAAACTAAACAAATACTCCAGGACAAGCCTTACAAAACATTCTCCATCAGCTTCTCGAAGGTAAGAGGAGCATTACATAATCCAAAGAGCATCACGTTGAATTGCCACAATCCTGTACCAATAGAAGCAATATATATATAGGGGATCCCAAAATAGTGGAATTTAATAAAATAAACAGTACTTACTCGTTCCTGGGCGCCACGTAATTTTAAATCGCTAAGTGTTCTTAAAAAGTACTCTTGGCGTCTCAAATTCTAATTTCTGAAAAGCATCGAGAAAATGTGACGGTTGTAGAATTCGAATAAAACTCGGAAATTTGGAGGACTAAATGTAGTTAAAGATTTATTGCTTATAAACACAATGGTAAATTTCTTGACAACAAAATAATTGTAGAAACCACACGATTACCACAAACCAAAGGCTTTGCGATACTGATATACTCCAATCACATATATGCAGTCTACAATTGGTTAACACGCAAACCCCGACAATGGAACAACACTATAATTTTCAAGATATATTCGATCGCGGCGACTACAATCTACAGCTAAACAACAATAATATGCGAAAACACTAACGCAATATAATAATATATCTGGTGGACTCGTTTTTCAGATGTGGGTCCTCATCGATGAAGCGTACACGGCACAGCAGGTGGCGAAGACCTAACACAACGTGGCTCGTAATAAGCTATATCATCCGAAGAGCAGTGTACCACGAGAAACCAAATAAGGCTCAACAAAACTTTCACTAATTCGGCAACCAAACTCAAAAAAAATGTACGGAGCACAAAATTATTTTCTGCACTTCTTTTCTGCGAATTGTCATACCGGACCTATTAAAAAGATTAAAGTGACATAAAATACTATTACTGAGCGATGATTTTAATTATTACCCGAATAATTTTTTCACAACTTTGTTCTTTTCAAATTTAAACACTCAATCCGTTATCTACCAAAATTCCAGCCAAAAGTATCAAAAATATTATAAGAAGAAATACAACCAAAATAAGTATAGAAATAGCCTGTACATTGGAATTTATCTATTTAGCAGATGTTAAATAATTCTACATATTGCTATGCGAAAAAAATATTTTGAAGAATAAACAGTAATTACTTATACAATATCGAAGTACACAAGGTTAATCTCAATGAGCAATAGTATGAATACAATACATACGCCAAGTCATGATTTTAATTATTACCCGAACAATTTTTTCACAACCATTTTCTTTTCAAATTTAAACACTATCCTTTATCTACCAAAAATCCAGCAAAAAGTATCAAAAATATACGAAAAAATACAACCAAAATACGTATAGAAACACCCTGTACATTTAATAATTTATTTATTTGCGAGATATTAAATAATTCTACATATTATTTAGGCGAAAAATTATTTTGAAGAATAAAAAGTAATTATTATCCATTATTGAAGTTGGCTACAAGGTTAATCCCAATGAGCAATAGTAAGAATACAATACATTCGCCTAGTTTAACTTTCAATGATTTGTGGACAGTTGCAGAATTGAGAATTAATATAAAATTAATTTAATATTAACATGTTTATACTTATAAAAATGAATATACTTTAATTTTTGTTTAACTTAGAATTATAATATTGGTGCAACCGGTTATTAAAATGATACATGTATTAAATTTAAATAAAATCTGTCATAGGCAAGTAATTCCATAATATAAAGAAATTTGAGAATCACTCGGCTACACGGTATCTTTTGATTAATATACGACATGCGGTATAGAACCCATGAAATAAAAATAATAATGCATATAAAGCAGATTGGCACACACACCGTGATGATATATTTATTTATTTCATATATGCATATAATTGCATAGGAACAATATATTGTTGTTTGCTACTATAGTAACTTTCATAATTACCTATATTTCTAAAATTCAATAATTTTGGTTCAGGTTTTATAAATATATATAATTTTTTTATTTTAGCTATGGTAAACTGTAGAATTCATTCCCCATTTTTATCTACGATTAGGGGAATTACTCAAAATTGACTAGTTATTGTTACGAGATCCTTTTTCTACACCGGCGTTATGATAATTTATCCAAAATTTACACGTACCTACTAATGAACCCCAATCCTGTACTTCTGAACACTGAATTTTAGGAATGCAAGCTAAATTTACAAGTATGGACGAAATATTTGCCAAATTATAAGGTAGTGTTATAGGTATTCAAATGAATATTAACAAAATTCTTGCGCTATCAAATCAAAACCAGCCGATAACAATAAAGTATTTTAATTGGAAATTTAATCTAATTCCCATAAAACACTGATAAGTTAGGGGTAATAATATATTTAAGATAAATTTAAACAAAATATTTTAGAAACAGACAAATAATATTATAAACGTTTTAAATTGTTTCTATATGTAGATATGGACTAACCCCGATTATGGCATGTCCCTTTTTCAAATATACAAATTATTTAGACCATAAAAAAGCCCACGATCAGAAATTTTATACCAAAATTTATTGCTTTTTGAAATGGTAGCAAAATTATAAAGTAAATTTACTACGGTAGTAAATTTAATGTCCTTTGATCAGCGGTACCTGATCAGTCTGAATATGGAGGGGAAAGTCTTAATCGATTAGTTCTTGTGTAGAAACTATTTAAGAAATTTGAATAGTATTTTTGCTTTCCTGAATATGACTAGTACATGTATTTTTATAATAACAAAATAACAGTTGCATTTTCTGTACCCACATAAAAGCTAAGTAAACGTCACTACTAAATGTGACATAATCGACGGAGCTAAAATCTTTATTCATACAATTCGTAGATGATCTTGATCGGATAATCTTTTTTTATGTTATACAAAAGATAGTGAATTGTGCCGATACAACGTTAATTTGCTGGCCGGATATTCGCGTAAAGATATTAAATTTGCAAGCACAAACCTACACAATTTTTGAAATCGGTTGTGGCTTATTTACATTTTATATTATAGTTGTGGTGACAAATTCACCACATATTCATGTACCGTGAGTATTTTTTAACATGAAACATTGGATTTGTCATATCCATGGTTACGATTTAATTGACAGCAATATATTTGCCTGTCTCATTTAAAATGAAACATAGGGGACAATTTTGACATTTGTCTACTCTGTCAGTGTCAAAATACCAATTTGAAATACAATGGCTTATACTGTGGAAGAGAAGGTGCAGATTATTACATCGTATTATTCGAATTTTAATCCAAGTTTAAGGCAAGTGTCGGACTTGTTCCGCACTTCATTTCCTGACAGGTCTACACCAAGTGCAGCAACAATTTAAGAAGAGTGAATACCTTTAGAGGAAATGGTTGCGTCCAGCCTGCACATAAAAATAGGAATAGATCCTGTAATATATTAACTGCGCTGAAAAAACATGAAAATCTGACTTTAATACAAAATAAGAACATATTAACATTAGGAGAGATTGGGCAACTGCTGTAAGCAAAGCTGTACACAGACTATTTATAAAGGAGCATTACAGATCATACCATTTCCAAAACCACCAGGAGTTAGTTATGGATGACACGAGACGAAGAATAAATTTTTGTGAAAGAATGTTTGAAAACTTTTTATTTACATGGCGAGGTAATTCACAAAATTGTCGGTATTGGTCCAGGGAAAATCCACAAAACAATAAGGTAAACGAGAAGTGCAAGTCAAGTGCAAGTAATATACAGTGATTACTTAATTTTTATAATTTCGGTATATTCAAATAAAAAATTATTTATTTTCATTATTTTTATTATATGTACAAATTACATTATTTAAATTCAATATTTTATAATAAAAGCATTTTCTTCTCATTCTTATTTACTTGGAATAGCCGGGTGAGTTCTTGTTCATATTTATGAACGTTGTTCTGCGTGGATTTTTCAAATGATCGTATGCATTTTCGGGATGTAGGTTCTTCTATTTTCTACCTGCTCTGATTTTGTCTTGCCAGCAGTACTTTGGTCTTCCGCTGAGACGTTGACTTCTAAAACAGATGCAATACGGGATACGTACTGTTCCACTCGAGTTGTTTTTCTCACATTTTTTCATTGATCATGTTGGTGCTTATAGTTAACAAGAAGATGTCCCCGTGGAAGCGACGCTCAGCAAATTTAGTGATTGACCATCATTTTTCATCAAACATGTTCACCATCAAAAGTCGACGTTGAAATTAGTTTCGAGGTTCTCGGTTTTCCCATTATTTGGACGAAGACCATATAGGCTAACACAATCACATCAGATCTATAGCTGTTGTTCCAATTTTCTTCACAAGAACATTAGGATAAATCCTTGAGATTTTGTATTCTTCCTGTTGTCAATGTCCGTGAAGAGATTTCTTGAAAGAATCATTTAACGTAAGCTTGTCTCTTCCATAACGGCCGTAGGTCCAATTGGTAACAAAAGGCCTTTTTGTTGATGTTTTCAAAATTAAAATCAATGAAACAAAATAAAATAGCAAAACCCAACTGCGACCATACATACACATACAAATACGCACAGAAATATACATCACAAAGATAAATGCATTTATAGATTCCTTACAGACATTGCGCTCAATATATTTGGGGGAAAAATCATAATATTAATAGAGATAAAAATTATCATACTCTAATAAGTGAATATTATTTTGCCAAGTTCTTTAAATAACAAATAAAACATCGTCTAATACATAATGGGGCACCAATAATTAATTCTGGCGAATTCTCAGTCTAAGTTCGATTACGATTCTTGAAACTTTTAGGCCTACCGACAATATAAACGGATATTTACAATTGAGGAGCTTTTGCAAAAACAACCATATTTCATTTTCTTGAATTTGAGATAATCAAAGAAAAAATTTCTATCTTTCTTTTTAAATATTCAAAAATTATTACTGGGTGTTAAGTAATAGAAAAATAAACGTTGGTGAGCAATTACTTAAGTCATTTTTATAGTACATTTTTGTAGAAACACTTGAACCTAAATGTAAATTATTTGAAACTAACATACATTTTGCGAGAAACAGTTTTACCAAACTGTTTGGCATCCTTGAATGTAGATATAGCTCTAGATAACTCAAATTTACAATATTTGGTGTATGGTTGTTTGTGCCCAAAAGCTCCTCAATTTTAACTTTTATAGACTTATTCATATAAATCTAAATTACATGAACCGTTTAAAACCATTAACATTATAAAAATAAAGAAAGTCAAAGAAAACTAATAAAAAAATTATTCTTCATTTGTAAAATAAGTTTGTTGAGTATGCATATTATGATGAACATCCTACAATAACATCAATTAAATATAAAGGTTAACGAATTTATAGTAAGCTAACAAAATTAACGCAATCATGATTACTATTTAAAGGAAGATTATTACAAATGATCTTCGCAAATGAAGGAATATGACAATTTTTCATCTGAGTTAATGTTACAATTTTTTTCCATATATCACAACGCGCCGTATTTTTTAAAGGAAATCTATAGAAGTGTTTATTCTGTGAATCACTTAAAACATTCATATATTTATTCGCAGTTGGGATGGCGAGATTTAAATTTATAACGACGATTAAAACTGAAAATGTTAGTTAGATTAGAAGAAATAAACTAAAATAAAATTATTAAATTTACTTATCATAAGCCATTATATATATTTTTAAACCAGCGACTTATACTTGACAATGCAGCAATGACAGTATCTTCGAACAATATTTTTTTTCTATTTCGGTGTTCTTATGTTTCTATAAACGCACTGTTTTGTACTGCAAACACGACGTTTAGAAGATCTATAAGCGTACTATTTTTGGCGCCTTTCATGTTCTCGAGTTGGTAGTCATGCTTTCATAACTGACAGATGACAGGTAACCTCAAAATGGTAAGTTGTTGATAATATTTCAACATATTACTTTTAATTATGGATTTTTATACTTTCTTTAGGTGATAGGACTAGAAAAAAATATAATATTAATTTCACAACCAGAATCAGACCTTGAATCATAAATACAATAAACCTTGCAATACACTAATTAATCAATAGTTGACAAAATATGAAATTTCAATTGTTAGCGAGAAGCGTTACCAACATAAACATAACTAACAAAAAAATACCTAGTCATAATTTGACGTCGCAATTTAAATAAATTTAATCGTAAAAATACCTCAATAGAAAAAATAGTATAAAAAACACGTATCATAAGGCCTGTTGACGCACTCGTCCTTTGTAAAACTCGCCTAGCGGCTCGTTTTCCAAACTTGGACTCGTACGTTAACAGATTGCCTTATGATACTTGTGTTTTAATGTACTATTACTGTTGACAAATAATTTTATAAATTTTTATTTTTTATTTCATAGATTACTTAATTCATTTCAAACTATAGCAGCGACATGAACCGTTTAGTGACATCTCTGTTACATTGGGTACACTACTCTCACTGCCTACTGTTTGCTGCCAGTTTCCCAATACAAGTTGCACCGGGGTGGGAAAATCTACATTTGTATCATATTACTAGGACTCAACGACCCGAGAAAGTTAACATTTGGGCTGGCACAATAGGAACCCACATTATTGGGCCATTTTTTATTAACGGGAATATTACTGCTCAATATTTAAATATAATACTTCTGTCAAATTCATCCCCTATGTTTCATTTTAAATGAGACAGGCAAATACATTGCTGTCAATCAAATGTCAAGTCATAACCATGGATATGACAAATCCTATGTTTCATGTTAAAAAATACTCACGGTATATGTTCGACACGAATAAATAAATCAAGTATCATAGCAACAACAATATTTTATATATTGTATTGTTCAAATACTATAGTAACAGTAACTATCCTAATTATATTTCTTTCACTTCACACTTATCTGAATTACTTTTCAATTTTTAAAAACACAAATAGATGTTGCATATTTCTAAATTCAAACAATTTTAATATTGCCTATTTATACTAGTAATATTTTTATCATATTTACTTAATATAAGAACATAAAAGATTTTTTTTTTCATTTTAGCTGTGTTATGTCCTCATCAAAATTATAAGTGTTTCCCTCTTTCCTGGTTTGGAGTAAAATCAAAATTAAAAAGTATCGACTAAATTTATGAAAATTGTACAGTGAATGACGTTTTTGGAATATTATATCAAAATTCACGTGAGCCATCAAGTCAAGAAGCACCGATAATGACAATAACTGGTAAGTTGTAACAATAATTATTTATGTTTAAGACAAATTTATACAAAATTATATCTGCTAACACTTATAATCTTTTTTAAATACTTTTTAGATTTGGGCCAACCCAATATTGACTCCGAAAATTATATAATTAGACACCGATTCTCGAAATTATCCAGTAGTTTTTTTGGCGTTGACCATCAAAATTTTTGTGGGCCTCCAAATCCATGGATCATCGAAAATGACTTAAAATATATTGTCCCATAAATAAGTGGTAAGTAAAAATAATTTAAGACAAATTTAAACAAAATTATATTTTATTATTTTATATAATTTCTTGAATAAGGACTTTCCGATATTGATACATTACTCCGAACCATGACTTCCCCGGATTTGACACGAAAAGCACCGAAAATGACAAAACCTGGATTTTGAAATACTTTAAGCAAAATTGCTCAAAATAACTGGTAAGTTGTGACAATATGTACGTTTCAGATAAATTTATACTAAATTATATCTGCAAGTGTGACAGTTAATACAATTTTTTAAAATACTTTTTATATTTGCCATAAATTACCCAGTAGTTTTTTTGCGCTGTTTTTATAAAACAAATGTGGTCCTCCAATTCATGGATTACCGAATATGACACGGAATTTGTTACTTTTTTATGTACAATATGCAAGCCTGACACTTATTATAAATCTTTTAAAATATTTTTTAGATTTGGACCTACCCCATATTGACTCCGAATATTATGTAATTAGACACCGGTTCTCGAAATTATTCAGCAGTTTATTTTTGGCGCTATCAAAATTTTTGTGGCCATCCAAATCCATGGATCATCGATAATGACTTTTAAAATATAATATCCTATAAATAACTGGTAAGTAAAAATAATTTGAGATAAATTTAAACAAAATTATATTATTAAAACTCTTAAAATGATATCTTCATTAAGGACTTCCCGATAATGACACATTACCCCCAATTATGACTTCCCCGGATTTGACACGAAAAGTACCGAAAATGGCAATATCTGGATTTTGGAATAATATAAGGAAAAATTCTCAAAAATAATTGGTACGTTGTAACATTATACTAAATTATGTCTGACACTTATTACAATTCTTTTAAAATACTTTTTACATTTGGACCTACCTAAAATTGACTCCGAAAATCATATAATTAAACACACACGCTATAAATTATCCAGTAGTTTTTTTTTGCGCAGTTTTTATAAAAAAAATGTGGGCCTCCAATTTATCAATTACCGAACAGGACACACAATTTGTAACTTTTTTATGTACAATATTCTATAAATAACTGACAATTAAAAATAATTTGACAAATTTAAATAAAATTATATTAATTTAATAAAATAATTTCTAGATTCAGGACTCCCCGATAATGACTCCTTCTCCCCGAAAATTGACGTCCCCGGATATGACATGAAAACCTTGCAGAAATCTAAATTTAAAGAAGGAAATAATTTGGCGAACTCAAATTCATTGTAGTGTACATATTTGGATTCTAGAATTTATACATATATTATTATTAATATTCCTAAACTTTTTGTCAATAAATATTATTTATTTAACATTTTGTTTTAATGTGTTAGTAAAGATTGTGCGAATTTTTGGATCTGCATAGGGCCTTAGCTAAATAAAGTCTCATCGAACACTGATATTTTTCTTAGTTATTAATAATTATTTACTTCAAGTATCAATTCTGGGACTGGCGCTCAATATTGAGAATATCCAACAGATAAAGTTATGCAGTAATCTTAGTCTTTTTTGAGTTAAATGCTGGGTCCGCACTTCGTAGGGTTTACATAATATTTGCATGCTCTTGTTGCTTTAATTTGATCTAATGATTATTGTTGACACGCAGTTCCACGGAATCTTCGTTCATTCGCATTATATGGTCATACTATCATGCTTCTCGCATTTTAATTGCTATGGATTGCGCTCATCTGTGTTTCTTGCATGGTTAAATAGCGTGAGATCGAGGCACCAACGAAATATTCTCATATCTATTGCATGTAATATTTCTTTAAGTCGTCTTCTCGTTGGCCAACACTCCAAATTGTAAAGAACTACATGCCTCATTATATTCTTGTGTATTAGTATCGTTGTTATTACACTGCGTGATATGTGTCCTTGGGACTTGCAGATACACAATAGCGGAATTTTAGGGAACTAAATTAATGTCGGCCAGTAGGACATGTCAACAAATATGTATACGTCGAGATCCGAGTTATCACGCTTTGATTATACCTATAATTTCATTTGAAAATGTATGGGAAACAAGCGAATTAAAGAAACTGAATATAATGTGCATAAAAAATTGCTGTGTTCAATATTGTATGAATACAACAAAAATTCAATAAATCTCAAAACTCTAATCTGATGAATAAATATGTCTATTTGTGACATCTCACAAAGAACGATTATGATACAATTTTGCAGGTATGTAGTTTTAATGCATTCATTGACAGTATTTATAAATAAAATACATAGTTTCACAGATTTTACTAATATTTGTCCCTATAGAGTATTGCAGTTTCTAGTCAGAGTTGTTGTAAGCCGGGTTACGCCGCAAGTAATAATCTCGAATTTTTGAATTGTGTCCCTGAACGATTTGTTGGTGAAAGGTTCATCTTAACAAAATTAAAAGTCGTGTTGAATTGAACTATTCGTATTAACAGTATTTTGGGTCAGAAATCACTCATTCAACATGTAAAAAATCTGAGATATCCTACTTGAAGACAGGTGCGCTTCCATATTCGATGCTAAATCTCGTACTTGGGTATTACTTCGCCAAACATTACTCCGATTGTTCACGACCTCAAGCACATTATATGTTTTATAGTCGTGAATTCTCGGTTTTCAAGGTAATTATCTAGAAAATTTGTATTGTTAGTTGGTATATTTATAAATTGTAATATTTTTCTGTGAAATCGTATATTTGACATATACATTATGTCACAGGTTATAGATACAGGAGTCATATTACGGATATATCTTTTTGAAGCAACCCTCTTTCATCGTTATTATTTAAGGCTTCTACTAGATACTATGTCTACAGATTCTAAAAAGTCTAGATTATCTTCACGATTCATTTAACTTAATGTCTTATGTTATGGAAATGACAGTTTGGCAGTTTTTTATATAATGATCAAGTCTACCTAAAATTTAAAAAGAAAGCATCAGTCATTACCTCAAGCATTACTCAAGGTTGCTTGGAGCCACTTGGAGCTGTACTCAAGTAAACCTTCAATTGAAGCATGAGTGAAGAAACAAGTAGTGACTATAAAACGAAATCTGGTACTCAAGACATACTCAAGTATAAGTCCAGGCGAAGTATTATCTATGGATAAGGGCATTAGTATCACATGAAAACCTTATTTCGATGTGCTCTGGTTACGTTGGAATACATTCAGTAATTGTAAATAAATATATCATCGATTTATTTATTTATTTTTAGCGTATGGCATACATTCATAACAAAATTGAAATATAACTATCAAGAAATCTTAAATTGTATGCTGAGATCGCAGTTGAAATTGGCGCTCGTTGCAATGAGGTCGGTGCTACATTTGAAGAGTTGATCAAGTTGTAGAAGGCGGCTTTGAATATGATGTAGTACTGTTCCGCCAGAAGTTTCTAGTCGCTACCACTGTGTTTGAGCCATTGTGATGCATGTTATAACCAGGAGATCTCGAGGATTGTCTGGCCACCGATATTTTCTAGTTCATTTTGCGTTATCCAGGGTACACTACGAGAAGGCGATCTAGCTTTGCACCGCATATCAATGAAAGCGCCCTTACAGGGTATTAAAAAAACTTCAGCAATCTATTGATTTAACGAAGGAAGATATGAAAAATTGTAATATTAAACTGAAAAATAAAGTAAAATAAAATCGAGAAAAATTAACTAGTACGATCAAAAGTGGTACAACTTGGAAGAAGAGAATCGACAATGCAATTTATTAATATATGATGTACATAAGGTGAAACTGATATACCAAAACAAGTAAATTATTGATACTTTTCTTTCGATAACTTGTAATTTTTTATCTATATTATATGTAGTTTTAAAAAGACAGAGTTTGAGGTTTTAATTAATAACAAGGTCGAATTTCAAGAAGTTTAATGCTTTAAATACCTTGGGGCACATATTGATAAGAATGAGTTGGGAAACAGAAACAAAATAACGTTTACATCAAAGCCGAAAAATGAATGCAGCGATGAATGAAAATTAATTGTAGTCGAGATGAATTACGTGAAAAGTGCCAGAATCTCTAGATTAGAGAATAAACTAAAAAAGAAATTAGAATGACAATGAATGCTGGAGAATCAATCGTAGAAAAGATTAAAGGACGAAGTTTATTGTGGTTCGGGCATCTTTTAAGGATACCAGAGAAATAATGGCCGAAAAAGAATACAAATAAAGGCTGCCCGGGAGAAGAAAAGCAGGACGATCCTGGACGGTCATGGATATATGGCATCAAACTTGCAATGGAGGATAGAAAGCTAGAAGAATAGAGGTTTATCATAAGGAACGAGGAGTACTAACGACAAGAAGTTGTCCACAATTTACAATAGCAATGTATAGTAATAAATAATAATAATAATGTAATATTGTGCTTGTGAAATAATTATAGACTTAATGGGATATGTGACCACAATCGATTGTCAGTATGAGTAATAATATATAAATATTTTAAATTCTACAGTTTCTCATTATAATATAATAACAAAAACTAAACATTATTTTGATATAATATTAATATTTGTAATTGAATATTTTGGTGAAGAGATGTGGTGACGACAGCATGAATAGGAATTATAGTGAAAATGAATAGGAGAAGACGCTTGTCATCCACCTGAAAAATATTATAAAATAAAATATAACTTGCACAAATTATTAAGCGTTATTTATTACCACTAGTATGAAGAAACGTATATATTTAGGAAATTTACAATAATTATTGCTTAGTAGTGATGCCGCGAGACGAGAAACGACGAGAAACAGTTCACTCTCGTCTCGTCTCGAAAATTCGAGACGAGATTTGTTTTCGTCTCGTCTCGTCATATTTTTCATCCTGTATTCTCGATCTCGACTCGAGAGTCTCGAATTTCTCGAATTTATAATTAGCTGTATGGGTGTTCCATAAGTTGGCAGTTCAGAGCGTGTTTGTATGGTTGAAGGTAGCAAGAAGTGATGCTGTAATTATCTATTATTTGTATATAGATACATATAAAATAAATTCATAAAATATTACCTTTACATGTTATAAATTTTCTATACTTTCATCTATCAGGAAAATAAATTAGCATAAACTTGGACGTAATAAAGGAGTAAGTAGATACTACTAATTAAAACTTTATTTTTACTAAGTCTGGCATTTAACAGGTAGGTAAGTAAAAAAATACTGAACAAATATTACTCGCAGCAAGGGCATTTAATACTAGCGTGGAGAGTACACCACAGGGAACACTTTTGTTCCTATTCTTTATACTAAAACCCTATAAATTTAAAATGAATAAATAAATAATAAACAGGTAATGAAAATATTTGTACTGATAATTATTTTTCTTATTGTATATCTTTAATTATATACATATTTAAAAAAAATCGTGCAGTCGAGATCTCGAATACCTACTCTCGTCTCGAGCAAATCTCGAGGGCATTACTCTCGTCTCGTCTCGATTTTTCGAGACGAGATTTATGATAGTCTCGTCTCGAAATTTCTCGATTTTCGAGACGAGATCTCGAAAACGCGAGATCCCACGGCATCACTATTGCTTAGTCAATCCTTATAGCTTACGTAACAAAATTATTTGAATTAATTGAAATTGATTTTTGTACCATACGTTGGCACTACTGAAAATGACATTATTTTAAATAATTTTATATTCCGTGAAGGAATAATGATTGACTTAGAAACAGTTTGAAATTGCAGTAACATACAGGGTGAAACAGAAATAAGTACATTAAATTTAACCGGTGATAGAACTCGTTGAAAGCAACAATATTTCTGAATAACTTTTTTCGAAATCTCATTTTTTTGCATTTTTACACCCCCTTCCCCCCATAAATTAACGAGTCGTTCAGATATTTTCATAATAATGTGATCCGGTAGCAATAACAATAAAACAATTGTTTTTGGCAAATGTGAGCTGTCAACTTTTTCAAATAAATTTTGACACATATCGATTAATAATTATTATAAAAATTATAATCAGTAAAGATGCCTGACTTTACGAATAGTGAGTATACCGACATTGTGCTGTCCCATGGTAAAGCTCAGAGAAACGCTGCCAAAGCCCAGCAAGAATATTTGGACCGTTTTCCGAATCGTCATCTTTCAAACGTTCGCACCTTTTTACATGTATGTAAATAAAATAAGTGTTGATTCTCAGCCAGGTGTTAATACTCGAAGAATAGCACTACAACACAAAATGTCACATATGACAATTTGGAAGGTATTAAAAGAACAAGAGTTACATCATTTCGTTGACGCCTTTAGAGTCTATTGACAATGACGGCGGCCATTTTGAACATTTATTGTATTCTTTTAAGCCTGCGTCACTTTTAATTATGCTTATGCGTTTTCTTGTTCCGTCAATTGTAGAATTGTTCATGGTCGACTGGATCCTATAAATGTTCTACAATTTTTAGATTGTCCAACCTGTTGTAACATAAAAATTTGGCGTATGATTTTTTTGTTACCTTAGCGAGGTATTTTACTCTATCTCGTATCTATCCCGATTTGTGTATAGTTTCACGATCTGTGGTATCGGTCAATCAATTCACCAATTTCTAACCTTTCGTTTGTGTTGACAAATTCATTTAACCTTTCATTGTATTCAGTCGCAGTTACAACGGAAACAATAAGCACATAATGATATATGTAACAAAACTTTGAAGAATTGTAACTCAATATCTAGAAGGTTTACAAGAAAAAAATATTAAGAAATATTGTTGCACTCGACGAGTTCTTCACTGGTTAAATTTAATTTACTTATTTCTGTTACATTCTGTATACGTTTCTTAATACAAGTATATTTTTCCTTCTTTTTTTAAATACACCTAATAATTTCTACAAATTATACGTATTTCATTTTATAAGGTTTTTGTCTGGTTGATGACGTGCGTCTTTTGCCTATACATTTATACTATAAGTATATTTATACCGTATTATGACTTTTTCTACCATGCTCCGTCCATGCTGAAAGTCATTGTAAGTAGTCTTTCTCCAAATTTTAATATATATTTTGCGTAACCTAAAAATAAATAATCAATTTACAAAATATGGGCATTTTTTTTGTCTAGTATTATACGTAAAAATAAAAATTCAGTTACATATCTCATTATGAAACTACAAGATTGAACTTTGAGTTTATTCAATGAAACAAATTAATTGCACTTGCCACAAAGTGCAGTGCGCCGTGGTAGTCATCTATTGTGTACGCATAAATATAAGCCAATTAGTTTCTTTAATTAAATCTATATTCAGAAACTCCTGTCACAAAACAATTTATTAACCCTTAAATTCCAGTGCCTTCAAATCAAAGTTGTTTCCCAATAGGGATCCTGAATGGACCTCATATTTTCAATAGACAAATTAATAATGTATTTAAATATATTGTCAAAGGAATACAAACTACAATAAGATGTAAAGTAATAAAGCTGTAAATATGTTAATAATAATAGAAAATATACGTATGTAAAGAAAGTATTATCTTTATTCGATAATCTAATCGTTACAATAGTAAAATAAACACATGGACAATTATGATGTAAATATATTGTAAATATACCTCGGAACAGCTGATCAACAATGGTCGAGGCTAACATGGCGGATAACTTGATAAATATTGAAGTTTACTTGATCCGCCACACGTATAAAAGAATTCTAACAAAAATAAAATAAAAAATCTATTGTGGCCAGCACAATACCTTCCGTCATTCTCTTGTATAATGTATAAATTCCATAATTTTTCTTACAAAAGATTCTAAATTTCCAGTAAAATTATTTCATAAACAAACTATTCAAATTGCACTTGACACTGGCATCTTCTTCTTCATTAGCTTTTCCCATTCGTTAGGGGTCGCTATTTTTGCATGTCGTTCTCATTCAGTTCCTTTTCTCTCAAATGTTCCGCAATACAGTCCTTCCATCTTATCTTTGGCCTTCCTCTGTTTCTTTAACGTCGTATTACTCCTCATGACATGTTCAAAACAATGTAATCGTCTTTCTTGTATCTTTCTAAAAACTTGTAACACTAGAGTTATTTTCTTACCGTATCTTTCCGTGTATTCCCCAATATCTACTTCAACATCCTCATATCTGCCACATTAATTTACTTTTTATTGATACTGACATCTGTCAATTTGAATTATATAAATATATTACTAGTTCCCAAGTTTGGCATAGCTGGCTGAATTATAAAATTTAATTTTTTTAAAATTCTTTAACTCTGTATCTATTGAATATGAAGTATAAATTGTAATCAAATCGTATAGAGAATAATATATTCTTTAAGTTATAATAACGTTAAATGTCAATAAATCAAACTTAACTGTTAAATTTTTAAATGAGACTACTTCCGGTTTCCAATTATAACCAAAATCTAATCAGTTGTTCTTCTGGATGTAAACTTGAGGAATACGAAAAAATTATAATTTTTGGAATCGTGGTATTGAAGTTATGGAATCCGGAACTTTTGTCACATACACACACACAGACACACAGACACACAAACACACAGACACACATACATACAGACATCATCGTAAAAATGGTAAAATCGTATTATATGGACCCTAAAACATGCTTATTCAGTAAAAACTCATCATTGAATTTTTTGACCAAAGACAATACCTTCCTTACCTAAAGGTGACGGAAGGTAAAAAGAAGTACCCATATAATCTAAAAAGGTTAACTGACGCATACATAAAATCAAGGCAGCCAACTTTATAAATTACACAAATGCAACAAAGAAAATAATGGTGGAGTCCACAATATTCCCCCAACCGGAATTTAAAGGTTAAATATTTATCTACGTAACATATTTTACAAGTAATTTATTAAATAAATAATATATGTTTGCCATAAATTTATAGTGTTCTACAACTTCGGATAAATTTTTTAAAGGCTTATAGTACTAATCAAAATAAGTAACAGAACTTAATCGATGTAGGTCTTATCTTCAACTGTTTCCGAGAAAGTCCATTAAAATCGAAGAATTTATGTATAATTTTTTTTTGAACATAATGAAGTCATTACGAAACCCAATTGTGTGTCGAAAGAGCCTTCATTTCGATCCACAATTTTTTGTTTTAAAAGGTTGGTACTAGATGACATGTAGGTACTTATGTTCACAAATCAGAATTGACCATGAACATTCAAATCAATCCTATGCTACCAACTACAATATTACATTCAAATTTCCCTAAAAAAAACTCGGTTTAACCACTAGTGTAACATAACAGTTTTTAAAAATATTTACTATATAAAAGACACACTTATCATTTAGAAAGTTCGCCAGAGCTCGTTTTATAAATTTTGACGCATGCCGAAAAACATGTCTTATAAAACTCGTTCTTTAATATACCATTATATTTAAAACACACTTAAAGTGGTGAATCTAAATCAATTTAATATAAAAGATAGGTAACGAGCAAGATTTGAAGTTTCTGTAGTTTTATATATAAAAAGGTTCGCTTCAGTATATTACAGATCAATGGTATGAATTATGTGTTATTACAAAAAATACACGTCAATTTTAATAGAGCTTAACAATGTCAAAAAGATAATCGACCTAAAATAATTTTCAATAAAAGTCTACAGGTACTTATAATAATGATAAATGATACATTTCATAATTCCTAAGTGCTTAAATAGTTTTATCAGTAATTGATTCGTACAGAGGGAGTAAATTAATAAAAATAAAACGAATGACAAGATTAATGACAAAAATAAATTTCCAAGTTAATAATCTAGTGGAAAAGTCAAGTTGCCAATGGCAGTCATAAATCCCAAAGCACCTAACCTACGCCTAATGACAAACAATCACAAAAAATAAATGATACAAACAATAGCCTCAGGATGGGAATTTTTCTCTCGAGACGAGGACATTACGGCTGCTCAAAATCAGCCAAGCTTACAATGCTTAGTTTACAAGATGAACAAAGAATTGTCCAAGAAGTTCAACAAAAAAACAGGTGAAGAATGAATAGAATTAAATATTACCAATGAGAAAAAATACCGATTAAATTAATATCTGCGATTCATAATACAAGTATAAGAGATAAATTCAGCAGTATTCATACGTAGAGAGACCTATTTTATTTCATATATCTGAGAATATATACATATAAATAAGTAAAAACATGTATTCACAATAAGTATAGTAATATATCGATTCCTATCCTTTTAGAGGTTGGGAAATACGTCATTCATAACTGCAATGATACTCTTTTGGGTGGGAAATAACAGATTTCACTTCCACCCCACGGATTGGAAATGTTTATGTAGGAGTTGTCTAGTAACATAGATCCCTATAATAAATTTTAATAGAGCTGTCAAAAAATATTAATAAAATTAAAGGTTATAATTTTGTTGATGAAAGACTCCAGGTCAGAATTCATATTAATATCGTAGATAGGTTTGGTGAAAAAGAAGAACTCTGAAGATTTATAAAATATGTTTTATTTTATAAAATGGTTGCTTTGTTGCTATCGATTTCGTCGATTAGACATCTTCAGGCCTACAGCTGAAATGACATATATATATATATATATATATAAAAAATGTAACATGTGTATAAAATGAAGCATGTATCAAAAAATTTAATAACAGTGAAAATTAAAAAAATAATATAGAACTAAAACGTAGCATTGAAATATTTTACATTCTAGGATTGTAAAGATTTTTAAAGATTTTTTGAGATTTGATCAATTTTTAGGTTAAGTGAACGTGACAATCATAAATTGTAATTAGTTTAAATAATTGTAGAAAAAACAACAAAAACAAATAAGAATATAACTCACCGTCAGGAAGTATTATTTAGATGAACTAGACATCGTCAAATATTGTTAAACTTTTTTAAATTTACTTTAAATTTAAAAAAGTTTAACAATATTTGACGATGTCTAGTTCATCTAAATAATACTTCCTGACGGTGAGTTATATTCTTATTTGTTTTTGTTGTTTTTTCTACAATTATTTAAACTAATTACAATTTATGATTGTCACGTTCACTTAACCTAAAAATTGATCAAATCTCAAAAAATCTTTAAAAATCTTTACAATCCTAGAATGTAAAATATTTCAATGCTACGTTTTAGTTCTATATTCATTTTTTAATTTTCACTGTTATTAAATTTTTTGATACATGCTTCATTTTATACACATGTTACATTTTTTATATATATATATATATATATATGTCATTTCAGCTGTAGGCCTGAAGATGTCTAATCAACGAAATCGATAGCCACAAAGCAACCATTTTATAAAATAAAACATATTTTATAAATCTTCAGAGTTCTTCTTTTTCACCAAACCTATCTACGATAATGGTTATAACTCAATGATTTACTCTGAAAATTGATTTAAAAAGAGGATCATTGTGAATGAAATAGTATACATACCTCGGTGTATCTTACATATATATATATATATATATATATATATATATATATATATATATATATATATATATATATATATAAGCTCTTGGCTGTAAAGAAACATATCCTACCTCGGATGTAATATACTATTATCATGGCTTTCACCCATTGTTGAAAGAACACCACTATTTTATTTCGTTAATAACAATTTTTTGTTTGTTTTTACATAGTAACAGCTCAATAAATGCATAGAAACTGTTCAATGAATGCATGACAACATGATTTAGTGGCCACTTTCAAAAATGGCATTAAAAATAATCACTAAATTAATATTAATTCTAAAATCGGCAAAAAAATAATGTTTTTAACACGGCACCAAACACAGATTTATAGCTCCGGCAGCCTCTGCTGTAAATCTGGTATTTTAGTGCCTAGTTAAACAAATAAATATTTACTCAATTATTTACAATATTAAAATAGACTGTACACTTTTGACAATTTTCTTTCTTTCTTAAGCGATAATGTATCACTTTACAAAAATATCTATACAATATCTAGTATTTTTAGAATATTTGTCCTTGCAATTTGTGTTTGAGTCTGTGGCACCTGTATGTAATGTTGTACACGGCACGGCGTGTGGATGTGGACACGCATTTAATTTCAATAACACTGCACTTGCTCATGTAATGTCATTCCACAACAAGACTAGCAAGGTGAAATTAAACCAAAGCTGCTCGCTGCAATGTAGCTGACTTTATAACGCATGGATGAATTTTATTAGCTAACGTTTAATTACAACTAGTTCGAAATTAGCTACGTTAGAATATATTGCAGTTAGAATTAAAAATAATGGAGGAAGAATCGAACAATATTATATAAATTAGTACATACTAAATATATACGATATTAAAAGAAAATTATTCTAAAAGAGTCCTTCCAACAACCAAACATACACACGCACACACACATTCACACACACAAGTCCATCCACACATCCATCCACACACACACACATCATCGTAAAAATGTTAAAATGGGATTCTAGGGACATTAAAACGTGCTTATTCACTGAAATCTGGATATTCTTACGTGACAGTTCCCGCTGATGTGCACAGAGAGAGAAAGTATTCGTGGGGGAAAGAGATAGATAGTACGCGCGAGAAATACACTCCGATATATGTTATTATAAAAATAAAATCATTTACACATATAAATACAAACTTATCAGCACGCAATTTACTACATATTGGTGTAGAATTTGACAAATATTATTTGTCTGAGATAAGGTAACTTTTAAATGCTTTCATAGTTTACGCCCCAGTTTGTACTTTCCGATCTTAACTGCAGCAGAGTTAGCAAAGAATGAGCTCCGTTCCATATTTCGCCCCTCCCCCCCCCTCCTAGACAAAGAACCATTGCGCATCTTAACCCAACTGTCAGGTAACAGTAGACGGACTGGACTTCTCTTAGCGAGAGGTAATAAATTGGGCTAGTTAGGTTCAAAAATGTGCCGTAGTTTACCGAAGTGGTCTCAAGATTTCATTGGTGGTAAAGTAAATAAAATTGTATCTCTGGAAATACTAAAAATTATATCCATATTAATTATTTCTTTTTGATTTTTCTGTTGGAGTTAATTCATAATGTTTATAACAATCTGTTTCCTGTATGTAAGTCAAATTTAAATTTTTTAAGTATGGTCGTTGAGTATACAGAAAAATTCTTTCTAGTTACCAATTTGTGAACATTAAAATTATTCTGCGTAAAATCAGAATTTTCCCAATTTAATGATATGCAATCGAAAGAAAAAATATTGTCATTAATTAATTACAATTTTCAAAAAATGTCTGCGTTATTAATCAGCGCCCTTATTAACACACTTGATGGTTAAATAACTAATAATTTCACATTTTCAATAAATTACTTTATAAATAAATAATCATTAATTTGATTTAATAATTACAACCTACTCAACGCTAAAATTGCTATGCAACAAATTTTTTAAAAAGACGTTACGCGTTCTCTTATTAATTCCCATTCTAAATAATACAGATTTCAGATGTTAATATCATAATTTAATTTCGTACCTATTTCAGCACGTTTGAATTCAATTTACCTCTCTTAGGTGACATTTCCCTCCTTGGCTTAATTTCTAAAATACATTGCAACTTATTCAATTTAATTCCAGGTAGATTCATGTCGTAGTGACATAGCCGGTAATAAGATAGTTTTCCTTTGTTACCTACAAGAATGAAACCAAATCCACAGCCCGCTATGTCTACGGATTCAGATGTTTTTCTGCTTTGAATTTGATAGTCTTTTGTTACCATGGTTTTATTTTACCTCACGATTTTGTTTCAGAATGAAAGTATTTGAATGAGAATGAATTTTTTACAGCAACAAAAACAAAAGATTTATTCTTATATTTCAATTTATTAAGAAGAGAAAAACAAAATGTATAATACGAATTGGGAAGGAATGAAATCAAATATTCCATTATACAGAACCTTGAATGATGGTAATACTCTTGCTACATAAAATCGTTCCGTTTTATAGAAATAATAATAACACCGTCAGTGTAAGTGTAAATACCTAGATATTTGGACGAGCTAAACCATCTGGGAGCAACGAGTGATACTCTTATTGGATATTTTTTTTATATCCATAACAGTTGGGTAGTTGTAATAGTTATAAACAATTAATAACAATGTACCATATTCAAAATTCTTGTATAGTAAATCTCAATTTCTTTCAAATATTAGAAAGAAATAGTCCTCCAAGAATAAGACATACTATTGTTTATAAAATTATATTATGTTTCATACCAAAAATGAATATGTATTGTATGCAAATATTTGAATAAATTTTATGCGCACATAAGTTGAATTGTGTAATATGTATTTTTCAATTAGGAGTATAGAATTATTTAATACTCCGTGTATATATGATGTTCGTTATTAAAAACTCGTCTTTGTATTTATTTATATGTGTATACCTACATTATTAAATTAAAATTCAGAAAAAAAGTAATTTCATTTTCAGAAATAATAAAATCGTTTTTGAAAAAAGTGACATCAATTTCAGTACAAGTAAATTCAGTTTCGATATTCACTCTTTTTACCTTCCGTCACCTTTAGGTAAGGATGATGAGTTTTTAGTGAATAAGTACGTTGTAGGGTCCATATAATACGATTTTACCATTTTTACGATGATGTCTGTATGTATGTATGTATGTATGCATGTGTGTGTGTGTGTGTGTGTGTGTGTGTGTGTGTCTGTGCGTGTGCGTGTATGACAAAAGTTCCGTAACGCATAACTTCAATACCACGATTCCAAAAGTTATAATTTTTTCATATTTCTCAAGTTTACATCAAGAAGAACAAGTGATTAGATTTTGGTTATAAATTGTTAACCGAAAGTACCCTTATTTGAAGATTTTAACAGTCTTTCTTGAAAAAACGCAGTTAAATATCATTTATTGACATTTAACGTTATTATAACTTGAAGAATATATTATTCTCTATACGATTTGATTGCATTTTATACTTCATATTCAATAGATATAGAGTTAAAGAATTATGAAGATATTAAATTTTATAAATTAGCCAGATATACGAACCATGGAAATTGCTAATATATTCAGATAATACAAATTGACAGATGTCAGTATCAATAGGTGCATTCAATGAAGTAAGCAGTTCAATCAAATGCTAGGTAAGCAAACGAGACTTGTTGCTTTACACTGAAAGATTTGCTAGCTATATGACGAACAAATATTCACAAATGTCATCGAGAAAGTTATACAGTTATCAAATATAACATGTGTATCTCTCATATCCTTTTCATTGGTCTAGAAAGTTATACAAAATGAATTTATAGATAGGTACAGTTATTTGCAGATATTGGAATTAATTCTGAACATTTTTTTAGGTCTAAGAAAATATTTCAAATTTAACAATGTTATGAGCATTGTTTTGAAAGCCTTTTTGACATGTAATTGACATAAACACACCATAAAATGAGTAGAAGTTAAATTCATGTATGTATAATTTCCAAGTTAGCAAGACAAGCGAGAAATTTGGCGCTTGGTGTGCTCGCGAGCAAATCAAACAAATGCTAGGCTAAGAAAGTCGTTCAACAAATTTTACTTCCGATTGCTTGTTTTCCTGGGGCTTATTGAACGCACCTAATTAAAGTAAATGAATGTGGATGAGGATGTGGAGATAGATTTTGGGGAAGACACGGAAAGATACGGTAAGGAATGAAAGAATAAGGGAAATAACTCTAGTGTTAGAAGTTTCTAGAAAGATACAAGAGAGACGATTACATTGGTTTGAACATGTCATGAGAAGAGATGGAGAATATATTGGAAAATGAGTGAATAGCTTAGAAATAAAAGGATGAAGAAACAGAGGAAGACCAAAGATAAGTTGGAAGGACTGTATTGCGGAAGACTTGAGCGAAAAGGAACTGAATAAGAACGACACGCAATACAGAAATGAATGGAAGGAGAAAATGAACAAATAGCGACCCGTAGCGAATGTGAAAAGCTAAAGAAGAAGAAGAAGATGTCAGTGTCAAGTGCAATTTGCATAGTTTGTTTATGAAATAATTTTACTGTAAATTTAGAATCTTTTGCAAGAAAATTTATGTATGGAATTTATACATAATACATGGGATTGGCGGAAGGTATTGTGCTGGCCACATCAGATTTTTTTAAGTTAATGAAATGCGTGACACGTTGAGTGTATATAATCTTTTATATAAAAAATACATCCTGAAATACATTTTTTGACACTGAATTGAGCATATCTGAAATTGAAATGGTACAGAGCGAAAAGAGACGCATTGTCGCAGTCGAAAGCGATAATGGCACTTGGCCGGTGACAAAACACTATTTTTCTACGTCCGTTTAATAATATCCAGAAAGATTATACGTTAAAAACCCTTTGCCTCAAAGCTTAATTTTCATTTTTCAGTTAGCTGCGTTAGACAGTTTTCAATTTATTTATTTTTATTCTCTATCAGAAAAAAATACTTTCAGATTTAAAGCTAAAAAAACTATAAATCGTTCGGTGCACTGTAAACTTTCTAAACTGACAGCTTGAAAAAAAAAAGAATTGTGACCCCCTAGTCGACGTCATATATATATATATATATATATATATATATATATATATATATATATATATATATATATATATATATATATATATTTGGGCTTAATGAATAACAATTACGATTTTATATAGAATGCTTTGATGAAGTTTTATAAAAATTTAAAAATTGTTGTGGACTTTATTGTTAATGTTAATTATGCCGATAAATCATACTAAGAGGAGTGTGGAGGCATAATGCAGAAAGACGGACTCTGAACTAAGTATGACGAGTGTAATGTGGAGAAGAAAAGAGACAGACTTACCTGTAATTTCAAATGTATATGTTTACTGAAAGATAAGATGAATCTCTATAGATTATATGCTTGTTGTGTGGGATATTCGATTTCTTTCTTAATTTAAACTCCTCTCACAGTCACAATTTTTTCCACTTTCTGTTCGAAAAACGTAAAAGAGTTTAATACACTTTTTAACCTATGCACGATATTGAAAAAAGGAAAGCTAAATAAGATCTCATATTCCGGAATAAAATTCCCATTTCCTGGTTGCAATATCGGAACTTTTAAAAGCCGATAGTTGTGAAAGCTTACAAACACATGCGCACGTGCTCGGGGGTAAAAAGCTCTGGTTTGCTGGAAATTACACTTCTTTGAGATGGAAATTCCTCCTTCCATATGTGCGCCACTGGAGGGCGTCTGGGTCAGCAGCACAAAAACTACCTGCTAGCTAGCCATTCAAACCAGGAAAAATTTGTTCAAATTAATTTTACGGAAGGAACTAGGCCACGAAAATAGAGAAGGTAAGGTTACCTACATAATTGAAATGGAAGATATTTTACTTTTTATTTTATTTTTAGCAAAAACAGAAGGATATTTTTGAAGGACGACTGATCAAGCACATTCAATATAATATCAAAATTCTTGTATTTGTAACAAGTAATTAATACGACAATTTTCTTAAATACAATTAACCTGCAATGGTAAGTAAAAAAAACCTTTTGTTAATTTTATTTAAACTACATGCAGAGCCATCTATCAGAGAAAGCCGTAAAGCACTAGCAGCTATTGATAAAAAATTACGACAACGAACTCTCGGTTAGAATTACAAAAACAATCGCTTTATTTCAAGATATTAGCATCTGATTCAACCTCTCGGTCATTTTTCAAAAACTGGCCAAGCCCAGTTAGTAACCACAGACGTTCGCTCTTATTGGAGCTCATCAGTGTGGTGTAACTGCCGTCATGAGATACTATATCATACATGGTATATGACTTAAAAGGTAACTAACCTAACCTAACCATCTACCAGAGAACACCGTAAAGCTCTGGCAGCTATTGAAATAAAAAATTCTAAAAATTTAACCTTTTCTAACATCTTGTCAATATAACAGATAGCATTTGAATTTTCCTTTAAGTTTTGACACATTTAATTTTGACACAAGTTTAATACAAAATTTATTAAATTATACACATTTATTAATATTAAAAACATTTTCACAATGTAAAAGGAATGTTTTTGCTCGTTTTGTGTTTAATTTTGGAAGTATGTGCGAGACTATACTCCGTTCCACTTAACCAATTCAGTAAATGGCGCTTATATCAGCGCCAGGGTTAAACCGACGAAATTAAAAAACGGCAGTATTCAACTGCTGTCATCTGACAGCTGCTTAAAATATTAAAAAGGTATCATTATGCCATTGAAAGTTTCTATATTCTAGTTAATAAGTATGAAATATAAAAAATATTACAAAGTTACGTCTAGTTTCACTAGTTTGTTTCACGGAGAAATTCGCAATTTGGTTTTTGCAGTTTGCACTTGTATTATACGAAATATCAAGTATTATCTACCTGATTTTCAAAGTGGATAAAGATGATACATGGCATTTCATTGCGTAAACTTGGCTCCAATTTCAGCCAATCAGAGAGTTCAAAACTATCCCCTATTCTTTATAATACTGAATTGGTAAGGTGTTACATGATATAGTACTTCAAGGCGCCAGTTATTTTCTCCTTTCACTAGTAAAAATGGTTTTACCTGGCATGTGATGTAAAATACTATAACTTTTCTACAAAAAAATCGATCAGAATATTTTTTTCGTCATTATCTAGTAGTAATCTATGAGAATTCCTCATAAAACAAAAGTACATCTAAAATGGACTTCCAAAGGCGCACCAGAAGTCCCAATTAATCGAATCATATTTCGTTTTCCGGGATGCCAATGGTTGCCTTCAAAATCCGGGCACCTCTATAATACAGAAATCAGGGGATATAATTTGGTGCAGCTCTGGCTTGTTTCTGCAGTTCGAAATTTAAAAAATGCAGCTCTAAATTCAAATTTTGCAGTTGATTTCAGTTCTATAGGTATTATTTATTATTCAAATGTGTACATGAAATAAAAATTAGAAAATATCGTCGGCAATAACACAAATTGATGTAACTCATTTTTGATGGTTTCGTAGGAGACCGATTTAAAGTTTTTCACAAAATTTGATTGAGCGTAGATATCATATAACACTAATAACGTATGCCGAAAGGTTGTAAAAAAATTAATTGAACACAACTTTTATTAGAAGTATTTTTTCCAAAATAATCCACAAACGATTGAGGGATAAAATACTGTTAGTCAATTGCTTGCTAATCACCCTTAGGAATAATAGTAGCTATATATTTCTAACACAACGACGTTGATAAAGGTGAGGCTGTGGCTGATAGTGGTCACAAAGAGTAACTGGTTGACACAGGTTACCCACGCGACTAATGATTTACGCAAAATAACGTTTATTTTTACCTCTCGCTAAGAGAGGTATTGCATTCATGCTAAAAATCGCATATCCAGATTTTATTGAATAAGCACGTTTTCAGGTCCCTACAATCCGATTTTAACATTTTTACGATGATGTCTGTGTGTGTGTGTGTGTGGATGTGTGTGTGTGTGTATGTGTGTGTGTGTGGGATGTTGGAAGGACGGTTACTCAAAAACTATAAGACTTAAAATTTGTTTAACAACGTATTTCCCAATCGGACATTCATGGGAAGATCTGAAAAGGTTTTGGTAATAATTGGACAACCGGAAGTAGAAGATTCTTGAAAAAAAATCTTCTAAATATTATTTTTTGAAAATTTTTCGTGGTAATATTAAAGAAAATTAAATTCTCTATCTGATACATTTAAATATTTTATTATATATTCCATAGATTTAGAGATAAAAGAAGTATAATATATAAAATAATCTGTTGTAATAAATTTGACAGCCGAAAGAATGCCATGAAAAATAGTTGATAATTTAAATTATTTGTAACTGACAGATAAATGTCAGTGTCAGAAATAATGAGTAATGAATTAAAAATGTACTTGGAGAATCCCTTAGTTCTTGATCTGTGACTATTATGGAGATGACAAGTCTAGGTTGAAGGACTTAAATTTGTTTCAAACATTATGGGACAATGTACACCAGTACTGTAGACTAGAGTAACTTTGAATTGCGAAAAAGCTATCAAATTCTTCTCAAGTAAGTTGTAAATATTGACAAAATCGGAGTGCAATCTATCCGTCACTTTATTAAAGGGAATTAAGGTTATTTAGATATAACAAGTATGAAAAAATAAAATGTAAAAGAAGATATAATATAAGAATAGATGCACAATCCAGATATATACATTTTAGACCGCCCAAAATTAATGTTTTTACTAGAAGAATATGAAGAGAAAGTAAACAAAGTTGTTCGAATTGAAAATTGCTGTTACCAGCCTAATATTTATATATGGTAAACTCTACTTTGTAATTTATTGTAACATAATTTATGGTAAAATATTTTCATGTTGAGACATGCTATTATTGAATAATAAAGAAGTTTATACGTCAGATTTATATGAATATATTATTTGTATTTATAAAAATAATCTTTGCTTTATGCATACAGCCAGGTAAAATATACGGCGAGAGGTTATGTGCTGGCCACATCAGATTTTTTTATTATCACCTTTTACATTGGTAAATACCTTTTTGAGTTTTTAATCATATTTGGATTAACATGTTTTACTTTGTAGAAAATATGTCTGCACTCAAGTCAAGAAAGAATGAAGTATAAAAATATATAAATATATCATCACGGCATATTACCCATAGTATGTCAAGCTGATTTGTACTCTAATTCGGTAATGATGATGACATATTTGTACCGTGTGGGCGTCATCTCTTCGATTAATTATTGCTGGCGTGGAGAATACACCACAGGAGTCACTTTTGTGCCATTTAAAATTCAAAATATTCATTTTGGCATTAGTCAGGATTGAACCCAGTTCCCCAGATTCGCAACCAGACACTCAAGCACATGCCCACAAGACCCCAAAGAATGAATATAGTAAATATCCTAATATGTGGGAAGTTTATAATAGTGTTTAAGTTTCATTTAATATATTTATATTTTGAATATATACTTAACCCGTTGTTATAAATAACTACTGAGTTACAGAATAGGGCATAATTTTTTTGCAAAAGATCCTATATTTCCAGTAAAGTTATTTCATAAACAAACTATGCAAATTGCACTTGACACTGACATCTTCTTCTTCTTTAGTTTTCCCATTCGTTAGGGGGTCGCTATTTTTTATTTTCTTCTTCCACAAATTTTTGTTTTGCGTGTCGTCCTCATTCAGTTCCTTTTCTCTCAAGTCTTCTGCAATACAGTCTTTCATCTTATATTTGGTCTTCCTATGTTTCTTCCACCTTTTATTAATTTATTCATCTCTCCTCATGACATGTTCAAACCAATGTAATCGTCTCTATTATATCTAAAAACTTCTAACACTAGAATTACTTCCCTTATTTTTTCATTCAATTACTTGCTTTTTATTGATACTGACATCTGTCAATTTGAATTACCTGAATATATTAGCAGTTTCCATGGTTATGTTAGCATAGCTGGCTGAATTATGAAATTTATACGAATTTTTTATCTTTATTATTCTTTAACTCTATATCTGTTGAATATAAAATATAAAATGCAATCAAATCGTATAGAGAATAATATATTCTTCAAGTTATAATAATATTTAACTGAGTTTTTCAAGAAAAACTGTTAAAATCTTCAAATGAGGGTACTTCCGGTTGACCAATTATAACCAAAATCTAAACATGTCTGCATATGGTTGTAAGGAAGAGGAATACGCAAGAATTGTAATTTTTGGAATTCTAGTATTGTAGATATCGTGCACGAAAAAGCGGTCACATACACACACACACACATACACACACACACACGCACATACGAACACACACACACATACAGACATCATCGTAAAAATAGTAAAATCGTATTGTAAAGACCCCAAAACGTGCTTATTCAATGAAATCTCACCACCGAATTTTTTGACCAAAGACAATACCTTCCTTACCTATAGGTGACGGAAGGTAAAAATCTGTTGTGGCCAGCACAATACCTCTCGCCATTTTCATTTTATGTTGCATAGGGCGCGAGCAGTTATGTGATTTTGTTGGCCTTGGCAAGCAGATATTGGTGCCCGTGTCAGAATTACAGCTAGTAATGTACATAGGTGTCAAGTATCATAAGTTTTCATTCAAAACATTATGACTTTCCAAATCCATTTGGATTATTTTCCTCGACAAGTATATTCCATATTAAGGATGATAAATAAACATCAGATTATTTTGAAAAATTATGACATATGACTATTGTGACATCTATGTAAATAACCACTAGCCGTCATTCTGACACGGATCCTCATATCTGCCTCCCAAGGCCAACAAAGTCACACGACTGCATAAATAATTGAAATTGTATTTCTTCTTTCGTTCTATGAGAAATTTTGTCCTACTATTCTAATATGTTCAAAATTCTTCAAATTCATTGACGGTATTACCGGTATTTCTTAAGGATATATGTAATATTACCATACCTATAATTTAAATACATATTTAATTAATATTACAATAATATATTAAATATACTCGTACCTACCAGAAAAATCTTCCAGTAATGTTATTAAAACTGCTTTTTTTGACACTAACATTTTGCATTTATCTGTCAATTAAAAACATTTAAATATCTCAACTGTTTTTTAGGGCAACGAGATTTATTACAACAGATTATTCTATATTATTTATATCCTATATCTCCAAACCTATACGAGATATAATAAAAAAATTAAATGTGTCAGATTGAGAATTTAATTATCTTTATTATTTGTAGTAATAAATTTTCAAAATAAAATATTTGGAATTTTTTTTAGGAACTACCACTTCCGGTTGTCCAATTGTTACCAGAACCTATTCAACTCTTCCCATTACTGTTAGATTGAGGAATCCGTAGTTACACAGGTCTTTAGTCTTATAGAATTTGAGAAATCGTGTCTCCACACACACACACACACACACACACACACACACACACACACACACACACACACACACACACAGACATCATCGTAAAAATGTTATAATCAGATTCTAGGGACCTTAAAACGTGCTTATTCAGTAAAATCTGGATATGAGATTTTTAGCATGAATCCAATACCTATCTAGCGAGAGGTAAAAATAAATGGTATATACAGTGCATTCAAAAAAATTCCTAACTCGGAATAGGCTATGAACAAAGAAACGTATGTCAATTTAAAGCATTTAATTAAATGTCAATTTGACACGAGACGTCAAAAATGTTATCAAAGAAATCAAATCTTGTCTTCTTGAATTTTATTTTGGAAATGGAAATAAATTAGAAAACGACGAATGGCAATACACTACTGCATCCTTCTTTATTATTTTTTCTCCTTAAAATTACATTTCAAGATCAATTTTGAATTTTCATTTGAATAATGATCAGACATACGCTTCTCTGTTTCTTACCCTACTCCGACTTAATTTTTTCTTTATCACACTGTACTACATTATATATTGATCAAAGTTAGACATTTATTTTAAATTTCGTAAAATTACAGGCATGGTTTTTACAGTTTAAATTTTTAGTGCCACTAGTTGACACGAATTTTATTTTTTTAATAAAAATAATTTAATTGTTAATCTACATTAGTTGAGCGAATAAATAATTCATCATTATTTTTATTTAAATTTCGTGTCGACCAGTGAAACTTCAGATCGACTCGTAACAGACAAGTTCGAGCTAATATTAAGACCGGTGTTTGATATTTAATATTGCTGTCTTTTGTCAGTGTATTTGTTACCTACAAATGGGAATGTATTACATTCGTACTAAGTGCAGTTCTCGTCAAAAACTTTTGTTGGGAGAGTTATAATAGTGTATATTTGTTTCTTTTAGTGTCAAAATAACTTTCGTCATATGAATTTTTAATATGTGATAGTTTTTAGTGGACTAAATAGTGAAATAACTGAAATTTTGTTCCAATAAACGTTCTTAGAAGCAGTAGTAGCTGATTTCCTGCGATCTGCGATGTCTGTGTTGGCCAAATTGGACTGATAGTAGGCGAGGTTGGTCCAAAATTTATCTCATTTTATTTTATAATTCTTCTACATCTAATTAATATTAGTTAGTTTGTGAATAATAACATATTGTCTCACCGAGAATAGATAATAAGTAGAACAATTTGACAAAACTTACCAACTTTATTTGTCTCAAATAATTTGATGTTTAAAAATAAAAAAACTAATCAATTGGTAGGTTGTGCGTCATGCATTGTCATAATCGTCGTTGATAGAAGTCAAGTCGTTTATTTACATTATTTTCTGACATTTGTGTCATGAAAATAAGGAAAATGGCTGATCTGTCTAAAAAATATGTTATAAAAGTATTATTTTCGTGCCTGATGTTATTTTAAATGCATTGTTTGTTGCAAAAGTGAGTTAAAATTCTGTAAGAATTTTTTATTCAATTTTGACGTTTTAAACTGCCATTATTAACTCCATAGCAACAACTATAAGTAACTCTTTATTCACAAGTGAATAAAAAAAATCACTCTCACTGAATTTTAACTTGTTTATAATTTGTAAACAAACGACTAGGTGTCGTAACAACGACGATAAAGTATTTTTTATATTTATTGGGTTATTAGTTTCTATCGTAGACAAAATATTATACGATACAAATACGTAAAGCATCTTTAGTCACTCACGGGTCTTAAAACCCTCGCTGTGTTCGTGTTTTAATCTGACCCATTCGTGACTAAAGACTACCTTTACACAATAACAATTACTTATAGTTTTTGTTATGGAGTTAATAATGACAGTTTAAAAAGTCAAAATTGAATAAAAATTAGTTCAACTAACATATAAATTCTGTTTGACATTTTACAGAATTTTCATTATATGGTTATTAATTTACTTAAACATGATACTCGTATATGTATGTTGATTGGTTCTCTCTATATTATGAAAACTGTGAGGAATTGAAATGCACCCCTTCGTAATGTTGGTCAGTTCGTCCAAATGGGTGAAATATCGCATTTTTAGAATTTTATGAGTTTCGTCATTTCGTTAATTTGTGATATTGACAACGAATGATGTTATATTTTTAATTATTAGAATGCGCAACTCATCTAGGTATTGTAGTTCATAGATTTAAGTTTTCTATCTTCGTCGCAGCTTAAATGTACCTATTCTGTTGTATGTAAATAATGTGACAAAACAAATTAATCAAATTAATTTTGATTTATTTCTTAACATAAAAAGACGTTAAATCGGGAACTGCTTACTTGCGCCATAAAAAAAATCTGTTGTGGCCAGCACAATACCTCTCGTCACTGTCGTTTTTGGTTACATAAGTATAGGGCGCGAGTAATAATGTGACATTGTTGGCCTTGACAAGCAGATATGGGGGCCCGTGTTAGAATGACAAATAGTAATTATGTACATAGATGTCAAATGTCAGAATTTTTCATTAAAAATATCAAGATTTTCTAAATTCACGTAGTTAATTTGTCACCAGGAGTTTGAAATTTACTTGTTGAGGAAAATAAACCACATGGAATTGGAAAATCACTAAATATAGAATGAAAAATTTTGATATTTGACATCTATGTACATAATTATTAACTATCATTCTGACACGGGCCCCCATATTTGCTTGTCAAGGCCAACAAAGTTACATGACTGTTGCGACTTATTTAACAATTCTTGTATACCTACACTCTACACCAAAAAATTCTACTTATATCTAGGTATTCTTTATATTTAAATTTTTAATTTTAAATTTATTCTATCAAGAAATGTCCTACTCTTCTAATTTTTCGAAATGTTTCTAATTCATTGTCGGTATTGACAGTATTTTTGAATGGTATATGTAATATACCTATAATTTTAAATATTTAATTATTAATACAATGAGAAATAATATAATGTATATACTTCCTAGACAAAATCTTCAGTAATGTCTCTGGATTTTTGACACTGACATTTATCTGTCAGTTACTAATGACATTATTTAGGCTGTGAGATTTATCATAACAAATTATTATATGCCATATATTCCCTTATCTCTAAATCTATAAAAGATATAATAAAATATTTATATGTATCAAATAGAGAACTTTCTCTTCTTTAATATCAAACAACAAAAAATTTCAAAAAATAATATTTGGAATATTTTTTTAAAAAATATGCTACTTACGGTTATTCAATTATTACCAAAACTTTTTCAGCTCTTCCTAGTAATGCCCGATTGATAAATACGTAGTTAAACAGATATTAAGTATTATAGTTTTTGAGAAATCGTCCTTCCAACGATCCACACACATGCACACACACATACATCCACACACACACACGCACGCACGCGCACGCTCACACACATACGCACGCACTCACGTACACACACACACACACATACGCACACACACTCACACACACACAGACATCATCGGAAAAATATTAAAATCGGATTGTAGGGACCTCAAAACGTGCTTAATCATTAAAATCTGCATATGCGATTTTTAGCATGAATCCAATACCTCTCTTAGCGAGAGGTAAAAAGGCGTTAACTCAGTAACTGCTTACTTGTTCTATAAAAAAATGTAAGTTTCATTGTGAAGGTATTTGACCTGTTGAAATTATATCCCCTGACAGATGTACGACACAATTAAGAATAAAGTAGGTGTTTTTAATTAACAACAAACTATTTGCAAGTCAAAATTGTGTAACCTAACTTACGGAACTAAATATTGTTTGTCTTATTGACCTTAAACAGTTCTCGTTTAGTAGTAACGAGTTGCCTGGAAAACTAATGTTTCTTGAGATGTAATTTATATTTGTAATTACCGTATATAATACGAATTAAATTAGAGGAAATATAGTTTATTGGTAAATGATAGTATTGGTATTTATTTTACGTTTTAATGTCTGGTGGATCGGGCATTTGAGGCATCGTGTAATTAGAAAGTAGAAAAGCTTTGCTTGCGTATAGTCATTAAAAGCTTTTTGCAATGCAGAACACAGGGTAGGATATTAATTATTTGATAGCGGAACAAACGACATATGATATTGCAAACAGAACAAAAGGCAGAGTCGTCGAACAACGAACAATGCATTGTAATCATGCAACACCTACCGCGATCCGCTAAGTCAAACTTGAAATTATAATTAACGCTTTGGAGCGTCGGGGCGTTGTAGGGGCGTCACAGAGTGAAAAAGTTGGAAATGACAAAGTGTAATTATGTTAGAACGTGACGCCCGCGCGTCCGCCCGAATTAAAAATAAATGCAAAAGTTAAAAGTCCCAAACTTATTAACGGAGTTACAATGAAAACAAATCGAGCGAAAGCGCACTCATTTTCCACTGGACACAGGGCCGTAACACCCACAACGAACCTTTCAAGCCAATCCCACAGATTACCACTTCAAACAAAATCTATCTCTATATTTAAACCCTTTCCTTAAATATATGAGTTCCTTTTACTCCTTTGTGAAACTGGGATAAGAATTCCATCTGTTTAACGACAATGTTATTCAGTGGCGGCTCGTGACATTTGTTGGTGGGGTGGCTCACGTCAGAGAAAGAGGAGAGGGGATGTTGAAATTATTCAAAAAAAAAAACCTAAAAAATAAAAATAACCTACTTTACAGGGTGGAACAAATTCGAGTTCCTTATGAAAAACTTTCTTATTACGCACCCTACAGAAAATTTATGTTTGATGTAGGTCTTTATGGGCCAACTTTTTGAAACAATTTTAATAGGCACAACAGGAATTTTCGATCGTCTTTTGTTTTTGAGCGATAAGCCAAAATTTGATTCTAGCTTATTTTGAAAATACCTCTTATCTCGCATATTATGAGAGAAAAAAAATGTATAGGTATATTTTATATGATTTTTTACGTAAAATATTAATAAACGAAAAAAAAATTACAGATAATTGTTTGTTTATTTTGATTCTGTTAATTAATTAAGTTCTCAAAATTATTTTTAGCCAATTATTTTTGGATTAGTTAATTTATTTTTTATCGGCGTTATAGTTGGCTATGACACAATTCGAAAAATGTGGTTTAATGTTTTCCGAAGTAAGTATATAAATTATTAGAAAAATCAGTATAAATAAAGAAAATAACATTATTGATGATCCGCATTTGATTTTTATCATTTGTTTCTCAATAGTTTTCATTTTTTCACCCTAATAAGTTAATAATTCATCTTTTATTCATGGTTAAATAAAATAATGTAGAATGGGGTATTTGACCATATTCGAATTTCAACATAAAAGTCATAAAATATAAAAACTAACGACTATAATTTATTATTATAATAATAAAAACTAAATATTAGTTAGTATTAATATTGTTATTAGCAATTTAATGTTTTGAAGAAGGGACATATGACGAGAGTATGGTAGAATCGTGGAAGAAGACATATAGACTGGGAGGGAAGTAGATAGTTATACATCAGCCAATCATCATTTTAATAATATCGTAAAGTAGGAATAATTAATCGATTTAAAAAGATACGGATATTTTGTTTTTCTGTCTAATATCATATTATGTAAAAATAAAAATTTGGTCCCATACCCCATTCATATACATCGTTGAAAAGCGTATAAAATGAAAAAAAAAACGATGAGACTATTTACTATATATGTTCGCACTGGAATAAATAATTCTTTATTCAGATAAATACTTGTTATTGGTCCATCTTGAAGTGCTTTTGTAATTGCAACAAGCACATTAGAAAATACATTATTGCAAATTACGGTACATTGCAACCTTGTTTAGTAAGTGGTAATGTATGGCACACTAATTACATAACATTCTGTTTGTTTAACGAAAATAATTTTAATAATATTGTAGGAATCTACACACTACACTTGCTTGGGATTTGGAGAAGGTAGTATTTTTTAAGAAATATAGAGATTTTTAATATGACTATTTTTTATTATGACCCTCAGTCTTACGCCCTTCTCTCACGACTGTTTGTCGTCGACTCTATGTATACAATTGAGGGTGGTTACTATATATATATATATATATATATATATATATATATATATATATATATATATATATATATATATATATATATATATATATAATATGAACAACACATAATAATATAAGTAAAATGACACATTCTGCAACTTATATACATGGTGTAACGGAAATAAGTGACATAACTTGTCCAGAGGAATAATATTTCTAAGTAACTTTTTATTCTACAATTCTACTAAAAGTAGGGTTAAAAATGTCATTATATGACACCAGTGTTAAAAAGTGATAGATCATTGTTACATTTAACCTTGACGAATGGAACAACAAATCTACATTTTTAGTATATGAAAAAAAAAATATTAGAAATACAAATTTAAATGAGGAAAATAGTGTTTGTAGAAATAATATTGTATGATATACGTGTTAAAAGTGATTCTATTTTGTTCGAAGGTTTGGATCTCTACGCTTCGCGTCGTGTTCCAAACTTCCTTCTCACAAAATAAAATGTCACGTTTAACACTTATATCAAAAATATTTCGAAATTTTATTTTTTTAGACCAGTTGCACCAACACGGCTTAAAGTTTAAGCGACCATTAAATAAAAAATAAAAAGATATCGTGATAGCAATGCATAATAATTCATTTGAAATGCTTAAAATTTTAGTTACGTAGATTTCATAAATTTTTAATCCATGCTGCAACATGGAAACAATTAACATGATCAAATATTATTACTATGTTAAACTGTTAAGTGCAATTTACAGAGTACGTTTGTGAAATAATTTTACTTGTAATGTTGTATAATATGTATAATAGGTATGTTCATTTTGCTGCTCTGCTCCTTTTACTGCAGCGATAAAAATTTGCTCTTCGATTGATTTTTCTAGCAACTTGCAATAAAATGCCGTGATAAGAATGTTTGCAGTTCTTCGTAGCGTAGCAATGAAATAATCTGCGGTAATGTTCGTTTGTACTTCGACAAATGAAGTCCCAGAGAGACAGTGTTTGACAAATTAATTTTAGGAAATAACTATTATATTTAATAATTTTGTTTTGTAACGTTTCAGTTTTTGACACTGAAATATATGTAAGAAATAAAAGAAATTATCATATGAATATTATGCCGGCAGTGAAACACTATACTGTCAAGTTTTGACGTAGCTGCAGCTATTTTTTGGATTGAAATTATATGCAACCCCAAGGTTTGGGTAGGAAATCCTACCTCACTCCCAGGTAGACACGATGCGACCCTTCATATAGTGAAATGCAAATGCTAAAGTGGTTTATACAAATGCTTTAAAGTGATTTGTTATTTGTATACCACAAGTTACCTGTAAATGCCTATATGGTTGTTAATAGTTATTTAACTATCAAGTGTGTTAATGAGGGCGATTAATGATTGAGACATTTTAACGCGTGAGATCATTAATCGCCAATTAACACACGTGTTAGTTACAATATTTTTTGGTTGACCGTATCTTACTTAAATGGAAAATCTAATTTTATTCCATGACAAAAAAATTTAGGTTAGTAATGGTTGACCGAACGTCAAATTTTACGTCAGAAAATCAATAAGTTTTGTCATCAATTTTTTTCAGTGGGTGCGTTCAGTTTACTTAATGCTAGACAACACAAGCGGTTTTTTATGTTATTTGAGAAATTTTATTCTTTCAAATTCATTTTAAAGGTATGCTACGTGAATATACCTAGCTAGTAAGTGTCAAAAGCATGACTTTTAATTCTGTCTACCTTTTTGCTACAACTTAGCGTTAGCAATACATGCTGCGTTCCATGTGGTGAACGCACCCAATAAATCGTTTATTAATAAAAAATCATTAATGAATGATTTTCTATACATTAAGATAGCCTATTAATAAACGGTCGACGGAAAAAATGCTTTATAGTGATTTATATGAAACCATCATGAGGACAGTTTAAATTCCTTGAAAATTATTTTATTATTTTTTGGATTCAGGAATAATTAAAATTATATGAATATATAATAATAATAAATTTATTCGTTTAATTAAACAAATCATAATTACATAAATAAAATAATATATGTATATTGTCAGTTACATTTTGTTACATTTTATTTCCCAGCACGGTACGAATATCATTATCATTAACGATACCTGTGTACAAAGCAAACTGACACACCCAGAAATGGGTAATGGTGTTATTATATATTTATTTTATTTATTTAAAAAACAATGTATGTGTTCAAAAACAGGTCACGGTCATTGGTTATTGCTCCAATTTTTGCAAGTCCTGGACAAATATTTTCCGTTTTTTTGAATCTTCTTTTTAAAGCTACGAACAAAAGTTATTTTTTAAAGTTTCATTCAAAACTGTTGCTAGTTTTTCGATGATTATCAAATTGCCAAGTTTTTCTACAACCAACACAATCTTCATTTTTTTTTTGTGCAACCGGCCGCGAAATTGACATTTTGCAGCCGCAATATAGGCCACGAAATTGAATTTCGCGGCCGCTGTCATGGTAACGGCCGCGAAATTAAGTAAACAATCACTATGACAAGTGTTTTGTTTATCAAATTTCAATTCCATAGCTACCTTGAAAGCCAACTTTCAATTTACAGTGAAACTGTTTAAAATTAATAAAATTTGTAATTACATATTTTTTACGGTTGCACAAAAAATATTGTGTACACCTTGTCCGCGAAATCCTTTAGCGTCCTCGAGATTGTCTTGCCTCGGCCGCAAGCGGCCTCGGCGACAATTTTTCTCTCGGTACGCTAAAGAGTGATTTCGCGGCCTTGATATACAAATAACTATTGTTGAAAATAGCGTGATAATAAACTTACATGTGATGTTATTTTGTAATACCGCACTAAATCAAGGTTGATCTGCTAAAAAATAGAAGGATATTAGTTTTATAAAATTAAAAATACAACATATATTTTTACCTGGGTATAATAACAGAATAACAGTTGAAACAAATATTTCGCATTCCTCTGCCATCCCTGTCCCTTGAAAAGCGGTACACAATACCGCACATCTGGTGGTGGGTTGTTGTGCTAATCATCATAATTTCTGAGAAATGTGAAAACTTCATTCGACCATTTTTCATTTTTAAAATCTTGCAAATAACTAGTAAAATTATCCATTTGTTTATCTACATTTAAATCTACACACAATTCTGTTTCATAGAAAAAAAATGAGCACGGGCAATTCATACTTTTATCTATTTTCTAACATGCTATGTATGACTATATTCAATAGTTTATTACTAATCATTTTATAATAAGTAAATGAGAAAACGATGTATCTATACCATGTTCCACCTTACCAATTCAGTATTATAGAGAATAGGGTATAAGAATGATACAACCTTTTTTAGTTTAAATTCTGTATATTTATTTAAATAAGGACGTTTCGGCAATATAAACTATTGCCTTCTTCAGGAATGAACATGAACAACAAATCAACAAATACAAATAAATAAATAACAAAATATTAGCAACAGGTAACTAAGGTGACAATTACAACATATTTAAAATAGCAAGCCATGCACGACTAAGATCTAGACCGTCACAAAGATTGAGATTATTACTCTTGGTTTTGTAAATCTCAATGGCTTCTCTAATTAATCTGTTGTTTAGGTGTGTAGGTCTGGCCAGTATTTTTGTATCTTCAAATTTTATTGGGTGGAATTCTTCCAGGGCATGCTCTGCAACTGAAGATTTTTCTGGCTGGTTCAACCTGATCGAACGCTTTCCCGCAGACACATGGAATCTGGTAAATCCCTGATGACTGAAGAGGGATGATGTCTTTAACTTGTCTCAACATATGACGAATTTTAATATATGGAGAAAACGAAATTTTCATGTTCTTCTTACGAAGAATTCTACCAATCTTGTCCGTGACATTTCTGACATAAGGAAGTGAAGCAAACAATACGTCTCTTTCATTAGCATTGTTTAAAGGTCTTTTCGTTTTCAGGCATTTTTCGATAGATGGTTTAGAAAAACCGTTCTTCATAAAAATATTTTTAATTTCTTTCATTTCTTCTTCCAATTTCTCGGAATGACAAATTTCTGAAGCTATTCTCATTAGGCATTTAAACTAAAAAAAGGTTGTATTAAAATATGAGTTCTGAAAGATTTTTTAATAATTTAGAATAGGGTATAGTTTTGAACTCTCTGATTGCCAGATATTGGACCAGTTTTTACGCACTGTAATTTCAGACTAGTGTCAGAGTGTACATGACTTGTGATATCTCGTGTCATTTTTATTTGCAATACCAAGAATAATCTTTATTCGATTTGAAAAACAGGTAGATAATACTTTATACTGCATACTTACTGACTAGAATATACAAAGTTTCAATGTAAGTGCCATCTACTGAATTGATTAACTGGAATAGAGTATATGTTTTGTGTAATAAACGTCAGTTTTGGAAGTAATCTTACAAACATAGAATAGTGGCGTCTCCAAATGCAACAGCAAAATTAAAATATAATTGAATAGAAAAGCATTCTGTGTCGGATTTGAAATAATGGCTAGGGTATCGTGGAACAGACGAGAAACATAAGCTCATTGAAGGAATAGAATTGATAAAGTTCTATTATAGGTTTTAACATATTTAATATAATTATTATTCTTGTAGAGTGAATAATTGTTTAAAAGCTGATCGTAATGATATTGTCGTAAGCGTTGATAAAGGAAAATGGTTAGACATATTAAATAATAATGATGCTAAACAAGAATGCACAAACTGTAATAATTGACTATTATGGGATAGATACGTTTCCGTACGTAAATATCCCTAATGGCTGGTACCACAAGCCTTATTTTAACTAAAACGCTGTTTTACGAAATTTCAAATTTCATTACTTAGTAATAATATATATCAAATTTACAAAATATGAATTCAAACAAATATTTTTAAAAAAATCGTTCTTTAAACATAAGGGTGAAATTAAATACTAAAATTTGAATTTACGTTTCTTAAAACAGCGTTTTAGTTAAAACAAGGCTTATGGTACCAGCCAATATGTTCAACAAAGACTGTTGATGCTATGAATGTTGGGATGATTGGTAACACTGTAAAGGATTGTAGTAACTAGATAGTTGGTAACAATGAGAAATGTAAGTGTGAATCATACAGCGTCAGAGTAAAGATCGTTCATAGAAAAAGTTGCATTTTTACTGTGACCTACCCCTTATTTAAAACAAAGAAGAGTTTAAACACAAAACAAAGACATTTATTTTTTTGTGTAAAAAATAGTTTTACCGCAAAACCAATTAGACACGGAGGACAGTTTGCATAAAGTGGCCATGTTTCAAACATTAAAGACCGTATAGTGAGTGGAACGTAATTGTTTAGAAAAAATAACGATGGGATCTTTCACTAAAAGAGAAACATCAATATTATTACCGAATTCAATTAAGTCTAGGAATTCTAAATTTCTCAAGGGATGCTTTTGTTGTACGGAGTGGCATTAGTTTTATGTAAAATTTCATCGAGAAATTTTAGTAGCAAAATATTTCCCAATGAAAGTGCCAATAAAATTATTTACTTTATAATCACAAATATTTTTTGTACACAACATACTTGCATGATAGATATGTGATCCAGGTTTTCTTTTGTGGGTTCATTAGCACCAACATAGTGTTTAATACAATATAAGTATTTTTACTTATATTTTTAATCGGAAAATTTCTGGTTTTATAAATGGTATAAAGTTTATATTTTTCATGTAGCCTCTGTTTTTATAACGCGAATCACTGTTGCATAATCCGTGTGCTCAACGCATATTTAAAAATATGCAAAATAAATTATATAATTAACTATACGGAGATATTTTGTTTTGTACGCTATGCTTACATACGAGCAGTGTTGCCAGATGATAAAAATTTATGTCTGTAGAAGAAGAGCTAAAATGTCTGTAGAAAATCTGTAGTTCATCATATAGGCGCGAAATTCGAAATAAACAGCTACATTCACATTTAAATTCCACTTTATTAAACAAAAATATAAATTACACAGAAAATGTACCATATAATAAATATATTAATGTATTTTAAACAATAAATAAATATTATTGTGTATATAAATTATTAGAATTCATTTTTTGTTTGATACCCATATAACAAACCACAAATAGTATCGCCTTGTATTTTTTTTTCACTTTTGTTTTGAATAAATTAATGGAGGAAATAATTTCAGTTTGCACTAGAATGAGGAAGTGATAAAAGTGAAAATACAATTTGAGTTAGGATGGATAAGATTTATGGGAAGAAACCTCCCAAAACATGACACTCACATTGAAGAATTACGACCACGACTGTCAAATTCAAAATTTCATCCATAAAATGGTTCGTGTTGAACTTCATTTTATCAAGAATAATAAAAACTATACATATAATTAATCTTTAATAAGAATCCATAAAATCTGTAGATTTAATTAGAAAATCTGTAGGTCTGTAGACAGACTGCAAAATCTGTAGATCTGCAGATATATCTGTAGATCTGGCAACACTGCATACGAGCCAGAAATGTTTGCCAGAATAGTTCAGTAAATTGCCGCTGGCGCCACCGTCGATATCTAACTGAATATCGTCTATTGTAAAATATAATATTAGCTGACAAATTTGATTTGTATACTAACAATGTACAGTTCTGTTCAAAGTTACAAAACACAGTAAAACTGAACATTTTATCACATATTAGTTTTCCACTGTTTATCTATGATTCCTTTGAAATTTCACATTTATGACGTTACGTGTTGCTATTGTCAATTCCATATTTTTTATGATAGGTACTGTACCTCAAATTGAACGCAGAATATACAGCACGAATCAACCCTAAAGGTCAAAACATGTTACGTAGGTAGAAGCACCTATCTAACATACTTACATCTTTTCGACCTTTTTCAACCTTCTTACCCTAAATCAACTCAAAGAAAGAATCAGCGACTCAATTGGAGATTTATCTTCCTTGTTTCTACCATAAATTTTTACAGTGTAAAAACAAGCACACGTTAAATGCAATATGAAATCTCAAATACTATAAAGTTGGCACTAAAAATGTAACCGAAAATTTCCCAAAAAATTGACGGAAAATAAAACTCGGTCTATTTTATCAATTTATTTTCGTAAATAAATCGATCGAATTTCATGTTTTATTCATATGAATAAATTGAGGGTCAACTCAATCAATAAATCGGTCGATTAATATCTAAATGTAATACAGCCATTTGTCAATCTCAGTTTGCTCAAAAATTAATATTGGTTGTAACTACATTAAACTAAAGATCACGTATGTTAGGTACCTATACATTACTTCATTAATTTGTGAGTAAATATATATCTCTAAAAAACATATTACACATTGGATAATGTGAGGAATGGAGCGGTTTTTATAAAGCTTCCCCATTCTGCGCTGTGAGATGTTATCAGCAACATCAGAGCATCGCGTTGGCGTCCGCGGCATTACATTTGTGTCACGTTGTCGCGATTAATGACAGCGGCCCGATTCCAGCGCTTCCGGTATCGCTCCGGACTCCCGGAATCCGCCTCTGATACCAACCGATTATAAATACGCCAAAGATGCTTTACTTTCACAACAGAACGGATAATTATTTTATCATTCATAAAAGATAAAAGAATCAATAATTTTGCAATATTTATTTCATATTGAAAACTTTTATTTAATAAGAATATAGAGAGATGAGGATTTATCAAGCCACCTTCTTCGGGGTTATATAACTATGTAAGATATACCTACAAACCACAAATTTAGTTGCTAAATTATCGATTTGAAAAGTATACCTTCACATTATAAATTATTAGACTTGGTAATTAGCGAAGCAGTGATGCGGAAATCCACACGACCTCCTTATGAACATATAGTAATTTTGCTTTTGCTACAATAATAGTTATATATCTAGACTAGAAATTGCGCATTTGGAAGTATAAGTATCAGGCGAGGCCTCTCAATACGAGCACTCGCAAAGCAGTTTCTGGATTCAAAATTTTATGTTCCGCTTCTCCATAAATTTATGAAATAATAAATTTGATTTATAGTCGAAATATGTATTAAATGCTAAGATTTTTTCCATTGATATCATTGGCAGATTTGAATAATTAAATTCACACTTTATCAGAATAGAAACGCCAATTTATGAACATAAAAATCCCTACTTTTGGCCGGGGACATAGAGATATGTAAAACTATTTATACCGGCCGGAGGCACAAAAATATAATATTATTTATTGCTAGTAAGTGTGTTTATTATATACAGGATTGTGACCGGCACAGCGTAACATAAGACTTTAACTTTTAACATGTTATTTCCTTAATTATTTTACGTAAAAAGCTTCAAATAAATGTCGTAGAGCTTAAAATTCTGCACATGAATCACTAAGCAAAATTAATTTTGCATGCTTTTAACAACAGAAATTAGGTATGAAAATGTAAATCACCCAAAACTAGCGATATCCACGGAATTTCAGAAAAAAATAACATATGTGTAACAATTTAGCTGTCAAGATGTATTAATTTAGTTTAATTTATAATTTATCTGCAAGTGAATAATTATGTATTGAACCTGAACAGATGTATAAATACTACCGAATAAAAACAAATTAAACTAACTTGACAAACGTTAAACATTTGTTAATTGTTTTGTCAAATTCCATGAGTACCACTATTTTTGGTGTGATTTTATACCTAATTTCTGCCGTTACAAAGTACCTACGATTTTTTTTTCTTTTAGATGGGGAATTTTATGCCCTATAACTTTTATTTGAAGCCTTTTTACCTAAAATATTTAGGGAAGCAGGAAATTACGAAAATATGATTTTACATGTCAAAGTTCTACGTTCGGCTGTGCCGGTCATCACTCTGTATTTTATAAAATAAATAGGTACATTTGACATTACAATTGTTCTTTTTCATTATAAACCGGCCGTATTTAAGATGGAGGAAGGTATAAATTTATTTGTTTTGCAGTAGTTTTTCAAATTACCAAGATAATGTATACTTTATGGAAAAATGACAATAATAAAATTTATGCACCGGAACAAGAATTTAATAAAGATTTAAATATGATGTACTAAACTTGGATTCATTCGGTCCACATAATTGAAATAAAACAAAACAATTAAATAAAATTTTCAATAGTTAGCCATATTGTTCATTTATTTCAGTAATTATATTACTTTCCGTAAATACACATTATTTTACGTCATAAAATGTGATACAGAGTTATTAATGAATAAACATGTTTTAGGGTCCCTAAAATACGATTAGACGAGTACGGTTTGCGATATCTATATACCGGCTGTTTTAAGATAAAATATTTGTTTATATTTTTGATCACTTGCCATGGCTATCGCTATTAATATGAAACTGAATAAATTTCATAATTAATTTATAGGATTAAAATAAATGTTATCTATTTGGTGTCATTTGGTGAAAAAAATTTTTATGACCGGTTTTACATTTTAGATACAATCGACCAATTTGAAGTGACACTTCAAAGTTTTTCTTGAAAGTAATTGATAATTATATACTGTCTTTTATTCTGAGGAGCGATTAATTAAAATTTATTTATATTGTTACATGAGAACTGTATTTTATTGAGTATCAAAATATAACCCGGTTAGTAATGATTACATCAAATATCTATCAGCTATCTTTCTAAAATTTAAGAATTTTAATATTTACCTTTAGAAAATATGTTCATTTGAAATAATATTTTTATATTTTTTAATATTTATTTATGTGGTCTCATGGATGTATGCCTGAGTGTCTGGTCGCGAATCTGTGGTGCATTCTTCACGCCAACAATGAGTGCCCTTAAGGTAATGCCTGATAAGCGTCCATACGGTACAAATATTTCATCATTACCGATATTTTTACAAAGCAGATTGGCACAGTTAGCAATGGATAATATGGCGTGATGATATTTTTTTATTGAATAGGCTAGTTTCAAACCCGAATAAATAATTATATAAAACATCAATACACATATAATGTTGATGATAATGAACCAAAACTACTTAGTTTAATAAGAAAAACTAAATAATGTAATAATTTAAATTTAAAAAATGTATTTATCCAGTTTTAATTTTGAAGTTTGCATATTTCGAGTTCAGTATCTGATTTCGTTGAACTTTTTTCATAAACTTTTTGCTAATCGCTTTTGTTTTGAAGTTATTAGAAATCATTTATTTTATGTTACAAAAATTTATCAAATTACATTACACTTCAAGACTATTAAATCGGGGAGCTCATCAAATGTTTCCCACAAATCGAAACTGCATACAGAATCCTCTTTAATTACGAGTATAGTAACGTCCTGTGAAGGACCATTATATTTTTTATATAACCACCGGATTTTTAAATTTTATTATGTTCGCTCCTACACTTTAATAATTCTAAATTATTGAAATTAATAAAATCCAATGAGCACTATTTCCTTATTAAATTATTGCGTATAAACAATTGTACATCTAATGTATATCTAGTACGACCACGTGACTTTACTCGGATTGGCTAATTTGAATTTACCGGCGTTCGATCTCAACCGTTTGTGGATTTGTCTGGTTTTGAAACTAGTCTGATATGTTAAACGTAAATACCATAAGGATTTGTTAAGCTTTGGTACGGAAACATCACACCAAGTTAAAGAGAATGCGATGACGAATCCGTTGCAGTATCATACTCATTTTTGGGCAAAAATTGATTTGTCGGGTTTTAAAACTAGACGATTCGTTTATTATTTCCCCTTTTATTTTAAAATACGTAACAAAATCAGGTGAGATCGTTTACTAAGATATTAATTGCCGTGAAGAATTATATCTGTCATAGAAACTTAATTTGACCGAAAGTAAGTTTACTATCCGGTTAACCATAAGTAACCCGATTGAATGAACAAACACACCTTTAGTGAAAGTATAGATTTCTTACAGTCAGTATAAGTTGAAAATCTTTTCTGTAATAAACCAAATAATGCCATTTTCCGTAGAACGTGAGAAGTGTATTACTTAGACGTAATGGAAATTACGTGCGAAATGGATAAAAAATGCGTATAGTTCTATATCGTATTATTCAGACTATAGAGAATGGAGAGAGTTCGACATTTAAATAAAACAATATAGTGCTTTATATTATTCTCGTAAATATTTTATTGTTTTTAAAATAAAATATTTTAAAACCACATATAGAAGTTATTACAAATAAAAATCTTCAGTGGAGGATAAAATGTAATATAGCGAATCAAATGACTAAACGGAGTTATAATTCTCAAATTTTCTACGAAATACTGCTTCACGATAGTATCTCAACGTGTAGTACAAGACTCGTATATAACTGTCATTTGAATTTAAATTGGAATAATGAATCATCCAATTTTGTGCATTTTGTCCTTTTAAAAGTATTAGTTAAAATAATAATACAACTTGTTAAATATGTTCTGTATATTTTGTTAAAACCCAACGTTTCAGCATCATACACCGCGTACTTTACAAATTCATCGTCCTTCATTCTCAAGCATTCGTATTTGCCTAGGTTAGGTACTCGTACTCGTGCGAATACTAACGAAAACTATAGTAACGGTATTAATGGCCATTCGTTGAATTCGAATGCGCTTAAGACGGATGAAAATTTCATTCAATGAATAAAGAAAGTCTTTCGGTTTACTACTTTTGGACTGTTCTAATCTACTATTCAAATATTTAGAAGTACTGTTTTCCTGACGTTTTACATTATTCATAAATATTTTATAGATTTTATATAATTGAAATAATAAAACCACTGATTTTGATTTAAATAAATATTTATTTTATTAAGTTTTTGGTTATCTATACGTTCACAAAAATAAATATACTCAGTATTAAAATATTAAAAATTATTTGTTAACACATATTACTAAAAATATACTAACACAAGAATTATACCGTGTTACACCTTACCAATTCAGTATTGTAGAGAACTCTGATTGGCTGATATTGAAGCCAAGTTTACGCAATGTAATTTCAGACTAGTGTCAGCTATCAGCGTACATGATATGTGACATATCGTATCATTTTTATGTGCAATGCCAGGTATTATCTTTATCCGATTTGAAAAATAGGTAGATATTACTTTACATTTTATACTAGAAAGTACAAAGTTTCAATAGCATTATATTACCTTTTTAATATTTGAATAAAATTTCAGATGACAAAAGTTGAATACTGCCATTTTTTAATTTCGTTGGTTTAAAACTGGCGTCGATGTGAGCGCCATCTACTGAATTGGTTAAGTGAAATAGACTATGGTAACAAACAAATTGACTTAAAATATCTGCGTCTTCATTAATTTCAGGTTGTTATTGCTGCACTATTTTTAATTCTTACTACCACTAACAATGAATATTACAATATTATTTATACTTAATACACACTAAAAACACTATTAAAAACAATCAGATCTCTTAGAATAAGAAGTTCCGCCTAGTGCAAGCTTTTTCGGTACAACTCGACTTTACGGCCTAACCTGAAGTTAGCTATGTAACGTAACATAACCTGTGTTTGTGAAAAAATGTGACTTTTTTGGATTCATGCTAAAAAACTCATATTTAGATTTTATTGAATAAACACGTTTTAAGGTCCCTAGAATCCGATTATAACATGTTTCTCAAATTCTATAAGACTAAAGACCTGTGTAACTACGGATTCCTCAATCTAACAGTAATGGGAAGAGTTGAATAGATTCTGGTAACAAGTGGACAACCGGAAGTGGTAGTTTATAAAAAAAAAATTCTAAATATTATTTTTGTTACTACAAATAATAAAGATATTTAAATTCTAAATCTGACACATTTAAGTTTTTTATTATATCTCGTATAGGTTTGGAGATATAGGGTATAATAATATAGAATAATCTGTTGTAATAAATTTCGTTCCCCAAAACAAGTTGAGATATTTAAATATATATAATTGACAGATAAATGCATAATGTCAGTGTCAAAAATCAGCAGTTTTAATAACATTACTGGAAGATTTTTCTGAGAGGTACGAGTACATTTAATATATATTACTGTATTATTAATTAAAGAATTTTGAACATATTAGAATAGTAGGACAAAATTTCTCATAGAACGAAAGAAGAGATACAATTTCAATTATTTGTGTGTACAAGAAATGTTAAATTCGTTACTTATAGGGCGGGAGCAGTCATGTGACTTTGTTGGCCTTGGCAAGCAGATATGAGGATCCGTGTTAGAATGACTGCTAGTAGTTATTTACAAAGATGTCACAATTGTCATATGTCATAATTTTTCATTCAAAATTTCAAAATATTCTCATGTTTATTTGTCATCCATAGTGTGATATATACTTGTCGAGGAAAATAATCCATATGGATTTGGAAAATCATAATGTTTTCAATGAAAACTTGACACTTTCGTACATTACTAGCTGTCATTCTGATACGGGCCCCCATGTATGCTTGCCAAGGCCAACAAAGTCACATAAATGCTCGCGCCCTAGGCCCTACGCAATATAAAATTAAAATGGCGAGAGGTATTGTGCTGGACACAACAGATCTTTTTCGGTTGTATTTGTGAAAAATGTGACTTTTTCGCTTGCAAATTTTCAAAAATACTATAATATAACATACTGTTGTAAAATGTTGAAAACCACCCAGAAAGATGCACACAAGAACAAGATACACAGGAAACACAACACAGAATTAAGAACAAGAACGTACAAAATTATTTATTTAAACTGAACACAGAACGAAAGCTACAACGAAAACTGAACTGACAAGATGTACACAAGGTACACAATAACAAACAATTTATTTATTTTTATGACATGTTTTTATATTTACTGTTTTAAAGCAAACTATGATTTGAATTACTTTAAACAAACTTGATCCAATTACATATTTACAACACTCCCACTTAATTAGATCGAGATTAAGTTTAATCGTTGCTTTAAAACATTAAATCTTTCTTTTTGCAAACTCTTGGTTAAAAAATCTGCTAACTGTTCTCGCGATGGAACATAGTTCAATTTGATGCAACCATTTTGAACTTCATCTTTAATGAAGTTCCATTTATTATCGATGTGCTTGGTTCGGCGGTGATTCTCTGTCGAATTGATGAACTGAATTGCCCCCTGGTTGTCGACGAACAATTCGACTTCGCATTCTTGGCCATTTATCGACGATAATAACCGCCGTAACCACTTTACCTCTTGTACCGCCGAAGCTGCAGCAATATATTCACTTTCGAGGGTTGAAAGTGCGTTGCATTCTTGCTTCTTTGATGCCCAAGAAATAGGGCCATTACACATTAACATGATGTACCCGCTCGTCGATTTGCGATCATCCTGATCGCCGGCCCAATCAGCATCAGAATAAACCTGCAAAATAGAAGTCTTTTGCTTGCTGTAAATAATACCTTCTTTGAATGTCCCTTTTAAATAGCGAACGATATATTTAGCTGCTTCCCAATGCTGATTTCCTGGATTTGCTTTAAATCGGCTCAATAGGTTAACTGCATAGGCGACGTCTGGACGTGTCACGTTTGCTAAAAACTGTAACGAGCCCAGTAGTTCATTGTAGGGCTTCGCCGCCATTTTTGCTTTTTCTTCTTTATCTTCTGGACACATGCTGCTGGAGTATTTAATTGTCGGATTTAGCGGTACATTTGCAGGTTTGGCATTTATCAGTCCAAATTTTTCTACCAATTTTTCAATATAGTTTGCCTGATAAATCTTCACCGTTCCCTTGTCCCTATCTCTTTCAATTTCGAAACCAACATAATATCTTGGCTCGTTTATTTTCACTTCAAAATTAGTCTTCAGCTCATTCATAAAATTTTCTAATACCTTTTCTGAGGTACTTAGTACAAGACCGTCATCTACGTACAATGCTAAATAAAGTCTCTCACCTTCTTTGTTGCCTACGTAGATGTAATTATCCGCTGGGGATCTCTCAAGCTCATATCTCCGAAGGAACTCATCAAATTTGTCATTCCAACACTTCGGTGATTGCTTCAGTCCATACAAACTTTTGACTAACTTTACAATTCTTTTTTCTTTCGGCCACGGACCTTCTGGTAATTCTATCCAAATATCTTCTTTTAACTCCCCATGAAGAAATGCTGTTTTTACGTCGAACTGCAACATTTCCAGATTTTCGGCAGCTGCTTTCGCCAACAATGCTCGTACGCTTTCGTAGCGCACAACTGGAGCGTAGGTTTCTTCATAGTCGATTCCAGCTCGTTGCGTAAAACCTCTGGCCACCAGTCTTGCTTTGTACCGATTTTCTTCACCTGGCGTCTGCTTCACTTTGAATACCCATTTGCAGTCAATGGGTCTTCGGTCCGCTGGTTTTCCTTCTATCTTCCATGTCGAGTTCTTTTCATGGGCTTTAATTTCTTCATTTATGGCGTTCTCCCACTGCTCGGCATGGGGCCCATTCTTTGCTTCGGCGTAAGTCATTGGTTCTACAACAGAAACATATGCGTGCGGCTGTGGAACATACCTGTCTGGTTTCTTCAGCAAATTTCGCTTTCGCAGATTCACCGGTTCTTCACGTGTAACTTGTTTTGGTTTCGCTGTTTCACCAGAACTTTTCTCTGACTCGCCTGTCTGGATAATTTTACCTGGTACCTCATTTTCATTGTTATTTACTTCAATAACTGATGTTATCTTCGAAAATTTGAAATTTCCTTCTTCGTGACTAAATGTCACTGTTGCAGCAACTTCTACTCTTCGTTTTGTTGGATTATAAGCAAGAAAGTTGTTACTACCTTGATAACCGACGAATAATCTCTTCTCGGCCTTCTTATCCCATTTCTTACGCTTGATTTTTGGTATATTGACGTAACAAACTGTACCAAACACTTCTAACTTCGACAAGTCGGGCTTCTTGTTGAACCAGAACTCAAACGGTGTCTTATTACCACCTTTCGACGTACAGATCATGTTCCTCAAATACGCTGCTGTCTTCACGGCTTCGCCCCAGAGAATCTTCGGCAATTCTTTTCCATATAACATTGATCTGGCAGTTTCTGTCAAAGTACGGATTTCTCGTTCTGCTTTACCATTCTGCTCAGGATTATATGGCGCTGTCAATTCTAATACAATTCCATCCTTGGCCAAAGCATTCTTTAATTTCTGATTGACATATTCTGTACCGTTGTCACACTTGACAACTTTGACGTTCCTTCTGAACTGTGTTCGAATGTACGCGCAGTATTCAAGTACTCTGTTGACAGCTTCTTCTTTGTTTCTTAAAATATGAACAATTCTGTACTCACTTGCATCATCCTTCAGCACCATAAACCATCTTGCTCCATTGTAAGTTGGTTCATGAGGACCACTTAAATCTGTATGAACAATGTCACCTACCTCTACATTTCTGGGTACAGTCGATGGGAAAGATCTTCTTGTTTGTTTCCCGTACTCACAGGCTTCACAATCGAATTCTTCAACGTTATCAAGCTCAATACCTGTCATAGACTCGTTCTTGACCATTCTTCGCAGCGTTGATGCACTCGCATGACCCATCTTTTCATGAAGAAGTCGCAGTGATGTTACCTCTGTTGTACAGGCATTATATGGTATCTTTGACCGAAATTTCATTCTGTATAAACTTCCGTCCCACATACCTTGTGCACTGATCTGACCATTGTACATTACCTTAATTTTGTCTTTGGTTGTGATCACTTCATGTCCGTGTCTTGCTGCAGCATTAAATGCAAATAAGTTACCTTTTAAACTGGGCACCCATCGTACTTCCTCCATGATGACCTCCTTCCAACTCCCACTGAGCCAGACCTCTACTTTAACCTTACCAATTCCCTTTGATAAGATCTTGTTGTCATCTGCTAATTTGATGGATTCGCCGCCTCTGCTTTCGTCAAGCTCGAAGAACAAGCTTCGATCGTTGGCCATGTGAAAGCTTGCTCCACTATCTGCAATCCATTTAGACCACTCACCTGTACAATCTCTTGATTGACATAAGAAAGTTGACGCATCTGTCACTTTCCGATTTTTCTTCAACTTAAAACAATTAGCTTTAAAATGACCAGTTTTTCCACACGAAAAACATACCTGTGTACATTCTGACCTGATATGCCCAGGCTTACCACACAAGAAACAAACTTGTTTCTTCTTTTTCTGATTCTTCATTGAATCTTTCTGTTGCTTTCCTTTATTGCCTTTAGCAACAAATACTGATCCGCTTCCGTTCTCCTGTTCTCGTTCGTTGGCTCTCAGAAGACCCCGCCACAGTGCTTCAAGAGTCTTCTCTTCTTCCTTCTTATTATCCCAGGTGATCTTATAGAATTTGTACGTCTCTGGTACCCCACGTAACACCTGTGCTGAAGCATATTTATCAGTAATTGTCTCACCTGCAGCTTTGAGCTTCGTAATCTTGTTTCTAGAATCTTTCACATATTCTTCCATGGACATGTCACCCATTGTTAAATTCTGAACAGCGTCGATTAATGATCCAATGGTTTCTCCAGTATGATCATCACACTTACTAGCAATTTTGGCCCACATATCAGCCGAATTGACGCAGTCTATCAAATCAATCGCAATATCTGTGTCCACTGTATCGCCGATGATTGACATTGCGTACGCGTCTGCCTCTTCCCATCTTTTTACTTCCTCTAGCGTTCCATTTCCAGTTCCATTTACAACTGGCTTTTCTTCTTCTCCAGTGACAATCTTTATAGCGCCCCTTACACGTAAATGGTTCTGAATTTGAAATTTCCAGAGCCTGTAGTTGTTTGGCCCCGTTAGAGTTACAATTCGGGTAGTTGGTCCAAACGACGCCATCATTTACTTTATATTATGCGCAGTGGAAGCGTGCTGGGCCCATAACCTGTTGTAAAATGTTGAAAACCACCCAGAAAGATGCACACAAGAACAAGATACACAGGAAACACAACACAGAATTAAGAACAAGAACGTACAAAATTATTTATTTAAACTGAACACAGAACGAAAGCTACAACGAAAACTGAACTGACAAGATGTACACAAGGTACACAATAACAAACAATTTATTTATTTTTATGACATGTTTTTATATTTACTGTTTTAAAGCAAACTATGATTTGAATTACTTTAAACAAACTTGATCCAATTACATATTTACAACACATACCCTTCTTTAAAGTTGGTACTACATAGAATAAAATTAATATTTAGCGGGAGTTTACCCGATTATTCAATAAATTTAAATTGAAAAAATCAGTTGGTTTTTGGTCATTGCAGTATTATCAAATTTTATTAAATGAAAAAATAAACAGGATTGCAGTCCATATTTTTTTTAACTAATTGCAATCCTGTTTATTTTTTCATATAATCAACAGCACAGTCGTTTATTCCATATTACATCAAATTTTATGTGTGATATTTGAGAAGATTTTGAATAAGAATATAAACTTCTTCAGTTTTGTTGGTAGTTCTCTCCATATAGACTCTGAAACATTGTCCAAAAGGTAAAAATATTTCATTATTACATTTGCTAGTCTGATAGACGTTGATCTATTTTTACAAGATTGAATGAACACCAGCGATCGTTCAGATTGAACCAGCCTGGAAAATTGTCAGTTGCAGACCATGGCCAATGGCGTATAAACTTCTTTATTATTCAATAAGAGCATGACTCAACATAAAACAATTTTCACATATATTTACAAAATCTATAGGATATTTTACCATAAATTATGTACAATAAATTACAAATTAGAGTTTACTATATATAATTTTTTTGCTGGCAACAGGGATTTTCAATTCTAACAACGTTCTTGTTTACTTTCTCTTCATATTCTTCTAGTAAAAACATTAATTTTGGGCGGCTAAAATGTATAATCTGAATTGTGCATCTATTCTTACATATCTTCTTTTACATTTTATTTTTTCATACATGTATCTAAATAACACTAATCCCCTTTAATAAAGTGATGGATAGATTGCACTGCTGCGATTATTTTCTTATATCGATGTGTAATTTTGTCAATATTTACAACTTACTTGAGAATAATTTGATAGCTTTTTCGCAGTTCAATATTACTCTAGCTACAGTGCTGGTGTACATTGTCCTATAATGTTTAAAACAAATTTAAGTCCTTCAACTTAGACTTGTCACCTCCATAATAGTCACAGATCAAGAATTAAGAGATTTTCCAAGTACATTTTTCTTTCATTACTCATTATTTCGATGAGATACAATTTTTCTGTATTTTACGTTGCAGAGTGGAGACCATCTTCACTTTCATCTTGCGTTTTTAACATTTTAATATCGTCTTCCTTCGACCTGTATTCTCGCTTATATCTATTATTTCCATTTAGATTTTTTATATTTAAATTCATTCTATGAAGAAATTTTGTCCTACTTTTCTAATTTTTCGAGATGATTCCAATTCATTTTTGGCATTAACAGTATTTCTGAAGGGTATGTGTAATATACCTATAGTTTTAAATATTTAAGTATAAATACAATAAGAAATAATATAATCTATGTACTTCAGTAATGTCTCCGGATTTCTGACACTGACATTTATCTGTCAGTTACAAACATTCAAATTTTCAACTATTTTCCATGGCATTCTTTCGGCTGTAAAATTTATTAAAACAGATTATTTTATATATTATATATTTCTTTTATCTCTAAATCTATAGAATTTATAATAAAATAATTAAATATATCAGATAGATAATTTAATTTTATTTAATATTACCTAAAAAAAAATTCAAAAAATAATATTTAGAAATTTTTTTTTCAAGAATCTTCTACTTGCGGTTGTCCAATTGTTACCAAAACCTTTTCAGATCTTCCCATGAATGTCCGATTGGGAAATACGTAGTTAAACAAATATAAAGTCTTATAGTTTTTGAGTAATCGTCCTTCCAACATCCCACACACACACATACACACACACACATACACACACACACACACACACACACAGACATCATCGTAAAAATGTTAAAATCGGATTGTAGGACCTTAAAACGTGGTTATTCAATAAAATCTGGATATGCGATTTTTAGCATGAATACAATATCTCTCTTAGCGAGAGGTAAAAATGATCAATTTGTTAAACAGCCTACGTGATATGGCTTACCAAGTTAATTATTCATAATTTTCTCTTACTTTTTTGTAATTTATTTCTTCAATAAAAATTCACTTCAACCATACCGTTGAATTTGCAATATTACTTAGATTCCAAATGTATAAAAATATATAGGTGTCCCTTTTGAAATATAAAAGTTAATGTCATTTCCGGTTAAACCGGAAGCGCTACCATCATCTCAAATACAGTAATTTGTGGCCCCTAAGCCTAGTTAACAAAGATGGAAAGAGAATAAAAAATAATTATAAATAAAAAGTTATTTTGAGTAGTCCGTTTTTCAGAGTCACCTGTATATTACATTTCAGCTGGGTGACACATGTTACCCACGCGACTCATCACGTCAATATAAGACACGCGACTAACGTAGGGTTAATCCGAAATAATATTTTTTCTCTTCTATCTCTGCTTCCTAATGGGGCCTTTTTCAAAAATTGTTCCTATTATAAATATTTATGATGGTTGTTCGATGATATACGATCACCAGTTGCAGCGCCGACGTGGCAACACTGTTTGGTGGCAGAATGGCAACACTGGCAGGATATCACAGTGAGTGATGTTTGCCTGTGAAACGGAACGGTTGATATTGCAACTCCACGAATGAAATATCGTATGTTGTTTTCCTGTGCGTTCTATCGTTGTTAAATATTGGATACAGCAGAGATTACTTTTTGTGTTTTTTTTGCTGTTTGAGGTAATTTTACGGATGGTATCAATGCGAGCTCTAAACGCTGCCACATCATTTCACTTTGCAACTAAAACATTGATTGTGTGTCTACGCTGCAAAGAGGACTAAACAATATACATGTAATTTAAATGAAATACAAATAAATTAATAAAAACTACTATAGGATTGTTGACAGTGATGCGTAAACTCATTATGTGCTTTCAAAGTCAAGTAAGGGTGAGCACGATTATTGTCAAGATGGGTAAACATTTGAGAATTTAGACTACATAGAAATTTTGTAATTGTATCAATTAATAATTAATTATAAATAATAATTATGTGGGTATCAATGCTGTAATGCACTACTCTGTCATCTGAACAATAATATGCTTACTGTCAAAAATATTACCTAAAGGTGAAAATAAAATAATTACAAAAATAATATTTTGGGATAGAAAATGAGCGATAGCGATAACGACAACAATGTTTCCAAAATTTTGTTTAAAATTTATGAAGCTACAAGTAATATGACATTTTGGTGACCCAGAAAGATGAATTGTAGAACACTAATTTAAGCTGACCATATATTTTATCAAACTATTAACTTTATACTGTATGAATGACTAAACACAACTACTAACGTCTTAATTTACACAATAAATATACAGGTTGTTTTATTTAAAAGAACCAGTGCTTTTTTGGGCGTACTAATTACTTTAAAGAAAAAGCTATACATATGAAATGTTCAAGAATAAGGGTTTAATTTATCAGTAACAACAAACATAAATTCAACCAGAGGTTTTCAAACGGTTGAACAAAATTATATTTTCCTAAATGGTAACCTCTGTTTTTTTAATCTTTTAAATAGATTTTATTCTGATTTCAGCAATATAAATATTGTATAAGATTATATAACAATTATTTCGAGAAAATGGTATTCAAAATTAGAAATAATTTTACAATATATTAGCGTAATCTAGGCAACAATGGTATCAATAGTTGTGCCTACTTCAACAATATAACATTTTTAACTTCGAATAACATTTTTCTCTAAATAATTGTTATACAACCCTATACAATACTTACATCGTTGAAAACAGAAAAAATCTCTGTCTAATGGACTAAAAAATACATATGTAGGTTCCCATTTATAAAAATAAAATTTTAATCTACGTTTAAGAACCACTGGTTGAATTTTTGTTTTGTTGTTACTGATAAATTAGCCCGTTAGTCTTGATAATTTTTTATATATAACATTTTTGTCTAAAACCATTAGTTCGCCCAAAAGAGTACTGATTGTTTTGAAGGAAACATCTGTATATTTATTTATAATTACAATGAGTTGCATAACTTCGTGAGTACGTCTCTCCGTTATTGGTAGACGCGTCTCCACAGACACTAAATTTATTTTCTGTTTAAACATATGCGTGATTATAGCGGCCGGAAAGTAAATGCGACCGTAAAGTAAAAGCGGCCGTAGCAGCCATAGTCTTCGAGAGTGATGTTAAAAAAATAATACTTTAGGATTTTCAAAGAATTTGTAAAATTACTATTTATGTAGCAGCCCATAAAAATACTTTTACGAAGGTAATTCAACTATATTACGTTTCGTGTAAGAAAATAGCGTTGGTTTAAATATGGAAATAAATTCTGCTCTTTGATTGATCAGAATACCCATCTAGTTCATCTGATGTGGACACCACACGACTTCCTTGTACGATTATTAAACTAAACATATTTTTTTAATAAATAAATTACAAAATATTAATTTTAACTTCAAAACAGTAAGATTTGCAACATTAATCTAACCCGGTTTTTTTTAAAGAGAGTTTTGATTACAACAAAGAAATATTTGATTACAACAATGAATATGACTAATTTCACAATAAAAATATAATATTTGTTATTGTACGAATCATAAAATTGCACGTATTTAACGTAATTTGACATGAACATTTTTTTATGTTTTTGTCCTAATCCATAGCAAGCTTTATTACAAAAACAAAAAAGTATATAATTTTTAAATTTACATATCTCGCTTATACAAAGGGGTAATTTAATAATACTTGATGTGCTAGACGCAGAAATTAATTCTCTAAAACTTTTATTTGAAGCATTTATTTCTAAAATCAAAATGAAATCATTTTATTCAAGAAAAACTGTTAACAACTTCAAGTAATGTACTACGAGGTGTGTTCAAAAACTATCGCGAATTTTGAATTTTCGCGGGTTACGTATATTCGAATTTCGATCTTTTTGTGGCTTTATGTTGGTACTCATGTCTCTCACTTATGTCGACAAGCTCGGCCATTTTGAATGTTCACTTACTTGTTGACAGCTGCTTTGCTTGCACGTGTTTTGGATCGTCTTCGATTTTTACCTAATGTGCTTATTCGTTAAAAACTGACTATGAATTTTTTGACCAAGACAATATCTTTCTTATCTAAAGGCGACGGAACGTAGAAAAAAATAATTCATTTAAAATTTGTCATTGTCATAAAATGTTTTTATCAAAGAAGTTATTTCATTTCTACTCGTAGAAATGAAATAACTTCTTTGATAAAAACATTTTATGACAATGACAAATTTTAAATGAATTATTTTTTTCTACGTTCCGTCGCCTTTAGATAAGAAAGATATTGTCTTGGTCAAAAAATTCATAGTCAGTTTTTAACGAATAAGCACAATAGATAAAAATCGAAGACGATCCAAAACACGTGCAAGCAAAGCAGCTGTCAACAAGTAAGTGAACATTCAAAATGGCCGAGCTTGTCGACATAAGTGAGAGACATGAGTACCAACATAAAGCCACAAAAAGATCGAAATTCGAATATACGTAACCCGCGAAAATTCAAAATTCGCGATAGTTTTTGAACACACCTCGTACTTCCGGTTAGCCTATTTTAACCAAAATCTATTATGTTATTTCGATTGACATAAAAGTTTTGTATACCAAATTTGACAAGTTTTGGATTATATTTTAAAACAGTTTTTCATTAAAATCTATTATAGGCTTCATGTAGAGTGTCACTTCTGGAAATTGTGTAATAACCAGAAAGGGAGGTGCACAACTAGATGTTATAGGGTCCTAAATACAAAATTTCAACTTTCTACGGCTTACCGTTTTTGAGTTATGCGAGATACGTACGTACGTACAGACGTCACGACGAAATTAGTCAGGGATGATCAAAATGGATATTTCCGCTGAAATCTGAAAACCGAAATTTTTCGCGATTACAATACTTCCTTTACTTACGTACAAGGAAGTAAAAATATATCACATATCAGTTGTTAGCTGTCAAATAAAATTCACAGAATGAACCCTATAACTGCGACTGGGTTTGAGAGTCCCAATTTTAAATTTCATTTATCTTTTAAACATTATGTGAAATTTAACTACGTTTTCTAAAATATACTAGGTACTTACTATAGCGTAACATAAAAATATTGTGACATTATTACTACTTTGAAGATACAGAGTAGGCTGGGGTTTACCACGAAGGGATATTTGATGCCGATAATGTTGTTTTTGTATGTTGGCAAGTACCAACTCATATCTGTTTTTATATTTCCTTTCTGTAGTTAGAACCAGTACATAAGAAACTCGCTAATTTCTCAGTGTCTATGGTACTTTCGTATCTGTAACATAGTAGTTCGTTTTACTCGTACTTCAATCGTATCTTCTAAAAAAATTTCCCAAAAGAGGCCTTACGGACGAAAATTTACAGAAATAGCTTCTTTAGATGATACTTATTCAAATATATGAACAAAATATTTCAGTCGTCTGAAGTAGTAGTCAGTGGAGGACGCGACCCATGGCGAAATACAAAATAATGATTTTGAGTCCTCTTAGAATATAGAAGAACATTAGAGTAATATCTGAATTTATCCGATATATCCATGGTTTTAAATCATGGTAAATTTAAAGTTTTTAACTGCTTAACACTTGACAGTAAATTTATTCGAATATTTATAAGATTTTTATAAGATTTTTTGTTGTTAGTTCCACAACCTCAATACAATAGAACACATGTAACATGCAACATTTTTATGTAGGTATATTTTTAATTTTTTAAAAAAAAATTTAAAAAACTTATTGGATATTTTCTGATGCTATTAAATCGCATATTTATGTCTCTATGTCTCTATGTTATGGCCTCGTCCAACACAGGTTATTTGAATGTCATATTTTTCAAACCATAATTTTTTTTCGATAATATAGTCAAAATTTAACATGTTTTTTGAAAATTTAAATTATATTAAAACTTTATATTCATTTGTAGAAAAATTAAAAATTTATTATAATTACTATTGTAAAATGTGTTTTTTTTAGCTGGTTACCCTGATGATGGGATGATACCGAGATCGATAGCTACCTTTGAAATCGATTAAAGTATTTATTCAACATTAGTATACTTACTATAATACATTACCCTTACTATATCATGTATGCTATCCTGGAGAAATTTTTCAAACATATTATAGACACTTCTGTTGAATTAGATTTATTCTTTTCCAAAAACGGAAATGAAATTTAGAGAGCGGGTCCAGTCTTTGTGCCTACAGGAAGACGTAGCAAAAAGGACGTTTTGAATGAGGATAAAGGACCTTCGCTCGTTGTATTTAGCACCTGTGAGGATGAAATGTATTGCTTCTTTTTTCTATTTCACTTAAAACCTTTCAGTAATTTTATATAAATAACCCTTAAATATCACATGGGCCTGAAAGGCCAACTCAGTGACAAACGTATTTAATAATTTCCCGCAAGAATAGGAAAGTGATATATAATTATGTTCTTGATTTGGACTTTGAAACTTTTCAGGTATTGTATATTTTTACAGATAAAAATATTTAGTATTAACAAAGTTTGCTTTCACGTTTTAAATTAATTACATAATTCCATAAAACCGTCAGCTCTAAAGCACCATCTGCAATTTTCTTACGTGAAACACATTTTAATAACTAATCTTTTTTAAAAATTAGTAATTACTGTGTATCCTGTATATGATTAATTTTAGGTTACATGTTTATTGGAAATTTTTGGCTTACAATAACGTCAGGAACATATACTTTATGCTATGTGCATCCTATTGCCGGACAACTGTATAATTTACAAAAATATTTCACGGTGGTAATGTAACCAAACATTAGAACAAAAATATTTAATGAATTGTAATACCAGTAGATAGAGAAATAATGATATACAATTATATGTATAGAATGTCCCAGATGACGTGCCCTGCATACGAACCTCTAGAGAACATCGTAAGTTATTAATTTAGTTCACAAATTGCATATAATCTTGTCATTTTCAAGTAAATTTTTTAGTATATTAGGTATACGAACATCAAGTAGGTTTCATAATTTTTAGGGCGACATGGTTTCAGCGATGAATACGTTTAAAACAATGAGTGAAAATGAAAAAACTGATGACACCAAATTAATAATTTCATTTGTTTCATTGTTACATGTATTGTTTTTACATTACACAGTAATTTAATAATTAATGTAAGGTATTTTTGCTATATACATACATTATTGATTTTGTTGTAGAACAAAGGTTGCCAAACTTTTTATCCCATGCACCCCTTTGATTATGTCATAAAATACCGAAAATTAATTAATATAGTACATTTCAATTCAAAAACTTAATTTTATTTTTGATATTATCAATCACAGCAATCTGTTAATTTTTTACCTCTCGCTAAGAGAGGTATTGCATTCATGCTAAAAATCGCATGTCCAGATTTTATTGAATAAGCACGTTTTGAGGTCCCTACAATCCGATTTTAACATTTTTACGATGATGTCTGTGTGTGTGTGTGTGAGTGTGTGTGTGTGTGTGTGTGGATGTATGTGTGTGTGTGTGTATGTATGTAGGATGTTGGAAGGACAATTACTCAAAAACTATAAGACTTTAAATTTGTTTAACTACGTATTTCCCAATCGGACATTCATGGGAAGATCTGAAAAGGTTTTGGTAACAATTGGACAACCGGAAGTAGAAGATTCTTGAAAAAAAAATTTTTACATAATATTTTTTGAAAATTTTTCTTGGTAATATTAAAGAAAATTAAATTCTTTATCTGATACATTTAAATATTTTATTATATATTCTATAGATTTAGAGATAAAAGAAATATAATATATAAAATAATCTGTTATAATAAATTTTACAGCCGAAAGAATGCCTTGGAAAATAGTTGCAAATTTAAATTGTTTGTAACTGACAGATAAATGTCAGTGTCAGAAATATGGAGACATTACTGAAGACTTTTTCTGGGAAGTACATACATTATATTATTTCTTAATGTATTAATAGTTATATATTTAATATAATATGTATATTACTCAAAAATACTGTCAATCCTGACAATGAACTGGAAACATTTCGAAAAATTAGAAGAGGACAAAATTTCTTCATAAAATGAATTTAAAATTAATCAATCTAAATATAAGAAATAGATATATGTAAGTAGAATTTTTGGTGTAGAGTGTAGTATACAAGAAATGTTAAATACAATAGGGCGCGAGCAGTCATGTGATTTTGTTGGCCTTGACAAGCAGATATGGGGGCCCATGACAGAATGATAGCTAGTAATTATGTATATAGATGTCAAGTATCATAATTTCTCATTCTAAATTTAGTGATTTTCCAATTCCATGTGGTTTATTTTCCTCGACAAGTAAATTCCACACTCCTGGTGACAAATTAACTACGTGTATTTAGAAAATCTTGAAGTTTTGAATGAAAAATTGACAAGTGACATCCATGTACATAATTACTAATTATCATTCTGAAACGGGCCCCCACATCTGCTTGTTAAGGCCAACAATGTAACATGAATGTTACATACTTACGTAACCAAAAAAGTAAGTGGCGAGAGGTATTGTGCTGGCCACAACAGATTTTTTTTATTAAATTTACAAAAATATAAAAGCTCTTATGACAGTTCTTTTGTTTCATGAATGATTTTACTGCCACTTCATCTGACTAATTTAGAAATCGGTTAGGTAAAGTACAAAAACCGTTTTAAAAATTTTCAATTTGATTTAACCGTTAACCTTTTTTTTGTTCATTTGTTTCTTTCTATTAACAATTATTGGTAAAATTTTAGATTCTGTTAAAAATTATAAAACACCTAAAGATCAATTTATTTCTCACCAACTTCCTAAAGACCTTTTAACTCTCACCGACTCCATAAGAGACGATACCGATCACCATTTTGGTGAACCCTGAGATAGAATAAAATATTTATATGAATATGTGCATGTGTGTGAATTATATTATTCTAAATATGTCAATAATTAAATTATTCCAAATGAAAACCATTTTACCTCTCGCTAAGAGAGGATTCATGCTAAAAATCGCATATCCAGATTTTATTGATTAAGCACATTTTAAGGTCCCTACAATCCGATTTTAATATTTTTACGATGACGTCTGTGTGTGTGTGTGTGTGTGTGTGTGTGTATGTATGTGTGTGTGTGTGTGTGTGTGTGTGTGTATGTATGTGTGTGGTGTTTGTATGTATGTGTGTATGTGTGTGAGGACGTTGGAAGGCAGATTTTTCAAAAACTGTAATACTTAATATCTGTTTAACTACGTATTTCTCAATCGGACATTATTAGTGAGAGCTGAAAAGGTTTTGGTAATAATTGGAAAACCGGAACTAGAAGATTCTTTAAAAAAATCTAAATATTATTTTTTGATAATTTTTGTTCTTTATAGTAAAATAAGAGTAAATTATCTATCTGATACATAATAAGTATTTTATTATATCTTTTATAGATTTAGAGATAAAGAAATATAAGGTATATAATAATCTGTTGCAATAAATCTCATAGCACAAATAATGTAATGGAAACCAATTGAAAAATGAAAATGTTTGTAACTGCAGATAAAGGTCAGTGTCAAAAATCCAGAGACATTACTCAAGATTTTCTGTGGGAAGTACATACATTATATTATTTCTTATTGTATTTATAGTTAAATATTTAAAATTATAGGTATAGTACATATACCCTTCAAAAATACTGTTAATCCTGACAATGAATTGGACACATTTCGAAATATTAGAAGAGTAGGACAAAAATATATAAGGAATAGATATAACTAGAATTTTTATGTAGTGTAGGTATACAAGAAATGTTAAATACAATAGGGCGCGAGCAGGTATGTGACTTTGTTAGCCTTGACAAGCAGAAATGGGGGCCCGTGTCAGAATGATAGCTAGTAATTATGTACATAGATGCCAAATATAATTTTTCGTTCTAAATTTAGTGACTTTCCAATTCCATGTGGTTTATTTTCCTCGGCAAATAAATTCCACACTCCTGGTGACAAATTAACTACACGTGTATTTAGAAAATCTTGAAATTTTTAATGAAAAATTTTGACATTTCACATGTATGTACATAATTATTAATTATCATTCTGACACGGGTCCCCATATCTGCTTGTCAAGGCCAACAATGTCACATGACTGCTCGCGTCCTATACTTAGGTAACCAAAAACGGAAGTGGCTGAGAGGTATTGTGCTGGCCACAACAGATTTTTTTATTAAAAGATCCTTATTCAATGGTAACAAAATATTTGTTTGAATTTATAAAACATTGATGTGTTCCTGATTTCACTGGACCTGTTCTAAATGAAATACAAAAAGTATTAGCAGCAAGCGTGAACTGGCGAGCACTTGGTGTAAGCGTGTAGTTTTATTTACTCGCTGTGTAAAAAGTTAATCCTGCTGTCCTGCACTCGGGTACCACAATCCAGCTGCGGTCGATGCACGCTCTTTCATTTTTTATGTTGCGTGAGCTTAAATTCGTCGCTTAATTTTACGGAAAGTTAGCACAATACAAAGGGATTTTAAAATTGAAAAAGGAAGTATCATTACGCCTTTCCACGTTTTTCGAAATATATAGCAGCAGGTTAAAATCTTCTTCTTCTATTAGACATTTTGCCTGTATATTTTCGCAATTTTATGGTGTGTCCTTTGTTGATGTGGCTCAGATTTCTCTCCATCATTTCCGTGGGCGTCTTGGTGGTCGTCTGGTTGTCGACGTACGGTTTCTGCATATTTTAATTAACCTTTCTTCTCCAGCTCTGTCGACATGGTTGTTTCATTATTTTCTTCCAGTTTTTGTAAATATTACTATATCTGTGATATTATACTGTCTCCTCACTTCTTGGTTTGTTTCTCATTCTATCCAGTCTTGTTTTTCCAATTATTGATCTTAGTGTACTCATTTCCGCTGTTCCGCTGTTCTCATTATTTATTGTATTTTTGATGTCTGCTCGTGATTCTGCTACATGCGTCATAATTGGTCGCACCATAAATAAATAAATAAATAAATATTTCATCACGGCATATTACCCATTGTGCGATGTGCCAATCTGCTTTGTATACAGATATATTTGTCACTTACCAGGCTTCACCTCACGGGCACTCATAGCTGACGTGGAGAGTGAGGTATATTTTTATTTTTGACTTATTTGTCATATAATTGTTTCTCCACGTTACGTCTCGTAGGTAACCTGATATTCTTGCCCCCTTCATCACTTATTGTTTACTTCTTTGTATAAATTTCTGTTGCTTGTGATGTCAGCTCCTAGAAATAAATTAAGGAAAATTTATGATTTTGTATCAGAACAAGTATCTGGTTCTTTAAACATGTTTGAAAATCGTTTAACTATTTATTTAAATCCAAAACGTAATAATTAATCGAAACCGTTATTTTTAGTTACTGTAGGTACATATAAAGCCATAACCAATTATCGAAATAAATAAAAGCCGTCACCTTAGGTAAGGAAGGTGCCTTATCTAAGATCAAAAAATCTGATGTGACCAACACAATACCTCCCGCCATTTACCTATGGGGTCTCGTTGCCGCGTGCCTGATGTCTGGTCGTAAATCTGGGGTATCCGCTTCGATCCCGATCAACGCCAAATAATTCGAATTTTAAATGGCATAAAATTAACCCTTGTGGTAAACGCCCGCACAATACAAATATGTCATTATCATTACCAAAATGTGTGTACAAATCGGATTAGCACACCCAGCAATGGATAATATGCCGTGATAATATATTTATTTATTTATTTATTTAAACACATACCTGAATATTTACTAAGGCTAGAAATTATGTAAATATATTAAGTTACTTTCCATAAAACTATTGTTCTATTTACAATTTTCCTTTTAAAACGTTACTATTATTAATTTGGAATGATTTTATTTTTTTGACGGTGACATTTATCTGTCAGTTACATACATTTGAGCTGAACTATGTAACCATGGAGATGTGTTTGAAGCATAAGCTCCGAGATATAATTTTTATATTACTTTATAAATTTATCCATAAAATACATAGAAAAAATATTAAAGCAAACCTGCAGAAAGTAGAAAAATCTTTAATTTTTATGAAGGGCTGAATACGATGATCGACTGGTAGTAGAATGAAAATTGGGAAATAATCGGACACGCAGTCTGTGTAAAATTAATTTAATTTCTGGCCAGGAAATAAATTAATTTTACACAGAATGCGTGTCCGATTATTTCCCAATTTTCATTTAATTTTTATAATAACAAATTGCGAAAAAAATTCATTTAAAGGTATTTATTGAAGAAAAACCATCTTGAGCTTCAAGTAAACTGCCATTTCCGGTTATCTGATTGCCACCAAAATCTAATGGCTTCTTTATATATTAGAATAAGGTAGAAATACATGGTTTCAAAAGTTTCTGAATGGTAGTATTTGACTTAGAGCGCAAAGAGGATCCACACACATACATACATACACACAGACATCATCGTGAAAATGTTAAAATTGGATTCTAGGGATCTTAAAACGTGGTTATTTACCAAAATCTCGATATGCGATTTTTAGCACGATCCCTATACCTCCCTTACCAAGGGTAGCGGGAGGTAAAAATGAAATGGTAACTTTTCAATGAATGTGCACGTTTCAGGATTGAGAACCACTGCTCCATAAAATTTGATTTAATTTTATACTTCATACTTAATGTAGAGTTAAAAAATTATAGAGAAATTAAGTTTTCGAAATCAGCCAGCTTTGATATAACCATGGAAACAGCCACTACTTGTACATTTAAATAATTCTGATTACTTGGATGATTGAAAAATTCTAAATATTACGATATCAGTGGATGATGTTAGCATCTTTCTGATATATTTGCAATAAATGAAGATAGATGATTCTTCATTGAAAATATATCAAGCTCTAACCTCTAACCGGAATCAGTGGCATTAGCTCAGAAATAAAAATACACAAAAAATACGAACCATGTGAATTCTACCTTTATTAATATTGTAGAAAATCTATAATAAATAGACGAATTATGCGAAAATAGACCTTCTATTTCATATAACTGCAAATATTATACAATATTAAAATAATTTCCTGCTTTTTCTTAAGAACCACATTTTTATACAATTCATTGCTTCAATCATACGACCATCGTTTGATTTTTATTCATACGATAAATATCTCTTACATTGAGGAAATATGGAAACCTAAAATAATTTTTCATGTTAGTAGAAGATATATAATGAAAAATTATTTTCTTAAGCACCTCTTCCTCATATAATCTTTTATGAAAATTGTAAACTCTTATACTTCAATACGTAACTTTGTAAAAATATTATATTCCTCATACATAATATTTGACGTCCTATTAATTTTATTCATTGCAAATATTTTGTAAAATAGAAATTGTAAATTTAATCTGACATAAAACATAACTTTGTTATGAAAACAAACCAAAGCTACTGTACTGACTGTAGAATCTTTGGCAAAAAATCCACTTTTTAATAACAAATATTTGTCAATTTATTCATAGTTGCTTAAGTATTAAGAGCAGTAAGTGCTTCCTGCCGAAGATGATTTTGTAGATCGAGACGAAGTTGAGATCTCCAATACATCCGATACCGGTGGGAGAGCACTAACAGACAGCAATGCTTATTACGTTTTTTGCACGATCGACGCACAAAATTAAAGAAATAAGATTTGAAAATGATCGGTAAATGATTCACATCTACTGCCTTAGAAACCCTAACGGTAAACTTTTAAAAAACCCGATCATGCAAAAAGGTTATAAATCCTTTGTTTGTAATTAAAAATGAGAAAAAAATATTAAATTTTGTAATAGTGGGGTTTCAAAATACTGTTGTTCTTATAGGGCCTCAAGATATTATGCAAATTATTGAATTGAAACACTCACTCAGGCTAATCACAAATTTATTCAAGTAACAAAAACAGAACTAAGTACAATATGATAACACAGGACGCAAGTTGATAAATATTTATGAGCGATAGTGTATTTTGTCATTATGGAAAACTTTGAAAAATACACGTAGGTTCTCACAACTAACATTGATAATAAAGTTATAAAGAACTGAAGAGGATAATGTTATAATTATTATTAAATATTTGTGTAACGTAGTAAGTTTAGTTACTAAGTACCCGTTAGATAGGTATTGTTTAATAAACATTCTGTCGTAAGAAAAATAAAATCTGCTAATTTATGACTAAACGGTGTTAAGCTATTAAGTGATATTTCTTTAATTTACTCTTTCTTAATTTTCTTTGTACTAGATTAAATTAAAATTCGGCGAGCGACCCTATTTCAAAATTGCCCCCAAGATAGTGCAGGGGAATGGCTCACTTAATATTAATCTGCCCCACTTCCGACGCTAATGGCTAATATAGCAGGTAAGCGCCTTCTATTGTTTCGCCCACGCAAGACATTGTAATCAATTACAGCAATCACTTCGCTGTTTCACAATCAAATTCCTCTAATTATCGCAAATGTGTCGTGCGTCGTACGTGAGTACGAGTAGGCATACGCAACTTTAGATCGATTATGTTGCTTACTTATTCACGACGGTGTTCATATGATGAAAGTGATAGTCATTACTGGAATTAAATTGGATTGATGGAAGGTTATGCGTTTTAGTTACATTACTTTTGTTTCTTATTTACGAAGAATCGATATGGGATAAAAATAATATTCTTTTGCATTTATTTATGTTATAACCGGCAATCGTAAATCTAGAACAGCAATATTCAATAATCGTATTTTGTAGTTCATAGAAGTAATAAATATAATATAATACAATATAGGTTATAGTTTTGTTCTGTAACTAATTTCAATAAATGATTTATTTAGCCTTTAAAACTAAATTTCCGTTCTTCCTTTCCTCAATATTTGTACAGTACCAGTACCTATGTTTAAAATAAAATGGTTGCATTACTACATTAGAAATGGGATCCTCCATTTTTACCTCCCGCTACCCTGAGTAAGAAAGGTAAAGGGATCGTGCTAAAAATGACCAAGTTTTAAGGTCCCTACATTCCAATTTTTACATATCCACGATGATGCGTGCGTGCGTGTGCGTGTGTGTGCATGAATTCTCTGGGTGATCGAACTCAAATACTATCATTCAAAAAATTTTGAAACATAATAGTAAATATTACCCATTGCTGGGTGTGCCAATATATTTTGTACACAGATTTCGGTTATAATAAGGACATATTTGTACCGTTCGGTCGTTTACCAGGCGTCACCTACGGGCACTCATTGCTGGGGTGGAGAGTGCACTACTGGGGTTAATTTGTGCTATTTAAAATTACAAATATTTGGCGTTGGTCGGAATAAAACCCGTGCCTCAGATTCGACCAGACACTCAGACACGCGGCCACGAGATAGGTAGGTATTTAAATTACAAAAAAATAATTGGCGGGAGGTACTGTGTTGACCACATCAGATTTTTTAAATATGAAACTTCATATAAATTGCAGTATTTTGTAGTTCTAAAAAATATTAATAGTTATTCGTTAAGCTGTAATATTTTTTTCCTACTCCTGATATCGTAAGTCGACTATTACGCCATTGTTTGTAGGGATGTATATTTATTTTACTGTCAAGGTCAAATAATTTGTGTCAAATTTTCCATATTTCATAAATATTCCCATTTAATTAAAGTTTAGCATTGGCGTGCCAAATGTGACTATGACAGCGTTTTTCTTCTTAAATTTTTCACGGTATACCAAGGTTCTTTTTTTCAATATATTAATATTCAGCGTTATTCCTTAACGTATCTGGCAGTAAAAATGGTAAATGGTACCTACATGGCGTGTAACATAAATATTTTCTATTCCTGCTCTGAATATACAATCTTCTGGATCTAATACTGCAAAATTTGCAGGACGCTTCGGTATCCTAGCAATGAATTTTAATTATGAATGTTGTACACAATATTTGTTGTTGCCATAGATGCGCATCACATATACAAAAATTGATAATAAATGTCAAAAAAAAAATCTTTACTTCTTTCTTTTTTTAGCGTTTTATATTAAAAGGTAGAATAATAAATCTGACGTGGCCAGCACAATATCTTCCATCAATCCTGTGTATTATCTATAAATTCCATACATAAATTTTCTTGCAAAAGTTTTTAAATTTCCAGACAAATTATTTCATAAACAAACTATGTAAATTGCACTTGACACTGACGTACTCTTCTTATTCTCTAGCTTTTCCCATTCAATAGGAGTCTCCTTCCACTCATTTCTGTCTTGCGTGTAGTTCTCATTCAGTTCGTTTTCTCTCAAATCTTCCGCAATACAGTCCTTCTATCTTAACTTTGGTCTTCCTTTATTTCTTCAACCTTCTATTACTAAGCTATTCATTTTTCTTCCAATACATTCATCTCTCCTCATGACAACATCCTCATCTCTGCCACATTCATTTACTTTTCATTGATACTGACATCTGTCAATTTGAATTATCTGAATATATTTTCCATGATTTGCATAGCTGGCTGATTTATGAAATTTAATATCTCTATAATTCTTTAACTCTATTGGATATGAAGTATAAAAAGGAATCAAATCGTATAGAGATTAATATTCTATTAAGTTATAATAACTTTAAATGTCAAGAAATCATATTTAACTGTTAAAATCTGCAAATGAGGGTACTTCCGGTTTACCAATTATAACCAAAATCTAATCACTTGTTCTTCTGGATGTAAACTTGAGGAATACGAAAAAAATATAATTCTTGGAATTGTGGTATTGAAGTTATGCGATCCGAAATTTTCGTCACACACACAGAGACACACATACATACATACAGACATCATCGTAAAAATGATAAAGTCGTATTATAGGGACCCTAAAACATGCTTATTCACTAAAAACTCATCATTGATTTTTTTGACAAAAGACCTTCCTTACCTAAAGGTGACGGAAAGTAAAAAAGACGTGTGTGGGTGTAGGACTGGCTAAAGTTTGTTATTTTGTAATATTTTTAAAAAGAAACACCCGTAATATATCAAAACAAATAAAAAGTATACTGTGATGCTACTTTAAAATTAATTCGTTGTTTTCTAACCTGGAAATTATTTAAAATCTAAATGAATAATGAATGAAGTGCGAGAGAGCATGTAGTAGCAAAAATAACAAAGGAATACTAAAGAGAAATCAGGCTTAAACCTTACGCAGCCAATAATAATGACAGTATCCCCGTATACTTTCAATTCTAAAATTATGGAATGAGACAGCACAAAGCTTAGCGTACGAGTACATGGCAGCAGATAGTATATATTACAAGGTACAAACATTTGTAAGAATACACAGATATTATTGTGGATAATCGTGACTTTTCATGGTTGTAGCACAATATATAAATATAGAAAAATCTGATGTATTATATACACGGCGTAGCTCAGCCCTTATAAATCTGCAGACCGTGAAAACTTTTCTTCCCGGCAATTGAAATAAGGCGCGTAATTTGACCGGGAAATAAAGTGCATAAAGGGCCGGTAAAATCGTGTTCCATTTAAACCTTTTTGCCGTGTTCTTCATGCAGTTCTTGTTATCAGTAAACAAACTTAAGCTGGTTTAATTAGCAGGGCTGTATAAAAGCAGGGCCCGCGATTGTGGAAGATAGTTGTTGACTAGGTCGATTACACCAAAACCATCCGAACACGTTTCTATACGGATCCTTAAGATCACCGTATCTACCGCTTGCCCGCCGTCGCGACGCCTAACGTCGGTCACACCGAAACCGTCCGAACACATTTCTATACGCATTTTTTTATATCCGTGCATCTACCGTTCATCCGCTGACATCACTGCCGTCGCGATGCCCATCGTCGTTTTTCCGAAAACCAGTAATTCGCACATTCAGCATCCAATTTTACCCATCAGCGAACACCATACTGTTTTGTATAACGAATTACCATACAATAAATTTGTCTTGTACATATTATTTTGTGTTCTTCATATTTCACCCTATCTCCAAACCTGAAATTCGACCGTTGGCGCCCAAGTAATATCACGCCAACTTTCTGCCCGCTATCCCCAAAATAGCGCTACAATATAAATTCCATACATAAATTTTCTTGCAAAAGATTCCAAATTTCCAGTAAAATTATTTCATAAATAAACTATGAAAATACACTTGACACTGATATCTTCTTCTTCTTTAGCTTTTCCCATTCGCTAGAGGTCGCTATTTTTTATTTTCTTCTTCCACTCATTTCTGTTTTGCGTGTCGTTTTCATTCAGTTCGTTTTCTCTCAAGTCTTCCGCAATACACTCCTTTCATCTTCCTCTGTTTCTTCAACCTTCTATTACTAAGCTACTCATTATTAGTCCAATATATTCTTCATCTCTGTTCATGACATGTTCAGAGCAATGTAATCGTCACTGGCTGATTATGAAATTTAATATCTTTATAATTCTTTAACCCTATAACTATTGAATATGAAGTATAAAATGCAATCAACTTTCTTTAAATTATAATAACGTTAAATGCCAATAAATGATATTTAACTGTGTTTTGTCAAGAAAAACTGTAAAAATCTTAAAATGAGGGTACTTTCGGTTGACCAACTATAACCAAAATTTAATCACCTCTTCTTCTGAATGTAAACTTGAGGAATACGAAAAAATTGTAATTTTTAAAATCGTGGTATTGAAGTTATGCGATCCGAAACTTTCGTCACACACACACACACACACACACACACACACACACACACACACAGAGTCACAAGACACACATACAGATATCATCGTAAAAATGGTAAAATCGTATTATATGGTCCATATAAAACGAGCTTATTGAATTACAGTAGATAGGTGCAATTAAACTAACGTTTATATAATTTAACAAATACGTAAAGATTTAAATCTATTGTTTTATTTTAATTAATGTTTATGTTTGATGCTCGTTTGACGTTTCAAAGTTATATGAAATTTAAAGTGACTAGCTGGCTAACGAACCTATCGGGCGAAATATTGTGCTAAGGCTCTCATTTCTAGGCAGTCTTCATTACAACCTTCAATACATTAACACATACCATAACACGATCACTATTACTGTCAGTATTTTTATGTACTGACAGTAATATTGATCGTCTAATGGACGTTATACATTTCGATGATAACCTTAATCAGACTTCTTTAAGAAAATTAACTGTATTTAGATATTTTTATTAGATCTATTTTCGAAAATTGTCACTATTGAACAACCTTTATGAAATAGGTACAAAAAACTCATATAATTCGAAGATGGTCTTGGTCAGATATCTTTAAAAAATTATACATATAATTTGGGTCAACGGTAATAAAGGAACATAGTTAATAGAGTGTGAGTTCTTAATTTATCACACATAGGACATACCGATTTGCAATGCATAATGCGGTTCTTGCAGTGGATTGCAAACAAAAAGCGCATCTAGTCTACATATACGGTAGATAACGGTTCTCTATTCAACCTATACGAGTGTAGATAACTCGCCTTCATTAACTTATCTCGATTATTTCGTCCTCAGTTGAAAGCTTCTGATTCCTGCCAATGATTCTCAAAGTCTTTGACTTTTGCTTGAATAAAGGCGATCTGCTCTATTTATTTATTTTACGCTCGTCTAATTATCTGTTCATGATCTGAAATCGACCACTATATCTGCATCATATTCTTTCATTGTTTGAGAATGATTAATTCTATAGTCCGGTCAATAATTAATAATAATGCATGTAAATATGCGACGGTTACAGCCACAAACCTTATGTAGCAGCTATCAGCCACTAAACTCTGTAAAAATACGTCACTACTTGACTGCCTGTTTAAGAAAATAATTAAAACTTTCCTTGATAAGTGAGTCTGTTAAAGGAAAAGTCTAGAGCCAGTCAAACGTCATTGGTGGACGAAGAAAAAATAGATGCCAAAAATTCTATGTATATTGTAACTGTTAGTGTATAATGTTTGTGTAACTAATAACTCACCGGAAACGTTTGCAACTATAAAAAAAATCTGTTGTGGCCAGCAAAAACCTCTCGCCACTTCCGTTTTTGGTTACATAACTATATAGGGCGCGAGCAGTTATGTGACATTGTTGGCCATGGCAAGCAGATATCGGGGCCCGTGTCAGAATGTCAGAATTTTAAGATTTTCTAAATTCACGTAGATAATTTGTCACCAGGGTGTGGAATTTACTTGCCGAGGAAAATAAACCAAATGGAATTGGAAAATCACTAAATTTAGAGTGAAAAATTATTATTTTGATATCTATGTACATAATTACTAGCTATCATTCTCACACGGGTCCCCATATCTGCTTGTCAAGGCTAACAAATTTACATGACTATTTGCGCCCTATTGCATTTAACATTTCTTATATACCTACACTCTACATCAAAAACTCTATTTACATCTATTCCTTATATTTAGATTGTTTAATTTTAAATTCATTCTATGAAGAAATTTTGTCCTGCTCTTCTAATTTTTCGAAATGTTTCCAATTCATTGGCGGGATTAACAGTATTTTTGAAGGGTATATATAATATACCTATAATTTTAAATATTTAATTATTAATACAATAAGAAATAATATAATGTATGTACTTCCTAAAGAAAATATTCGGTAATGTCTTTGGATTTTTGACGCTGACATTTATCTGTCACTTACAAACAATTTAATTTTGAATTGGTTTCCATGACATTATTTGGGCTGTGAGATTTATTACAATAAATTATTATATATACAAGAATAAAAAAAAAATCAAAATATAATATTTAGAAGATTTTTTTAAAGAATCTGCTACTTCTGGTTGTTCAATTATTACCAAAACCTTTTCAGCTCTTCCCAGTAATGTCCGATTGAGAAATACGTAGTTAAACACATATTAAGTATTATGGTTTTTGAGAAATCGTCCTTCCAACGTCCCACACACATACACACATACATCCACAAACACACACAGAGAGAGAGATAGAGAGAGAGAGAGATATCATCGCAAAAATATTAAAATCGGATTGTAGGGATCTTAGAACGTGGTTAATCATTAAAATCTGGATATGCGATTTTTAGCATGAATCCAATACCTCTCTTAGCGAGAGGTAAAAAAGGTTTTTTTTAAGAGATGATAGTTGAGGGGGGGGGGGGGGGGAGTAAAGTAGATTAATGTTAATAATTATTCATTTTGCAGCTGTGAGTCCAATTTGGAATGGAATTGAAATAAATTTCCACATCGGTCCAATGTGTTATAGCACGTAATAGTGACAGGTTAATTTGTATTACGAGGTCCAGTGCATTCTAGTTTAGTGCAGTAAGCAGATTTTCGGCTATCCATAAATGTCAGTAAAGATACTGAGCCAAGCTCATAACCTTGTACTAGATGTTAGTAGTACTACTAATGATTGCAATTACTCACTGTCAAATTATTTGCGCTTATAAAGTAAAATTAGTACAAGTATAACTTAGTAGTACCTAATAAAAGAGAAATTTACTAGTGATAATTAGTAGCAACAAGAAATAATTTTAAGTATTATTACCTGCCAATCAGAATAAAAATTAAAAATTATTTAAAAAGATGTAAAGATGGATGGAATATGAAAATATATAGATTTTTAAAACAGACTATCAGAAAAATAATTGATTTAATCAGAAATAATATAAACCCAATATCTAGAAACGGTGGTAGTATATGTGCAGAACTACAAGTTTGTATTACACTATGTAGCCACTGCTACTTTATTCGCTCTACTTTTGAGTAATACCCTCTTCTACTTGCCATTTTCAGTGGTGGATTAATGCTTTTGACGCCTGTAGCCTGATATTAATTTTCCGCCTAAATCAAACAACGATTTTAATCAATTTATTTTTAAATAATTACTGATATTTATTATTGCAATCAAATTTTCTTGTAATCAAAAATTCCTGTTGTAATTAGAATAAATATATACAAGAACAATGATTATAATCAATTTTTTGTGTGATTCGTCATTTTCTTTGTTGAAATCACATTCTCATTATTGTAATCAAGCATTTCTTTGTTATAATTAAAAAGCTTTTTAAAAAATCCTAAAGGGAGCTATATTATACATTCATTAAATTACTAAATTTATCTTTTCGTATACGCGAGTGTCCACAATTTTGATTCATTTAAAATTATTTTCCGGAAATTTGCTGCCGTCAAATTTTTTCCACCTTGTCTAATAGGAAATTCGCCACTGGAAATTTTGGTGGCTAATGATATGCAAATCAATTTAGGTTCTTTTAAAATTTTACCATCTTTTGTTTACTATTATTTCTAATTTTCATCAATTAAATTTAATAAAAATATTTTATTCACCGCTCTCACGATTCTCCTAGGCTCTCACAACTGTCAAATCTGTGGCTATTTTACAGGTAATGCCTACTCTAGTTTAGTAGCATTCTAACCTGTATTAACGTATCTTTAATTTCATGCTAACATGTTCATTTCTCTATATATCTATCTCTCTCATTAAACGTTTTCCTTAATAGTACAGGGTCGCCATACATACTTTACTACTAGTTAAAACAAGCTAGTAGTGAAATTATGAGAACCAGTATTACTAGTATTACACTACCTATTTAGTAAAGCCGTGTTCCTACGGACTATGATTCGCAATCTAAATCATCAAAGTGATCATGATTAAGAAGAAGTATGTTTTTTCGTTTCCTATTCGTTATCCTCACTTTCTCATATAATGGTCACTAGATAACCTTTCCCTTCCGAATCATCCTTTTTGAGTGATCACAAGGATTCATTTCAGAACAAATTTAAAAATGGCTGACGACAATAGGTTTTCGAGCGTAGAAATTTATTAATGTGGGATTTGTTGCATCAAAGGAAATATGATATTTCTACAAAAGCATGTATACTTTTGAAAACAAAGAAAATATGTAACATAAAATATTTGTTTTAAATAAACATATCCATTTTTAATGTGCTGATTATAACACTTGACAGTAGATTATTTATGAAATAAAATAACTTAGTTTGCATTGATCTGCATATAACATTTAACGCTAGATGGTGTATATAATTATTCAGGTTGTTTTCTTCTTATAGTTTTTAAATCATGATTCAAATGGATCACGATTAAAATAATCAGGATTCACAAAATCACAATCACACAATCACAGCCCGAAGGAACACGGGTTAAGTAACTCTTAGTTGCAAAATTTAGTAAAAGGTTATGAGTTTGGCTCACTGTATACAAACGGAATGTTGTCGGAACAGAAACAGGTACGTTTTCTATCTTGTTTTTCGGGGTCATCAATATGGCGGGTTTCAGCCACTAGCCTAATGTAGTAGGTATCAACACTCTGTAAAAATACGTCACTACTTAAATTGTAAAACTATAAAAACAAAAATTTAATACAAGAAAATTAATTTAACTTTATTACAAAAACGGTGTTGTCTGTACAAACGTTGGAATAGAACTTGTGACAGGTCCCTCCAGTAGTTATTTATAAAATTAAATATTGTATGTCAGTGTGTCGGCAAGGTAGTGGGCTGCAGAGAGTTGGCGCAAACGACAGGCCGCAATGGTTCATGGGAAGGGCGTGACCCGGATGGTGAGCAGAGAAAGGCTGACGATTGGTGAGGAAACATCTAAGATTGAAACAGACTCAACAGTCAACCTAGAAGTAGACCGTACTCCTAAAAGTCCACTATATTGGTGCTGGAAGACGCCAAATTCCGGCGAAGGAATCCAGACTTCAAAACGAACGAGGAAGAAAACGTGTGGAGGAGGTGATTAACCGGTGGCCATTTTTAGTTTGCTACCTTGCCACACACAATGAATTATAATTGTAACTTTAAATGTAATAGTATTTTGTAACGTAAGTGTTGTTATTAGTTATTAAATTGTCATATTTGAAGTAATTGTGGTGTCTTCTTTTACCAACTGCCACGGAACCCAGATCATTGCTCAGTGCGCGGCAGGTTACAAACTGAATGTTTATTTTGCCGTTGTTAAGTTATTCATTAAAAAAATATTCTTTTGGCAACCTAATTGTTTGATTTTTCAAAATTTATTTTCTATCGTAAGCAACTAGGATGCTACAATTGTAAAACGTACATGCTAAAAGTCAAAATAGTAGAGGGAATAGTGAAATTTCTTGTGTAACGTAGGTAATTAGTAATCAAAGAGCAATTTAGGATAGCCCTATCTAAGTAGTTTGCAGAATCAGAGAAGTTCGATAACGTGTATAATAGAAATTAGTTGAGTAAACTGTAGTATAAATGACGTTTCAGAATTTAGTCCGGTTTGCAATTAAGTTAATAAGTTAGTAAAACCTCGACGGACCATCAAAGTTGAGCCGGGAACTTATCGAACCTCTGGGACGGGAAGAAGGCTTCTCTCGCATTATTTCATTTCAATTCCATTCCATTACGGAACTTCGGTATTGAATATGGAGAAAAACGCCGTTAAATCGCCACCCGCTCAATTTGGAGATTACTGTCCTAATCCCCAAACAACTAAATCAAAATCCCTTTGCACCAAAAAATTTAATTAAAATTATTCATCTCGTGTTATTTGGTTTGTAAATTACAAACAAGATGTAGTACAAAATGCAAAATAATTTAAATTCTGTAATATGTATAAAGCAGAAAATATCATCAACAAATTTGAAAAATATGTTACTCTATACGAGTAAAAAATATTATGTTTCATATACAAATCAAACATAAATTCTTGGGAATCTACATCTGTTTCTTCAACCTTCTTACCTTCCTTACCTAAAGGTGACGGAAGGTAAAAAAACTAATTTGAATTTTTTTTTTATTTAATTTAATACAATTTCTTATTTAAGTTCTCAATATTTATGCACATAACTTTGATGGTTAATATTTCACTTACTTCAACTTATTAATGAATTATTCGTGTAATATTATTCCAATTCTAAACAAAAGAACATAAAACAAATTATAATTCAATACCTAACTGTGGTAAAAATGGGCTTCGTCATTTCATTGAAAATAAAATACAGCCATAAAGTGTAAACTAGAGTTTTGTGTTAGTTGATATTCAGTGTTCGTTTGTCCACATTCGCAAAAATAAAAATCTGCAAAATTTACATTTTTGCTTATATGTAGTTACTGGGCTATGCTTTTGTTTTAAAAAACAGGTACAACACTAATATTATAGGAGTAGTTTATTTATTTGGAAAGTTTTATATTAACTCACTTCATATATGTTATGATTTTTCTCGCAATTCCAATGTTGGTCATAAATATCAAAATATTCAACATACAATTTGCACTATGTAATGTGAACTAGTATCAAATATTAAGAAATTACTAAGACGATAACACAATAGCTCAAGAACGAGAACAAGAACGGTAACGGGGAGTTTGTCAAAACATCAAAACTTTTATTTGATGATTAATGGCTGTAACTTAAAGAAACATGTAAAATTAACTGATAATCATTTTTATATTCAAAATTTGCATAAAAAAATAAATTTGTATAAAAATATTTGTTTGGTAGCTAAAATGTGAGGTTGGAAAGTGTTCTCGTTTTCAGGCTATTGTGAATTCACCTTAAATAATTTTTATTTTCCATATTTTGCAAATAGCATTAACAAATATAATATAAAATCAGAAGTTTATTTGTTTCATATATTTATTCCAAATTTATCTATTTGAAAAGACCGTAAACAGCTACAGTGACATTATCTACACCGAGTGCTGCAGGACACTGTGTTTATTAGACAAAGTATTTGCAGTTTATTTAGTACAAATGACCGTTTTTGTGTTCAGGGATTGTAGGTTTTAGTATTTTGTGACATTAAAATGCCTAATTGTTGTGTTTCTGATTGCAGAAATAATAACACAAAAAGTAGAAACCTTGTTTTTTCATAGAATACCGGACAAAAATTAGAAACGTGATTTGTATACAATCCTTCATATCTAAATTACGTACAATATCTGATTTTGACACTAATATCTTGCATTTATCTGTCAATTACAAACATTCGAATATCTTAACTGTTTTGGGCAACAAGATTTATTACAACAGATTATTTATATCCCCATACCGATAGGAGATGTAACAAAAAAAATAATTGTGTCACACTGAGAATTAAATTTTCTTTAATCTTACCAAGAAAAAATTTCAGAAAATAATATTTAGAAGATTTTTTTTAAGAATCTGCTACTTCCGGTTGTCCAGTTGTTACCAAAACCTTTTCAGCTCTTCCCATTAATGTCCGATTGAGAAATACGTAGTTAAACAATTATTAAGTCTTATGGTTTTTGAGTAATCGTCCTTCCAACGTCCCACACATATACACACATGCACACACACACACACACACACACACACACACACACACACACATACATCTACACACACACACAGACATCATCGTATAAATGTTATAATCGGAATGTAGGGACCTTAAAACGTGCTTAATCATTAAAATCTGGATAAGCGATTTTTAGAATGAATCCAATACCTCTCTTAGCGAGAGGTAAAAATATAAACATAAAACGTGAATAACTTCGCCCAAAAGTTCTTATTGTTATTTTCTAATTAGACATATTTCTTGTATAATTATTATGGAAATAAACATGTAAAATATTTAGTTGATAATATTTGCCTTATTTGCGATCAATTGTAAATGTTAATTCGTAGAAATATGCTTTAATGATCAAATATAAAACAATTAATCAAAATAAATATTTTATTAATAGTTAGAAACTTTGTACAATTACTCCTTTCGTCCGAGTATTTTTCTCTAATTTTTTTACCACACAAGAAGGAATAACCAGTCATTCTTTCTTGTCTAATGGTATCCAAGCATTCACCTAAAATACAAATTGAGTGTAAACTACATTCCTCTTGCTTCTAGATAGTATTATTTTCCATTTCTAACATTTTTCTTCTGTACATGTAGCATATGCTTTCACTAACATGTGGTATTTAACTGTTTTTAAAGAATACAGGCTCCAAAACTATTGTTTTACAAAAATCGTGATTTGTTATACAATCACTATTACCACGTAAATCACTAATGGCTAGCAATTATATACAGCAGTAATATGCTGTACTGTTTTTATTTCACAAGAATTGCAATTACATCATGTTATTATCTGTCATTATCTGATTCATGATTTTCTAAATTTTCTTTAAAATTTTCATGCAAATATGGAGATATAGTTGCCATAAAAATCAAAATATCTTTGAAAATGTAGAAGTGAGCCTTGCAAGAATCACAGCAGTTCGCTATGCATACTGTATGCTGCATCACGACAGCGGTGTTGATGATGTCATCACCGATATTTCAATAATCTATATCTCAGAAACTAAAGCACGGAGCAAAATTTGTTTTCGACTATATTTATCTAATTATAATATAGTTTTTATTCATGAAAAATCAATTTTTAACTTGCCAATACCTTTAAGTAATTCCTAAATTAATTTTGGAAATGTTTAGTTGTTTGGGAAAACGAACACAGTGGATAGGAATATAGTTATTATTTCAATTTTATAAATCGTCGGACAATATTTTGGCCAATACTTATCTTTAATGTGACGCTTCATCTATTGAAATCTCGTTATTAAAATAATATGAATATAATAAGAATACATGTAAAAATGTATATCAAAGTGAATAAATAATAAGTATAATACGGACTGTATTGATTCGTTCTCTTTTGTTGATATTTTATTTCGAATTTTAGATTGTGAATTTTATTTCCTTTTATTTTTCTTTTGGTTTATTTCAGCTTCATTTGTTCATTATTTATCTGATGTTTTTCGGTGAAAAAGCCCTAACAAGCCTGTTTCATATTTGTTTGTTTTTGGGCTAGTATTAAATAATGATATATGTATGAATTGCGTACAAAATCTCAAACATTTTTAATAAACAATTATTCTGTAAAGCGTATTAGATTTTTCAAAAACAATTATTTTATTTACTTTCGTATGAAATATGGTCGTTAAACATGTTCATAATTTAAATGTAACAGTCTTTTGAAGTTTTTGCCCTATTCATTAAAATGTTTACTTCAAACTTATAAAGCAAATTAGTTAAATTTGTGTGTATAATTTGGGTTGAGCAAAAAACCCGTCTGAGATTTAAATGTGGGTGACTTTTAGATTACAGCAAAAAATTCAAGTGATACATAAATGACAAAAAAAGTCGCAACAGTAATTAAAGCACTTATTCGTAAAAAATCTTTATAACTTCTTTTAATTAATGAAACTCTTTTACTTTAGAACAGCCTAATATAACTTGACACAGGGACAAAGATCTGAAAAAATGGCTTCGGTAATTAAAACCGTCCCTTTTAATACGAATCTGGGAGCGATTCATAAGTATCTTTACACGTTTACTTTCCTAACTCACTTGAAAAGGACGAGGCATTAATTAATTTCCAACAGATCAGACGAAAATCAATGTATCAATGGCACACAGATTTTGGATTCACTTCAAAGTGAAGATAACTTTAAACAATAATATATTCATAGAATGAAGTTTTTGTAATTTTTATTAACTATCCTACAATTTACTTTCAACAAATCAATTCTTTTCAAACATCAACTAGTGCCAGTAGAAATTTTTGTTTCATTTATATATACAGGATGTTCATTTTAAATGGGCTACCATACCATTGCTATCTCCAGAACTATAAGAGCTACAGAGACGCTTAAATGAGCAAACAATTTCTATTTCACAAGAAAAAGTTAAACTAAAGAATTATTTTTTTACCAGTGGTTCTTAGAATACGGTACATAACTTTCTTTATTTTAAATGAGAACATTTTTTTTATTTGGTTAGAGAATTTAATTCTTAAATTTATATCCTTACATACCAATTTTTTTGAGAAAAATGCATAAAGGTTTCTATTAATTTGATTCAAATATGGCTATAATAAGAGTGCCACGAATGAAAAAAGCTGTTGTGGCCAGCACAATACCTCTCGTCACTTCCGTTTTTGGTTACATAAGTATAGGGCGCGAGCAGTCATGTGATATTGTTAGCCTTGACAAGCAAATATGGGGGCCCGAGTCAAAATAACAATTAGTAATTATGTACATAGATGTCAAATGTCAGAATTTTTCATTAAAAATTTCAAGATTTTTTAAATTTACGTAGTTAATTTGTCTCCGGAAGTTTGAAATTCACTTGAAGAAAATAAACCACATGGAATTGGAAAATCACTAAATTTAGAATGAAAAATTATGATATTTGACATATATGTACATAATTACTAGCTATCATTCAGGCACGGGCCCCCATATCTGCTTGTCAAGGCCAACAAAGTGACATGACTGCTTGCCCGCTATTGTATTTAAAACTTCTACACCAAAAATTGAACTTACATTTATTCTTTATATTTAAATTTCTTCTTTATAAGGAATAATATAGAAAAAATAAAAAAATAGAAATTCTCTATGAGCACTTTTTACCAATCGCTAAGAGAAGTATTGGATTGTCAGGCTCTTAGCATCATTACTATAGCAAATAACCAATAATAATTGCGAACATTGAGTAAAACATGAATATGATAGGCTTTACATTTGTTTCTGTTGGTTAAATTTTTTGATGACTTTACTAAAACGTCCTTACAAAATAGGCCTGAAAGTTAATTTGTTTCAATAACAAACTATGGTTTATACAGATGTTTCATTTAAAACAACCAGTGGTTTTTTTTAGAGAATTAATTACTTTAGAGAAAAATGTTATACACAAAAAAATATTAAAAATACGGAAATAATTTATCATGAATAACAAACTGATAATTCAACTAGTGGTTTTCAAACGATGGAACGAAAATATTTTTTTCTACAAATCTACTAAAAGTAAACTTTATAATGTTTGTTTTTAGTGTAAAATGAATTAATTACCTTGTTAATGACGAATATAACAACAAATATGTCAAAAAATATTGGAAATACAAATTGTTACATTTTGTTTTGTAAGAAAGAAGTTTGGAACTAAACAAAATGGAACTTTTGACACATATCAAATAACTATTTTTTAAATGGTAACCTATATTATTTTTAGCACATTAGATAGAGACAAAAATTACATTATATTTATGTATTAGATTATTTTATGTTGAGGTATGTTTAGAAAACTAATAAATACACCCTGATCAGGACATGAGTTTTATGCATTATGTTGGGTTATGTTACGATATGTTTAAAAAATAACATAAATTTCGGTCTTTGTAAGTTTAGTATAATCACGTCTGTGGCTGTCTTTGTTTTTGGCTTACTGATCGCTTTTGGTATTGAAATCTAACATATACATGGGAAACATAAGAATACGTGCCATGAGAAATCGGTTTTTAAAAAATATTATATGTCCTATAAATCTTAAAATTAAATAAATAAAATAAATATATAATCACGGCATATTACCCATTGCTATGGGTGTGCCAATCTTGATGGCGTGATTTTACATACAGTTTTAGAAAATAAAATTCTAAATTTTTTATTGTTAACATTTTTCAATTTAGGGCTTTGTCGATTGAGAAAACTTAACTTAAAGACGTAATAAAAACAGATTTAGTATGTGATAGAAATGAGCGCCAATATTTGATAAGAAAAACTGTTGTCCCATGAAACGTCTGTCACGGAATGTCGTGCTCACCATACCTATACTCAAATCGGACATCCAGCCAATGCACGTTATTAATAAAAGTAACTGTTTGACATTTTGTTGACAAAAATTAAAAAGACACAAGTTCACATAAAACTGAACCGTATAAATAAAAACTGTGGTAGTCTTGCAAAAGACTGATTTATAATAAAAACGAACAAAAATGAAAATTACACAAGTTCAAATAAAACTGAACCGAATTAATAAAAACTGTGGTAGTCTTAAAAAAGACTGATTTAAAATAAACAAGAATGGAAATAAAATGACACAGCGAAGAAAAATATTTTGAACACGATGCAATTCAAATTGTCAAATAATAACCTTCGAAAGTATAAACCGCCGAGGAAAGTATAAACATACAAATTATCAGTGTTGCCAAGTGTAGCAAAAAATAAATGAATAAAATAAAGTAGATTTACATTAATTATATATTATTCATATTGTATACGATAAATAATGAACTGTACTATACATCTTAATAATAATTCTATAAGGCCATGCACTTTTTAACATTTAAAAATGACTGAAATTTTATTTCAATTTTCCATATTAGTGATTTTAATGTAGTCAGGTTTTCCCCTAAATGATGACGTGCATTGGCTGCATATCCGATTTGAGTATACCTACATAATATAAGCACTACTTTCATTTAGGTTTAGGTGATGTTTAAATATGCAAGAGAACATCTTGTTCGATTGTGTCATAATTATTACCTATAAATTCATACTATAATTTTCCGTTTTTCCGTTGTAGATTCACAACCATATACAGACAAATACGTCAATATAAACCATGTGCTGTATTGTGCACTATACCTTTTAAAATGTACGATGACAATACTTACTGCAGCAGTCGATAAAAACTAGTGTTCTTTTTCCCAAAACCTACTTTTAAAGTGATACTTTATCTATTGAAATATCTTAATCGAATACCTTAATGAAGAAGAATAAGAAGTGAATACAAATAAATACATATCCCTAGAAACTAACATAATTCTCCCTTGTACCTACAAAAATGAAAAATAAATATCAAACGTCATTCATAACTACTCGTACTATCACCTGAAATTTAATAAAAAAAAGTCCTTAAAAGTATGTATTGTATAAAAATGTATGTCGCTCGTGAGTGGATATTTTCAACACACTTATAATTGGGGATGTGACAAATTTAAAGAAAATATAATATGGAATTAAAATAAATTGTTACATATTAATAGAATTCGAAATAAATTTCATTAAAAACCCTGTGACGTCACATGTGCGAAGTAATACAAGCAATGAGAACAGAAGAGGCAGAGCTGTATCTATCTCTTTTGCTTTCGTTACTTGTATTACGTCTCAAGCGACAGGAATAGATACAGATCTCTGTCTCTCTTGCTCTCATTGCTTTTATTACTTTACCTTTACTTCACCGCACCTTGTCCCTTGCACTGCGGTGTTGCCGCTTCTTCATATAACTTAGCATTAACAACATTCAGTGAATTGCCAACAGTGTAGAAATATCCGAACCATACTTATTGCACTGCAAATATATTTAACAAATTTACAAAATACAGGTATATTATTTTTAAAATATATAAATAAAATAAATGGATTACAAAATAGGTCATATATTCTACTGACATTAATCATTTTTTTTCAAATGGCAAAAGTAGACCACTTTATATAGGAAATAAAAAAAAAACAATATTTACATAGAACCACGAAGTAATGTATAGGAGAGAACACTCGTACTCCAACATGGCTATGAAATGTGGTTCATAATTATAAATTCGTGTGCAATGAAAGAAAATACAAAGATTTTATGTTCTATAAAGTCTGTTTTACACAATATTTAAATTTACATGCAAAATATTTTCATTTTTACATAATAATTTTTGATCAAAATCTTTTCGTTTTACACGGCCAAATATTTGTGACATGTTTGATTGTTGCCAACTTAAGTACATTTTTATATGTTGGTAACAGTTTACTACTACGGTTTACTAACTTCTCAAATGTTTACAGCTGATGTTCATCTGTGTGTCGCGCTCGTTTTTGTAAACTAAATTATGGAGTAAGTGTTGTGCAAAAATATAATTTTTATATTTTTTAGTGTCTTCGTGCAACAATTCATTTTGTACTAAATTTAGTGTACTTCTGTTTTGTCGCCTTTGAATCCACGAATTGACCCAAATTCGTTTACGCTTCAAAATCTTATTTCGTGCAGTAACAACTGCGACAATTACGAATAATTTTTTAATTTTTCTATTCATTGTTCTTCATTTGAACTTGACGTTTGGTTTTGTGAAAAGTTTCATAGAACAGAGTAGCCAATTACCTGCAACTACACATGACATGTAAACTTTTGTTTAATGAAAACCCTAAATATCACCAAATTGTGAAGCAAATGACCTTCAATATTAGAACATGCCCTATTTGAGATTTTTTTACAACATCGTATGGTACCATAAGAAGTTGTAAATTTATTACCGTGTAATCATTAAAATTTTGTGATCAAATACGAAGTTGTAAAAATGCATGTAAATTTATGATAATGTAAAAAAGGCTTAAGGAATAGAATGTTTGGAATAAATATATTACATTAAAATATTTCTGCGTATATATAAAATGTATAAAAACAAAAAAGGTATAAATCATTATATTAAAAACATTTTACAACCATTACGACCTAACAGTTAATTATTCCTTACCATATTTATTCCACCACTCCATGTCATAATATCTTCTTCGCAGAAATGTTTTTCACAAAATCTTTTACGGGTAAAATCTGTCTTTTCCCGGAATTTGTTTCTACCACTTCTCTAGAGTATTAATGTTTTTAAGTACGGAAAATAAACTAATTATGTTCTTATTAATATTGTACCTAATAGTACACAAAAGTGTAAAACATTTTCTACCAGTTTTAGAAAATATAATATAAGTAGAATCGTAAATACTAAATTCAACTGCCTAAACACGAGTACAACATATAGCAAAATACAGAATGATATAGGATGTTATCCCTCTCTCTCTCTCCCTCTCTCCATTAGTTCTCTATTTCACACTCGACACAAATCGTAGCTATTCGTTAAGTATAGAGGACAGAGAGAATACGACGTTGCCTAGGCATGTATAGAACTTAGAAAAAACATTTATTAGTTAGGTAATACTAATAGCTGCATTTTTTGCTTCATTGTACAAGGTACATCTAACAAATAGCTTGGTATATTTATGTGCTATTTACCATTGATTATCCGTATTGTCGTGTGTGTGTCATGTCATGTGAACACGTGGTTTCTGAGAAGCCGTGAATATTTCACATCTCAATCTGCTTGCGCCTTGCGCGTGGCTCCACACGCATCTCCAGCATTCTCTTTGTGCCGACGTCTGTTAGCTGTGCTGTAGCCAACACGACGCCTGTACAATACACATACACACTGCATGACTAAATCACACTGAATTATAAATAGAATTGTTTATTAACAGAACGATCTGCAGGTGAATTCATTCATAAGTTTTAATTAAAAGTTTACGGCTGTAGTTTTCTTTGTTAATAAGAATACAGATTTTCAGGTGACAGTGCTTTCAACTGACTAAAAGATTATGGCAAGTATAGGTACAACACAGATTGAACAAATATGCAATGTGTTGTAAACAATTTGAGTATATTTTGATAGAATCGCTTTATACTAAGTATAATATTTATAAAATAAATATTAATAATAGTAATAATAAAATTAATAATATTAATATGTCATCACAGCTTTATTATTCATTGGCAATACTTTGTTCTGTGTTTTTATTAAAATAAACATTATTTAAGCGCAGTATTTTTCATAAATGTTTAATATTAATAACAAATGTTCGGTAGAATAATTCTTGTTCACTACAAAAATATTTTTTCAGTGATAATACTTGTTCAGTATAAATATCTAATGTTCAGTATTTTTCAAAGAAATTCAGTATTAATAATAAATGTTCTGTACAAAAATAATACTTGTTCAGTATAAAAAATAAATGTTTAGTAAATTAATGTATGTTCAGTATTTAAATCATGTTAATTAAAAAATAAAATAAATATTTCATCACGGCATATTACCCATTGCTGGGTGTGCCAATCTGCTTCATACACAGATACCGGTAATGATGTAATGTTCAATAATAAAATAAATATTTATAGTGATTTTGGCATTTTTTCTGAAAATAAGTAGGGTTAGATGATGTTATATACTATAAAATTAATGTAACAATCCGAGTTCCGCCAAACTGAGTTCTCTGCGTTAGCTTATCGTTAAAGTATTTTTCCATTGACCGTTTATTAATAGGCTATCTTAATGTATAGAAAATCATTCATTAATAACCCCTATTAATGTATGATTTTTATTAATAAACGATTTATTGGGGGCGTTCACCACATGGAACACAGCATGTATTGCTAACGCTAAGTTGTAGCAAAAAGGTAGACAGAATTAAAAGTCATGCTTTTGATACTTACTAGCTAGGTATATTCACATAGCATACCTTTAAAATGAATTTGAAAGAATAAAATTCCTCAAATAACATAAAAAACCGTTTGTGTTGTCTAGCATTAAGTAAACTGAACGCACCCACTGAAAACAAATGATGACAAAACTTATTGATTTTCTGACGTAAAATTTGACGTTCGGTCAACCATTACTAACCTAAAAAAATTTGTCATGGAATAAAATTAGATTTTCTATTTAAGTAAGATACGGTAAACGAAAAAATATTGTAACTAACACGTGTGTTAAATGGCGATTAATGATTAATCGCCCTCATTAACACACTTGATAGTTAAATAACTATTTTTGAAAATCTGCAAGTGAAAATACGGCCTACTATAAACTTTGTTGAGGTTTTAGATTTTTTTCTGAAAAAAAAGTAGGGTCAGGTGATGTACATCCTATTAAATGACCAATCGAGTTTCGTCAAATTGCGTCCTGTGCGTTAGGGTACCGTTACATTAAAGTATTATTTGAAAATATGCTAGCGAAAAGTCTCATTTGTCACAAATACAGACTAAAAGATCTGTTGTGGGCAGCACAATACCTCTCACCACTTCCGTTTTTGGTTTTTGACAAGCAGATATGGGGGCCCGTGTCAGAATGACAATTAGTAATTATGTACATACATGTCAAATGTCAAAATTTTTCAAGATTTTATAAATTCACATAGTTAATTTGTCACCAGGAGTGTGGAATTTACTTGTCGAGGAAAATAAACCACATGGAATTGGAAAATTACGAAAGTTAGAATGAAAAAATATGAAATTTGATGTTTATGTACATAATTATTAGGTATCATTCTTTCACGGTCCCCCATATCTGCGGTCAAGGCCAACAAAGTCACATGACTGCTAGCGTCCTATTGTATTTTACATTTCTTGTATATCTACACTCTACACCTTATATTCTACTTACATCTATACTTTATATTTAGACTTTTTAATTTTAAATCCATTCTATGAACATATTTTGTCCTACTCTTCTAATTTTTCGAACTGTTTCCAATTCATTGTCGGGAATGACAGTATTTTTGAAGGGTATATGTACTAAACCTATAATTTTAAATATTTAACTATTAATACAATAAGAAATAATATAATGTATGGCCATAAAAAATCTTCAGTAATATCTCTGGATTTTTGATACAGATATTTATCTGTCAGTTTCAAACTTTTTCTTATTTCTATTGGTTTGCATGATATTATTTGTGCTGTGAGATTTATTACAACAGATTATTATATATTTTATATTTCTCTATTTCTAAATCAATAAAAAATATAATAAAATATTTGTATGTATCAGATAGAGAATTTACTCTTCTTTTACTAGAAAGAACAAAATTTATCAAAAAATAATATTTAGAAGATTTTTTTTACTATCTGCTACTTCCGGTTGTCCAATTATTACCAAATTACCGATTGAGAAATACGTAATACGAGAAAAATGATATTAAAAATCAGAAATAATTTTACAATATTGAAGTAGGCTATGCAATAAACAACTATTAATACGACTATTGCCTAGGTTACGATAGTATATTATTTTCTTATATATAAAATAACTTGTTTTACTAATGCCCAGTTTTTCAATCGGCTGTTAATGTTACTGTTACAAATATCCTCCTGTTAAATATGGAACGCTGTTTATCATTGTCTTGTTACGTTACCAGGCACATAAATATTGAGTAAACATCAGGTTAATTTAACAGGTACTAATTTTGCCGTATAATATACTAACAAGCAGGTTAAGTACAAAAGAACAAATTTTATTCAAGTGATTTGGAAATGGCGAATTATAATGTCAATGTATTTTCTGATTCTGATGAAGAAGCTGAAATAAGATTTGTTTTAAATATAGTGTACAGACGACCCTACATTATAATACAATGACCAGATCACATAAATTAATATTTTCATTCGCAAATGTGGTTCTAGTTCCAGAATTAAGGAAATCATTTTCAGGAAAGGGTAGTGTTAGTGCATCTTCTAAAACTTCTAAAACCTGTGCTGGTTCAGATTCAGATGTGATGGAATTTTCAATCTAAAAACAATTATTATGTTAACAAGGGTACAAGACTACTTAACAGGAGCCATATTGTAACGTTTTTATTTATATGGGTGAAGTGTAAAACATAGACAATTATTATTAACTAAAAGAACACGTTTATTAAACGGTAAATAAATATTAGAAATATAATTAAAAGATTATAAAAGTAACTAACACTATGATGAACAAATATTAACGCTAATTTAAAGACTAAGATTATTATAAGACAATTAAACACTAAGATTATTTATTTAAAACAATTAACACTACTGTTTATGTCCCTAATCACATTTATTTATGTTCACTTGTCGACTGTTCTTTATATCACCAACTATTCACTACACTTATTTATATTAGACTTCTGCACTCGTTGCTTGTATAATACAGAGTGTGTTCCCTGGCTTTGGCGGTGGGTTATATACCTGCCTAGATTATTTCTGGAATCTCCTAGACAACATCTAGAGGTAAACAACGTGAACAATAGATAACCTCACTGCGACCTTATCCTTACAGGTTCGAACGAGTGAGTGGCGGGCGCGACTCTGTGGCGCGTAGTAGCGCGGCGGCGGCGGCCGCGGGGGTTACGTTACAATATAGTACTACAATGTGATTTCACAGGCCGTTTCTAAACAAACCTTGTCTTACAGATCAATAAATCTGTAAAAAACTGACAAAAACGCAACTATTTTTGTTGATTAATATAAAATTATACATAAGAGTGCCAGCTTTCGTTGCAATTTTGTTTATTTATTAGATTTACAGATCTGAAAGATTTACGGATTTGTTCAAAATAGAGCCATAAGTTAGAAACTTATTTATTTTATTACCTTATCGGCATTATTCCTAGCTATTAATCCTTCAGTAGAAAGTGAGACAGTAATTTTTCTTCTAAAGATGTGAATTCGACTTTTTTAAATCTCCATCACCGGTTTTGTATAGCTGTTGCTTTTCATCGGATTTCTTTTTACGTAGCATTTTTTCAAATATTCGTATTTTGTTTTTAATATTTTACTTGTTCTTGGACATTGTCCATTTAAGCTGTTAAATTCCTCTGTGAGTGTCTCCCAAGCTGCTTCTTTTTCGGTCCATGATTTGTGATCAGATTTATTATATTCAATAATTTTTGAATATTTAACTGCTAAATTTACTTAAAGTTCAATTTCATTGTTCGATATGTTTGCCGAACGCTGTTTCTTCTTCATAGTCGTAGGGTTCTCCATTTTAAAAATCGTAATTTATATTATTATTTATCACTTTTGACACTTCACGACGAAATACCCACACTTTTCAACAAACAGGGTTGCCAACGATCACATAAAAAGTACCATTGAAATCTTAACCTATTGGTAACTAACAATCACATAAATTTTGTTTGAAAAACGCAGTCCAACTTAACAGTCACTTTACCAGTAACATTGCAATTATGTTATTGGTAGCTAACAGAAACTTTAACAGCCGATTGAAAAACTGGGCATAAGAAATTCATAATAACAAATGAACTACATAACGAAGATAAAGCCGTGAAAATCTTCGTATCGTAGAATTTAAATTTCTTTCACACTCTCCATACATAACAGTAAGATTAAAATAGTCTAAATTTGTTAATTCTTGCAACTGCAAAGCCATTTTTTATTAATAAGTAATTAAAAAATTACGAAAACAAACACTTAATAACGTAAGTAACAAAACATTTGTTTGCATTTGTTTATTGCATAGCCTACTTCAACACCCTATATATATATATATAGGTACCCTCAATTTTTTACCTGTTTTAACACTGTATTTAACCAGGTTTAAATAAAAAATAATTGTGTAAAAATTATTTCACAGTATCAATAATTAAATTATATACATCATCATGGCATATAACCCATTTCTAGGTGTGTCAATCTGCTTTGTATAAAAATTTTGGTAATGATGATGACATATTTGTACCATGCGGGCATTTACTAAGAGTCATCGCACGGGCACTGATTGTTAAAAAATTATATGCAATAAATGTACTAGAATAAAAAATAACACTATATTCAAAAGATTCACAACATTATGTATTGTGAATTCGGTGCAAGAAATATAAATCTCTCTTATTGCAGGTAATATGATATGTAATATGGTCACTGATATTCAGGGACGAAACAGGTCCTAATAGACATTTTTCTTTTATGATTTATTTGCGCAGTATTTAGGGTGGTGTGGGTGACATAAAAACACTGATCGGCATTCTGGAGTGTTGGAGTGCGCATTATCTTACGCCAAGTGGAACAAAATGCTTCGGTTCATGTCAATTTAGGATGAAAGATGGCGCGGTACGGGCCCGGAAACGCCAGGATAATCACCCGGACTCCCGGAGTACTCCGGTATCCTGCCTATCGATTTGGGAACGTCGATCACACCAAGAATTCAGAATGCCATCCCTTTAAAGGACTTCATTTACCAAGAGAAAATCGTTTTAATAATGTAATTTCCTACATGAATCTATCTCAGCAGGGCTAAGTGTTACAAGTTCAAGTTCTGTTCTGTCGACCCACGTTCAAATCCAATCGAAGTAAAATTGTTAAAATACTTCCATTTTTAAACTGCTAGAGAGTGGACTTTAGTATGCATTCTTCATTGCACCATACAGTATAAATATCATTGTCTTTGACACGTACATTGACTTGTTTTGACTTGACTTGATATCCAAGTTTTTTTTAAATTTCAAGCTTAGCTTCGCATGGGCTTCATGAAAACAAAGTTTGGCTTGGATTTGAAATTTAATTTTTTTAAAATATTACACTTGGCTTTATTTTCAAGCTTTTTCTGTCAAACTTTTTCATGTTCTTCAAGGCTTGTAAATGCCCATGTGCGAACTCATTTACGCATGCGATAGTTTTTATTTTATTTATTTTCACCATATATGGGAGAAATACGAAAATCCGTGACATAGACGTTTAACATGGAAAAAATAGGTTTTTTATATAATACCATTTGACCCGTAAAACTTTAAATGGTGCTTTATACACAAAGTATACGGACATTATAAAATAATATTTTATAATAACAACAATGTTTGAGCATGCTATTGAGATGCGCTGCTCACATCTCAGCGGTGAAACTTAAAAACAACAGTTGATAGTTTTAGCGGTGAAATAAATACAATAGAAACAAACTACTACAAATAAACTATTAAATAGTGTACATGCCTCGTATGCTGGCCTTAAACTTATAGGTAAGTAATCCAGATGTTTGTCAATCTTTACTCAGGTTATGTTTCCCAGAATTCATGGATCTATTTACAATTAAACTCGATTCTGGGATCGTTTACGGATAGCTACTACCAAAAACTGGGACGAGAATTTGTATCGTCATCAAAGATGTAAAGAATAAAATTCACCCAACGGGGTGAATTTTTTTTTAAATTTATGCATTTGGTGTCTGAGAAACTTTCATTTAAAGTCGTAGTAAAAATGGATTTAGTGTGCGATAATTTTCAAAAATAAACATCGAGTAAACTGTCAAACCAAGTAATATGCCAAAAATCTGTATTTGACTGTTAATTGACGCATATTACTTGAAATAACGCATAATAAATCAATTTTTATAAATAAATAAATAAATATTTCATCACGGCATATTACCCATTGCTGGGTGTGCCAATCTGCTTTGTATACAGATATCGGTAATGATGGAATATTTGTACCGTGTGGGCGCTTACTAGACATCACCTCACGGGCACTCATCTTTAAATTAAGTTTGCTAGACAACTAAGGCAGTAAATTTAAAAAAATGGCAATAAAGAATCCAGAATTTTTATTCTCTAAAATATATGTAGGTATAAATTACTCCACAAAAAAATCTACGAGACTGACAGCACATACTTGAAAAACACTGTTTTCCCGAGATAAACGCCTATGTCACAGATTCTTGTGTTCACCCTGTATAATCTAAATATAAACCCTGCTAACGAAAGGAAAGCAAAAGAGTTCGTACCACCCTTTCACTCACGTTGCTTGCATTATTTCACAGAAGTGACGTTTTAGAAGTTTTAATGCCATTTTTTTAATTCTTTAATAAAAATTAGAAAAATGTTGGTGTTACTTTCTACATTCTACGTGTATATTTATAATAAATAAATAATATTTTCTCTAAATTTGATTATGGTTGCATAATTCATTACAAATTTATTTTTAATTAATGCGCCGTAGATTATAACTCTAAACCTCGCTAAACACTATGCGTGTAGTCGCGATTCGTGATGCGCGTTGACATGAATCGTCGTGTTCGTATTAATTCGCTGGAGTTTGTGAACAAAGCGTTCACACTATGCGGAATATTGTAAATTCATGTTCAGTACACAGTTTTCTGCTATAAAAAATGGAAAGCGACAACGATCTGGCAATAGGTAATACTGTTTTCATTATCATGGCGCAAAAGAAGAATAAATGAAAACCAAAACGAAAACAACGCAGATAGTGTATTCTTGTTGGGACTTTCGAGTAATCTTGGGCCATTGTAATTAAATTATTAATATATAATATAATATCACACACGGTACCCTGGAGACACTCTAAAATCAATAAAACAAGAATAATTACAGGATCTAGTGCGCACTAAAGAACTGGTATGCAACAAACGCGAATTTTGTTAAATCAGTTGTTCTTGTTAATGCGCGGCCTCTGGTATTCGCCAATTTACCGCTTCCAAGAGCGAATCACTGTGAAAACACGAATCCCGTTGTTTACGAATATATTTTGAACGAACGAGTCCATACACATTATTCACGAATTGCCCGCGAATCATGCATTGTGCATACGAATCGCGAATACACGCATAGCCTGTAGTGAGCTTAATAATTTCCATTATAATTCAGGATGAAATAATGTAAAATAAAAAGTTCATTCTAAGCTCCATTTAAATACATATGTTTTGCATACTAATCATTTTATTTTCCATGTAGTACAATTATAATTGAAGCGATTATTTTCAAAAGAAGGTATATCTACTTTACATTAAAATCCATTTTTATATTTTATGGGTGAACATATTATTATTTGATTGTACCTATTTTAATTATTCTGATACAAAGACACCTACATGAATGTTATACAAATAATTGTTTTTATGTTGCACCCCGAAGTTGAGATCCAATTTATTTTAAATTTTGAATATGATGCGTTATGGCAATAAATTTGGATATGTTCTCTTTTATAATAAAAGCAGTAAACTTTAATGTGAAAATAATTTTTATTCTGAATAAATTTAAATAAATAATAGAATATATCATCACGGCATATAACCCATTCCTGGGTATGCCAATCTGCTTTGTACACAGATTTCGGTAATGATGATGACATATTTGTACCGTGCGGGCGTGCAGAACGCACCACAAGGGTCACTTTTATGCAATTTAAAATTCGGAATATTTCTTTTGGTGTCGGTTAGGATCGAATCCGGTTCTCTGGAGAACCGGATTTGCGACCAAGCACTTGGTACGCGGCCACGAGACCTTTTTAAAGTTCTGAATATAAAAATTTGTTCACTTCAAATTTGTTCAACCTATTACTAATAATAAAAACAATTTTATTCATAATCATCACTATTATTTATTTCTATAGAACTACTAAATATGCGATTATAATATGTCGAAATCATTTCGCCAACTCATTTTTTTTTCCTTTTACTTCATTAATCTTGTTTACATAATACGGTTTTTTCGGAATAACGAAGTTTTCATAAGATTTTGTTCTCTATAAAATTTTGTGCAAACATGGTTTACCATTGTAGGCTTTTTAAAATCCAATGTAATAATAAATCATATTATTATCTTCAGAAAAATGAAAGAATATACGTAATTAAATACTTCATGTTATTTTGACATAAATCACGTGACACGTAGGTACAAAACAATTGGGTGAAAGTATTTGACTAGTTATGAAATACAAGTGTTTCTGGATTTATTTACTAAGGGATTTGATACAGTTTGACAAAAAATTATATTATACCGGAAAGGAAGACCTACTAAGATATTTATTTAATCGAAAAATAAAAAATTCTCCAAAAATGGATGACTACTTTTGAAATTCATCCCTTTAATAATGTATTTACATTTATTTTATACTATGTTCGTTAATGGCAAGCTCTGTGGTTCAATATTCTATAAAAATTAATCCCTTATTTCTTTATTTTGTATGTGATCTATTCTAGTGAGATTACTATTTTGATTAGTTATTTTTGTCGGAGCTGGAAAATTTCCAGGTTTAAATAATGAATGAAATATTGTTAAATTCAAATTTCCATGTTAATAACTTAAGCTTAATCCGAACAAATGGCTTGCGTAGGTGTTTTGTTGGAGGACAAGCAAACAAATGAATAATCACATTATTCAAATGTAAATAACAGCCGTAAATAGGTTAATTCTGGTTAAATAACAAATTTTACGGAGCTCAATTTGCAAAAAGTAATAAAGATCATGGGTTCAAATTAAGTATTTAATTTAAATAGTTGTAGAATCCACTGAAAGTTCAAAAGGTCATGGTCGTGCACACGCTTTATATTTACAACCATTTTTACATGTAAAATTGTCTTTAAAATAGAGTCTTATGTGGAATAATAATAATAATAATAATAATAATAATAATAATAATAATAATAATAATAATAATAATAATAATAATAATAATAATAATAATAATAATAATAATAATAATAATAATAATAATAATAATAATAATAATAATAATAATAATAATAATAATAATAATAATAATAATAATAATAATAATAATAATTCTTTATTGTATATCAACGTTTACAAGTTATTACAATCTGATAATGGGGGTGAGTCAATATTTCGTAAATATGTAACATTTCATTTATCAACGTTGTATTGATGAATATGAGATGACGAAAGGGACGCACACAAACTTCCATACCTTACCCAGGATTCGAACCCAGAACCGCTGACACGTGAAGCTAGTACGCTGTCACCAAGTTACCGCGGTCATTTAACTTTTTATTTTAATCAATAAGCACGTTTTAAGGTCCCTACAATCCGATTTTAACATTTGTGTGAGTGAGTGTGTGTGTGTGTGTGTATGTGTGGATGTTGGACGGACGATTTCTCAAAAACTATGATACTTAATATCTGTTTAAGTACGTATTTCTCCATTGGACATTACTAGTGAGAGGTGTAAAAGTTTTGCTAATAATTGGACAAACGGAAGTAGCAGATTCTTAAAAAAAATATTCTAACTATTATTTTTTGACAATTTTTCTTCTTACGTGTATTAAAGAAGAGTAAATTATCTACCTGATACATATAAATATTTTATTATATCTGTTATAGATTTAGAAATAAAGAAATGTAAGGTATTTAATAATCTGTTGTAATCTCACAGCCGAAATAATATCAGCATGGAAACCAATTGAAATATTAAAAAGGTTTGTAACTGACAGATAAATTTCAGTGTCAAAAATCCAGAGACATTACTGAAGGGAAGAGTTGAAAAGGTTTTGATAGCAATTGGACAGTCGGAAATAACAGATTATTAAAAAAAAGATTTTTTTCTGCAAATATTAAAGAAGATTAAATTCTTTATCCGATATATTTAAATATTTTATTATATCTTTTACTGATTTAGAGATAAAAGAATATAATATATAAAATAATCGGTGTAATAAATTTCACAGCCCAAATAATGCCATGGAAACAATTAAAAAATTAAAATGTTTGTAATGCACAGATAAATGTCAGTGTCCGAAATCCGAAGACATTACTGAAAACTTTTTCCAGGAAGTACATACATATATTATTTCTTATTGTATTAATAGTAAAGTATTTAAAATTATAGGTATTACATATACCCTTCACGAATACAATTAATCCCGACAGAGAATTGGAAACAACTCGAAAAATTAGAAAGTAGGACAAAGTTTCTTCATAGAATGATTTTAAATGTAAACAATCTAAATATAAAGAATAGGTATGTTACGTACAATAGGGTGCGAATAGTCGTGTGACTTCCTTGGCCTTCACAAACAGATATGGGACCCGTATCAGAACGATAGCTAGTAATTATTTACATAGATGTCAATTATCAATTTTTCATTCTAAACTTCGTGATTTTCCAATTCCATGCGGTTTATTTTTCTCGACAAGTAAATTCCACACTCCTGGTGACGTGAACTTAGAAAATCTTGAAATTTTGTATGACAAATTCGAACATTTGGCATCTATGTACATAATTAATAGTTGTCATTTTGACACAGGCTCCCATATCTGCTTGTCAAGGTCAACAATGTCACATAACTGCTCGCGCCCTATACTTATGTAACCAAAAACGGACGTGGCGAGAGGTATTGTGCTGGCCACAACACATTTTTTTCTTAATGAAACCATCTAAATTGAAAACGATCTACATATACAAGATGTTAAGGAATACGTGTTACAAATTTATAAGGTATGTAGGAGATGCAAAATAAATTAACTTTTACTAATAAAGTCATATCCGGAAATGCACCATTTTTGAGCTACAGGCTCTTAAAAGAATAATTATCTACCTTAATTTTAGTTGGCTGTGACCTATCATTTCAGTTATTATTTTGTTTGAATTGCAGATGCATTATGAATGAGCTAACATGGTATTGGAACGGCAGCACACGAAATTCAAACAAATCCTGATGTGTTTCAACGAATGTATCATGTATCAAAATATGTTTCGGAAGTGTAATGTTTGCATTAAATTTGGTGGTCGCCATTTTGAGCAATTATTATAATATGTATTGAAAAATTAATAATATTTACAGAAATTTAAAGTATAATTAATATCTGAAGTGATAGATTACATTAACTAAAATTAAGTTAAATAATTATTCTTTAAGAGCCTGTAGCTCGAAAATGGTGCGTTTCTGGATATGATTTTATTAGAAAAAGTTTTTCTATTTTGTTTCCCCTACATACCGTATAAATTTGTAACATATATACATTAACACGCTGCATTTTTACAAATTTAAATTATTATTCAATGTCAATAATTTTTTTTTAATATTCTATGACGTAGATGTTAAGCTCATTTTGTTTTCAATACAGTCAATAATTGGAGTCACATAAATTAATCTTTTCCAATACTTATAAATTTGTACATGCTACAACTATTTCTACAATTTTAAATGAACACCAACGACCAACTATATAGATTGAATCAGCCTGAGAAATCGTTAGTTTGCAGAACATGTCCGAGAGGAATTCCACCAAATAAAATTCTAAGATACCAGAAATATTTCGAGATCTACACGTCTTAACAGATTAATTAAAGAAGCCACTGAGATTTTTGTATAAACGAAGAATAATAATCTCAATCTTTGCGATGGTTTGAACTAGTCGATTATGGCTTCCTATATTAATAGTATTATAAATAATTGTTACCTTGGTTATCTGTTTACTTTTGGTTTTGTTATTTATGTAAGTTTTTACAGTGAAGAAGACAGCAGTATATGCTGCCGAAACGTTAGTTTAAATAAACAGAACATAAACTAAAATATTGTTTTTTTTTTTTGTTACATTATGAGTTTTGAATTTTTTTTAATAATTTATATACCTAAATTTGTTTTAAATAACATATAGAAACAATTCTTTTTTACTCCATTCAAAATATAAAGGAATAAAGATGTTTTATTAAATGATATTTTGATAGAGTTCATTTCAGCAGATTAATAATTATAATTAAAAATAAATCCGTAAAAAGCTATAAATTTTAATATTTGTTTTTCTCGTATATTTTGACAATTTGGCGACATAATATCTCACTGATATATTTACCTATAGCTTTATATATTCATTACAATTGATTCACCATATTATCATCAACATAATCTAAATTAAATATTCAACAATAACAATACCATTCATGAATACCCAATTACAAAAAATATTTGCATTAAAATAAATATGATTATTCGAATCTGTTTCAATTCATTGTAGCTATATTTTGTATATGGTATAGAATAATCATTGTTGGAATCGGAATTCTTTAATTAAATATATTTAATCCCATTCGTTTTCTGTATTCGTTTATTCGCGAATTTTAAAAGGATTTTGTATTTTTTGCAGCAGATTTGAAAATAAACTTTTATAAAAGGATATAAGCTTTTAAATACATTTGCTAATGAAAAAAGAACTCGGAATACCAAGAAAGTTTTTCATGCCTTATTTTATAAACATTGTTTTTAAAATATTAATTCCATACGCAAATGGAATATGAATTTCGGAATTCAAAAATGTTGACGGAGATATGAAATATGCGCAGCGAAAATATTTTTTAAAAGTTAATATTTTAACGGCATTAATAAAAATCTGAAGTGACCAGCCAATGCATGGAAAACCAGATTTATAAAATCTGATTAGATTATAAGTTTTTACATTTATATCATTGCAAGTATATAAAAATGTTCAATTCAAATATTGAGCGAACTGGCACCGACATAAAATATGAGAATACGCTAGGATTATTGGTAATAGGACACAGTTCATATTCTTTATAATTTTATTTTAAATTTGTTCAAAGTAGTTCTCTTCAATAATAATACTTCGCTATTCTGCCTTTCACTTTTAAATAATTAATCAATTTCCTTTTGGAATGCCTCCAAATTAATTTCTGGGAGATTTGAAAACCGTCAAAGCTCTCAAATTAATTTCTGATGACTTAAAAACTGCCTAAGTTGTTAAATAATTACTGGGGAACTTAAAAACTAGCAAATTAATATCAGACTGACTGAAACGGTGTTTTATATAATGATACTAATGCTCTCTGGTAAATTCCACATTTTCATTTAAAAAAAAGTTATTAACCAAATAACTAAATGACAATTAAATAATGTTTAAAATGACACAAATTTTGTTTTCCACGACCTACCTAATTTTCTTCTTCTCAATCTTTCTCACTTGACTCTCGGGTATAAAACTATAGTTATTTAAGTATTAAGGGCAGTAAGTGTACTTTACCGGTTGAGGATTAGTAATACATCCGATACCGGTAAGAAGCACTTCAGGCTGCAATGATTATTATATTTTTTATACGATCGTCCCAATAATAACAAATTAAAGTTTAGAATTATTTAAAAATTATTTTGACATTTTAAAAAAAATAGTTGTCATTTTAAAGTAAGCTATGATCGTTGTTTTGTTATCGTTAAAGCTTTAAAAGTTGTACATTTATTTTTTATTTATGTAATTTTCACCGCCTCCAGATCGGTAGGTAGTCACATCACTTACCGGTCAGTCACATCACTTAATGATCAGTACCACATCACTTAATGATCAGTACCACATCACTTACTGATCAGTAAACAAAACTTACTGCCTTGGAAACCCTATCGGTAAGGTTTAAAAAAACCTGATCGTGCAAAAAATAGGTATAATTAAATTTTATAATAGAGATTTTTAGTAATTAATTCGTCGTCTGCAATTATAGTCCGTTCACTGAAACAAGAGAATGTGAAACTAATTCTAGAATACAGATGTCGTTCTATTGCTCAAAGAGTATATTTTTGGAGCCGAACCAATAGAATGACTTGTTTCTGTTCAAGAATTAGTTCCACATTCTCTCGTTTCAGTGAACGGAGTATAGAAACTCATTTAAATATTATTTTATATCAAAGACAATAAGTAGCTCTTTAATTTGTAAACTGAGAAAACATGAAAAAAATCCAAACATGATCTACAAAATAATTTTCATGAATTTGAGTGTTTCTTCTAAATCTTTTCTCGCAGCATTTTTAAAATATTGTGTTGGTAAGACTATTACAAATATCTGTGAAAGATCAATGATTTAGATCAAATTCACGGGTAATTCATACGGAATGGTTTGGTTTAAAACATAGGTGAAAGAATTTTATATACAGTTAGGTGCTCTTTGAGTTACGAAACCTTTAGATCTGTATTCAGGTTTAACAGATTTTTTTGCTTAACACATATTTACATTATTATAATTGTTAAAATTTTATCACAATTTTTTACATATATTTTTTGTACATATCTATTAAAAGAAGGCATTTTATAATCAAATTCTCGAAAGGGTGTTAGCTAACACCAAAATGAATGTAAGCTAGCACCGCCGTAAAACAGTATTAAAATTTAGCCTTTACACCGAATTCTCGAAACAAAAACTGTATTAGGCTAGTTCAGTGCTAGCTATCAAAATGAAAACTGACATTGCAGGTTATATGGTGAACAAATGTCAAAACGAGTAAAATTTTACTATGAACGAAATAGATGTGACGATGCAGGTAGTAAATAAACGTACTACTATTTTATTTGGCAAACCATCGCCACGTAATACTCCAATGAAAAAGGTTCGTGCTTGGGAAGAAGTTTCATTGGCAATAAATGTCAAATAATGCAAGACTATTATGACACTGACACTAGGCTAAAATACGTTTTACGGTACTCGCTTAGTAAATAGATTTATATACTTTGAATGAGATATGTCAACTGACGTATGCACTGTTTTATTGCAGTTATTTCATCTGTTGTCATGGATATGGCAAGTGTTAACGGTGCTAGCTCCGAGCTCCGGTATTAGATGAGTGTTACGAGCTGGTATTAAATTGTTTCGACAATTGGGTTAGCGGTAACACTGGCAACGAACACCGGTATTAACGCTAATACTTTTTTTGAGAATTAAACTGTTATGTTTATTTTTAGGGTTGACAACAGCGTTAAAAAGTAATGGATCATTGTTACTTTTAACACTAGTGTTAAAAGTGGTTACATTGGTAATTACGAATGGAACAATAAATCGACATTTTTGACACATGTCAAAAAAGTATTAGAAATACAAATTTTAATGAAAATTGTGTATGATATATTTGCTAAAAGTGGTTTTATTTTTTTCGAAGGATTGGACCACTCCGCTTCCTGTCGCTAATACGAATACAAATATTTTTCATACTATTAGCGAATACGAATACTATTTTTAACCTCTCGCTACCCTAAGTAAAGGAAAAATTAGGATCGTACTATAAATCATATATTGAGATTTTGATAAACAAAAACGTTTCAAGGTCCCTAGAATCAATTTTTATTATTTTTACGATGATGTCTGTAAATGAATATGTATGTGTATGAGCGAGTGAATCCAATATATTCTCTAATTCATTTTCAACCCATCCAAAAATTTTGAATAATTGAATCTCTACTCAATACTAAAATGGAAACACACCACCAGATTTGAGTATCTAATAATAAGTGTCACTTATTAAAGCTCTAAATAATTTATCTTGTCTATAGTTTTGTTTTGAAAATAATTTCTTCAAGATTTATATTATAAATATGTATTAATGACTTACTTGAGAAGAATTTTATAGCAGTTCATTGTTACTCTAGTCTACAATGCTCGTGTACATTGTCCCATAATGTTTTAATCTACTTTAAGTCCTTCAAAGTAAACTTGTCATCTCCATAATAGTCACAGAACAAGAATTAAGAGATTCTGCAAGTATATTTTTCTTTCATTGTTCATTATTTCGATGAGATACAATTTTTCTGTATTTTACGTTGCAGAGTGGAGACCATCTTCACTTTCATCTCGTGTTTATATCATTTAAATATCGAGTACCTTCGGGCTGTATTCTCGCTTATATCTATTATTTATATTCAGATTTTTTAAAATTTAAATTCATTCTATGAAGAAGTTTTGTCCTAATCTTCTAATTTTTCGAGATGTTTCCAATTCATTGTCGGGATTAACAGTATTTCTGAATGTTATGTGTAATATACCTATAATTTTAAATATATAGCTATTAATACAACAAGAAATAATATAATGTATGTACTTCCCAGAAAAAATCTTCAGTAATGTCTTTGGAATTTTGATACTGACATATTGTATCTGTCAGTTACAAACTTTTTTTTTATTTTTCAATTGGTTTCCATGACATTATTTGGGCTGTGAAATTTATTACAACAGATTATTATATACCTTAAATTTCTTTATTTCTATATCTATAAAAGATATAATAAAATATTTAAATGTATCAGATAGAGAATTTACCAGTAATGTCCGATTGAGAAATACGTAGTTAAACAGATATTAATTATTATAATTTTTGAGATATCGTTCTTCCAACCGACCTACATACACACATACATACACACACACACACATACACACACACATACATCCACACACACACGCACGCACATGCACACACACACACACACAGACATCATCGTAAAAATATTAAAATCGGATTGTAGGGACCTTAAAACGTGCTTTATCATTAAAATTCGGATATGCAATTTTTAGCGAGAGGTAAATTTTTTTGAAAGAAATAAAACATTTTTTAAAATTTAATCAATATCTTATTATTAAATTAAATTATTTTGCAGCCCAAAATTACTTGGTTTATTATTCGTATTGTATTCACGTATTCGACCTAAATTTAACGAATACGGTTTGGATTACGAATACATATAAGTTGGGGAATATCCGATTAAACGAATACGAATATTCTAAATATTCTCAATAGGTATATCTTTTTAATGATTAAGGGATATGAGTATCGGCATTAGAAAGAGCATGAAAAGGAGCTCTCTAAAAATTCAGAATATAATATATTATATCACTCTTGGAAGTTATTTGAATTTATTTTTCGTCTATCTAGTGTATTTTTATCCATATAACGACACAATGGGCAACTTTAAATTAATTTAATCGACTTCACATGTTCGCATTCGGGATATCCTGATATAAGATAATTATATGTAGGAATATAATAAATTTATTTTACATTGCGTATATTTATGCTTACCAAAAATATACAAATACGTATAACAGGCCGAGTTTTTCGATGTGAATTTTGTGTCATATTAGGTTTTGCTACATTGAGGAATTTTTAAATGAAAAATGTCAAAATATTTACAAAAACAGCAAATAACACTAACAATCATCGTAATTTTTATAATTATTTTGCTAGTTTTTAAGTTTTTCTTTTCCAATTATCTACATCATTTTGTATACCTTTTATTGTATCGTAAGGCTTGATTTACATTAGCGGTACAATAAACGGTACAAAGTACAATAACGGTACGGTACTTCTTGCTCCAATGTATTTTAATGGATCCATTTACATCTACGTTCTGGGTACGATGACAAAACGATGACAGTACGATGACGGCACATTGATATTCACTGATTTACATTAGAAACACAACCACGGTACAGTATAGTTTTGTTTCTATTTAAAAAATCTAGGAAAAATATTGTATCATATTGACTTCGTAGTATTTACATGCAACGGAGAGTGGAAGGATACGTTCGAAGAGTATGTGGAACATCTCGTTGATGTTCATACCAAAATCAGCTGAGTGGAAGTAAGCATTTGCTAGTACGTGATTGACATCTGACATGTTTTTGACTTTTTGATATTTGTCTTTTAGTTAAACCAAAATGTAGTCAAAATCAGCTACACATGAGAAATTATTGCATACTTTATTCTCTGCTTATGACATAAACGTAAAATATACATCATAGATTATCACAGTAAGTACAAAACAGTATTGTTTTGTAAAATTTTCTGGATTTTCTTCATTTTCTTCTTCTTCTTCGTCAAGAGTAAGGGCAATTATAAACAAGTCGGTATTTGATAATTTTTTAAACATTGCACGATATTTTCTACTTTTGATAGACACATGACATATACAAGGTGTTTATTAAACATAGAGCAAAAATTGAAGGGATTATTCCCTGGACCATTCTAAGATGATTTTGTCCTTTGATGATTTTTGAAAAGCTGCTTTGTTTCAAAGATACAGGGCGAAAAAAAAAATTCGACAAAACCAATTTTGATATTTTTCAAATTATACTCTAGTAACAGCAGGCAAGTTATGTGTCAAATTTGTTGAGACGTTTGGCTGTTTGACGTGTATTTTCTGTCTATAATACTTAAACTTTTGTTAGTAAAGTCCTCTTATCATGAATAGCTATACGAACGCCGAGATGAATGACATACATTTCATTTATGGACTTACCGACGAGGTGTATCACAACTTTTTGGAACATACTCTACCTCAGTTTCTGGAGGATGTACCATTGGCAACAAGAAATGCAATGTGGTTTATGCACGATGGAACACCAGCGCATTTTAGTGTGGTTCCTCGTGATTTTTTAATAATAACATACGGAGATCGCTGGATTGGTCGAGGTGGATCTCACTTATGGCCTGCTCGATCCCCGGATTTAAACCCCCTGGATTTTTTCCTATGGGTCCATCTAAAATCATTAGTACATGCTACTCCATTGGCAAATTTGGAAGATTTAAGACATCGGATAATTGCTGGCTGTAACTCTATAAGGAACAACCCTGGTGTTTTTGAAAGAGTTCGGCAATCAATGAGTAGAAAATTGGATTCTTGCATCGTAGCTGGAGGTAGTCATTTTCAACAGTACTTGTAGATTAAGAAACTTTACATGTAATTTTTGGTATTAAATGTTGTTATTTTTGAAAAAAAATCTCGCCCTGTATCTTCGAAACAAAGCGGCTTTTCAAAAATCATCAAAGGACAAAATCATCTTAGAATGGTCCAGGGAATAATACCTTCAATTTTTGTCCTATGTTTAATAAACACCCTGTATACCACAAACCGTCATAATACATAAAATACAAAATTACATTGTCATGGTATTTTATTATGTTCGTACCGTCGTGGTGCCGTCTAATGTACACATAAATGTCTCTTGTAATTGACATACCGTTATTGTACCGTTATTGTACCGTCATCGTACCGCTAATGCAAATCAAGCCTAATTGGATAACAGAATTATTAATAATAAATAATATATCTACTAACATAAATTAAAAATTTGTTTCCCCTGTACTAAAAGTGAATTTAATTTTATGATTGTACAGTGTATTTCCAAATCGTAAAGTACTAATAAATAAGCAAAGAATACTCGTATCATTGAAACCAGATAGGTAAAATCAGTGCTGATTCAATGCTATTCATCCATTTATTGCCGGTGTATGGCTATTATTCTCTGTGTATCGATATCTAACGAGCGATCAGTCTACTAACTGCGGTATTTACCCATTTAGAATAGCCGAGCCGAGAGCGGAATAAAGCCAGTAGTATCACAGCAGCCCGCAAAGCGCCACTGTCCAGAAAAAAATCACTAGAGATGTATGGCTTATTGATTGGAATTCGTTAGCAAATGATCAGGGTCAAGGGTTAAATTGCCTTTAAAGAGAATCAAGTTTTTCGAGAATTATATAATATAAATACGTTTCCAGTTGTGACCTATTTGTTTTTTATACATTACATTCAATAATAAATATACAATCTTAATTCCTCGGTTAACGTTCAAGGCACGTTCCTAAATAAAGCGTTTACGAAACACCGTTAAACGCGGTCAGTTTAATATTATGACTGCTGTTCTCTTAATTTTGGGCCCAATAGAGTAAAACACGATTTTATCCTGAAAATTTTATTACCCTTTTCCAAAATATTCCCCATTACAATTATTTGAACAAATTTAAAAGGAAAAAAAATGTTTTTGTATATTTTTCACCCATCTCCTACAAGAGATGTTGTGCCATAGATGATGAAAATGCATTCCATGTAACTGTTCAAGCGGCTGTATCTGGACGGCCGTTATCATGATGACTCTTCCTATTTGTCGATTATGACGGATTATTTGAAAGAAAGCAGGCAAGCACATCGTAATATACCTCAATTATTATACAATAGAGAAAAAAGTAGCAACATCTTGTTGCAACTTTTGTTACTAACAACTTTTATTAGAGGAAACTCATTTTGAAAGACCCAAACAGCCGATTGCTACATTTTTTCAAAATCATACGAATAAATCCTACTTTCGTAACATCTCACTTTATAAACCAAGAGGATCCACGAACAAATCCTAGTTGTTTTACATCAGTTGACACAATCTGCCTTTTAAGCTGGTATTAAATTATAGATAAACCAGTGAACACATAGCTTCCATACACACAAATGATTATACATCATGCTGATCGCCTTCTTCAGTTCATCAAAACATTCTTAGTGGTTTAATCCATGCTTGAAATCGTAGGTATAGAATTACAGCTGGAAAATATCGTTAAATTTAATTATTTCTCGCAAAGGTGGTTGCTAGCAATAAATGTATCTTCAAAACGACATATTTTTTTACTTTCAAAAGATAGTCAAATTGCCACAATAAAATTTACTTATGTCAAAAAATCATGGGTTATTAGTTAAATTCAGCGTCAGCATTGAAAGTCCTCGTATCTCGTATAAGAATATAGGAACAAGTGTTCAAGAGTATGTAACAATTAGATTTTTAACAATATACTTTCAAATAATATCGATGATTACAGTGTATTAAGAGAAACGTTTGCTATTTTACCATCAACGTAGGTGTATGTAATGATATATGCACCGAAAATCGGTCACTGTTATATGTTAAGAATGAGGGATACGAGAGTCATTTCATAGATAATGATCAGGTTGGCAACACTGTAAATTGGATGATACCACAACAGTGACATTTACGACAGTTATAGTAGAAGGTTTGGGGAAGCAGCGTGTGTTTTGTTTTCTACTATAGCGTAATTTGCTTTTCATAAACGTCAGCTACAAATTGAGCCTGCACGTGTCCTGGGTACTGTGACTGTTGAAGATCATGGGTCGTACATTAGGATCGAAACTTTACGTAGCAGAAACCCAACAGAAATCTACAGTGCTTCAAGTAAAGTTTGCGGCGACTTAACAGTGGACTGTAGTACGGTGTTTCGTTGGGATAATCACAGTCCGAAGATTGGAGAGGTCCAAATTCCACACGGCAAAACAAAAATCCGAGAGCTCAATTAAAAGTCAAACAAATGATGATCTTTGCTTAGGATGACAAAGGAATCATCATGGCAGACAGGGTTTCATGTGGAACAAGTGTCACAGGAGTTTATTATCGGGTCTTCATGCAAAAACTGCGCAGAAAATTGCACAAAACCCGACCTTAATTGCTCGAGGCTGGGCCACTCATTCTCCATGACAATGCTCACCCCACATCGGGAATGTCGTTTTCGAAATCTGCATGAATACAGTTAGGAAGTGTGACCTTTAGCTTCCTACAGTCCGCACATGAGTCCACCAGACTTCGACCTATTTCCAAAGCTGAAACAGTCTATGCGCGAACATCGTTTTCCGTCTCTGGAAGGAAGAGCTTTATGCTGCCGTTATCTAAGCCATTCGACAGATGAACAAAGTATTGAATTATGTATTGGTATATTGTGAAAAGAATACAAATTTATTAATGCAAAATATGACATATTTTTATTGAAAATTATTTAATATACACAACTATTACGATTATTTTATAAAACAATAACAATAAATATTATGATTTACATGTCTTATGCCCGTATCCATAGTCGATGCTCAATGTCGTACTTGAGTATTACTTTGCTAAGCATTACTCCGATCGTTCTCGACGTCAAGCACATTATATGTTTCATGGTCGAATCTTGGTGAATTCTCGGTTTTTAAGGTAGGAATCTAGAGAATTTGTATTAATGATGTTGACATATTTGTAAATTGTAATATTTTTTGTCAAATCGTATATTTGACATCTACATATTTGTCACAGATTACAGATACCTGAGTCATATCACGGATATATCTTCTTGGAGCAACCCTCTTTCATCATTATTATTTAAAGCTTCTTCTACTATGTCTACAGATTCAAAAAATTATAAATTATCTTTACCATTCATTATTTAACTTAAATGTCATATTTGATGGAAATGACAGTTTTTTATATAATGATCAAGTCTGCCTAAAATTAAAAAAAGAATCAAACATTACTCAAGGTTGCTTGGAGCTGTACTCAAGTAAACCTTCGATTGAAGTACGAGTGAAGAAACAAGTAGCGACTATGAGACGAAATCAACTCAAGGCATACTCAAGTATAAGTCCAAGCGAAGTACTGACTATGGATACGGGCATTAATTAATGAAATTTATTTAAATTGTCAATCCAATTCGTATACTCCAACACAGAAATTGTGTCTTGGATGGAATAGTAAAGCTCCCTAGACGTTGGGACTCAGTTATTGAGAAGCAGGGAGACTATAATTGAAGGATTGTAAATAGATAGTGTAATAAAATTAAACGAATGACTAAACAGACAATTGTGCGCGATATTTATGAAACGATACTCGTATTTGCTGTATGAAAGTACACGTTTAGTGTTGTAGACTCCTTAAATTACATACGCCAAAACTATTAAACTTGTAAATATTTTATTTTGAATAATTATAATTACATGTTACATGTAATAAAAATATATCATGTCAATCTCTCAACCTATGACTAGGTACCTTATATTCAACTTTTTGGTGGATTTGATTGGCAGGCGTCATTTTTAAAATATCACCGATGTCACATTCCGTAACAGTTAGTAAGAATGTTGTTAAGAGACTGGAGTGAGTCAGTCGAGCTCTTGTTGTTATTATTGTTGTTTTCAGGTTTATGCTAACCCACTAAGATCATTTTTGACAAGCTCAGTTAAATAATTTATTCTTAAGTTTAAATAACCTAAGGAATAAATACTTCCATAACTACAGATTCTTATTTCACCAATCTTAATAACCTTTAACAACGATATAAACGACACGGTTAACTTAATCCTCTCGATTTTGGTGCGGATAAATATTTAACATATAGATTAATTCTGCATTTAACTAATTACAATACATTGTCAGTTCGTATATTTTGGTATATAATTTACTTTGTTATAATTGAAACAGGTATGTACATTTCTATTAAAATTTGTGTCTAGTTGTATAGTATCTACAGTTAACTTCAAAATTTGGTTGGTGAAACGTGCAGTTAATTTATTCCTATGTATAAATTTATTCATTGGTTCGCTCACCTAACATTTATCCTTATTTCGGTGAAAACGGCCCAAGTGTGAAATGCGTGATTTTAAAGTATGTATGTAATATTCAAGGAATTTATAGCATTAATACATTTCGCCGATTAGTTTAGAGTTCCGAGGAAAATACATTATTATCACAGACTGAACAGATTTTACTGATCATAACGAATCAGCGTAAATTTATTCCCCTTGTGTGTTTCGAATACAATCATATTCTAAATTTGTTTTAAGTTTAGCTATTTTTTAAGGTTCGGAAAAATCGCGTTATATTGAATCAAAGTTATTTTGGTAGCGTTAAGCGGAGTCTTGGTAAATAGCTGAATCCTATTTTACGAGTCGATTTTAGATATACATAATAATATATTCTCGGAAGCTCGATTTCTCATCTATGGCATGAGGGCATGCACATATAGGTGACCTTTTTATTTCAGCCAATCATGGCTTAGTATTCATATTCAAGGTCAAATTGAAGTTGAATTAAACTGTCGAACAAACGAGGTAGTTTCCTTGAGTACTAATTTGAAAGTAGTTTTCAGTTGATTGTTGAACGATAAAGTTTTAACAACTTACGAGTGCTCCAATGTGTTCGTTGTTTTACACTCTTCATGTTTCTGAGTTGCATCCTGTAAATTAAAAGATTAAATCCAATATGGTTGGAAATATTTTATTACCGGTTCTTTATAATGGTATTCATAAGATATTTTATTAATTACATTTTTTTAAGTAAAACTCAATTTTAATTCCGTCGTTTGTTAATTGTAAAATGGTATTAGCACAAGGAATCGAAATCAGAGTTTCTAAACTTACACGTATATTAAATATTAATGTATATATAAATTTCGTATGTAATTTTTTAATAAAAATATTCCGATGAATAACTCTTAGATTAATATTGCCGTGTTTTGGTAAAGGCAGTATCTGATATGTATAAAGGTTGGAGTTAATAAGGATTTAGTGTTTGCTTGCAGCAACTTTGTGTTATAAACTATTTAAGATATGTTTATATTGTATGGGAATCATATGTTGCAATAAAAAATCACTTACTGCCTATTTCCATAATGGGGAATTATAACCATATTCAAATTTTAGCTACAAACTGAAAGATATTTAAGTCGATTAATAATTAGGATGATGTATAATGTATTTGAAATTTGATTGGTTGCCTGATTTTAAAAGTGAATCTCGCTTGCCTCTTTTGCCCGCTTACGCCGTGTTTACCAATAAATAAACCCTAGCGCAACCCGCCGCCGTAGATTCTATTACAATATTGCCAAAATGTCAAACAATGATCAAACTGTTTCAATTTTATAATTTATACATGAATGATTAAAAAGACTAAGATAAATGAAAAAAGTATTTATTAATTTAAGATACCTAATAGATTTTATCCTAAAAATATTTGTTGGATCCTCTACATTGTCTTCCGGTAATTTAGATAAAAAAATTACCTTCTTAGCTATACAGCTTAACAAATTGAGATACTGCTGTTACCTTCATATTACACAAAAAATTGTCTGTTACTGCTACATGCACCCAGCTGCTCGTCTTTGGAAGTAGATAATTGAACCAAAGTGGATTTAAATGTTATATCAGTTGCTGCCATTTGCCATAACACAAAGTCAATTTTACAAAAAGTGTCAGTTACTGCACTTTACCAAATCACGGTAGAATAACTAAAACATTCTGAAATTTACCTTCTAAAATTTATTGATTGAAAACTGAAAGAATGAATTTTATTCATTCTTTCATTATATAAAGTCCAATGGGCATGTGTAAAAGAGATTATAGAGATTATCGTATTCGAACATATTGCAAAGTGAGCACTGAACAGATTTCATTGAAGTCCAAAGAATATATTCGCCATCAGTGCAGATATTCTTTCCGTAATTGGAGATTCATATAGTTGATAGATTAATTTTATAATTCTTTATGTTACATTAGATATTATGTATTCTTTTCCATATTGTTGTAGATAGAGTTGCACGTTGCATTACAGATTAAAATATTATTTTTATTTATTATTATAACGTTTATTTATTCGGGTGAAATAAAAATCAAAGAAATATTAATTAAAATAGAAGTTTATTAAAAGATAAATAATTAAAATAAAGATAATAAAAATAACTAACACTATGTTCAAATAAATATTAAATACTATTTTAGGACTAAGAATATTATTAAATTCCGGACGGGCTTTATATAGTCCGGTGTCGTTTTAATTCATTATTGTAATGATTTATTTATTTAACTCTATTAAATATATCAGTTCACTTAAGTTATTCCCATTGTTGTAAATAGTTCATACTATTGTTAAAATTGTCTCTTCTTGGTTTTTGGTAATTGTACCATTCTACAAATCATGATTTATTAACAGCTATACATTGTTTATAAATGTTTTGTTTAAAGAACTGCGACAAGTAACAGTACAATTAAAATAGAAATAAATAATAGATTTAAATTTATAAAAATAAAAAATAACAACAGTAATAATAAATAATTATTATTAAATCGTTTTTACAAAAGCAATGAAAATAATATAAATATACTTGTTTAAAGCAAGAATTTTCTGTTGTAGCACTTGCCGTGTCCTCTGCTCGGAACGAGAGAGGTCAAGTCACCGCATGGCTCACAGGAAGTCCGTGAAGTACGCACGCCCTATTTGAGCACAATTGTCCTCTATGCTCACGTGGAGTTTGAGCGCCATCTGTCATTTAGTTTGTTTACAGTGCTCCATTTGTTAGTTCATCTCAAGTGTTGTGATGTTTACAATGGATAAAAATATCGAACAAAGAATCTGTCTCAAATTTTGCATTGCAAATGTAATATCGTGAATCAAAAACACGAGCATATGAGTGGTACAGTGCATTCAAAAACGGTCGACATGTGAAGATGAAGTTGACAGTTTTTTTTTCGATTATTGCGGCGTTGTGCACTCGAAATTCTTGCCAGAAGGTGAGACAGTAAAAGAATATTTATTCGAGCGTTATGCGAAAAAATCCGTCGAAAAAGACCAGATTTGTGGAAAGAAAACTCATGGATTTTGCATATATATATATATATATATATATATACAGTGTGCGATTAAAGTGTGGAATATCAAAAAAAAAGCCGAACTCAGCCGGTTTTTATAAAAACGCTGAAACACGTCGATTTTAGTTTTTAAAAATACACATTAATATGTACGATTCATCTTCCGACTTTCATTTGTTTTTCAGTTATGACGTCATCACAAAAAAATTTAAATGACAACATAGATTTTTAGTAGTGAAATCCGATAGTGTTTTTTCTTCTCTTTATGATCATGTAAATAAATCATAACGTTGCATAACAAAAATTCTGAGAAAAATCGAGTTGAACATTTATATATATATATATATATATATATATATATATATATATATATATATATATATATATATATATATATATATATATAATATATAATATTATGGAACATTAGTATCAGATTTGTATTGTTTTGTAACACGAATGTAATTCGTGTTATCGGTTTTTAGTTATTGCGTGTTGTAAATGGCGTGCTAACTTCATATCTAGCACGCGGTTATGTAGTATTAATTATAAGAGAGATACTATAAGTTAGTATTCCTTAAATACAGTTTTGTGGCGACTGTAAAAAGATATTTCCCGTCAATTCTCCTTAATTATTACATGTGGTAAATAACGTGCTGACTTCATATCTAGCACGCCTTTGTACAGTTCTACTTAAAAAAGATGTACTATAAGTTAATATTCGTTAAGAAGAGTTTTGAGACGACTCTAAAAATGTATCTCCCCTCAAGCTTTTGTACTCATTGCGTAAAAGGCGAGATAACTTCACAACTAGCACGCCCTTGTGTAGTAATAACTATAAAATATGTAATATAAGTAGTATTCGTTGAGGAAAGTTTTGTGACGATTCTAAAACTTGAACACCACCCACTCCTTATTTATTGTGTACTGTAAAAGGCGTGCTAACTTCACATCTATCACGCCCTTGTGCAGTACTAGTGATAAGTTAGTATTCACTGAGGAGAGTTTTGTGACGTTACTAAATATTTAACCCCACACAAGAAAATGAAGACATTTGGGAAATTTTTTCAAACAAACCTCCTTTCCCCGTGAAATTTAATGTACTTAATATTATATAACAAATGTTGTTATATAACATTTTTTCCTTGAAGATTGTTGTTTAACCGGGAATGATATCACACCCAAAAATGGATGTAGATACTAACTCAGCACCTCGATTTTTTAATTCTAGGTCGAGTTACATATGTAGCCAAAATTTGGCTACTTAACTTTTTTCATCAGAAGTTGAGGTGCATGATGAATTTATCTTAATACGTAGATCCAGTGCAACAAATAGAAATTAAAATAACTTTATAGCTCTAAACATAATTTTAAATTTATATGGAAAAGTTCTCTCCTCAATGAACATGATTAATAATTGGAGGAATCTTAGGTTAAATTATAACTAAAACTAATACAATTACCACTTAAACTTAAAATTATAAAATAAACTATATACGTATTTCGAGAACTAAGATCTCATCATCAGTAGTACAAATTTAAACAGAGTAGCTAAGATTACTCAACATGTAAACCATGCCAGAGGTCCTAACAACTCTGAAAAACAAGGGAGAGAACTGTGATTATATAGGGAATGGAGTCAAGGGTGAATGATTACCGATTATAAAATAAGATTATTTCGTCCAATGATATTAAATTTAAATCGTCCTATGACAAATAGAATTTAAGTTTATATGAAATCGAATATTTAGAGTTTTGGTATGGGACTGAGATCTGCGTTCATCAAATTGTTTTTAAATTTATTTATTATTAAACTCTCGTATGCATCTAAATATCTATCATTAATAATGTTTTAATAGTTTATTATTAGATTTGTTAATTTTGTGATTTCGAGCTACGCTAGATTTTTCGGGATTACCGCTTTTTAGATAATAAAAATGTTCTTTAAAATCGAGTGTCAATTTGTCTTTTAGTTCAACCGATGTAAACTTTATTACAGTCATTACAGGTAATTTTATAAATACCGGATTTTTTGTTAATAATATAGAGTGCCACTGGGCCTGGCCCGTGTGTGAACGCCACCAATGGCCGAGCGTTTACTAGAAACCTAAGCGATGACGTAATCGTCAGCGGGGTAAACCCACACGCCTAGACTTGTTTAATTACTTCCGGTGGTCTGATTCCTTTGTGAAAAATTCGATGTGAAAAATGGAGAACATTCCAGATAAATGACACCGCAAAATAACACATCTGATATATGACACGCATCGTGAATGAACCGTTGGTGGTATAATAAATAAATGTAGTTATATAAACAAATGTAGTGAAATAAATTGTTGAAGAAGGGTATATATAATCATTCGCGTGTGTGTTTATATTAAGCTAATGTAATTAATTTATCTAAAAATTATTCGAGGTGATATAATATGGAATGTGTTAAATTACTGTAAATTGTTATGTATAAGTATAAAGGTGAACAAAAATAAAATATCGGGGCAGTTTTTGTAAAACAGTGATGCCGAAAGGTTGAAATAAAGAATATTTGGTAAAGCTCTAATTTGACGTATTTTTTTTGTGGTCCTTTGTAAACATTACCTTTCCATTATTTTAACAAAATATTGTTTAAATAAATAATCTTAGTGTTTAGGTGTTAATATTCAATTAGTGTTTATAATTTTTTAATCATAGTGTTAATTATTTTTATCTTAATTATATATCGTTAAATAAACATTTATTTTAATTAGTAATATTTCTCTTATTTATACACTTTATCCAAATAAATAAAAGTTACAGTATCTATTTTATCTCTAGGATTACCTAATAAATATTTAATGGTATTACTTGATTTGTAAGTTAAGGTTAAATTTTGATTTAAAAAAATATTGTTTAAACTTTTAGATGCGTTATCGTACAGTAGTGTTATGTATTTATTATTATTATTATTAAATGGTGTTATTGTTGTAAAATTAAAAACGGATTGGCGATGTTTCAATTTATGAACTAATTTATTGATAATTTCACCGGGAAACCGTTATACTTAGCTTAACTTTTAGTATATCTTGAACATTAATACTGCACAAGAGCGTGCTATCGGTGAAGTTAGCACACCTTTTTTAGTACGCAATAATTAATAGGTAGGTGGTGGGTGGGGTCAAATATTTAGTATCGTCACAAAACTCTCCTCAGTGATTACTAACTTATAGTACAACTTTTATGATTAGTACTACACAAGGGCATGTTGGGTGTGAAGTTACCACGCCTTTTACCACACGCAATGAGTAGAAAAGCTTGAGGGGAGATAAATTTTCAGAGTCGTCTCAAAACTCTTTTTAACAGATACTAACTTTATAGTACATCTTCTATAAATAGTACTGTATAAAGGCGTGCTAGATATGAAGTTAGCACGCCATTTACCACATGTAATAATTAAAGAGGGTTGAGAGGTGATATCTTTCTACAGTCGTCACAAAACTCTACTTAAGGAATACTAACTTAAGTATCTCTCTTATAATTAGTACTACATAAAGGCGTGCTAGGTTTAAAGTTAGTATGCCATTTACCACTCACAATAAATGAGATATGAAAAGACATGCTACTTTCTTTTTAGTGTTACAAAACAATACAAATCTGATACTAATGTTCCATAAAAATATATATATTTTGTACTTAAATAGGACGTGCGTACTTCAAGGAATCGCTTACCGGCAATAGTGTAGAACTGTAGAGTGTAGAGAGGGAAAATAGTTCCTCTCACTCGTACTTACGTAATGCCCATGAGGACAGCATAATATGGCTTTTTTGTGTAAATTCGCGTGAAAATAACACTATTTGTATTTTAATGGAAAATAAAATTTTAAAATTTTACAAATGTTTTGAATTTAAGGCCGGTAAAACTGACATTGTTTTTTTTATATAATATACACACAGACTTTAGCGGTGTCGACGTCAGAAAGGTTTTAATGCCGTTTTTCTCAAATTCAGTAAATATTATTTTTAATTCTATATTAATAATATTATCTCCATATATAATTAAGAAGTCACATACTCCATTAGTACCTTGATAGCATACCATCTGAAACTACTGACTACATATGATCGTAACATTTGGACAGTCTTTAAAATTAAAACTTAACAAAATTCTTGATTGGTTATTCAACTCTTTCTATTTGCGTACAAATTTAAATAAACAAATATATCAGCACTTTTAAAAGTTTGCTGAATAAGTGAATATACACTTCTGTTTTAGCATACATATTTGAATACTTATTCAGCAATTTCACATTTTATTAAAGCTTTATTTACAATCAATCATCCGTGCTTTGAATTTCAATTTTTTTAACGTGAGGTAACTGCAGTAAATACGAGTATCATAAAGTAATTTAAAGGTAAAAGTTTATATTCCATTAAAGACAGTCACAAACGTGTATCATTTAAAAAATATTTCAATGAGGTATGGTTTACGAAAATTCTCTAAAAACACCTCTATATAACTTAACGCACAAAACTCATGCTTGGATAACTCGAGTCGAACTTTGTGCATTAGATGGGATTACATTTAGAGATATATACAAGCTAAATATGCTGTTCAATAACGGTTCCGTGTTCACATTTTCTATTATTTTGTACGAATCCCGAATAATTACGCCTTACCAGGATTTAAAAACAACCGATTCTTTGTTCGAGATCATAGCCACAATTAAGGTTAAAATAATAATATGAAATTATAAATAATTTAATTAATTAATATTTAAATGCGATTAAAATAAAATATTAATTTATTTTTTAATAATATTTGATGATATAAAATAATAATTTTTTTGTATATAAATTTACGTAGCTATTCGCTCACTAGTCCAACTTATTGTACTTACAACGATAAAACCAAATTCTTAGCTCTCACTAAACACTAACAGACCTATTCTTACCCTGTTAGTTAAGGAAGGTATTGTCTTTGGTCAAAAAAATCGATAGTGAGTTTCTAATGAACAAGCACCATTCGGGGTCCCTAGAATACGAATGTACTATTTTTACGATGATGTTTGTATGCGCGCGTGTGTGTGTGTGTGCGTCTTTGTGTCTGTATGTGACAATCGTTTCGGATCGCATAACTCTAATACCACGATTCAAAAAATAAAATATTTTTTCGTATTCCTCGAGTATAGATTCATTTGCAACGTTTAACAGTTTTTATAAAAAAGCAGTTACATATCATTTATTGACATTTACTGTTATTATATTTTAAAGAATATGTTATTCTCTGTGCGACGTGACTGGTTATTTAATACATAATAGAGTTAAAGAATTATATAGATATTAAATTTCTTAAATCAGTTAACCATGGAAACTGCTAATAAATTCAGATAATTCAAATTGACATATTACAGTATGAATGGAAAGAAAATGAATGTTGCAGAGATGAGGATGTTGAAATAGATGTTGGGGAAAACACGGAAAGATAGGGTAAGAATTTAAGGATATGCGAAATGGCTCGAGTAATAGAAGTTTCTACGTAGATACAAGACAGACTATTGCATTGGTTTTGAATATGTCATGAGGAGAGATGAAAAATATTTTGGAAGAAGAATGAATAGCTTAGTAGTAGAAGGTAGAAGATACAGAGGAAGACCAAAGATAAGGTGGAAGGACTGTATTGCGGAAGACTTTAGAGAAAAGGAACTGAATGAGGACGACACGCAAAACAAAAATGAGTGGAAAAAGAAAATAAAAAATAGCGACCCCTTATGAAAGGGAAAAGCTAAAGAAGAAGAAGATGTCGGTGTCAAGTGCAATTTGCATAGTTTATGAAATAATTTTACTGGAAATGTAGGATCTTTTGCATGAAAATTTATATATGGAATTTGTACATAATACATAAGAATAACGGAAGGTAATGTGCTGCCAACATCAGATTTTTTACCTCCCGCTACCCTTGGTAAGGGAGGTATAGGGATCGTGCTAAAAATCGCATATCGAGATTTTGGTAAATGACCACGTTTTAAGGTCCCTAGAATCCATTTTTAACATTTTCACGATGATGTCTGTGTATATGTATGTATGTATGTATGTATGTATGTGTGTGTGTGTGTGTGTGTGTGTGTGTGTGTGTGTGTGTGTGTGTGTGTGTGTGGATCCTGTTTACGCTGTAACTCAAATACTATCATTCAGAAAGTTTTGAAACCATGTATTTCTACCTTATTCTAATATGGAAAGAACTGATTAGATTTTGGTGTCAATCGGATAACCGGAAATGGCAGTTTACTTGAAGCTCAAGATAGTTTTTCTTCAAAAAATACCTGTAAATGTAATTTTTCTCAATTTGTTATAAAAATTAAAGATTATTCCAGTTTCTACAAGTTTGCTTTAATACTTTTTCTATATATTGTATGGATAAATTTATAAAGTAATATAAAAATTATATACATAGGTAAATGGCGGGAGGTACTGTGTTGGTCACATCAGATTTTTAACATTTTCACGATGATGTCTGTGTGTATGTATGTTTGTATGTGTGTGTGTTTGGATCCTGTTTACGCTCTAACTCAAATACTATCATTCAGAAAGTTTTGAAACCATGTATTTCTACCTTATTCTAATATGGAAAGAACTGATTAGATTTTGGTGGGACTCGGATAACCGGAAATGGCAGTTTACTTGAAGCTCAAGATAGTTTTTCTTCAAAAAATACCTTTAGGTCTAATTTTTTCTCAATTTGTTATTATAAAAATTAAAGATTATTCGATTCTCTACAAGTTTGCTTTTCCTATATATTGTATGGATAAATTTATAAAGTAATATAAAAATTATATACATAGGTAAATGGCGGGAGATACTGTATTGGTCACATCAGATTTTTTCAGTCAGATTGGGGCCTACTTATATTTATAATTATAAATTATAATTATAAGTGAATTGTAATATGAAGTTTGCATAGAATCCATATTTTAAATTGAAGCTTTCGAACGCAGATGTTTGAATGTAATTGACATACATACATACATACATAAACATATTTGTAAGTATAATTATATATTTTATTTAAAATTTCAATTAATTCCAGTGCTGTGAATGAGCCGTTATGCATTTAATTGTGCGGTATATAGGGAGTTATTTAAGTACGACTACAACACTTAACCGACAGTAGAATTAACTCATACAGATAGTAAATCTGGCAATAATTTCTTGGCATGCTTTCTGTAAGAACTGGCCAATTACGACATAGTTCAAAATTTTGTAAAATAATGAAAAGTAATGTTTTCTGGAGAAAAATGTTGCTTTTCAAACTTATGTTAAACGTTTTTTCTTTTTCATATGCGTGCAATTACTACAATTTATATTCCGTTTATTTGATATACTCAAAATTCCAATTACCTTCACCAATCAAGAGTATGCAGACAAGCATTATGTAGTTTTTCGTTATGAAAGTTTGAAATATACTGCGACGCATATTATCTTATGTCATTTGTGACAAGTGTGACATTTTTTTCAGAGATCATATTGATTTGTATTTTTTCTTCACAAAATTTAGAACTATGACGTAATTGATTAGTTATAAGGGGCCCCAGTACTTATAGGGAGCATGTAAAGCAAAAATTATTGTCAGATTTATTATCTATGGGGCTGGTTCTACCATCGGTTAAACGTTGTTTTAGTCCAATTTAGTATTTCGTCACTTTTCTTTCCAGAAGCTTTGTTGTCGGTATATATTTCCATAGGTTAAGTTTAATAACTGTCAGGAGAGCGTGATTCGCGCAAAACTAAGAAATTATGGAATTGTAGTTGAAAATAGCCAACTTCTTAATTTAGTTCATTAGATTAGTTCTTCAATGTAGTTGCATAAACGTTGTCATTAACAACAATTGTTTCTACTTGTATAGTTTAGTTTTACAATTTAATTTTTTAATTTAATTGTCTGCATAAACCCACCCTTAATTAAATAAAAAGTCGTAACTATTACGAAGATCATTGCTCCTTCTAGGTCAGCAATTCAGAAATGCTACAGTGAAAACACCTGAATAAACCCATTCAAATATATAGCTTTTATAATTTACATATTACATGGGAATATCGTTGAAGGTTCAAGGTTTAAAGACATTCAATTTGAAAGAAATTGTGATATTTATTGTACAAATGAAAATTATTTGCATCTTCGCTATTTACGCTTTTACTACTTTATCATGCAAATATCTTCGAAATTAAGCATTTCCTAGATTTTTCTTGTCCACTTATATTTAGTTTCTTTAACAAAATTTGCTGTACTGCGATGTGGTTGTGTTTATCCGCCATAGCACCTGGTACGGCCATGTTGCTGCCGTGTATAAAAATTTGTTCATTTATAATAATAATAATATAATAATAATAATATTGCTTTATTGATCCAAGTCTACTCTGATCAACAACGATTCTATAAAAGAAGACATATGTATTTAGAACCCATGATTGTTGTACAAAATGTCAATAAAAAAGTTTTCATATTTCAAAGTTTGGCATACAAAAATGAAAGGTATGGAAATGGAATTAACATTTAAGAAGCAAGTTATCGGGCTTTAGTTTATTAAGAAGTCTACAGTTTATAATGCTTTATAAACCCACTCAAACACAACTTTTTTTTCTTTTAAATTTGCTGAGTGCAGGTTTTGAATTCGCAATCTTTTGCTTACTAAGTAAACGAGCACTTCCCTACAATATCATATAAAATACTCTGCACATATTTTATTTGTATCACTTTACCATTATGGTTTCCTATAGCATCTCTGCTATTGTATACCGTATGGCGATGCTAGGTCAGCGTTTATTTGATACTGCGTTCCCGCTCGGACGCCTAGCCTTCCACGTGTAAGATACGATTTTCCGCGAGCTTAAAATGCACCTGCAATAAAACCTGTTTGTTATTCTAATACCCTTGCTGTCATGTAGCTCACAGCCCAGCCCAGCTCAGCTAAACAGAATACGTGATAACATACCTACAAAGGATAGCATACCTGGGATAAAGACGGATAAAACGAAAAGCGGTAGATCTACAGGTAGACGGGATTTCTTCACAGATATTTGTAGAAGGATCTTTAGAAGCTTCAGAGAAATAATATTATTGGATACAATTACACATTCTTATAACACGGCAAATCGTCGCAATACCGGCAATCTCATTTTTTGGACATAACGAGTTACGGGAAATCGATTTTATATTCACGCGCTTCCTGGTGTTCGAATCGGAGAACTGAGCTGCCCAATCAATTTCATGCGAAATTTTGTTTAAGAAATGGACTGCCAATCGTTTTGTCTAAAAAATGAGATAGCCGGTGTTTTCAATTAGGTCTAGGCAACGAAATTCACCCTATGTTTAATTGGAATAAACTTTATTATCCACAATTAAGAATAAATTGATTTTTTTTAAACAAATAAATAATACGCCATTTTCATTTTATGTTGCATAGAGCGCGAGCAGTCATGTGACTGTTGGCATTGGCAATCAGATATGGGGGCCCGTGTCGAATGATATCTAGTAATAATGTACATAGGTATCAAGAATCATAATTTTTCATTCAAAACATCATGATTCTCTATGCATCAGAATATTTTGAATAAAAATTATGAGATATGACAATTGTGACAGCTATGTAACTAACTACTATCCGTCATTCTGACACGGATCCCGAAATCTGCTTACCTAGGCTAACAAAGTCACATGACTGCTCGCGCCCGATAAGTAACGAAATTCTTGTACACACAAATAATTGAAATTGTATCTCTTCTTTCGTTCTATGAGGAATTTTGTCCTACTCTTCAAAATTCTACAAATTCGTTGACGGTATTAGCAGTATTTTTAAGGATATATGTAATATTAATATACCTGTAATTTTAAATACATATTTAATTAATAATACAATAAGAGTAGTGTACCTAGGCTGGTGCTACCAGTTTATTATACAAAAAAATCTGTTGTGGCCAGCACAATACCTCTCGCCACTTCCCTTTTTTTGGTTACATAAGTATAGGGCGCGAACAGTCATGTTACATTGTTTGCCTTGACAAACAGATGTGGGGACCCGTTTCAGAATGATAAATAGCAATTAGGTACATAGATGTCAAATGTCAGAATTTTTCATTAAAAATTTCAAGATTTTCTAAATTCACGTAGTTAATTTGTCACCAGGAGTGTGGAATTTACTTGTCGAGGAAAATAAACCACATGGAATTGGAAAATCACTAAATTTAGAATGAGAAATTATGATATTTGACAACTATATACGTAATTACTAGCTATCATTCTGACATGGGCCCTCATCTGCTGTCAAGGCCAACAAAGTCGCATGACTGCTCGCGTCCTAATGTATTTAACATTTCTTGTATACCTACACTCTACACCAAAAATTCTACTTATATCTATTCCTTATATTTAGATTTTTTAAATTTAAATTCATTCTATGAAGAAATTTTGTCCTACTCTTCTAATTTTTCAAGATGTTTCCAATTCATTGTCGAGATTAACAGTATTTCTGATGGGTATGTGTAATATATTTATAATACGAGTATTAAATATTTAACTATTAATACATTAAGAAATAATATAATATATGTACTTCCCAGAAAAAGTCTTCAGTACATTACTGAAGGATTTCAGACACTGACATATATCTGTCAGTTACAAACATTTTAAATTTTCAACTATTTTCCATGCCATTCTTTCGGCTGTAAAATTTATTACAACAGATTATTTTATATATTATATTTCTTTTATCTCTAAATCTATAAAATATATAATAAAATATTTAAAAAATTAATTTTGATTAATATCACCAAGAAATTTTTAAAAAAATAATATTTAGAAGATCTTTTTTCAAGAATCTTCTACTTCCGATTGTCCAACTGTTAGAAAAACCTTTTCAGATCTTCCCATGAATGTCCGATTGAAAAATACGTAGTTAAACAAATATAAAGCCTTATAGTTTTTGAGTAATCGTCCTTCCAACATCCCACATACACACACACACACATACACACACATCCACACACACACACACACACACACACACACACACACACAGACATCATCGTAAAAATGTTAAAATTTGATTGTAGGGACCTTAAAACGTGCTTATTCAATAAAATCTGGATATGCGATTTTTAGCATGAATCCGATACCTCTCTTAGTGAGATGTAAAATGATACCATACTTTTTACCCATTGTGAGAAGTGGGATTTTATTTTACACAAATTTTAATTAAACGCAGTATACGTCTTGATCGTACATTGCAAATTGTATACCTATTCGATTGGGGAATTTGCGGCGTTAAAGATAGTTTTGAAAATATTATTAGGATATCATCTTTATTTGAAATATTGCGTGGTGCGACATATTGAACTAGGAATATTAGTTGAAGTTTTATTAAAAAACATAAGATAAGACTGAAGATGAATTTTGTGCAGGCGTTCTTTTTGAATTTGTTATGAAGAATAAAGTTCAATTTTCAGCTACATTAAATAAAGAAATTTTGCATCTTGTATATAAATATTTAGATTTAATTCAGTAAACATTTTATTTTATGAATTCGTTTTAGAATTTTAATTTGCAAATGTACTTCCGACGTTGGTGTTTTTTATAATTAAATCTTCTCTTAATTAACATAAAATGTAGGAATTACTACATCTTGCTCATTTTATGTTTTTAATTTTGAGAGATTTAGAGACACTTTTTCGAAATAATAAACAATTCATTAACACTAAGTTAGAAAAGTAAGAAATAATATCTACAAAATAAAATAAAATATGAAACTAACATATTTCATTTGGAATTTTTTCCACACGATGGTCTGAAATGGTTATCGATTAAAGTCTATTCGTTATTTGACCTTATACATGACCTATTAGTTCACATATTCATGGTGTCAAAATTATTGACAATATTAATATTCTGTCCAGTACGGCACACGATATATGAAAGGTATCACCTATCTAATTTCAAATTAATCTCTTATCAACTTGTATTATTTTTTTTATTTTTTTTATTTAAATATTTAGGAGCCCTTCAACATCAAGGTTATTTAGGCTCCGGTACAATAATATAAGTACAATATTTGATGTATTAATATTTACATTATTACATTAGATTGTACAACTGTATACATTTTTAATATCTGATTGTTTCCCCTATATGTGTTGTTACAGCTTGCTCTAGAGAATTCGGGATGTTGCATAGTCTCCTGTAGTTGTTATACTTGTTGCATTCCATTACTATGTGGTTAATTGTTAGTTGGGTGGTGCATTGGTCGCAGAGAGGGGGTTCGCTGTGTTGTAGTATGTGTCCGTGTGTTAAAGTGAGTGCCCAATGCGAAGTCGAGTTGTAACGATTTGATCCCTTCGTTTTTCTGGATCTGGCCATTGTCTAATTGTCGCTTTTATCCTTCGTAACTTGTTGTTCATATCTACATTCTTCCATTCTTCATCCCATTGCTGTCTTAGTTTGTCTTTGAATTCACTTTTTATGTCCGCTGTTGGAACAAGGATTGTGGTTACTTCTTCTTCAATTGCTTCTTTAGCTAATTGGTCGGCTTCTTCATTACCTATTATACCGATGTGGGATGGGACCCATAGGAAGTGAACTTGTATTCCATGCTGAAGTAGATTCTCGTATATTTTCCTGATGTTTTGTACGACTGTAGTGTCATAATTTGGAAGGGATTGTAGTGCGCTGAGAGAGTCGGAGCATATGACGTAGTTGTGGTATTTTTGCGTATCTCTAATGTATTCCATCGCTTTCAATATACTAAAAAGTTCTGCAGTGAAGATACTAATACTATTGGGCAGATGGTATTTTTCTTTTTACCTCTCGCTAAGAGAGGTATTGGATTCATGCTAAAAATCGCATATCCAGATTTTATTGAATAAGCACGTTTTAAGGTCCCTACAATCCGATTTTAACATTTTTACGATGATGTCTGTGTGTGTGTGTGTGTGTGTGTGTGTGTGTGTGTGTGTGTGTGTGTGTGTGTGTATGTGGATGTGTGTGTGTGGGATGTTGGAAGGACGGTTACTCAAAAACTATAAGACTTAAAATTTGTTTAACAACGTATTTCCCAATCGGACATTCATGGGAAGATCTGAAAAGGTTTTGGTAACAATTGGACAACCGGAAGTAGAAGATTCTTGAAAAAAAATCTTCTAAATATTATTTTTTGAAAATTTTTCTTGATAATATTAAAGAAAAATAAATTCTCTTTCTGATACATTTAAATATTTTTATACATATTTTATAGATTTAGAGATAAAAGGAATATAATATATAAAATAATGTTGTAATTAATTTTACAACCGAAAGGATGCCATGAAAAATAGTTGCAAATTTAAATTATTTGTAACTGACAGATAAATGTCAGTGTCAGAAATAATGAGTAATGAAAGAAAAATGTATTTGGAGAATCCCTTAATTCTTGATCTGTGACTATTATGGAGATGACAAGTCTAGGTTGAAGGACTTAAATTTGTTTCAAACATTATGGGACAATGTACACCAGTACTGTAGACTAGAGTAACTTTGAATTGCGAAAAAGCTATCAAATTCTTCTCAAGTAAGTTGTAAGTATTGACAAAATTACACATCGATATAAGAATAATCGGAGTGCAATCTATCCGTCACTTTATTAAAAGGAATTAGTGTTATTTAGATATAACAAGTATGAAAAAATAAAATGTAAAAGAAGATATATAAGAATAGATGCACAATCCAGATATATACATTTTAGACCGCCCAAAATTAATGTTTTTACTAGAAGAATATGAAGAGAAAGTAAACAAAGTTGTTCGAATTGAAAATTGCTGTTACCAGCCTAATATTTATATATGGTAAACTCTACTTTGTAATTTATTGTAACATAATTTATGGTAAATATCTTTATGTTGAGACATGCTATTATTGAATAATAAAGAAGTTTATACGTCATAGATTTATATGAATATATTATTTGTATTTATAAAAATAATCTTTGCTTTATGCATACAGCCAGGTAAAATATACGGCGAGAGGTTATGTGCTGGCCACATCAGATTTTTTGTATTCAGATACCACAGCAGATCCCACTTTGTTGTTTATTTTGGAGGCGTCCGTATATATAAAATAGTGATCTTGGTGTTCTTCATTTTTGATACGGAGGAAGTTGCTTTTTATTAATTCCTTACATGTTGACTCTTTTTTAAACTGACTAAGTTCATGGTTGACTTTTGGACTATGAAGAATCCAAGGGGGAAGAGTTGGGACGGATAATTTTTCTACGTTTGAGGAGATAGTATGAATGTTCAGGGAAGAAGTTATGTGTTTTTGCAGACGGTTTGTGTTTTTTAGTGTCAAAGGTTCGGTATTTTTGTGTAAAATCATGGGAAATGCAGGGTTAGATGGGTTACTTGCTAGTTTTATTGTGTAAGACATGGTTAGTTGGTGAATGCGATTTTTTAGTGGAGGTTCGCCACAATCATTCAGAATACTAACTGTTGGGCTTGTTCTAAAAGCTCCGGAAGCTAATCTTAAACCAGTGTGGTGTACTGCTTCTATTTTTTACCTCTCGCTAAGAGAGGTATTGGATTCATGCTAAAAATCGCATATCCAGATTTTATTGAATAAGCACGTTTTAAGGTCCCTACAATCCGATTTTAACATTTTTACGATGATGTCTGTGTGTGTGTGTGTGTGTGTGTGTGTGTGTGTGTGTGTGTGGATGTGTGTGTGTGGGATGTTGGAAGGACGGTTACTCAAAAACTATAAGACTTAAAATTTGTTTAACAACGTATTTCCCAATCGGACATTCATGGGAAGATCTGAAAAGGTTTTGGTAACAATTGGACAACCGGAAGTAGAAGATTCTTGAAAAAAAAATCTTCTAAATATTATTTTTTGAAAATTTTTCTTGATAATATTAAAGAAAAATAAATTCTCTTTCTGATACATTTAAATATTTTTATACATATTTTATAGATTTAGAGATAAAAGGAATATAATATATAAAATAATGTTGTAATTAATTTTACAACCGAAAGGATGCCATGAAAAATAGTTGCAAATTTAAATTATTTGTAACTGACAGATAAATGTCAGTGTCAGAAATAATGAGTAATGAAAGAAAAATGTATTTGGAGAATCCCTTAATTCTTGATCTGTGACTATTATGGAGATGACAAGTCTAGGTTGAAGGACTTAAATTTGTTTCAAACATTATGGGACAATGTACACCAGTACTGTAGACTAGAGTAACTTTGAATTGCGAAAAAGCTATCAAATTCTTCTCAAGTAAGTTTTAAATATTGACAAAATTACACATCGATATAAGAATAATCGGAGTGCAATCTATCCGTCACTTTATTAAAAGGAATTAGTGTTATTTAGATATAACAAGTATGAAAAAATAAAATGTAAAAGAAGATATATAAGAATAGATGCACAATCCAGATATATACATTTTAGACCGCCCAAAATTAATGTTTTTACTAGAATAATATGAAGAGAAAGTAAACAACGTTGTTCGAATTGAAAATTGCTGTTACCAGCCTAATATTTATATATGGTAAACTCTACTTTGTAATTTATTGTAACATAATTTATGGTAAAATATCTTCATGTTGAGACATGCTATTATTGAATAATAAAGAAGTTTATACGTCATAGATTTATATGAATATATTATTTGTATTTATAAAAATATTCTTTGCTTTATGCATACAGCCAGGTAAAATATACGGCGAGAGGTTATGTGCTGGCCACATCAGATTTTTTTAGTAAGTAGTTTTTGCATGTTCCATATACCATACAGCCGTAATCTATTTTTGATCTAATTAACATTTTGTATATGTTAAGTAGTGTAGATTTGTCTGCACCCCATTCGTGATGACTTAGAGTTTTTAATAAATTTAATCTACGATTGCATTCTACTTTGAGTTCTGTTATATGTTTTTTCCAATTTAATTTTTTGTCGAATTGCATTCCCAGGATTCTAGCTGATTCTACATAAGATATTGTTGAATTATGAAGTTTTAAGTGCGGGTTTACATGTGGTCGCGTTAGATTACAAAAGTGGATGGCTTTTGTTTTTGTTGCATTAAATGTGAAGCCTGTTGTTTCGGCCCATTTTTCCAGTTTATATAATGTGGCGTTCAGGTTTGATTCTATTGTATTTACATTTTTTCCTCGGCAATATATTATTAGGTCATCCGCGTATAGTGAGAATTTAGTGTTTTCTGAAATATGATTTTTAATGTCATTTATTGCTAGTAGAAATAATGTCGGACTAATTATTGACCCTTGAGGGATTCCATTGTTTTGTTGCTTTAAGTCTGAGAGTATGCCATTTGCTCTAACTTGAAATTTTCTATCCGTTACAAAATTTTGTAAATAGTGCAATATATTTCCCTCTATACCATATTTTTGAGCAGCTGTTATTTTGTGATGTCGCCAGGTTGTATCAAAGGCTTTCTCAAGGTCAAATAATATTGCTATTAGATGTTGTTTGTTGTATTTTGCTGTTTCTATTTCATTTGTTAGAGTTATAATTTGGTCATGTACCAACTTGTATTATTAATAGCATATATTTATGTTATAAGCATACATTTCAACAGTAGACAGAAATTTCATTTGATTTTTCATAATTTTTACTTCTTTTTCCTTCCACTACCCTTGGTAGGGGGTAGGGTATAGGGTGTTAAAATTCGCATATCGATATTTTGGTAAATGACCACGTTTTAAAGTCCTTAGAATCCAATTTTAACATTTTCACGATGATGTGTTGGTGTGTGTGTGTGTGTTTGTGTGTGTGTGTTTGTGTGTGTGCGCGTGCGTGTGCGCATGTGCGTATGTGCATGTGTGCGTGCGTGTGTGCGAGTGTGCGTGTGTGTGTGAGTGTGTGTGTGGATCCTCTTTACGCTTTAACTTCAATACTATCACTCAGAAAATTTTGAAACCTTGTATTTCTACCTTACTCTTATATGGAAAGATGCCATTAGATTTTGGAGTAAATCAGATAACCGGAAATGGCACTTTACTGGAAGCTCAAAATAGTTTGTCTGCTTTGTACACAGATGTCGGTAATAATGATGACATATTTGTACCGTGCGGGCGTTTATCAAACGTAACTTCACGCGAATCTGGGGAACCGGGTTCAATTCGGACCGACGCCAAATATTTTAAAATTTTAAAGGCAGAAAATTGATCCCTGTGGTGCACTCTACCCAGGATGCACCACAAGGAAGCGAACTATCTCTACACCTCATTTTGTTATTATAATAATATATGTTACAGTAAAAGCATTCATAAGTCAAAAATAAATTATATGATTGTTAGCAAATGTGAAAATAAAAGTGTGAGTAATAAAATACTGACACACTGTCAGTGTCACTGACAGAAAATAAATAAACTTCCGTTACAGTAACAGTATTTTTAACAACGAGCATCGCTTTAAAATTCATGTCGTCAAAATAATATTAATTTTTGAGACAAATGTGTTACCTATATTCATTCTTATCGCACATGCTTTTTGTCAATGTGAATATGAGAGAAATAAATATAAGCCAAATTGTTATTTCGTTCATAATACAGATAACCTTTATCGGATATCTGTAAAAAATTAAACTGTACCTACATACAAAGATCATCGTAGAAATAGTAAAATAATATTTTAAGAACCATTAAATATACGAGTAGGTAACGAGAGGTAAAATAATAATCATCTATTAATTATTTTTAAGCGTTAGTGTAAAACAAATGGTTGAGTATTGAGCTAAAGCTAAACTATATTCCTCTAACTTTACCTCTCCCATATGTATACCTAATGTATAGCAATACCTACATTTATACAATAACTGTTGGTAGGTACATGCTAACAATGATATCACATCATAAACCGTGTTCGCCTCCTTACATACGATGTTGTGGCTGGTGCATGTGTAAGGCATAAATCGTGGCAATGTTGTCAGCGAGTGTACGTGGGCGTTACATGGCCGCCAGGTCTTGGACAACGCGCTCGACACCGTCCGCATGAATATTACATCACCCCGACACCACTGATTTTCATTACCACGCTGCACTTCACACGTACACACAACACAAGAACAAATAAAAGGTGTACAAGTGACTAACAGATTGTAAATACGGAATGAGAATGAGTAAAAGCAGGAGCAGCCACTAGCTATTTGCTAGATATCCGGAAAGCGTCTTCTTGCAGGACGAGTATGAAAATTCAAATATGATTCAAAGACGAGTACTGGAAGTGTGTGAGTCCTATATAGACACTTTTCGGACGTTTTACAAACACTAGACTGACCGGCACGGAAAACGGGCAATTTCGTTTTATTCATAATTGAAGACTTGAAGTAAATAAATATGTAAGCGTTATATTTGTGAAAATAGTTTCTTTTTACAGGAATAATAATTAAAGTTCCTAGCTCTATAACATAAACAAGGATCGAAGTCCAGACTTGTTTCTTTATCGTTGTATTAGGTGTTCATAGATAACAGACTTAAATTATTATACACGGTGTTTCCTTTAAAACAACCAGTGTTTTTTTGGGCGAACTTTTAACTTTGCAGAAAAATGTTAATTACAAAAAGTGATCTAGAATAAGTGGCTAATTTGTTAGTAATAACAAACCGAATTACATACAATACAGAATTATTATTATTACAGAGTATTATTTTTAATTCTTTGCGTGACTTGTCTGGTAAAGTTTGTATGTCCTGGTCTCGTAACGTTTTTATAGGACAAATTTTGTAATTAGCTACTTCTCTGCGTCAATATAGTATTGTATAGTATTGAACACTTCCATAACGGGTCTCGGAAAAACTTTTAACGAGAAATATCGAGGTATGCGAGCGATTCAGAAAAGCTGTCGTTGAAAAAAAAATGTAATGTCAGATTGCATCATTGAGTTGCAGGTAAAAAATTGCTCTATGTTCCTAAGAATTTTTTCAATATGTCTTAGGTATGGGAAATATACGTATCGTGAGCGATTTTTTTGTTTTTCTATTAATCCAGTTAAGAGACCTAAATCTGTACATCAATGTTTGCTTTTATAATCCAGTCGTCAACCAGTATATAGGGGGTTTGACAATAAAGCAATGAGACTAATTAAAAAAAAAAACTTGTTCACAATCATTATAGTAATATGTCGATTACTAACCTTTTAGAGGTTGCGAAATACCTCATTCCTAACTGCAATGATGATGATGGGAAAAAAGATTTCACTTTCACCCCACGAATTGGAAATGTTTATGTAGGGGTTGACTAGCAACATTGTCATAGATCCCTATAATAAAGTACGCTAAACACATTTAATAAAGCTGTCAAAAATATTAATTAAATTAAAGGTTATAACTCATTGATTTATTTTGAAAATTATTGATTCAAAAAGATGATTGTGAATAAAATAGTATACATACCTCGGTGGGAGTTTCATTATATCCTCGCGATATACAGGGTGGTTATGAACTTATGGCCAATTGCACCGTTGACCCTTAAATTTTAAGCTAGGCGTAAACAAAGAAATGCAAATCGAAATTTTGTGAGCAATATTCAAGTACTCATTTGACATTTCATTTCGATATGATATTGTCAATTTAAGGAACACTTAAAATTTAAGTGTCAGCGGTGCAACCAGGCATTAATGTCATAAATTTAAGTAGTATGACATGTGTAGATTACAAAACGGAAAGAATTTTTTAAAAATTCGCATATTTAAAGGAAGTTTTCATGAAACTAACATTTTTGGTACCACTGGACCAATGGCAACGCATTTGCATTATTTTATCTATTACACAATTATTTTCGTTAAAAAAGCTATTTAATTTAATTATTAAGAATAATGTCATATACAACTAATTTTGAATGTATTTTTAATAACCATATTTTTAATAAAATATTAATTAAAACAGCAGTAAAAAAAAAAGTTTCCTTAAGAAAAGTCGAATTTTTTTTTCGAATTTAAAAAAATCTTTCTGTTTTGTAATCTACACATGTCATATTACTTATTACTTACCCTTATATACTCTGTATATACGTAAGCCCTCGGTTGTAATAAAACATATCCCACCTCGGATGTAATATACTATTACTTACGTTTTTAATCAATTACAATGCGATAACCCTCAAAGTAATAAAACTAACGGGACAGGGTCGGGTGAATAAGGTAGCTACGGTCGAATGAAAATGCATTTAGATAGCAAAAATTGCCCTACGGGCAGTGCAATATTTGACGGAATATTATCGTGAAAGAGAGCACTCCCCACAGACTTATTTCCAAATGCTTGTTGAAGCTGATCATATGACGCCATGCCATTCTTGCCAAATTTTGCTCAAAAAGTTATGGTATGCAACTGTGTAATATTCCATTTTCGTGATTATTTCATCAATAACTAAGTTCCGTCGAATTTAAATTCGGGTAATGAGAACTATCATCGCTCGCCTGATATATTACACAAGTTTATTAATAATATGTGGGAGATATGTATATAAACAAATATTTTGTTTCATTTTCTGGTGTGACATATTTGTGGTGTTATAAAAGCCCGATGCGTTGAGATATGTTTCAACCTGAAAACCATAGCAACCCGAGCCTTCACCACCGCATCTGTCAATCATTATAACGACGTCGGAGCAAGAAATACTAAACTTGAATATCCGCCAAACCTAGTTTTAGATTAAATGTTTGTCAAAGAAAAAAGTTAATCGTGAAAATTAATGTGATTGTTCTTTACCAATTAAAAAATTTAATTGTTCGATGTTATTTAAAACAGTTAAATGAAAAAGCGAAGCCAGCAATCTGTTCTAAACAAAAAGTAAGTAAAAATTTAATTACTGTTTCTCAAGACAATGGCCGTGTTTATATTTTAACTTCCAACGTTGTTAACTTTTCGTTAAAATTTAATATTATACCTTATACACTAGTATATATGTATATATTTCGTATTTGCCTTAGTTAACTTTATTCGGTTACTATTTGGCGCACTAAAAGAATTTTTAGGGGGCAAGAATTCAATATAATGTCCATAATAGTAATTATTATGCAAAGTAATGTACTGCGTTATAAATAAAAGTTAGCTGCAATCGGCCGAAAATAGATATTTCCAGTTTTTATTTTTATTTAACGGGTGTTCAAATTTGACCCATCCATTTAAATATTCTGTTGTAGTGCAATGACTGATGTCATGTAATAACATGGCCTTTATTTGTGAATTAATTATCATGGAATGATTTTTTATTGAAGAAGATGTATTTATTGTAAAAACCCATTACCAAAATGGGGAATATTTTATTGAAACTAGAAGAAAACGTTGTGCACATTTCGATAGAAATATTGCACCATAATGTTAGTTATTAAAATTTTTAGAATTTTTAATAATCTAGGTCAGTATACCATAACGGAAGAAAACATTGCTACTGTAAGACGTAAGGGCTAGTGTTTTTGAGACCATCACTTTATACACGTTAATATCAAGTAAATGATAAAAAATCGACACTACATTACTACTTAAAAAATATTTTCAATTAACCCTACAGTGTACACGTGGGTCTGACACTTCAATACCACGATTCCAAAAATTATATTTTTTTCGTATTCCTCATGTTTACATCCAGAAGAACAACTGATTAGATTTTGGTTATAATTGGTGAACTGAAAGTAGCCTCATTTGAAGATTTAACAGTTAAATTTGATTTATTGACATTTGACGTTATTATAACTTAAAGAATATATTATTCTCTATACGATTTGATTACATTTTATACTTCATAATCAATAGATACAGAGTTAAATAATTTTAAAGAAATTAAATTTTATAATTCAGCCAGCTATGCTAAACATGGAAACTACTAATATATTCATATAATTCAAATTGACAGATTCCAGTATCAATAAAAAGTAAATTAATGTGGCAGAGATGAGGATGTTGAAGTAGATGTTGGGGAAGACACGGAAAGATACGGTAAGAAAATAACTCTAGTGTTACAAGTTTCTAGAAAGATACAAGAAAGACGATTACATTGGTTTGAACATGTCATGAGGAGAAATGAAGAATTATATTTGAACAAGAATGAGTACTTTAGTAATAGGAGGTTGAGGAAACAGAGGAAGACCAAAGATAAGATGGAAGGACTGTATTGCGGAAGACTTGAGAGAAAAAGAACTGAATGAGAACGACACACAAAACCAGGGACCCCTAACGAATGGGAAAAGCGAAAGAGGAAGAAGATGTCAGTGTCAAGTGCAATTTGAATAGTTTGTTTATGAAATATTTTTACTGGAAATTTAGAATCTTTTGCAAGAAAAATTATTATGTATGGAAATTATAAGATAAAAAAAAACATCCGAAAATGAGACACTCTGTACATTTATTATATTACTATTACCCTTAAAAAATACCACTAATTCTGCAATGAATTGAATAAATCTTCAACATGTAAGAAGGGTATAGGAAAAAATTCATCATAGAAACAAAGATTAGACATAATTAGAATTATCTGCGTGTACAAAAATTTCGACATGTATATAGACTTTTTTATTTGGTAACCGCCATTATTGTATTTTAAAAAGAAATAATAATATATCATTTAACGTATAACACAACGAAACTTGTCTTGATTAATTCTGAAGACGTAAACATTATCTGTTTTTAAATGGTGCGCATATTTGATTTAAATTCTAGAAAATGTTCTATTTTCATCAATAAGGGTTATTGAGTATCTAAATCCAAATTTAATTTATCATTATTATTTTATATTAAATTAACTGTTATTTAAAAATATTACAATTTTAATGTAAAAACAATTATTTTATAAATAATTTTGTTAAAAAAAAACAAAATAAATCAAATTAATTTTTGTGATGAAAATTATTTTAAAACACGTCGCCGTTGACATTTTATATTATATGTAATTTGTAAATATGAATTCATATTATAAATATCAAGCTAGAAAAGCAGAAAATAAATTGTACCAAACAAAATTTTATTAACAAAAATCATAGAATTATTTGAGATATAAAACCATTACCCTTACGGAGAAGAAAATGGGAAATATTTTGGAGGGATATCAAATATGCGTTCTAGTAAAAAAAATCACTACTCTTTATTTGATCAGTATTTTTTTAAAATGATCAGTATTTTATGGTCAATAATGTGAATATTTTGTTCATGTAAGGTTAGTTAAGTTAAATTAAATTAAGTTGCATTACATTTTTGTTCTATTTACTATTATCTACTTACTTAACATATATTTTTTAAAGTACTGATCCAATAAATAGCAGCCTTTAATAATGAAATTTTTGTTGTACTTATCTCCAACATTTACCAGCAAATAATATTTTTTACTCCACTGTACAGACAAAAAATCTCGTATTTAACGTTTTTTGCAGAAACAATTTTGTCGATAACTAAAGTATAAGTATCGTTTATTTAGCTTTGAGAATATATACTCTAACAAAATATAATATGATAATGTTGATAATTTGATAAGATTGGAAAGAATAATAATAATAATAATAATAATAATAATAATAATAATAATAATAATAATAATAATAATAATAATAATAATAATAATAATAATAATAATAATAATAATAATAATAATAATAATAATAATAATAATAATAATAATAATAATAATAATAATAATAATAATAATAATAATAATAATAATAATAATAATAATAATAATAATAATAATAATAATATTAATAATAATAATATTAATAATAATAATAATAATAATAATAATAATAATAATAATAATAATAATAATAATAATAATAATAATAATAATAATAATAATAATAATAATAATAATAATAATAATAATAATAATAATAATAATATAATAAATATCAAGAAAAAAGGAATATTAGTAACAGTAATAATAGTAACAATCAGATAGCTTGCAATAATACTGAACACAAACTTTACAAAGAAAGTAGATAAAATAAGTTACCCTTTAAAAAGGAAAAAGAACAAGTACACTACATTTCTGCAGATTTCAATAATATGTTTAATTTTTTCTTATATGTTTTTAAATTCGTTAATTTTTTTAACTCTTCTTGTAACTTATTGTATTCAGCTATACTACTATGAAACAAGGATTTTGGTGTTGAACTCTTTTGTACTCATGACAAGACGAAATTCGTATTAAACCTCGTTTCATAATGTATCGTATTCATAATGTATCGTGTTGAATGGAAATAAAATGTTTTTTAAGTACGATGGTACTTGTCCAAATTTTATTTTTTGTATTAACATAAACATTTGCATTTTAATTAATTGTTCTACATTTAACCATTTTAGTTCCTCTAACATAGACTTAATACTTCTGTATCTATTGCGCTGTTTTACATTATTGGCGATGTACAAAATTAATGAAGTTTAGAAATTTATTTGGAAAAACAAATACAGCGGTAAAATTGCCCCCTAATATGCTTGACTGCTTGTATTTGGTCGTATATTGTCCTGAAAACTAAAAATACCCTAGTTACAAGTAATTCCAAATGTTATATTTTAATCAAACATGGTATATTTAATGTCAAAGTGATTTTGTGAACAATATTTATTTTAATTTGTATTTTGCTATACTCGTAGAGTACAGGTATGTTTTCATTTACGATAATTATTGTGTACAATGTCAGTAGTAATTTCAAATTTGTCAGACAAATGTGTAATACGAGTCAAAGAGAAATGCTGTTAATTAAAATATTAACAAACCAGATTTGTTTAAATATTTCGTTTTAACAAAATTATTTGCAAATGATGTCAATTTGATGCTCGTATTTATTTGTCTTTTTATAACAAGCGGGAATATTGTATTTATTATTCAGTGAGTTAAGTAAAAATTATTGTTTAAGATTTTTATTGATTTACTGTGTGTTTAAAACTTTATCCTACGTGTTTATTTACTTAATTTATTTCGATACACTATAACTATAACATTAAAACACTTAACAAAAACAATTCATAACAATAAACATAGCAATTATAACTAATATTATACTCGAGCTCAATGTTCACAGGTATTTTACTATAACAGATTCTAAATGAGTACTTGTAACTATCACTGAATGACCTAATTTCTATAACTCGAATATTTCTATAACTCGAATTGAATTTTACGCGTAAATCGATATTTTCGGGGAAATCTCTAGTTACAGACTGAGGAGTTTTTCTTACGTTGTGGACGAGTTGACTATAAGTTCATTGGCAATTAGAGCTTTCTTCATTCTAGTTTTTAGTAATACTATTGCATGTAACCACGGAACGAAATAAAAATTCACCTCTTTCGAGAAAAAGCTGAAGAATTTGCAGAGACTTTTGGGCATAAATACTTTTTACCTCTCGCTAAGAGAGGTATTGGATTCATGCTAAAAATCGCATATCCAGATTTTATTGAATAAGCACGTTTTAAGGTCCCTACAATCCGATTTTAACATTTTTACGATGATGTCTGTGTGTGTGTGTGTGTGTGTGTGTGTGTGTGTGTGTGTGGATGTGTGTGTGTGGGATGTTGGAAGGACGGTTACTCAAAAACTATAAGACTTAAAATTTGTTTAACAACGTATTTCCCAATCGGACATTCATGGGAAGATCTGAAAAGGTTTTGGTAACAATTGGACAACCGGAAGTAGAAGATTCTTGACAAAAAATCTTCTAAATATTATTTTTTTAAAATTTTTCTTGATAATATTAAAGAAAAATAAATTCTCTTTCTGATACATTTAAATATTTTTATACATATTTTATAGATTTAGAGATAAAAGGAATATAATATATAAAATAATGTTGTAATTAATTTTACAACCGAAAGGATGCCATGAAAAATAGTTACAAATTTAAATTATTTGTAACTGACAGATAAATGTCAGTGTCAGAATAATGAGTAATGAAAGAAAAATGTATTTGGAGAATCCCTTAATTCTTGATCTGTGACTATTATGGAGATGACAAGTCTAGGTTGAAGGACTTAAATTTGTTTCAAACATTATGGGACAATGTACACCAGTACTGTAGACTAGAGTAACTTTGAATTGCGAAAAAGCTATCAAATTCTTCTCAAGTAAGTTGTAAATATTGACAAAATTACACATCGATATAAGAATAATCGGAGTGCAATCTATCCGTCACTTTATTAAAAGGAATTAAGGTTATTTAGATATAACAAGTATGAAAAAATAAAATGTAAAAGAAGATATATAAGAATAGATGCACAATCCAGATATATACATTTTAGACCGCCCAAAATTAATGTTTTTACTAGAAGAATATGAAGAGAAAGTAAACAAAGTTGTTCGAATTGAAAATTGCTGTTACCAGCCTAATATTTATATATGGTAAACTCTACTTTGTAATTTATTGTAACATAATTTATGGTAAATATCTTTATGTTGAGACATGCTATTATTGAATAATAAAGAAGTTTATACGTCATAGATTTATATGAATATATTATTTGTATTTATAAAAATAATCTTTGCTTTATGCATACAGCCAGGTAAAATATACGGCGAGAGGTTATGTGCTGGCCACATCAGATTTTTTTATCTAGTATAGGATGGTTAAATAAGTTTAATAAAGGTATTTGTGATGAAAGTGCTGCAGAGGATTTGCAAACTCGTGACCATTTGCTTGCAAATATTTTACTCACTTGGTTGGACAATACGCCATATATGACATTTTTAATGCCAATGAGATTAGATTCTGTTTTAGATGTTTAGAATCAGCGTGGATGAAGATAAAGTCGAAGGTAGAGAATGAAATGTCATAACCACATTCAAAGAAACTTTGTCTTCTATTGTAAAGCTAAGAATAAATAGTCTAGTAAACATGTTCCTGATTATGTTTATATGTTATTAAATTTCGTGGAAAATTTTGTAGAAAAGGAGAGGCTGTAATTTAAAACACAGAAAAATACCGAATACTTTGAAATAAAAAATAACTTTTGTCATGTATTCTTTATGTATTTTCTGTAAGTCGAAATTTCCATAACTCGAATTATTTTTCTTGCGCATTGAAATTCGTGTTAGGGAAGTTTAGTGGCGGTTTGTGATATTTGTTGGAGAGGAGGCTTATCTCAGGGTAAGGGAGGAGGAAGTGTTAAAATTGTTATAAAAATATCTTTAAAAATTAAAAATAACCTATTGTACGTTACATGTACATTGTACTGCAATACATATAACTATGTGCTGCACGCCGTGGTTGCCACCGCATTGGCCTATCGTTTAGATAGTATATACATATGGTCTGTGGTTTAGCAGCAGCGGTCGCGAATCATGCCGATCTTTCACGAAGGACAAGGGAAGGCAGCCTTCTTTGCCAACTAATACGATGGTATAAATGTGGCTTGATATACGTATCGTGTATGCAGCACGAGTGTGGAGCGTGCCTTTAAAAACTATGCTTTTAAGGTGCAGAGGAGCTTAGCCTCCGTTGTATGCATAGCGAACTAAAAAAATAGGCGTAACATGATTAAATCAGAAGAATTATGCCTTAAAACAGCGCCGTGTATTGGTATTTTGGTACCTGGAGCACATAATATTCAATTTGGCACACAAGAGTGATTTTTTCATTCATTTGGTTCAATACAGTAGAATATAGAACGAACTGGCTCTAGATGCTTAATTCGATGATTATCAGGAGCGTATCAATCAGAATATATCTATCATTTCTATTCTATGAACGCCTTTTGACAAACGGCGCCTGGAGCGATTGCTCCTTTGCTTCATATCACCGCACGGCCCTGCCTTAAGACCATTTTACACCTGCATTACTAATACAAAATTAATGAAAATTAAAAGAAGAATAACCATGGAAGAAAATGTTTTGAAAAAGTTTTTATCCTGATAAGTTTTGAAGAGGCTTAACCTCTTTTGTCTCCTCTGACGAGCCGCCACTGGGGAATTCCATTATAATTAGAACACAAAGTAACCTGTTTGATTTAATAAAGATATAGTTTGCAATATTGAAAGGCAGCAAGAAATTTATAAATAATACAACATTTGTTCATTAAATAAAGGTTGTGAATTTTTATACTATCACAGAGTAAAAAATTGAATAATTAATTCATTCATTTGAGGAGTGGTGATGATTAAATAAATAAATGAATACATCATCATCAGGATGACACCTCCTTCAGTCATTGCTACAAAGTCAATTCATAAAGAAAATTAAAATTAATTATGCAAATGGACACAAACGCCCGTGCCGCACCTGAAACATCTGCGCATCGAGCATGCCAACCACGTCGCACCTAAATTTACTCACTTCATGATCTGGACTTGTATTTAAATTATCCGAATTTGTGAATTTTCCTCCATCATACCTCTTATTGCGTAAAAATCAATTCTCCGTCAGCACAGAGTCAGTTTGCTCCTGGGCGTAAGGGGGTGATTTATTCCGAGCCCAGAGCAGCCAGATAGAAAGAAAATACAATTTAAAATGTAATTATATGAAAATATTTCAGGCGAAATGTGAATATAAATTTTTTGGTAGATGAGCAATGGATTCGATTTGGATTTTTATTAAATTGAGGTTAGTTTAATTTGCCTACCACAAAGAATCGCAAGTCTCATAAGTCAAAGCGTCAAATATCGACTTTTTTTTACCAGCGAAGTGATTTCTGCTTGTGGCTTAATGCTAGAACTAACAATGTCGAGATTTCATAATTTTGCAAATGAGTGATTTAACTCAACAAGAAATTTTCAGTTTTGTTAATACTAGAATTTTTCTGTGAAACTTTATATTCAGTACTATGTAATGTTAATTACAAAAATATCACTAATTTTGTAATATAACGTTTAACTAGGAGTACTGAGTGCTCCGGTTGTACAAAATACTGTGGAACTTTTTTCTGCTGTTTTAAATTGCCAGAGCCCCGAGTAGTCATATAAATTATGAAAACTATGTTAGATGTCTATAGCCGCAAGAATTTTCAATTCGCATAACATGTTTCTCATATATAATTGCTTTAGCAATAGGTACATTTCCTTTTTTATAAAAACGAAAACAGAAACGAAAACGAATTTTTTTTCATTCATGATTGAAAACAAAATAATTAATATCGGTTACCAGTATAAACCGTTATTTTATTTAATATTATTTTTAATTATAACAAATACTTTTTACGCACATATTGTATTTTCAGATATCATAATAGAAGGTTAGTCACGGGAGAGTTACTTTTAAAGTCCATTTGTTTGTATCATGAAATACAATTTACAACAGTGTCTAGCTTCCGGTCTCAAAAAATTTAATATTTAATCCACGATTGTTTTGCCTGTCTAGTGATGTTCCTGTCACTTTGGCATTAATTAATTAAATATGACATCAAGTGTTTGTGGTCATTAGTATTTTTAGTTGCAAACAAACGGACTTCCAAAGTAACTCTCCTGTGACTGACGGACCTATTCTGTAACACAGTGGTTAATTTTTAACAACTGGGTAAAATTTTTAACCAATCAAGTACGTTGATATATATATATAAATTGTAGTGGCCAGCACAATATCTCTCGCCATTTCTGTTTTTAGGGCGCGAGCATTCATCTGACATCAGATAAACAGATATGGGGGCTCGTGTCAGAATGAAATAGTAATTATGTACATAGATGTCAAATGCCAGAATTTTTCATTAAAAAATTCAAGATTTTCTAAATTCACGTAGTTAATTTGTCACCAGGAGTGTGGAATTTACTTGCCGACGAAAATAAACCACATGGAATTGGAAAATCCCTAAATTTAGAATGAAAAATTATGATATTTGGAATCTATGTACATAATTACCATTTATCATTCTGACACGGGCCAATGAGTCATATGACTGCTACCGCCCTATTGTATTTAACATTTCTTGTATACCTACATTCTACACCAAAAATTCGACTTACATCTATTCTTTATATTTAGATTTTTTATTTTAAATTCATTCTATAAAGAAATTTTGTCCTACTCATCTAATTTTTCGAAATGTTTCCAATTCATTGTCGGGTTTGACAGTATTTATGAAGGGTATATATACTATACCTATAATTTTAAGTATTTAACTATTAATAGAATAAGAAATAATATATGCACTTCCCAGAAAAAATCTTCAGTAATATCTCTGGATTTTTGACACTGGCATTTTTCTGCCAGTTACAAACTTTTTCATTTTTCAATTGATTTCCATGGCATTATTTGTGCTATGAGATTTATTACTACAGATTATTTTATACCTTATATTTTTTTTCTCTAAATCTATAAAAGATATTTATTTGTATCAGATAGAGAATTTACTCTTATTTTACTAGCAAGAACAAAATTTATCAAAAAATAATATTTCGAAGATTCTTTTTAAGTATGTGCTACTTCCTGTTGTCCAATTATTACCAAAACCTTTTCAGCTCTTCCCAATAGTGTCCGATTGAGAAATATGTAGTTAAACAGATATTAAGTATTATAGATTTGAGAAATCGGCTTCCATCGTCCTCACACACATACACACACATACATCTACACACACACACAAACACACACACATACACACACACACACACACACACACTATGTTTGAGATTTGTGAGACCTTTGGTCAACATATCTGCATCCATGTCTTCAGTTGCAGTATATTGCAATTTGATGTGTCCGATTGTCAGAACTTCCCGCACAAAATGATGACGGATATCTATGTGTTTCGTGCGTGAATGAAACACTGGATTGGTAGCAAGCTTCTGTGCTCCTACGTTGTCGTATAAGATAGTGATTTTTACCAGAGAACCGAATACAAGTTCCTCCAGGAATTTGTGCAAGTAAATTGCTTCTTTAACTGCATCAGAAACTCCCATATACTCAGCTTCGGTAGAAGAGAGTGCAACAGTTCGCTGCTTTCTTGATTCCCACGTGACGACACCTTCTGCGAGCATAAATGCAAAGCCCGTGTAAGATCTGCGATCATCGGGGCAATTCCCCCAATCTGCGTCAACAAATCTGATGAGAGGTTTATCATCCGTTGACCTATAAGAAATTGCTAAGTCCATTGTCCCTTTTAAATATCGTAATACGCGTTTAGCCGCGATCCAATGAGCTTGTTGGTGGCAATCATTGTAGCTACTTAAGCAGCTTACGATATGTGTGATATCCGACCTTGTGCCTAGGGCAATGTACATCAATGATCCGACGAGTTCGCGATAAGGCCTCTTTTTGTCATCTTCAATATTCGATTTCATATCCCGAGATAATTTGGTGTTGACATCCGTCGGTGTTAAGACTGGTTTACAGTCGCTCATCCCAAATCGAGAAAGGACATCTTTAATAAATCCCTTTTGATGAATCGAGTATCCATCTTCACGGCGTACAAATTCCAGCCCAAGGCAATATTTAACGTCACCCAAATCCTTGATGCCAAAATTCTTCATGAGGCCTTCCTTGATTTATGTGATGTTACTCAATTTTTGCGAAAACATCAAGATGTCATCCACGTAAACAAGGACTAACAACAGATCCTCCCTTCGACCAATATACACATGGGTCGGAGTTCAATGGCTCTAGTCCAAGGTGACGCAATTCGTGATCTAGCCGCTTATACCATTGACGGCCAGCTTGTCGAAGACCGTAGAGCGCTCTTTTGAGATGTCATACCTTGTCTCCCTGTCTTAAATCATCGAACATTTTCTGAGCTATTCTTCTAGCGACGTTATCTTGTCTTTCCATGCGAATGATGTGTTTCAGAATTTCTTCTATCAACTCCGGCGGCGCCATGAAAATTTCTTCATCTAGAAATCCATTCAAATAGGCAGCTGTCACATCAAATTGACGAATATGCATACCTTTTTGCGATGCAATTGCCGTTGCCATGCGAATGGAACTCAAGCGAGCCACTGGTGCAAAAGTTTCCCAAAAATCTATTCCCGGACGTTGCGAAAAACCTCGAGCAACGATCCGCGCTTTTCGACGCGCCAGTGAACCATCCGGCCCAAATTTGTTACACAGGATTATTCTGCTGCCAACTACTTGTCGGTTTCTCGGACTGCCATTTCCGGCTATCCGATTGACACCAAAATCTAATGGCGTCTTTTCATATTAGAATAAGGTAGAAATACAAGATTTCAAAATTTTCTGAACGATAATATTTGAGTTACAGCGTAAAGAAGATCAACACACACACACCCACACATACACACACACATACATACATGCACACAGACATCATCATGAAAATGTTAAAATTGGATTATAGGGACTCTAAAACGTCTTGATATGCTCTATACCTCCCTTACCAAGGGTAGCGGGAGGTACATATTAAAGATTATTCAATTTTCTATAGGTTTCCATTAATACTTTTTCTATATATTTCATGGATAAATTTATAAAGTATTTTAAAAATTATATTTCGGAGCTTAAGTTTTAAACACAACTCCATGGTTATACACTTCAGCTCAAATTTATGTAACTGACATATAAATGTTACTGTCAAAAAAATAATCATTTCATATTAATAACAGTAAATAGAACAATAGTTACATGGAAAGGAACTTAATACACATAATTTCAAATTAATAATAATAACGTTTCAATACGAAAATTGAATTAAAACTATAGTTATATGGAAAGGAACTTAAGATACATAATTTCTAGTATTAGTAAATATACAGGTATGTATTTAAATAAGAAAATAAATAAATATATTTTCACGGCATATTACCCATTGCTGGGTGTGCTAATCACCTCACGGGCCCTCATTTCTGGCGTGGAGAGTGCACCACAGGGGTCAATTTTGTGCATTTAAAATTAGGAATATTTGGCGTTGATCGGGATCACGCCGCAACGAGACCAATTAGGTATGTATTTAAATTAATAAAAATTAAATGGCGGGAGGTATTGTGTTGGTCACATCAGATTTTTTTTCAGAATTAAGTATTTAGTTATTAATTTTAATGCAACATGACTCTTACATCCCAATTTTAAAATAATATTACATAGCAATATGAACAGGTGATGTAAATACAGTAGACACCCTTTAATCCGAATTGCTAAATGTAAGGGGTATTCGGACTAAAGATTTGTTCGTATTACTAAATTTGTATGGATAAGTGTAAATAACGTCAATTTATAATATTTATTACGGTACTTCAGAGATAAAATAACCCTGAAATTAAGAAAGAGAAAAAATCTGTTGTGGCCAGCACAATACCTCTCGCCACTTCCTTTTTTTGTTACATAAGTATAGGGCGCGAACAGTTATGTTACATTGTTGGCCTTGACAAGCAGATGTGGGGGCCCGTTTCAGAATGATAATTAGTAATTATGTACATGGATGTCAATTGTCAATTTTTCATTCAGTATTTCAAGATTTTCTAAATACACGTAGTTAATTTGTCACCAGGAGTGTGGAATTTACTTGTCGAGGAAAATAAACCACATGGAATTGGAAAATCACTAAATTTAGAATGAGAAATTTTAATACTTGACATCTATATACATAATTACTAGCTATCATTCTGACATGGGCCCACATATCTGCTTGTCAAGGCCAACAAAATCACATGACTACTCGCGCCCTTTATTTAACATTTCTTGTATACCTACACGCTACACGAAAAATTCTACTTACGTATATATTCCTTATATTTAGATTGTTCAATTTTAAATTCATTTTATGAAGAAAGTTTGTCTTCTAATATTTCGAAATGTTTCCAATTCATTGTCAGGATTGACAGTATTTTTGAAGAATATATGTAGTATACCTTTTATTTTTTAATTTTTAACTATTAATACATTAAGAAATAATATAGGTAATGTATGTACTTCCCAGAAAAAGTCTTCAGGAATGTCTTCGGATTTCTGACACTGACATTTATCTGTCAGTTACAATTTAAATTTTCCATGGCATTCTTTCGGTTGTAAAATTAATTACAACATTATTTTATATATTATATTCCTTTTATCTCTAAATCTATAAAATATGTATAAAAATATTTAAATGTATCAGAAAGAGAATTTATTTTTCTTTAATATTATCAAGAAAAATTTTCAAAAAATAACATTTAGAAGATTTTTTTTCAAGAATCTTCTACTTCCGGTTGTCCAATTGTTACCAAAACCTTTTCAGATCTTCCCATGAATGTCCGATTGGGAAATACGTTGTTAAACAAATTTTAAGTCTTATAGTTTTTGAGTAACCGTCCTTCCAACATCCCACACACACACATCCACACACACACACACACACACACACACACACACACACACACACACACAGACATCATCGTAAAAATGTTAAAATCGGATTGTAGGGACCTTAAAACGTGCTTATTCAATAAAATCTGGATATGCGATTTTTAGCATGAATCCAATACCTCTCTTAGCGAGAGGTAAAAAAACATAATTATTATCTTATCTTTTTAGTTTTAAATTTTTTCTTTTATATTATTTGCATTTCCTCTTCATATTGGTATGTAATATTATTATGTAATTGATGTATAAGCGTCCTGTTCAGTAATAAATAATGCTGAAACTTAAATGATTGTTTGTTTTTGGGCGTTCATTCCGGCTTTGATTGCCAAATACTACGTATTATTATTTATTAAACAATGTATTCATGCGTAATTACATCCACCAGTTTCAATGTCAGTCTGAAATGATTATCATATCCCGCCAATTCCAGGGCTAGATATTAAAACAATTTTTTGATAGGTTTTTCCAAGAATCCACATGCTAATTGTTGCGTTTGGAGAAATTTTATCTCGCAGTTCGAATTAAGGTGGTAACACAAGTAAAAACTAAACCTAAAAAATTTGTTGTGGCCAGCACGATACCTGTCACCATTTTCATTTTATGTTGCATAGGGCGCGAGCAGTCATGTGACTTTGTTGGCCTTGGCAAGCAGATATGGAGGCCTGTTTTAGAATGACATCTAATAATAATATACATACATATAGGTAAGTATCATAATTTTTCATTTAAAACATCATGATTTTTCAAATCCACGTGGATTACTTTCCTCGACAAGTATATTACATACTATTGATGACAAATAAACATCAGAATATTTTTAAATTTTGAATGAAAATTATGACATTTGTGACATCTATGTAAATAACTACTAGCCATCATTCTGACACGGATCCTCATATCTGCGTGCCAAAGCCAACATAGTCACATGACTGCTCGCGCCCTATAAATAACGAACTTAACATTTCTTGTACACATAATAATTGAAATTGTATCTTCTTAAGTTCTATGAGGAATTTTGTTCTACTCTTCTAATATGTTCAAAATTCTTCAAATTCATTGACAGTATTAGCGGTATTTCTTAAGGATATATGTAATATTAACACCTATAATTTAAATATATTTAATTAATAATACAATAATATATGTATTAAATGTACTCGTTACCTCCCAGAAAAATCTGATTTTTGACACTGACATTTTGCATTTATCTGTCAATTATAAACAATTAAATATCTCAACTGTTTTTTAGGCAACGAGATTATTTTTGTACAATAGGTACATTATTCTATATTATTATATACTATATCTCCAAACCTATACGAGATATATTAAAAAAATTAAATGTGTCAGATTAAAAATTTAATTTTCTTTAATATTTCCAAGAAAATTTTTGAGAAAATAGTATTTCGAAGATTTTTTTTCAAGAATCTGCTACTTCCGGTTGTCCAATTGTTCCAAAACCTTTTCAGATCTTCCCGCGAATGTCCGATTGGGAAATACGTAGTTAAACAATTATTAAGTCTTATAGTTTTTGAGTAAGCGTCCTTCCAACATCCCACATACATACACACATACATCCATACATACACACACACACACACACACACACACAGACACACACACACACACACACAGACATCATCGTAAAAATGTTAAAATCAGATTGTAGGGACCTTAAAAGTACTTATTCATTGAAATCTGGATATGTGATTTTTAGTATGAATCCAATACCTCTCTTAGCGAGAGGTAAAAATAAGAAAATTATTATGTTTTTTGCGTTATTTACACTTACCCATACAAATTCAGTAATCCGAACAAATCATTGGTCCGAATGCCCCCATACATTTAGAATTTCGGAATATAGGGTCACTACTGTATTTCATAAATTAGGATTACTTTGCCTTAACCTTTTCGCTGCTCTGGACGTATATATACGTTTATCGTTTTCCTGCTCTGGACATTAATGTAATTATTTTTCTGTAATAAAATCTGAATATCTTAATGTTTTTCTATGATTTTATCACCTATTGAGTCATTTTATTTGTGTGTTGCGTACGGTAAACTGCTATGAACGTATATATACGGAACACAGTAGAAAATTGCGCACACAGCGAAGGGCTATGTAAAACAGATGCGCAGTGAAAAGGTTAATGGAGCAAAGTTAAACTAGACAAAGGGGCTCATAAGATGATCATAGCAGAAATTTTGTACCACTTCCGGTTTAGCGGAAATGGTTACAACTTTAAAACTAGCATAGGGAATCGGAATAGGATCAACCACATTCTCTTCCTCCTCATGGTTATTAACAACAATAATACCGTCATTTCGTACAGCAGTAGATCCAATTTCCCTTAGTCGCTGAAATACGCGCGCAAACATGGTATGGGAAGGTTGGTGTCTATGTGGGTATATGTCATGGTATTCTCTGCACACATGACGGGCATTACCATTACAAAATCCATAAATAAAAATTATATCTACATATTCAGCAGTACTAAAACCATCAATTATTACACAAGCAAAGGTGTAATAATTTTTAATTAGGATAAATAAGGTATGACTTTTCAATAAAATTATTCTTTTTCAGAAGTATCTTGATTACAAAAATTTGAAAATTTTGAGCTTTTTTATGTTATGTGCCATAACATTTTGCATGTACATAACAACATAAAAACAATTATTCAACCTTTTATTTACATATATGTTTATATCGACTAGTCTGTGGCTATGGGTATGGCACATGCAAAATGTTATGGCACATAACATATATATATATATATATATATATATATATATATATATATATATATATATATATATATATATATATATATATATATATATATATGTTATTAGTATTTAGTATTTAGATGGAGACATGAATTTTACTTTTACAAACAAAGAATTCGTTTAAAATTAATGCCTCAATTCCTATCTTCTCCTCAGAGTAGTTATTTAATTTATGTTATTACATTTAAAACAAGTGGTCATCTTGAAACTCCCTCGTGTAGTTAAATACTTGACTAACGTTTATTTATTTAACAAATTACTTTATGTTGTTTCTTTCTTTTTAAGTACACTTTAATTCCTTGCTCCGTGTTTGTTCGAGAAATTTCAAGATATTTAAATCTCAAGTTTTAATCTTAAATCAAAACTTTTTTACCAAAGTTGTTTTCCTCAAAGTATATCTTATGTCTATAGAACATTAGGGAGATTTTTCTTTTTACTTTCAAAAACTCTATTACTTATTAAAGTTGCAGTATCTGTTATCCAATAGTTTATAAGCTTTACAGTAGATAAGCTGTGCCGGTTCTAAAACAAGATTGGTTTTTCTTGCACTGGCTTAAACTCGATGGCCTGCGTCCATCCACCTGTACCATGGAGGTGGTTCTTCAGCAACCCCTTTATGTTTAAGGGGTCGTTTTTTTAGATGGTTCTTTAGCAATCCCTTGGAAGTGATTTTAAGTTACAGGTAGTTCTTTAGTAACCCCTTAAAGGTGTTACACGTATCTTTGTATTGTTTTACAGGTATGTTTTACAGGTAAGTTGTTACCTATGTGATAACGGTGATTATATTTACAGGTAAGTTGTTACCTATGTGATAACGGTGATTATATTTGAGAAAATAGGTGTAGTATTGTTTTAGAGATATTTTTTATTGTTTTACACATATGTTTGTATTGTTTTACAGGTATGTTTGATAACGGTGATTATATTTTTGGAGAACTAGGTGTAATGGTGGCGTGGTTGAGGTGTGACGATATCATGGCGGTAGCCAGGCGGCGATTTGGTTATGGCGGTGGCCAGGCGGCGGCTTGATAACAGCTATAGCAGCCGCTGATCAGCTTTTAGAAACGGATTTAACGAGCGAATGTTGGTTGATAAAATTTATTATATATAATTTAACCTTATACAGTGAACTTATGTCTAGTGACGTATTTTGTTTTTGCGAAATATAATATAACCTTAGGCGTGGTTTACTGATAGCAATGAGATAAAGACTATGCAGCACAGAGAAGCAGAGTAATTATTTCAGTTTAATTTATTTTTTATTCATCTAGTGTATACATTGGCTATATACAACTTAGCTAAGTACGTTCTGTTAAACAATAAATTTCAGTGATTTAGTAACAAAGAGTGATAATCTGAACACAAAATTAAAAGTTGAACTTACGTTTAAACGTGAAAGGTAAAAGTTTTTAATTCAATTTTTAAAAATGGAGAAAAAAATTATTGCGCGTCATTTGTTATCAGTTGCTTTTAATTTAAAAAAGTTATCAAAAGAAAACTATGACTCTTACCAAATTTTAATAAAAAATAGTAAAGGGGACTGTAAAAATGTAATTTATATAATTAAAAAATATGTACCTATTGCATACATCTGTCGTCAAATTTCAGAAGAAGATTTAATTGATATATTAAACATAAAAGATATTAATATAGAGGATATGTGGAAATCACTTCCATTACAATTTAAGCTGCACCCAAATGTTATATTAAAATTACGTTGTGTGGAAAATAGATGTAATGTAGGGGTACTGGAACAGATAAGGATCTAAGATTGACGTCAGAGATAAGAGTTTTAACATTTTTTCCTTATACTTTTTTTCAATTTTTTCCCTATACTATTTTTCCTTATTTTAGTCTTGTTTGCGCAAGAAGAAGAGAACGAAAAAAATCCTATTCGCAAGAAGAAGAAAAAGAAGACAAATATTATATTCGCAAGAAAAAAAAAAGAAAGAAAGAAAATAAATAAATACACTCTATACAGCAATTTAATACTAGTTGCGTAACTGTAATACTTTTTTAGTTTAATTATTAACTTACAATTGTTGGTAACGATTAGAGGTTGATATAAGAGATGAGTTTTGACATTTTTCTTTGCACTCAAAGAATGGTTCAAATTTCTTTAATGTTAATATGGCATAGTTTTCCATTTCAATTATAACAGTAATATTCAATCATATCAGTTACATAATATTAAAATAATATTTGACACAGTAGATTCATTTAAATTAATAGTATTGAAATCAAAGTATGGATCAAATTTGGGGAATTTATCTATTAGTTATTTATTTGTACTTACTGATTTAATAAATTGTATAATTACTTACCTCCAATCTTTAAATTTTTATAATTATAATTAAAATATTATAAAAAATCTGTTAAATATGATGGGAATATGATTAATAGCATTTATAATTTATTTAATGATGTTAATGTGCACGACAACAATAAGAGAAATAATTATGTAGAATATTTATAATAAAATGAAATAGTCTTAAATACATTGTTTTTATTTTAACCTTTAATATTATTTGTGGATATTGGATTTATTTATATTGGATATGGTATATTGAGTTTTAAAGAAATAAAAAATATGTAACATGTTTCATAAAATATTTTTAATTTAAATTTTTTACGTTCAGTATATATATATATATATATATATCAAATATTTGGAATCCTTGCAAATTCACTATGAAAACAGACATGTTTATACTGTTTAACGTTCAGAAATCAGATGACTCAAAATCTTATACAAGAGTTATATTCATTAGTGCTATATACTTTTACTTTATAGATGAATATAAGCTCCTCCCTCTTTGAATTATCATTCAACATTAGTTTTACGTATCCAGCTATTATGTTTATTATTGAATCCATTTAACATAAACCATATCACCCTTCTTTTTTAAAACTTTTTCAACAAGATATACATCAAGATACTTTACTTTCTGCATTTCATATTCATAAAATCCTCCTTTTATACTTTGCCCAGACTGATCTTTAAGAATATAAGTAATAGGATTTGTTAATTGAACCAAATGTATTCTAAATATTTCATTAGACCAATTGGGAGTATAAACTTTACCAAAAGACCCTCTATATTTGCTTATTCGCACAAAGTCACCCACATTAAATTTTGCTTTCCCAACCACTTTAATATTACTGTAAACACTGTCAAGAAGTAATTTTTCATTCTTCTTACTAACTTCTATAGGTTTCATATTAATATTTCTGTCTTTTGTATTATTATACTTTTCCGTAAGTTTTGGTAATAAACTCAAGCACTTGTATGTACCTTATAAACTGAATTCTTTCCACATCATTGATTTTAAAGTGCGATTAACGCGTTCAACGACTGACGCTTTTTTAGTGCTATTGCTTGAATAATAATTAATATTATATTTATTCATTAAATTTTGAAAAATTTGATTATTAAATTCTTTTCCTAGGTTAGTTTGTAAATTTTGAGGAATTCGATTACTACTAAGCAAAATACTTTTCATAGCTGCTTGAAATTTCAGAACCTATTATATTTTTAATAGACTTGGTCCACAAAAATTTGGAAAATACATCAATTACAACTAAAATGTAACGATAACCTTTATTTACTCTAGAATAAGGAATCATTTCAACTAAATCAGCCTGGAATAAGTCGTCTATTCTTTTTATTATTACACGCCTTCTGTTAAAGTTCACGCGAGCAGGTCTGTGCAATTCCTTTACAATTTCTCGCTTAATTTTCGACATAGTACACTGAAGTTTCAAGTAAAATTTCCATATATAATTGTTGATAATTAACACTTAATGGGCCAGAATATATTTGTAATTCATCCCCTTTAACAATGTTTTTATTAGTTAAAGTACATATGGGTTTCAATTTATTTAAACTGTAATTTAGAACACCATTATCATTACTTAATCTGACTTCAAAATTTTACCACTGTAAGGAAAAATATAAAAATCTGAGTTATTTGTAGAGTATATATTATTTTTAAATTGTAAATGTAAATTAACATGGACAATAAATTTCAAATTTTGTTTTATTGTTAACAATTCCGATGAGATAAAATTCTCAATTTTATTTATTTTACGACTAAGTTCCAAATTTACTGTTATATCTTTTATATGTTTTTTAACCTTATGATGCTCAATGTGACGACCGAACTTGTCAAGTGTCATTATTAGACTAATATTATTCTATAATACCTGATTCTTTTAACTCCTCGATTATTGATATAATTTCATTATCGTGACCTGTATGACCAGCATCACGTGATACAATTAAAAGACGCAGTCGATCAACCAATTCATTTACATTATCCCGGTACACATATTCTACTGGATTTTTAGTTAATTTTTTTAAATAACTTCCACCTGACTTAAAACTTGTTTTTTTTAGACATCAACCGTATATTTCTTAAAGCTGGACTTCCACCCGATGTGGAACTTGGTCTTTTATAAATTGAACTTGCTTCTCTAACAGCTGAAACAACTTTTTTCTAAGGATCTAACATTGGGGCAATAATAGAAATATATTTCGCTATCGCTATAATTTCTTTTTACAATATCAGTATAATTTTTACGATCGGTCTCAGTATAACCCAGTGGTCGTTTTTTTACCTTCCGTCACCTCTAGGTAAGGAAGGTGTTGTCTTTGGTCAAAAAATTCGGTGGTGAGTTTTCATTGAATAAGCACGTTTTAGGGTCTTTACAATACGATTTTACTATTTTTACGATGATGTCTGTATGTGTGTGTGTGTGTGTGTGTTCGTGTGTGCGTGTGTGTATGTGTGTGTGTATGTGTGTGTGTGACCGCGTTTTCGGGCACGATATCTCCAATACTAGAATTCCAAAAATTACAATTCTTGCGTATTCCTCTTCCTTACAACCATATGCAGACTTGTTTAGATTTTGGTTATAATTGGTCAACCGGAAGTACCCTCATTTGAAGATTTTAACAGTTTTTCTTGAAAAAATCAGTTAAATGTTATTATAACTTAAAGAATATATTATTGTCTATACGATTTGATTGCATTTTATATTTGATATTCAACAGATATAGAGTTATAGAAGAATAACGATAATAAATTTTATATAAATTTCATAATTCAGCCAGCTATGCTAACTTAACCATGGAAACTGCTAATATAATCAGGTAATTCAAATTGACAGATGTCAGTATCAATAAAATGAAATCAATGAAAGAATAAGGGAAGTAACTCTAGTGTTAGAAGTTATAAGAGAAACGATTACATATTGGTTTGAACATGTCATGAGGAGAGATGAATATATTAATAGAAGGTGGAAGAAACATAGGAAGACCAAATATAAGATGAAAAGACTGTATTGTAGAAGACTTGAGAGAAAAGAAACTGAATGAGGACGACACGCAAAACAAAAATGAATGGAAGAAGAAAATAGAAAATAGCAACCCCCTAACGAATGGGAAAAACAAAAGAAGAAGATGTCAGTGTCAAGTGCAATTTGCATAGTTTATTAATGAAATAACTTTACTGGAAATATAGGATCTTTTGCAAGAAAATTTATGTATGGGGTGCGTGCAGTAACATGACTTTGACCCGTGCCAAAATGACAGCAAATAATTATGTCCATAACTGACAAGTGTTATAATTTTTTAATCAAAATTTCATAATTTTCTTATTTCATGTAGTTTGTTTGTTATCAGGAGTATGGAATTCCGTTGCCGAGAAAGGGAATCACATAATACCAAAAATTTATAATCTTTTGCAAGAAAATTTATATATGGAATTTGTACATAATACACAGGATTGACGGAAGGTATTGTGCTGGCCACATGAGATTTTTTAAATAATAGCTCATAAAAACCCGGAGTGCCAACATACTTTAGATCTTGTATAATTATATATTTACCCACAATTTTTAACTCGGAATCACCTATAAAAAAATTATCAGTATCCCCATTATGACGCAGCTATATTAAAAATCAAATGAATCTTTGTCATCTGTTACCATCTCTTCAACGTATTGTCGAGGTAATGGCTCATACTGGTCTAAATACTCCCTGAATGAGGGTTCCTGAGTTAAATTCAAAATATCGTCTCTAGTTATTGATGAACGGCCTTCAATCATTGATGATTGATTTTTAATTAATACGTCATCGTTATCATCATCCTCATTTATTGATTCTGCCACTACACTTGTTTCTAAAAATTTAGGGCTTAATAAAGTTTCATTTTTCTCAGATATTTCTTCATCCTCTACTTCTCCTTTCGGTTCACTTTTAACTTCTTCTTTTATATTGACCATTGGTAAATTAACTGCAATATCTTTTAAAGATTTAATTATTGGCTTGTACTGCGATTCTAATTCAATTTTTCTACGTAATGAACCAAGCCTAAGGTTTTTAAGCTTCTGCTTAATAATATTACGAGTTTTGTTAATTTTTCATTCATTTTTTAATTTGTGTACAATAATATTAAAACCAATAAACCAGCTTTAAACAGCTATTAGCAATAGGCGAAACAGATGTTTAAATGTACAAAACTGTTACTAGTAGAAACAGGTAAAAAACAGATCTTAATGATAATCAAACAGTTTCAAAACCTGGTAGCCAGCTCATAACCAGATAAAAACAGATCTGATAGCTGTATAAACAACTCAAAAACAGATATGACTTAAATTCAATCTGTTTATTTAACGTTTTCTAGATGTTTACTGTATTAGAGCTAACCAGCAACTGAAGCCTCTCAGCTCCCGGCATTGTTATTTATTATAATATATTTATCAAAGCCTGTACGGTAAAGCCCCCTATTTAAGTCACTTTCTTTGTTAATAACCACAAACCCGTATTTATTACTCCAACAAAAAGAACTAAGGTCTTTAAATTTTTCATATGACATATCTGTATTCACGTGATCAACATATACATGCTTTAAATTCATATCAACTTGTTTAAATAATATTAATAGGTTAACATTATCCCGTATAAGATGTTTGGGGATTCTGGTATAAGTCTGACATAAATAAAAACAATTTATAGATTTATGGCGACCCATGCAAAAATATTCTCCAATTACATCTTGTTTATCACATGCTACATCATCAAATATAAACACAGAATTGCATTGCGCATTGCACGGCTTTTCAATATCCACGTTTTCATTATATGCAAAGTAACCTATTTCTTCAATGGGTTCTAGTAACATGTTTAAATACTGATATTTAGGTTGGAATAATGATTTTGAATATATATAAACAATCGAAAAACATAGACCATTTTCATGCTCTAGAAGAGCAAACATAACATTTGTTTTACCACACCTGGAAGGGCGTACTATATCCAGTAACAATGCACTATGGCGCGGCTCACTTCTAGCATTATTAAAATCATAATTTTTAACCTCAAGGTTATGGATTTGCTTTACAGTTTGCATTTTATTATAAATACGCGTGTGAACTTTACACTACCACAGTTCGTCACTGACCGCAGAAGAGGTAAGAAGTGTGCTCCTTAAATAGTCATGATGAGAGTGAAGAAGAAATCTGACGGAAGTTTGTCGTTCCGCAACGTAGTCAACCGCGCGCGGAAAGTAATATAGACAAACAGTAGTGGTTCTGATTTAAATAAATCTGCAAGAATCACTTTACGAACGGTTAAGAGAATCAAGCGAAAAATTAAAAATCCAAGAGTTATATCTGTACCAAAAACCGGAGGATTCCTTTCATTAATTCCAATTTTCGCCGGGTTAAGCGTCTAGGCGCACTTGGGGGTGGTGCTACAGGTATCGCCAAGGCTGTTCACGACGCAAAAGCTGCTACCGAGCATTTAAAAGATGCTCAGCGTCATAATAACATGATGGAATCCATCGCTATGGGAAAGTGCTTGTACCTCAAGCCATATCGGAAAGGACTAGGACTGTATTTAAAAAACTCCCAATGGAATTGCCATCAAGGGCATTAACTAATATTGATCTTCGAAAATATGCAAAATAACTGAAAATTCCATTTTTTAAAGGAGTTTTCATGCGTAATAGCTTACCCAAACATGTAAATCGTAACGAATGCGCCATTGTTAATTTGGATAATATTGATGGGTCGGGTACACACTGGGTTGCTTATAAAAATCATAATAATTTAGTTATATATTTTGACAGTTATGGAAACCTAGCACCACCAAAAGAACTAATTAGTATTTTAGAAATAGATGCTCAATACACTACAATTACAGTAGGTACCAACCTAATAACAGTGTAAAATGCGCACTTGTGCTTAGCATTTCTATATGAACAATTCTGAATACGCTTCAGTACTAATTAAGCCGTCATATCATACACATTTACTCTTTTCAGTACTAATTCAGTTATAACTTAAATTTTTCACCCATAGATTATACTCGATGATGATTCGGAATATTTACTCGGGTTAATAAATGCAATACCAAATATTGATAATCAAAATAATAAATTTTATATTGGTAGTGATGTAATTACTATTCCAGAAGGTTCTTACAAAATAAATGGCATAAATAAATTCTTACAAAAAAAATCTGTTGTGGCCAGCACAATACCTCTCGCCACTTCCTTTTTTGGTTACATAAGTATAGGGCGCGAACAGTCATGTTACGTTGTTGGTCTTGACAAGCAAATGTGGGGGCCTGTTTCAGGATGATAATTAGTAATTATGTACATGGATGTCAATTGTCAATTTTTCATTCAGAATTTCAAGATTTTCTAAATACACGTAGTTATTTTGTCACCAGGAGTGTGGAATTTACTTGTCGAGGAAAATAAACCACATGGAATTGGAAAATCACTAAATTTAGAATGAGAAATTATGATACTTGACATCTATATACATAATTACTAGCTATCATTCTGACATGGGCCCCCATATCTGCTTGTCCAGGCCAACAAAATCACATGACTGCTCGTGCCCTATTGTATTTAAGATTTATTGTATACCTACACTACCAAAAATTCTACTTACATATATCTATTCCTTATATTTAGATTGTTTAATTTTAAATTCATTTTATGAAGAAATTTTGTCCTCTTCTATTTTTTCGAAATGTTTTCAATTCATTGTCAGGATTGACAGTATTTTTGAAGGATATATGTAATATACCTACCTATAATTTTAAATATTTAACTATTAATACATTAAGAAATAATATAATGTATGTACTTCCCAGAAAAAGTCTTCAGTAATGTCTCCGGATTTCTGACACTGACATTTATCTTTTAATTTATCTAAGTTAAATTTTCAACTATTTTCCATGGCCATTCTTTCGGCTGTAAAATTTATTATAACAGATTATTTTATATATTATATTTCTTAGAATATATTATAAAATATTTAAATGTATCAGATAGAGAATTTAATTTTATTTAATATTACCAAGAAAAATTTTCTACTTCCGGTTGTCCAATTGTTACCTTTTCAGACCTTCCCATGAATGTCCGATTGGGAAATACGTAGTTAAACAAATTTATAGTCTTATAGTTTTTGAGTAATCGTCCTTCCAACATCCTACATACATACATACACACACACACACACACACACACACACACAGACATCATCGTAAAAATGTTAAAATCGGATTGTAGGGACATTAAAACGTGCTTATTCAATAAAATCTGGATATGCGATTTTTAGCATGAATCCAATACCTCTCTTAGCAAGAGGTAAAAAGTTAGATACGGGTATTGAATTAAATATTGTAGCAAATAATAATACTCTTAAGTGTGAAGTTAAAAGAAATAAGGAAATAAATTTTACATCAAACGAATCAATAGGTGATATTCTTGGGTTTAAACCACGTAAATTAGAAGCTAATAAATCACATGAATCAGATAACCCTGTTTCTATAATTAAAGTAAATCCAATATGTATTGAGTGTAGCATTACTACAAATTCTTATTCAAATAGTAAAAATGTGTGTATAATTCATGAATTTTTCCCGCGCGTCCCGCCAGGATTCAAAATTATAGATGCTCCAAATCAGATAATCTATTTACCAATCAACACGCGACTCATAACTTCCTTAACCCTTAAAATAGTAGATCAAAACGAAAAATTAGTTAATTTCAGAGGTGAAGTCGTCACGGTAAGACTACATCTTAAAAAACTAAATGGGAATTAATTTAATCATACTGCTCGCATGCATATAAATACTGCACGAAACTGTAATTACATCATTCGTAAGAATTCTGTTGAAGGGTTAACACCTATCAATTATCAGTTTCTAAAATTACTTGGGTATAAAGTTCAATCTGGATAAACGGAGAAAGCGGATAAAATCATTAATTATTTGGATTGGAGTTCAGTATAAAAAATCAAAAAAAAAAATTCTTTGCATTCACCAAAATGAATACTAATATATTGAACGTGTAAGAAAAGGCCTTATTTGATGATTCAATCAGTCATGCGGAAAAAGCACACGCATCAGCCTTATGCCTCCACAACTTTAAACAATAATGATGAGATTCGCATTCCAATACAGCAAGACTTGTACACTCTACCGTGGAATAGTTTACTCTATATTGAGGGTAAACTTCTCACGCATGATAATAAAGTGTCGACCACAGCTAAATTGGTTAACAATGCATTTTCGTTCTTATTTAGTGAAATTCGATATGAAATTGGGGGAATAGTAATAGATAGAGTTCGAAATCCCGGAATAACTTCAACTATGAAGAGTTATGTCTCTTACAATACAAATGAGAGTAAACGTTTACAAAATGCTGGCTGGTTACCTTTGGGTGATACAAATATATAATTGATAGTCATGGTAATTTCAACGTATGCATACCCCTCAATATGCTTTTGGGATTTTACGAAGATTTAAAAAAAAATGTCCTAAATTTACAACATGAATTAGTTCTCATACGAAGCAGCACTGACCTGAATGCAGTTGAAAACAGCGCCACCAATGAAAATATGAAAATTGAATTAAGTAAAGTTTACTGGAAGATTCCACATATATCGGTTGCTGATACTGAACGACTGATGCTTATGAAGTATATAGAGAACAGCATTAATTTGGAGATAGCGTTCCGTAGCTGGGAACTTCATGAATATCCACTCCTGCAGAAAACACAACGTCATTCCAGGCCAATCAAAACTACATCACAGTTGGAAACGCCGCGTTTTGTCATCGTGGGATTTCAGACAAATCGCAAGAATAAGCTTAATAAGGACATGAGTAAATTTGAGCACTATAATTTGAGTAATATCAAGTTGTATTTAAATTCTGATATATACCCATATGATAATTTAAATTTGAATATTAAAAATAACCATTGGGCTATGTATATATGAAATGTACACCCAATTTCAGTTGTCTTACTATGAGCGACCATGTGAGCCAATATTTACACCTAATGAATTTATAAATACAGCACCTCTAGCGGTTATAGATTGCTCACATCAGAGTGAGACATTGAAATCGGGTATTGTTGATATAAGACTGGAATTTGAAACAAATGAGAACGTGCCCGAAAATACAACTGCATACTGTTTAATTATACACGATAAAATAATTAACTATAATCCATTAACAAATATTGTTAGTAATATGTAAATGTATTTTGTTTTTGAAATAAATGTTGTTCAATAATTCAGCAACTTTCATTTAAAAAACCTTATGTATTATTCTCCTTTTCCCTCGTATTGTTCAACCAATCGAACGGAACCAGTTTGGATATTGTGTATGGTCAGTTATAATGAAAGTCATTGCCGTCATCTGGTTGGTGTGTCTTTTACAAAACATGGGGGTGAATAAATTACCGATTATGCAATAATATAGCACTCATTCCATTCTTCCCATTGTTTCTAAAAATGCATAGGCGCAAACTATCTTTTACTTTTCATAAGTAAATTACAAATTGCAAACAAACCACAGCCAGACGTAAAGCCCAACTAAGTTCTACGCCTATGTATGATGTACATATAACAAAAATGTAATAACTATAAAAAATAACGCTACTAATTACCCATAAAAACACAACACATTTTACAAAATTTACTTTTTACAAACAAATATATAATTAAATAAAACAAAATAAATTTATTACAGCGCCAACCAACCAAAACAGTTTCTTTTATTTCAAGAGTGGTCCAAGTATTAACACATACTGTTATAGATACAATTTTTAAACTTGACAAATTTTAGTACATATTTTCTTTAAAAAGTAAAAATTTATTAAATATTAAAACTTACAATTGTTGGACATGTACACACGGGACACTGAGTGGCGTTTTCCAAACGATATATCTTTGTTTAAATTGTTTTCAACAGTTACGGTTTTTTTCCTTTTGTTCCATATACATTTTTTAGATAAAGCCGGAAGCACATCTTTGATTAACACTATGATATTTAAATAATGTCTTAGGGATTGTTTTCGAACAGCACTAGAAAAATACATAAAATATTTATATTAAAACTTACAATTGTTGGAAATGCACACACGGAAAACGGAGAGGCGTATTTCCAAGCAGTGGACTCGCATTAACCATTTTCCCTTTTTCAACTAAATTAGTTACATTATAAACACTTATATAATACTTGTAACCTATTAATAAAAAGTAAAATTTTATTAAATATTAAAACTTACAATTGTTGGAAATACACACACGGGACACCAGAAGGCGTATTTCCAAACAATATATGTTCTTTGTTTAAATTATTTTAAACAGTTTGGGTTTTTTCCTTTTATTCCATACATTTTTTAGATAAAATCAAGCACATCTTTGATTAACACACTGACATTTACACAATGTCTTGGGGTTATTTTGGAACAACGCTAAAAGCATACATAAAATATTTATATATATTAAAGTATTAATACACACTATTATACGTACATTTTTTAAACTTAGCGAATTTTATTGCTTTAACATTTTTTAAATCCCTTTGCATGAATCGTTTAAGTTTATATCTATAGGAAAAATAGTATAGTTCTTTCCACATATCTTCTATTATAATATATTTTATAATTGAAAAACAACAAAGCCCCTGGGGAGGATGGAATAGTCGGGGAATTGGTTAAATATGGTGGGGATATAATTATTGGCACTCTTCATGAATTAATAAAAACAATCTGGAAAAAGGAAACAGTGTCCGAAGAACGGAAATTAGGATTAATATGTTCCATAAATAAAAAATCTGTTGTGGCCAGCACAATACCTCTCGCCACTTCCTTTTTTTGGTTACATAAGTATAGTGCGCGAACAGTAATGTTACATTTTTGGGCTTGACAAGCAGATGTGTTGGCCCGTTTCAGAATGATAATTAGTAATTATGCACATAGATGTGAAATGTCAGAATTTTACATTAAAAATTTCAAGATTTTCTAAATTTACGTAGTTAATTTATCACCAGGAGTTTAAAATTTACTTGTCGTATGCCTTAGATATTTAACATTTAATTCTGCTCCACATGGAATTGGAAAATCACTAAATTTAGAATGAGAAAATATGATATTTGACATCTGTATACATAATTACTAGCTATCATTCTGACATGGGCCCCCATATCTGCTTGACAAGGCCAACAAAATCACATGACTGCTCGCGCCCTGTTGTATTTAACATTTCTTGTATACCTACACTCTACACCAAAAATTCTACTTACGCATATATCTATTCCTTATATTTAGATTGTTTAATTTTAAATTCATTTTATGAAGAAATTTTGTCCTCTTCTAATTTTTCGAAAAGTTTCCAATTCATTGTCAGGATTGACAGTATTTTTGAAGAATATATGTAATATACCTATAATATTAAATATTTAGCAATTAATAATTTAAGAAATAATATAATGTATGTACTTCCCAGAAAGTCTTCAGTAATGTCTCCAGATTTCTGACACTGACATTTATCTGTCAGTTACAAACAATTTAAATTTTCAACTATTTTCCATGGCCATTCTTTCAGCTGTAAAATTTATTATAACAAATTATTTTACATATTATATTTCTTTTATCTCTAAATCTATAGAATATATAATAAAATATTTAAATGTATCAGATAGAGAATTTTATTTTCTTTAATATTACCAAGAAAAAAATTCAAAAAATATTATTTAGAAGATTTTTTTTCAAGAATCTTCTACTTCCGGTTGTCCATTTGTTACCAAAACCTTTTCAGATCTTCCCATGAATGTCCGATTGGGAAATACGTAGTTAAACAAATTTAAAGTCTTATAGTTTTTGAGTAACCGTCCTTCCAACATCCCACACACACACACACACACACACACACACACACACACACACACACATACACACACACACACATCCACACACACACACACACACAGACATCATCGTAAAAATGTTAAAATTGGATTGTATGGACCTTAAAACGTACTTATTCAATAAAATCTGGATATGCGATTTTTAGCATGAATCCATTACCTCTCTTAGCGAGAGGTAAAAAGGAGATAAATTAACTTGCAGCAATTTCAGCGGTATAACGCTTCTTAGTGTAGCCTATAAAATATTATCATCAATCATCAACGAAAGACTTAAAGAATATGCTGAAAAGATATTAGGAGAGTACCAATGTGGCTTTCGCCCTAACAGAAGTACAACGGATTAAATTTTTTTAATAAGACAAATTATGGAAAAGTACTACGAGCATGACATTGATCTACATATGCTATTCATTGACTTCAGGCAGGCATTTGATAGTGTCAATAGACAGAAGCTTTTTACCGTAATGGAGGAACAAAAAATACCAACAAAATTAGTGAGACTGGTGAAAATGACAATGCAAGATACAAAAGCAAAAGTTAAAGTAGGTTATAAACTTAGTGAGAGTTTTATTTTCGAAACAGGGGTAAAACAAGGAGATGGGCTCTCAGCCACACTATTTAATCTCATCCTGCACAAAGCAATAGACTGAATTGCTAAACCCGGCACCATATTCATGATGTCCAGCCAGATTTGCGCATACGCTGATGATATCCTAATTGTATCTGAAAATATCACGAAAATGAAAGATATATACAAAGAAATGGAAAGTTTAGGATTACATGTAAACGTAGATAAAACCAAGTATATGAAAGTCTCCACATCAAAAGCTAGAAGATTAGTTCAAGACTTGGAAGTCGGTGGAAATACATTTGAAGGCGTACCTAAGTAGTTTTACATACTTGGGTCTTAAAGTGACTAATAATTGCGACATAGGGTCAACCATCCAAGAATGAATTATGCAAGGTAACCGAGCATATTACACTAATCTCAAGATATTTCAAAATAATCTTATATCAAGGAAAACTAAACTCAAAATATATAAAACCACAGTACGCCCAGTCGTCACATTTGGCTATGAGGTGTAGACACTGACACAGAACGTTAGTATGAAATTACAAACATTTGAAAGAATTTTGAGGAAGATATACGGAGGTGTACAAGAAGGAGGACTTTGGATAATAAGATACAATGCGGAATTGGAAGAATTGATTGAAGGACAAGACATCATAAGATTTATAAAGTCACAAATATTGAGATGGATAGGACACGTGCTAAGGATGGAAGAAGAAAGAATGCCGCTTAGAATCCTGAGAGGAAAATTGTATTCGAAAAGAAGAAAAGCACGACCAAAATTGAGATGGCTGGATGATGTGCAAAATGATATAGTCAAGATGGGAGTGAAAAGATGGAGAAGTAAGACAAGACGCTGGACAGAAGTGAATGGAGGAAAATTGTAAAGGAAGCCAAGGCCCACCCCGGGCTGTAGAGCTAAACATGATGATGATATTTAATATATCAATTAAATCTTCTTCTGAAATTTGACGATAGATGCATGCAATAGCTGCATATTTTTCAATTATATAAATTACATATTTACACTCCCCTTTACTATTTTTTATTAAAATTTGATAAGTCATAGTTTTCTTTTGATAACTTTTTTAAATTAAAAGCAACTGATAACAAATTACGCGCAATATTTTTTTTCTCCATTTTTAAAAATTGGATTAAAAAATTTACCTTTCACGTTTAAACGTAAGTTTAACTTTTAATTTTGTGTTCGGATTATCACTCTTTGTTACTGAATCACTGAAATTTATTGTTTAACAGAACGTACTTAGCTAAGTAGTATATAGCCAATGTATACACTAGATAAATAAAAAATAAATTAATCTAAAATAATTACTCTGCTTCTCTGTGATGCATGGTCTTTATCTCATTGCTATCAGCAGCCAGGTCTAAGGTTAAATAATATTTCTCAAAAACAAAATACGGCACTAGACATAAGTTCACTGTATAAGGTTAAATTATATCTGAAAATAAATTTTATCAACCAACATTCGCTCGTTAAATCCGTTTCTAAAAGCTGATCAGCGGCTGCTATAGCTGTTATCAAGCCGCCGCCATAACCAAATCGCCGCCTGGCTGCCGCCATGATAACGTCACACCTCAACCACGCCACCAATACACCTAGTTCTCCAAAAAAATAATCACCGTTATCAAACATACCTGTAAAACAATACAAACATATGTGTAAAACAATAAAAAATATCTCTAAAACAATACTACACCTATTTTCTCAAATATAATCACCGTTATCACATAGGTAACAACTTACCTGTAAATATAATCACCGTTATCACATAGGTAACAACTTACCTGTAAAACATACCTGTAAAACAATACAAAGATACGTGTAACACCTTTAAGGGGTTACTAAAGAACTACCTGTAACTTAAAATCACCTCCAAGGGGTTGCTAAAGAACCATCTAAAAAACGACCCCTTAAACATAAAGGGGTTGCTGAAGAACCACCTCCATGGTACAGGTGGATGGACGCAGGCCATCGAGTTTAAGCCAGTGCAAGAAAAACCAATCTTGTTTTAGAACCGGCACAGCTTATCTACTCTTTACATCATAGATTATACTTATATTACAGTATGTTGAATTTTAATTACAATAAACTGAATTTTTTTTATTGAAAATGAAACAAAAACTATATCTAGAAGAAAATAGTATTAATTTTTTCACTTCAATGATTTACCCTTTACAGTACTCAGCAATGTTAATTTGCCAAAGTAGTACATTCAAATTATGGTTCATTAGAAGAAAAATGTTGGAATATTATAAAATTTATAAAATCGTAGAATGTTTAAATTTATTCGATTTCCAATTAAAAAATTACCTATTTATTGACAGTTCTTATAATAATAAAACTAAATATTTATCAACCATTTGCTAGATAAATAATAGAAAAATACGATTATGTTCAGTAACAGGTAATACGACTGAAAAAATTAATCCTACAATTATTTTTAAAATTATTTGATATACCCAAAATGAATCGCGGTAATTGGTTAACATTAATATATTTTTCCATGACCGAGAGAAAAGTCAATGGGTCGAATTTTTAGCATTCTTCTTTAACTAAAGAAGCTTATCTAAAAATAACAAAATAAAGAGAGACATGCATTGATTTCCATAGTTACTAGAGACGATCACTTGACTAGTGACGAGTGCTAAATTCAGCCCAATTTCTCTGGTATTAAATTTGAAATAAATGTACATCATTTTTCCCTCAGGGAAATTTTCATTATTTTGACAAGTAATTACATTTAATATGGAGAGGTGAAATAACGGAGATTCAGTCCTTGGTTAAAATATTATTTATTTAAAAACAATACCGACCTTTAGGTCTCAATTAGACCATCCTCAGGGTTATATTAAAAATATTTTTAGATTTTTTGAAAAATAGTAAATTGTACATAATAAATAAAAGAATAAATAATAAATAAAATAAAAAGGGGGTTGTAGATGTCGTCAAACTATAAAAATATAAATAACACGTACATTTTTATCAGAGATCATTATATTTAATGTTTTATCATACAACATTCTGGATTTCGGAGAGAGGAAGTTCAAAACTACAGCACCTTCAGTATAAACCATTTATTACGGTTCTTTAGCAGTAAATAAGGCGGATCCTGTGCAAAATTACAATTATTAAACGAATTTTTTAACAATTTGTCAACAAATTTTTATTGACGTGTAACGATCAACAGTCAATATTTTTTTGTTTTATTTTGCAACGATTCAAATGCTACTAAATCTGACAATGTAACAATAATATACTTCACCATTCTTTTCTGCCACTTACAAGCTCCTAACCAATCTTTTTGTGGTATGTTTTTTAACTAATTTTTAGGAGACTTAAAAACTGTCAAATTAATTTTTAATAATTAAAAACCGCCAAAGCTGTCAATATAGTTATTTGGGGATTTAAAAATTTTCAAATTTACTTCAAGCTTATCATTTATGAAATGCTCTCTGGTTAAATTCCATATTTTCACTCGCAACGATACAACTAAAAATTATTTAAATAAGTTCTAACTAACAAACTATTGCAACTTAATTTCAAATATATATTTATAATTATTGCCATTCCCAAAATAGGTGCAATAATGATACATAGGTATTTATTAGCTATTTTATTCCAGTACGTATAAAACTCAAAACCACTTGAGCTTTCTAAATTTATCTAATGACTAATTATAATTAAGTTATGATTTATTTTTCCGCATTTAAAAAAAAAATATGTGATTATGTTTGGCCATGGTTGTCAACAATGTTTCAATGTTAAAGGAAATAGAAATTAAGGTAACAACCTGTATAAAATACAGTACTCTCGTCTCTCGACATATTTCTACAAGATGTGTGATGGTATTCAGAAACAATGGACTGGTCAGCATATATTCCTCCAAACATTTATCTTGGAAATCACAATTAGAACTTCTTCACATTTGTTACCGAAAAATACGCCAAATGTGAAGAACCGGCTTTAAAGATATACTATGCTGGCTACAAAAACTATAGGATATAATTTGCATATTCTGTAAGTTCAGTAAAAGGAATTTAAAATTGACAAATTACATGTAATTTAAAACTAGAACGGTTTAATAGAAAGCTAGACATATAGCAAAAAAATTAGTGTATGTTGTGTGAGTTTCTTTTGTACCGAAATTTTTAACTGTTACGGTTATAAGTCTTGTATCAGTAAATTAATTATACAAAAAATTGGATGTCATGATGGCACGTTTAAATTTTGCAGTTGTTAAATAAACTCCAGAGTTATATTTATTTAACAAATACGATAATAATGTAACATTTAAAATTAGATTAAATAAAGTTTATCATTACCGATATATGTACAAAGCAGATAGGCACACCCAGTAATTTTGTTTATAAACAAGTAATTATAAATTTGAAGATAAATATATATTTTTATGAATAACATTCGATATGGACAACTATGAAATATTTCTTAAATCTAATAATTAATTCAATGAGCGAAAAATAAAATGAAAACCAGTACTGTAGAGATCCGTTAATCCGACCTTACGTTAATCCGAACATCCAGTAATCCAAACTTTGGGTAGAAACAAGGTAATCCGAATAAAAACTCTTTAATCCGAACTGCGGGATAACATTTCTCCCAACGTAACAATTAGCATGTGGATTTTTGGAAAAATCTATCAAATTTTGTTTCAATTTCCACCCCTGGAATTGGCGGCATGAGACAATCATTTCAGTCTGAGATTGCAACTGCTGGATGTATGTACGCATGAATACATTGTTTAATAAATAATACATAATATTTGGCAATCAATGCCAGAATGAACACCCAAAAACAAACATTTAAGTTTCTTTCATGATTATTTTTATTACTAAACAGGACGCTTATACCACAATTACATAATATTATATACCAATATGAAGAGGTAATGCAAATAATATACAAGAAAAAAAATTAAAACTAAAAAGATAAGATAATAATTATGATTTTTGTTTTTGTTTCTTAATTTCAGGGTTATTTTATCCCTGAAGTACCCTAATAAATATTGCAAAACTTTATAAATTGACGTAATTTACATTTATCCATACAAATTTAGTAAAATCGTTAGTCCAAATACCCCCTTACATTTAGCAATTCGGATTAAAGAATCTCTACTGTATTTTAATCACCGGATGCTTATTTTTAGCTCTTTTTAGAGAATCAAGTCGCATTGACGCATTGATATTATTTTCTCCGTCTGCAAAACATTGTTCTCTCTTCTACTCCTTGTTAGTCAGAATTACATGATATCTATTGGTCAGTGGCGACTCATCAGAGGAGGAAAAGGAGGCACAGCAATCCATCAAAAATAAAAAAAATGTGCGCCTTTAATAAATATTTTATTTTCTGCAAATAATAAATGGAATATAATGAATTATGGACTATTTAATATGTAGTATTAAAAAAATATTAGTAATTATTTTTTGTTCCATTATATGCGATGTTTAAAAAGAGAAATCAATAGTATTCAATGAACTGGGTGACAAAAGAAAAACTTAAAATTTGTCTCCACCTACCTCCCTTTAAAGCGAACAGATAGCTAATTTTGATCTTGACACAGTTAGAAGAAGTAAGAAGCAACATATGAGTTAAACAAAGAGAAAACATAGCATAGGAGGCAAAAACTCCTACCAATTGGGATATTTCACTAGGTAGAGATGGTGTTGTGCATCAACGTCAATCCTTTGACAACAGAGCACATTTATTTACCTTCCATAAGCGTATCATTGCTGTCAGTAGTTTTTCTTTGATTCTTCTTGTATTTTCACTTTTCTTTCAGTGTTTATTATTATTTTATGTAGAGTATTTTTCCTTATTTCCTGTTTTAATAATTGTAGCAGTAGATTAATTATTATTTTTCATTTTAAAGACTTTAGTTAGTAGTTTTTAGGTTGTATACACAGTTTAGTGTTTTTCTTAGGGCCAGTTTTACAATAAAAATTCGATAGTAGTAGTTCAATTAATTTTTGTAAACATTAGTTCTATTACCTATTTTCCACTATGTTAACTGTACGCGCCTATGTAAAAATATACGAATAAAATAAAATTGTTCCTTTGTTTTAGTTCCAAAGTTCGTTACCAGGTTCGCATTCTTATAGAAATATCCCAATAGCATCACTTGATAACTTTGTATACATCGAAACGAGATTGTACATTTAGGTATAGGTGGGGATAGTCAGTACAAAATATAGTCTGCACTGCAGTTTCCAAGCGAACAGTGACTTTGTGATCTGCGATCTTCATTCAGTGTTATTACTTAGGGTGGCTGTCTTATGTTTGAACTTTAAACTAGTAAGTAACGAAAACTAAAATATTTGTAGGTTTTTTTAAATCTTGCATTTTTTCATGATTTTTTTGACTAATTAGAGTTTATAGTTTTGAGCAGGGATGGCAAAATGTATATGTATAAAAGTCCTGTACAAGCGTATACAAAGTATAATACATCCAACATGTATGTTAATATACCTGTATAATACATACGTATTATACATTTCATACTGTATAAAACGTATTATACCCTTTTAAACAGCATAAAAATATTTGGTGTTAATTATTATTGTATCATTTCATACACATATATTTTATTTACATACAGTATAATACATGAACTGTATAAAATGTATATCACGTTATGTACAATACGTATATATATATATATATATATATATATATATATATATATATATATATATATATATATGAGTGGGCTAGAATCAAAACCGGCAATCTCCTAGTTACACAGTTTGAGAAAATCGCGAAAAACTGCTACAATTTTTCTATGGGAATGAATTAAATGGGGTTTGTTTTAATTTATTGATTTTGTTCTTTTAATGATATCCTTGAAAATTGTCAGTTTTAAAAAAAAATTAAATAATAAATATGGAGATTGCCGACTTTGATTCTAAAAAGTGGACATTGCCGGTTTTGAAACTAAATTCAAATATAATTTCGCAACTTTTTGTAGATTATATTAAATTTTACCAACATAAATAGAGGTTCATACATAAATTTCAACAACATACAAGAAAAAAAATATTTTATAACACAAAAAGATATTTACATCACAAACTTAAAATATTTAAGAAAAAAATCTGATGTGGCCAGCACATAACCTCTCGCCGTATATTTTACCTGGCTGTATGCATAAAGCAAAGATTATTTTTATAAATACAAATAATATATTCATATAAATCTATGACGTATAAACTTCTTTATTATTCAATAATAGCATGTCTCAACATGAAGATATTTTACCATAAATTATGTTACAATAAATTACAAAGTAGAGTTTACCATATATAAATATTAGGCTGGTAACAGAAATTTTCAATTCGAACAACTTTGTTTACTTTCTCCTCATATTCTTCTAGTAAAAACATTAATTTTGGGCGGTCTAAAATGTATATATCTGGATTGTGCATCTATTCTTATATATCTTCTTTTACATTTTATTTTTTCATACTTGTTATATCTAAATAACCTTAATTCCCTTTAATAAAGTGACGGATAGATTGCACTCCGATTTTGTCAATATTTACAACTTACTTGAGAAGAATTTGATAGCTTTTTCGCAATTCAAAGTTACTCTAGTCTACAGTACTGGTGTACATTGTCCCATAATGTTTGAAACAAATTTAAGTCCTTCAACCTAGACTTGTCATCTCCATAATAGTCACAGATCAAGAACTAAGGGATTCTCCAAGTACATTTTTAATTCATTACTCATTATTTCTGACACTGACATTTATCTGTCAGTTACAAATAATTTAAATTATCAACTATTTTTCATGGCATTCTTTCGGCTGTCAAATTTATTACAATAGATTATTTTATATATTATACTTCTTTTATCTCTAAATCTATGGAATATATAATAAAATATTTAAATGTATCAGATAGAGAATTTAATTTTCTTTAATATTACCACGAAAAATTTTCAAAAAATATTATTTAGAAGATTTTTTTTCAAGAATCTTCTACTTCCGGTTGTCCAATTATTACCAAAACCTTTTCAGATCTTCCCATGAATGTCCGATTGGGAAATACGTTGTTAAACAAATTTTAAGTCTTATAGTTTTTGAGTAACCGTCCTTCCAACATCCCACACACACACATCCACACACACACACACACACACACACACACACACACACACACACACACAGACATCATCGTAAAAATGTTAAAATCGGATTGTAGGGACCTTAAAACGTGCTTATTCAATAAAATCTGGATATGCGATTTTTAGCATGAATCCAATACCTCTCTTAGCGAGAGGTAAAAATGAAAATATAATTTATTAAGATAATTATTACACAAGAACAGAAGGAATTTCTGAAATGAATTCGCAGGTGTTTTCATTTTAATTTTGGTTTTCGCCAGTTTTATCCTTATTTCTTAGAACACTGTCATAAAATTGAAGCTCCGGTAGCTCTGTCCACTTATTTCCAAAATGTTTAGTAAGTAGATTTTCAACATCAATCAACTTCAAGCTGTTAATTTCTTGTTGGCCAATGTTTATTCGCTCTGGGTTAATCATTTTAGGATTTTTTTCTTTTTTTGTAATTCCTCTGTATACTGAAAGGTTGTTGTAATACAACTCACCTATTATTACAATATTTCCAGACTGACACTTTTTGGGATAAAATCTTTTGGTAATTTTAAATTGAAAATGCCAAGATCGAGTAGGTTTCAAAATATCTTTAACGCTGCCTTTCCAATCATAGACGATACAGTCTTGTCCCAAATGGACAACTGTTGCAATTTTTGAAAATAGATTCACATATTCTTCAGGTTTTGTTATGACTTCTAGTTTTTTGATATTTTTTTTCGATATTGCCAAACACCCTGTCTGCAGGTAAGAATGAGTGACCTACTACTGGAAATACTATTCCGATGTTTGTCACATTTAATGGAGCATAATCTGACAACCATTTGCAGCACATTCCTATTAAAATACTGTTTTTATTTTGGCCACTGCATCCATCCGCCATCAACCTAACAGTTTTATGCGTAGTTTCAAAATCTATTTTATTGAGCCCGTCAAATACTGCTGATGAAATTTCATTTGAACCTTTTCCAAATTCGTTTTCAGTCCAGTAATAGGAGAACACGTTTTCTGGGTTCAATTTGGAGTGTGAGCTACCCTGAACGATCGTGAAATTATACAAGTAGAGCTGTCTAGAATAGTAAACAGATTGATCTGGTACCTTAGGCAGGACCAAGTTCTTCTGACAGTCAAAAGAAATGATTATCAGATCATCTGAATCTTCTCTTAAAAGTTTTACAAAAGCATCAGCCCTTAATATGTGTATTTTTCTATCAGTTGGTAACTTCTTTTTCTCTTCTTCATTATTTGTAGAACATTTTATTTTTTCAGAAAGTTCAATACATGTGGAGCAAACATCAGTGCGTGGCGTCTTGAAACCTAAATTGTATTTTGTATTGAAGATCATTCGAAAATACGATAACTTAACTTTTTCTTCTGCAAGAGCTTTTTCTGAATACATTTTATACATTTTTTGTACACATAAATCTGAAGGAAGGTACAATCTTTTAGAAGACGAACGACAGTAATCAGATTCCACACATTTAAAACTATTGATGAAATTTTTAACAGCCGTTTGCCTTAATTCGAATTTAGCTGTTCCTCCTCTTTTTTCTGTTGGTGCTTGAGTAGTTTCATAAAATTGTTTCATAATGTATGACAAGCGGTGTTTTGTTATGTGTAAAATATTTAAAAAAGTAGACTGACATACTGGTATACTTTCTTTATTTGAATTAGTAATGAAGCATTTAATATTTGTTTAATCGTACAATATTTAAAAAAAACATCTTGCTTTAATTTATCTGTTGTTGCTTAGAAAATTTCATGAAAATATTTAATATCTTTCATTTTTAATGAAGTACACCTGTACGCCCAAAATTTATGTCCACAAGTTGGATACTTTGGTAATTTGTCAGCTGAGTATCTGTAAAAAATAATAAAAATTCCAATATTAGAATAAAGAAATATACTAACTAACTAAAAATTAAAATCTTTGCTAAAAATATATTTACCTTTCCTTTTTCTTTAAGTTACATTTCCATGTGTTTAGATTACGTATTCTTTTCCGTGCTTCACTTGGATCGACAGTAGATGCAAAAACTTCCATTATTTATTACAAAAATGTCAGTCTATTAATATTTCAAATATTTAATTGTAAAACTACAACCACACTCTTGCTTTCAAATTGTAACCTGTACTGAGTTCTGACTGAGAGATACCACGTGATCGTTAACTGACGCTTTCATTGGTTCAATTGGAGAATGCCGTCTTTGATACAAAATAAGCTACGGAGTTTGCCGTGTTTGATTCTCACACAATTTTTGAGCTCGAATATCTATTGGATATTGCTGTTTTTGATACGAACTAGAAATTCAGACAGATAGAGCTTGATTTTATTTACAAAATACCGTATATCTCATTTTTCCCAAAAATGGAGATTGCCGGTTTTGATTTTAGCCCCCTCATATACAGGGTACATTAAATTTAACTAGTGTCAACTTTTCAAAATAAATTTCGACAAATCGATTAATAATTATTATAAAAGTTATAATCAGTAAATATGCTTGCCTTTACGGTTAGTGAATATACAGACTTTGTGCTGGCCTATGGTAAAGCTCAGAGAAACGCTGCCAAAGCCCAGCAAATTTATTTCGACCGTTTTCCGAATCGTCATCATCCAAACGTTCGCACTATTTTATATGTAAATAAAGGTTTTAGTACTCGAAGAATAGCACTACAACAAAAAATGTCACACCTAACAATTTGTAGGATATCGAAAGAACAATAGTTACATAAATTATTAAAAAATCTTTCAGAACTCATATTTTATTAAGAATAATACAATCTTTTTTAGTTTAGATTCTGTTATATTTATTAAATTAACGACGTTTCGGCAATATACACTATTGCCTTCTTCAGGAATGAACATGAATAACAAATCAACAGATACAAATAAATAAATAACAAAACATTAGCAACAGGTAACTAAGGTGACAATTACAACATATTAGCTTTGGATTCTACTACGATGAAACCTTCATTATGGTTACGTTATGTTGATGATGTCTTCGCTATTTGGCCCCACGGACGTCAAAACTTATCAAATTTGAATAACATCCATGAAAATATTAAGTTCACCGTAGAAGTTGAAGAAAATGGCATTATCCCCTTCCTGGATGTGTTACTAGAGAGAAAAGAAGATGGTTCTTTACTACATTCAGTCTATAGGAAGCCTACGCACACTAATCAATATATTAATGCCAATTCACATCATCATCCTTCTCAGAAATACGGTACAATTAAATGCCTAATGAGAAGAGCTTCAGAAATTTGTCATCCCGAGAAATTGGAAGAAGAAATGAAAGAAATTAATAATATTTTTATGAAGAATGGTTTTTCTAAATCATCTATCGACAAATGCCTGAAACCGAAAGACCTATAAACAATGCTAATGAAAGAGACGTATTGTTTGCATCACTTCCTTATGTCAAAAATGTCACGGACAAGATTGGTATAATTCTTCGTAAGAAGAAAATGAAGATTTCGTATTATGCATATATTAAAATTCGACATATGTTGAGACAAGTTAAAGACGTCATCCCTCTTCAGTCATTAGGGATTTACCAGATTCCATGTGTCTGCGGGAAAGTTAACATTGGCCAGACTGGTAGAACCATTTATACAAGATTGAATGAACACCAGCGTTCGATCAGGTTGAACCAGCCAGAAAAATCTTCAGTTGCAGAGCATGCCCTGGAAGAATTCCACCATATAAAATTTGAAGATACAAAAGTACTGGTGAGACCTACACACCTAAACAACAGGTTAATTAGAGAAGCCATTGAGATTTACAAAACTAACAGCGGTAATAATAAATAATTTCCTATTCCCAGATTAGGTATTCCGAGAATATCTCTTAACCCTGTGTTAAAATGACGTTTATGGAGGGTTTATTCTAGAGTTAAGTCTTATTCCATGTTTATTATTATACATTTGTGGGTTAAAATCATAATAAACTAGGAATAGCTATTCCTGTGTTAAAAAGAAGCTATTCTGAACTTAACCCTTGTTTATTATTACCGCTGTAAGAGTATTAATCTCAATCATTGTAACGGTCTAGATCTTAGTCGTGCATGGCTTCCTATTTTAAATATGTTGTAATTGCCCCCTTAGGTACCTGTTGCTAATGTTTTGTTATTTATTTAATTGTATTTGTTGATTTGTTATTCATGTTCATTCCTGAAGAAGTCAATAGTGTATATTGCCGAAACGTCGTTAATTTAATAAATATAACAGAATCTAAACTAAAAAGGTTGTATTATTCTTAATAGTTACATAATTTTGTCGACGCCTGTATTGACAATGACGTTGACCATGTTAGTGATTGTATTTAGGCTTGCATCACTTTTAATCATCTTTATGCGTTTTCTTGATCCGTCAATTATTGTAGAGTTATTCTTAGTCTCGACTGCATCCTATAAATGTCGTACAATTTTTGGATTGTTCAACCTGTTGCAACATAAAAATTTAACATATGATTTTTTTTTGTTACCTTAGTTGAAGTATTCTATTTCTATTCTATCTCTTATCTTTCCTGATTTGTGTATAGTTTCACCATCTGGTGTATCGGTCAATCTATTCATCAGTTTCTAACCTTTATTTTGTGTTCGCAGTTCATCAACCTTTCATTGTATTCGTTGTAGTCACAACGGCAGTAATTACTCCTAGACGCATGCCTAGTATTCTGCGCATGCGTCCATTTTGAATTCAACCATAGGCGGGTAATGAAATATATAACAAATCTTTAAAGAATTTTAACTCAATATCTAGAAGGTTTACAAGAAAAAGTTATTAAGAAATATTGTTGCACTCGACGAGTTCTATCACTGCTTAAATTTAATGTACTTATTTCTATTACATCCTATATATATATAGTTTTAAACTTCCACGTATTATACTCTTTTGTACATTTTATTTTATACGCTGCCATCCCTAATATTGAGTACAAAATTTGCCTCGTCATTTCTACATGGCACAAGCCGTCACTGCTGTTGATCGAGTGCATCAAAACAAACAAATGATTGACTGTCATTCCAGGGTGAAGATATATTTATAAAGAAGATAAATTCAATGATTGCAATGCAGCACTTCCCAGTTTAAATTGACCCTGAATCAACAAAAAGTTGCTAAGCGAGGTAAATATAAATGTATTTAATCTTTAAGTTGATGAAAAAATTATATATGCGTATGTTGATTTACTTATTTTTGTGTTATCATGTAATTGATTAGATTAATCATTTTAACAAGTTTTTTTTTAAATGTTGCGTTAGACAAAGTATCCGTTTAACAACATAACCTTATGTTTCAGATTTCATGACAATACATTAGCAAAATGGAAATGAAATATAAATTAATTCAAACGTGTAATGTTGAAAATGTTCAGGAAAAACTTCTTCAATGTTTAGAATATAACGATGTTAATGAACTAAATTTTTTGTTATTAAATGAAGATGTGCAGGTAAATTACATATATGGGAACGCTCCCGAATATTATTATAAAGGTAGAAATGCTTTACAAATAGCGTGTTTGTATTTCTCAAGCGAACCCATACAAGAATGCATAAAAATGCTATTATACTATGGAGCAGATGTATTCTATGTAGATCCAAACACTTCAAAAAATGCTTTAAATTTTGCCGCAGAAAGTGGGAACTATGGCATATTACAAGAGATGTTAACGCATATTAAAAATGACAAAATTCATATTAGCAACCATGACGTTATTTTCAAACTAATAAAATATATAAAAGACAGTGAACTTAACGAACAGAATTTTCTTCCAATTTTAAAATTACTACTTGATGTAGAAATAGATATAAATTATCAAGATATTGAATCTGGATGGACTACAATTTACCTAGCGGCAAATTATAAACTCAAAAAAATTATTAAAATGATAATAAAGGAAAAAAATCTGATGTGGCCAGCACATAACCTCTCGCCGTATACTTTACCTGGCTGTATGCATAAAGCAAAGAATATTTTTATAAATACAAATAATATATTCATATAAATCTATGACGTATAAACTTCTTTATTATTCAATAATAGCATGTCTCAACATAAAGATATTTTACCATAAATTATGTTACAGTAAATTACAAAGTAGAGTTTACTATATATAAATATTAGGCTGGTAACAGCAATTTTCAATTCGAACAACCTTGTTTATTTTCTCTTCATATTCTTCTAGTAAAAACATTAATTTTGGGCGGTCTAAAATGTATATATCTGGATTGTGCATCTATTCTTACATATCTTCTTTTACATTTTATTTTTTCATACATGTTATATCTAAATAACACTAATTCCCTTTAATAAAGTGACGGATAGATTGCACTCCGATTATTCGATGTGTAATTTTGTCAATATTTACAACTTACTTGAGAAGAATTTGATAGCTTTTCCGCAATTCAAAGTTACTCTAGTCTACAGTGCTGGTGTACATTGTCCCATAATGTTTGAAACAAATTTAAGTCCTTCAACCTAGACTTGTCATCTCCATAATAGTCACAGATCAAGAATTAAGGGATTCTCCAAGTACATTTTTCTTTCATAACTCATTATTTCTGACACTGACATTTATCTGTCACAAATAATTTAAATTTTTCATGGCATCCTTTCGGTTGTAAAATTAATTACAAGATTATTTTATATATTATATTCCTTTTATCTCTAAATCTATAAAATATGTATAAAAATATTTAAATGTATCAGAAAGAGAATTTATTTTTCTTTAATATTATCAAGAAAAATTTTCAAAAAATAATATTTAGAAGATTTTTTTTCAAGAATCTTCTACTTCCGGTTGTCCAATTGTTACCAAAACCTTTTCAAATCTTCCCGGGAATGTCCGATTGGGAAATACGTTGTTAAACAAATTTTAAGTCTTATAGTTTTTGAGTAACCGTCCTTCCAACATCCCACACACACACACACACACACACACACATCCACACACACACACACACACACACACACACAGACATCATCGTAAAAATGTTAAAATCGGATTGTAAGGACCTTAAAACGTGCTTATTCAATAAAATCTGGATATGCGATTTTTAGCATGAATGCAATACCTCTCTTAGCGAGAGGTAAAAAGAATGAAGTAAATTTAGATGAATTTAAAGATAAAAATGGCAAATCTGCCAGAGATTTAATAGTGGAATATAAATTGTGTAGTGAAACACTTCCTGATATTGTCGACGAGAACAGTGATGTTACAGTTTTTACTTTATTCAAAAATATTCGTCACAAATCATTTGAAGATTTCACACAAAATTTTGAAACTACACATCGCAATTTAAGTGTTCAAGAGAAATATAAACTGCTAGATATGGCCGTAAAATACCAATTGGAAAAAATTGTAAAAATGTTACTAATAGACTATGATGTCAAATACGAAAGAGACGAGTTTGAAAAAGATGAAAATCCGATGATCCTTGCTTCAGTAAAAGGATATTTCAAAATATTAAAAATATTCATCTCCAAAAAGCCAAGGGCAGTATTGGTCGCTCGATCTTTGTTCGAATTATTAAAAAATCCATATTATACAATACAAAACGAAAACACCAACTTCCATAAATGTTTGACATTACTTCTAAAAGCAGATAATTTGAAAATAAATGATCACGATTACAATGGAAATACTGCTTTACATTATGCCCTCATGTATCAAGATCCTGAAATATCTTTGAAAATCCTACGAAAAGGTGCCACCTTAGCAAGTAAGGGTTCTTTCAACCGACCAGCAATCGCTGACATAGACTCCGATACCTTGACGCAACATTTCAACGAATGTATTTACTATGAAAACGAAGAGATGTCTAAATCTGACAACGCCTGCATAGTAATTAACTTCACTTCTTTACTGCCAGTAGACTTACAAAAAATGCATCATACACACGCTAAAAGTCCTGATGACGAAGAATTAAATAAAAAAAATAATCCTATATATGTACCAGAAATGGAAGTATTAGAATATATGTGCACATCTCAAGAATTGAAACAAAATTTGAAACACCCTGTAATACTGGCATTTTTATTTTTAAAATGGTATCGCATCGCCAAATTTTTTTACATTAATTTGACTTTGTATCTCATATTCGTACTTGCTTTACTGTATTACATTACTTTTGGTTACAAAGTAAGATCAGGTGCCCATTTTAGTTTCATATTACTTATAATTTGTTTCTTTTTTTTAATAATCAGAGAGATTTGTCAAATGATTTTGTACAAATATAAATATTTCACATCAATCGAAAACTTGTTGGAAATAAGTATGCTAGGAATAACTGCAAAAGCTTTGACAGTAACAGATGAAAGTAGTATGCAACAATTTTCAGCTATTGCAATAATATTAGCTGCTATTGAGTTTTTACTTTTAGTAGGGCAGTTTCCATCCATGTCTACGAATATCATAATATTAAGAACTGTTTCTTTCAACTTTTTTAAATTACTTCTCTGGTATTCTATTTTATTATTTGCTTTTTCATATAGTTTTTATACTTTATTCCAAGAGCAGAATGAAAACCTTAAAAATGTAACCAAGGCAGTAACTTCTGGTGACCATAGAGAACAAGACTTTTTCGAAAACCCAGGACTGAGTTTGCTGAAGACAATAGCCATGTTAACAGGGGAATTCGATACATCTCAAATTAGGTTTAGAACTTATCCTATTATAAGCCACATTATTTTTGTAATGTTTATATTTTTGGTAGCGATAGTTTTATTTAATCTTTTAAACGCTTTAGCTGTTAGTGATACTCAAATTATTAAGAATGATGCAGAATTATACGGACAAATACTTCGAATAAAACATATAGCTCATATTGAAAGAATTGTTTTGGCAAATTTTCTTTTTCCAGTGAGAAACTGGATTCCTGCTATTAGAAACGTCTGTCTCTTCCCTATGAATACTAAAAATGCAAAGGGATTACTTTATCCAAATCAAAATTTTAAACTGATTTTAGATGATGACAGTAAATATCCCATGCAGTGGTTAAGAATATTTTCTTGGATTTATGTAGACAAAAAAATTCAAAGAGCTGTTATGAGATTAATTAAAGAAAATAGAGATCAACGAAATAAAAAGAAAATAGATCAGATATATGATGAAATTACATATGTGAAAAACTATATTTATTCAATAAAAAAACCAGCATAACAAATACTGCTTTATATATACCTAAATATTACTAAGGCCGAATTTTATTTTATTTTTTATTTTTTAATAGTTCTCGAAGCTAATTTTTTTATATAATAAATGCACAATATGTAAGTATTTATCTTAAATATTATAATAAAATTAATTATAAATATTTTGAGTACCATTTATTAAAGAAGTAATATTTTACCTCCCGTCATCTATAGCTAAAGGATGTATTAACTTTAGTAAAAAAATCTACATCGAGTTTTCCTTGACTAAACCAATCCTGTTTCCTTCGATTAATGTCTAATGAGCCTGGAAGTGTATCAATTCCCAATATAGTGACTGAATAAAAGCAAACTGTAGTGGTAAGATCGAGTGTAGAAAATTATTTCACCAATATAATTTTATATTTAATTTTGTATTATAGATTATATTGGAAGAAACACTATTTTCGACTTTTCCGGGAAGCTGTTTTATTGATGTTTTACAATAGTTTATACACTCGTTTCGAGAACCCAAAAACCCTCATCTTCAGCGATATTCTATGAAAAGTATTTTTGAAATTTTAATTGTCTCGTTTTACATTGGTCTGGTTTTGTGGTTTCCAGGATTTGGAAGCCTTCCATCATCTTTCGACCATAAATAACTTTCAAATTTTTTATAAATTCTTAACAAATGTAAATCTGTGGAACTTATATACAGGGTATTCATTTTATTTTGTCCACTGTTGCTATTTCGAGGATTCTATTAACTAGAAGGTCGGCTAAATGAGCAAATAATTTCTATTTTACTAGACTTTTAATACGCGTAAATTATTATTTTTTCAATCAGTGATTTACAACAAATTGTGGAGACCAACTTTATTATTTTAAATGAGACCATATACTTTTTATTTATTTACTAGATAATTTTATTCTGAATTCAATTATAGAATATTTGCTTACCCTTAGATCACATTTTTTTTTTAGAAAAAATCATGTTTAGATTTATATTAGTTTTATTCTATTATAGCTGAAATAAGTGTGCCATGGACGATAGAAGTGAATAAGATTTAGACTGTAGAGTGCTGTGACCAAAAATGGAGGATTATATGCGCAGAATTTAATAATTTATGTTTGTTATTTTTGTTTTTTGTTAACAAGTAATTGTTTTTCACATTCACTTGTATAATAAAATTAATATAAACCTTAACATATAGTTTTAAAAAAATATATATAAATTTAAGAGTAAAAACAAAATTTTCTATCGAATACGCAAATAAAAAGTATATAGTTACATTTAAAATAACAAAATTGGTCTCCATAGCTTTTGAACCACTGGCATTAAAATAGTCTTATAAAATAGAAATTCTATGCTAATATTGCCGAACGCGTAGCTTTTATAGTTTTTGAAATAGAAATAGTGGAAAAAATAAAATGAACACCTGTATATATTTAAACAAACACAAAAAATGTTAAAAATGGCATTAATCCCTCACACATACAACATGGAAGTGAGGTCATACATAGATATCGTCCCGACATAAAAAATCTGACGTGGCCAACACAATACCTTCCGTTTAATTTAATGTTTATTCATGTAAATACTTAAAATTAAATTAAATTTAAATTCCGGGTTTGTTCCCGACGCCAAATATTTCGAATTTTAAATGGCACAAAAATTACCCCTGTGGTGCACTCTTCACGCCAACAATAAGTGCATGTGAGGTTACACCTGGTAAACGCCCGCACGGTACAAATATGTTATCATCGTTACCGAAATCTGTGTACAAAGTAGCTTGGCAGACCCAGCAATGGGTAATAAGCCGTGATGATATATTTATTTTATTTATTTATATACTTACCTATATTCATTGCTGGCGTGGAGAGTACAACACATGGGTTAATTTTATGCCATTTAAAATTCTAAAATATTTGGCGTCGGTCGGAATCGAACCCGGTTCCCTAGATTCGCGTCAAGTGTCACCTGGTAAACACCCGCACACTGCAAATATGTCATCGTTATTACTAACATCTGTGTACAAAGTAGATTGGCTCACCCAGCAATGGGTAATATGCCGTGATGATATATTATATATTTTTATTAGCTTACCTATATGACATGTGTCTGAATACAGAAAAAGTCTTCGCTGATGTCTTCATGTCCCACGAATCTGCGTACCAATGCGTCCAATAATGTCCTAACGTAAATTCTATTGTATGTTTCCTTTGTTTGTTGTTCAAAAATATATTGTATATTAATACATATTTATACTTATTGTATATTGCCCTGCAATTGGTGATTTGTTGGGTAATTAAAGATTATTATTCTTTATTTCACGGATACAGGTTATAGGTACAATAAATAAATAAATATATATATATATATATATATATATATATATATATATATATATATATATATATACATTTGTATTTTTCAAGTGTTATCTAAGTAGTTAGTTTACTTCCTGCTCCGGGATTTACACTCCTTCCAGCTGCTTACCAAGCAGCTCAGGTAAGGGTGTTAAGTTATTGTTTTTCTTATGATATGTGCAGTACCGTATATTATTATTATTATCTATTGTTTCTCACTACCTCAGGAATTCTGGGTACCATTGACCTGCCTCTCAGCAATTGCTGGAGAGGCTAGGCGCGGACGATATGCCAAGATGGTCAGGGCAGCCACCCATGTGGTCGGGGTGACTTTGTGTAGTACGCCTACAGACGAGTACCCAGGGTGAGATAACGGTGTACACACCTGGTACGGGTTTTCATCAAGTAACCAGGTGGAGGATGGCGAGTGGTGGGAACAGAGGGACCAGAGGGTGCGGCGAAGCCAGGCTGTAACCCATCATAGTCGCGCTTGTGTTGCAGCTAGGACCAAGGAGCTGGGAAGTGGGTGGGCACAATGGCAACACAACACTGATACCAGTATTCCGTGGTCATACTGGAGCGGGCCTCTAGAACCAGATAGAAAAGACAGAGAGCCTGAAGGGTGCGGCGAAGCCATGCTGTAGCCCCTAAATATCAGGTCTCTGCCATGCACAGGTGCCATCACCTCATGAGACTTACAGCCTGTGGGTATTATTATTATTATTATTATTATTATTATTATTATTATTATTATTATTATTATTATTATTATTATTATTATTATTATTATTATTATTATTATTATTATTATTATTATTATTATTATTATTATTATTATTATTATTATTATTATTATTATTATTATTATTATTATTATTATTATTATTATTATTATTATTATTATTATTATTATTATTATTATTATTATTATTATTATTATTATTATTATTATTATTATTATTATTATTATTATTATTATTATTATTATTATTATTATTATTATTATTATTATTATTATTATTATTATTATTATTATTATTATTATTATTATTATTATTATTATTATTATTATTATTATTATTTTCGCTCTTTTGTTTCTCACTACCTCAGGAATCCTGGGTACCATTGACCTGCCTCTCAGCAATTGCTGGAGAGACTAGGCGCGGACGATATGCCAAGATGGTCAGGGCAGCCACCCAGGTGGTTGGGGTGACTGTGTGTAGTACGCCTACAGACGAGTACTCAGGGTGAGATAACGGTGTATACACCTGTATGGGTTTTCACCAAGTAACCAGGTGGAGGATGGCGAGAGGTGAGAACAGACGGACTAGAGGGTGCGGCGAAGCCAAGCTGTAACCCCTCATAGTCGCGCTTGTGTTGCAGCCAGGACCAAGGAGCTGGGCAGTAGGTGGGCACAATGGCAACACAACACTGATACCATCAGTATTTCATGGTCATACTGGAGCGGGCCTCTGGAACCAGGTAGAAAAGACAGAGAGCCTGAAGGGTGCGGCGAAGCCATGCTGTAGCCCCTAAATATCAGGTCTCTGCCATGCACAGGTGCCATCACCTCATGAGACTTACAGCCTGCGGGTGGGCCTCCACACAACGGGAGGCAACACTTCGCAGACACTGCGCACCCATATGGGACGTGACTAGTACTTGGTTCTGCCATCCTTTTAGTTCGCGTACGCGGGGTCACTAAGCCCGAATAGACTGTTGTAGGCCAGTCTACCCCTGTGGGATTATTATTATTATTATTATTAATGTAATAATCTTTAATTTTTATATAACATGAATCTCGAATAAATAACATTTAAAGGTATTTTTCAAAGAAAAACTATTTTGAGCTTCCATTAAAATGCCATTTTCGGTTATCTCATTTACACCGAAATCTAATGGCATCTTTCCATATAAGAGCAAGGTAGAAATACAATTCCCTCTCCCCCCACACCGTTATAGGGACTTCTGCTTTCCTTGATGGATGTTTGTCTGGATTTTTATTTGGAATGTGTGCTGCTTCTTCTCATTGAGTGGTCATCAATCATCCTAGGTGGTCAGGCTCGAACGTGGAGCTGGATCTGTTCTATGACCTAGAGAACCTCTTCTGGTGGCTCCTCAACGGACTGCGGGATTTCTGGTGGATAGAGGTATTTTTGGCAAGATTTTCGCGGGAAGGAAATGGGTGGTTAGATATCTTGGAGAGAGTTGGAGGGATTGAAGTTCCGTTCGGTGTAGTTGCACTGCATCTTTTTAATACGCTCATCAATGGGGAAAATATTGGCTGCTTCGTGGACCTCCCTGGATGGATGCCTGAAAGGCAGTCGACAAACAAGCCTGAGCACTCTTCGCTCAGTGGCAATCAGCGGCTTCAATATGTTGGTGCGGACGGCGGTGACGGCGATGGAGTTGTAGTCTACAACCGGCCTGATAAATGTTTTCTACGTGTGCAAGAGCTCACGCTGGCTGCATCCTCTGTGTTTTTCTCTTATGGCGAATAGGAGTCGTAGTCGGGACCTGATGGTTTGTTGAAATCTCTGGACTAGAGGTCGACCGTTGAAAGTGCGGGTATAAGGTACCCCAAGGTACATGATACTGTGGGCGGTAGGCACTGGGGTGCCCCAAAAAATACATAATATGCACACGTACTGAGTTTTAGGAGATAAGCATATATAATACCTGAACCAGAAACTAACAACATTAACACAATAACTGTGACTATGATGAAATGTTATATAAAATTTTTCTAACAACAAGGGAAAACATGATCTGTTTCCTATATAAAAAAACCTGGACACACAGCTAGTCAGTGCAACTCCGATGTGATTACATGAACAACATCAAGAAATAAATAATTCAGGCACGCAAATGTCAACAAATATAGAAAAAGAAACAAATTCAGTAATATAAATAGTAACATCCTAACAAACCAAATCAGAAAGCAAACAAACTAGAGAATTAAACAGTGCACACAGCCAAATAAATCTAGGATAGATACTCTGGATACAGAAATAAATGCTGCACAAACACCAAAACATATATTTAAAAGGACCGCATCCACATGATTGAGTGATACAGCATCAATAAATTCAAAAGACGGAAATTTGTAACGTTCCCGCAAACGTTGGCCTTCCGCAAGAGGTGAGGAGTCCGGCTTCTCAGTGGAGAAGGGTGGTTCGTAATTTAAAAAGGACACCATACCATTCTGAGAGCGCTCACCCATCCAAATGATGATGGCCGAATGGACACGTGACTTCTGTGTTGACGTGACCAAAAACAAATATGAAACAATAGTAAACAAGTTCAAGGCACAATGTCCCCGTACAAAAATATGTTCAAGCATAAATCAACATAAACAACGTATAGTTAGTTGAACTCAAATGCTCAAAACGAGTCACTAAAATGTGAAATCTGCCTCAATAAAATTTTACTCAGTTTGACAATATACAAGATTTAAATAAGACAACGATATATTGAGTATATAGATATAATAAGAAACATTAAATTCTCAATCTGACAAATTTAAATCCTTTACTATATCTTCTACAGATTTAGAAATAAAAAATATAGTATATAGAAATAATAATTAAATCGTAGAAATGGACTTAATCGATCAAGCGGATTTCTGCGATTTAAACATTTAGAATGGATCACATATAATTATTATCTATATAGAATTAACTGTTGCAATAAATAGCACAGTCCAGACTAAGATAACCACTTGACAAAATCAAATGTTTGTAATTCTCAGTCAAAAAACAAAACTTTTACTGACATTACTGAAAGCTTTTTCTGGGAAGAACATTTGATATTTCTTATTGTTGTATTAATTAAATATTTAAAATTGTAGGTAAAAGACATATCCATAAGAAATACCGCCAATCCCATCAATGAATTGGAAGAATGTCTAACATTTACAAACTTTCTCATAGAATGAAAGAGTATATATATATATATATATATATATATATATATATATATATATATATATATATATATATATATATATATATATTAGTATTTTTTGTGGGTTTTCAAACTGTTATATTGACCTAACAAGGAGCGTCATATTATTTCACTGGAAATGTGTGAAAACACAATATATCTATGGGATCAAAATGCACTTGAAACTAGTCTGGAACCCAGCGACTTGTGATTAAATATAGAACATAACAAAACGTTTGTTTTATTTTTATTTATGCATATGCGCGTATACGAAATACTTGTGTACTTCGCGAATATCACAACATATTGAGTTGCAAAGTTGTGTATATAACCTATTTAATATCTAGGACATTTAGTTAGGGAACAACAATACAGTTTTGTTTACTCTAATTTTAAATTCTATATCCCTCTTTATATTATTATATTCAATGCGCTCAATAGGCTTTTATCCCGTGAAAGTGTAAAATCTGAAGTAGATATTGTAAAGAAAGTAAGTACTTGAGTATTTACTAAACAAAATCTAGTCATTTTATAGAATCGTAAATCTTATTTGCTACTTGAGAGCAAAGTGCATCTTTCTTTGTGCAATTATCTAGTCCTTTTTATAGATTTAAAGGCTTGCTATGAAGCGAGTTGATGTTGAATGAATAAGTGATTCGTTCGGCGTGAGTGTGAAGCATGGAGTCTTTGATATTAAATTAGTTGGAAAGTCTGTGAACAGAGGAATATTATCTAGACAAGAAAGATGTTTCAGTTGCAGCTCTAGCTCTGACATGAATTAATGCGAACAAGAAACATGAAATATGGCGGTAATTAAGCAATTAGTGTAGTGTAGTGTTTGTTTGCTAATTTCTACTGTTGTTCATTTTTGTTCCGTGAAGAGCATTAGCTGCGATCTTTCGTGGAATTACCAGCTACTTTCACACATGCTCTCGAAAAGAGAGATTTACTTACAGACCAGTAAAGAAAAATGGATTTTGTGCAAATTTTATATGATAATAGTACAAATCATCCAAAAATATGGGTTCACTTGCTGATTTATACAAATCAATTTACTCAAACCGTTTTTCTCACAATGATTCTTAATGAAAATTATAAAACAAACATTTAACCTTATTAAATAAATATTTAAGCTTTCACGGCCGGGGTCTATGCAAGTCTGATTCTTTCTCGGGTTGTTGGGCCGTGATCTAAAAGGTGCTTTACAACCTAACGTTTCGCCTAACATTGTGTTAGGCATTGTCAGAGGATTTGTCTAATTTTAATTTCTTACAAGTTACGAACATTATTTTTTAGACGACCATGAAAATATTTTGTAATTGCACTAGACACAGCAATTTTTTGTTTGAATGGTTAGGTTAGAATGCAATGGCCGCTGGATGCATAATGTTTATTTTTGTTGAATAATGCCAGCAATGTCAAATTTTGCAAACGTCAAAATACAATTGATTATTAATTAAATAATTATCTGTGTTTATTTAATAAAATTATGTATCTATTTAATGAAATAACTATATTTCAAAATTAATTAAAATATTTAAAATTAAATAAAAATAATTCATTTTGAACGACCTTGTTGAGTTAGAAAATAATGACATAGTAACCTAGCAACTGTGTCAACTATTACGATATATTTTATATGTCATAAGTTCAACTTTCAGTGTTGGGATACTACGTTAATATGTCATACTTATCACAATGGTCGTATAAAGAATAAATATTAATATTATGTTCATCAATGATATCGTGGATACAATGTCTCGCATTTGTTCTATACAATGAGGATAGAATGAGAACGGTTAGTACCTGGATGGGTTATCATTAAAAATTAACACCTAAATTCTCAAAGCGTTGTAAAGTTAAAACGTTAACATAGTAATGTTCTACTAAGATACATTGTTGTGAGGGGAAATCCGTAGCTTTCTGCATTTCTAAAATGTAAATTTCGTCACAATTATGGAGTAACTTCTTTACTGACATAAGGTTTAAGATACATTGTTTCAATGGTTACTTGTTATTTATTTAACAATTGGTATTTAGTTTGCTATAAATTTATGAGGAAATTATTTTGATTTAAAAATTAGGATAAGTTGGTCTATAGTGTAAATACTTAGTACAAAAGAAAAAAAATCTGATGTGGCCAGCACGTTACTTTCTGTCAATCCTCTGTATTATGTACATAATTCTATATATATATATATATATATATATATATATATATATATATATATATATATATATATATATATATTCGTGCATAACATCCTATATTTCCAGTAAAATTATTTCATGAACAAATTATGCAAATTGAATTTGACACTGACGTCTTCTTCTTTAGCTTTTCCCATTCGTTAGGGGTCACTATTTTTTATGTTCCCCTCATTTCTGTTTTGCGTGTCGTCCTCATTCAGTTCCTTTTTTCTAAAGTCTTCCGCAATACAGTCCTTCCATTTATCTTTGGTCTTCATTTGTTTCTTCTACCTTCTAATACTAAGCTATCCATTCTTCTTCCAATATATTCTTCATCTCTACTCATGACATGTTCTAACCATTGTAATCGCCTCTATTGCATCTTTCTAGAAACTTCTTTCACTCGAGACATTTCCCTTATACTTTAATTCCTTACCCTATCTTTCAGTGCCTTCCCCAACATCTATCTCAACATCCTGATCTCCGCCACATTAATTTACGTACCTAAAGGTGACTGAAGGTAAAAATAAAAAAAAGCATATAGTTAAAGGAAATTTTTCTGGTCGATGTTGGTCCAGGGATTTAAATAATTTTAATTTTTCTTTATCATAAGTTAAAAGGGATTTAAATATTTTTAATTTTTCTTTATCATAAGATAAAAAAATATTAAAATTATTTAAATCCCTGGACCGACATCCGCAAGAAAATTTTCCTTTTAAATCTACATTTACGGTCGAAAAATTATTTCTGAAAAACCATTGTTAACGTAAATTGATTTCGTAGGTATCTACTTAATTTTTGTTATTTTTGGTGTGCAATTTCATATTATAGTGACATTTCTCTCAAAATTCGCAAAAATAGAAGTGCAGTTTATTTGAAGTAAACATTTTGTGTTTGACTGGAACTCTATACTTCCCTAATAGAAAATAAAAAGATCAGTAATATTTTTAAAATATGAACTTTCAATGTACTTACATTGGAACCTGGAACTTTAAACACAATCTAATCCAAGAAACTGTTCGACTTCCGCGTAAGACTGTAAATTGAATTAAGCCAGTGTTTCCCAAACTTTTTATCCTCGCGACTCCTTTCACGCTTCAAAAATTTTTCGCGCCCGCCTAACTCTCTCACCTCTAGTAATTTTTGACCCGAAATAATTAATTTCCTTTCGCGCCCCGCAGTTTGGGAAACACTGAATTAATCCACTCTAGACTCTCAAAATTTACCCAATATAAAATATTTTGTCAGTATAATTAGAATCATGTTAGCAACATTACCTGTTAAAATAATTTTATCTACGACAGTGCGCTAATATGTAATTAATACACCAATTTGAATGTCATTATGATACTCATAATGACACTCAGTGCCATTAAATCACTCATACGTATTAATAATTTAGGTTACGAATGAATATTTCAATGTCTCATTATGTCAAAAATTAAATGAAAAATGTATTTTAAGATTAATTTAAACTTAAGAAATATAATATGTAAAATAATCTGTTATTATAAATTTTATAGCCGAAAGAATGGACATGGAAAATAGTTGAAAATTTAAATTGTTTGTAACTGACAGATAAATGTCAGTGTCAGAAATCCGGAGACATTACTAAAGAATTTTTCTGGGAAGTACATACATTATATTATTTCTTAAAGTATTAATAGCTAAATATTTAATATTATAGGTATATTACATATATCCTTCAAAAATACTGTCAATCCTGACAATGAATTGGAAACATTTCGAAAAATTAGAAGAAGACAAAATTTCTTCATAATGAATTTAAAATTAAACAATCTAAATATAAGGAATAGATATATGCGTAAGTAGAATTTTTGGTGTAGAGTGTAGGTATACAAGAAATGTTAAATACAATAGAGCGCGAGCAGTCATGTGATTTTGTTGGCCATGTCAAGCAGATATGGGGGCCCATGTCAGAGTGATAGCTAGTAATTATGTATATAGATGTCAAATATATTTTCTCATTCTAAATTTAGTGATTTTCCAACTCCATGTGGAGCAGAATTAAATGTTAAATATCTAAGGCATACGACAAGTAAATTTTAAACTCCTGGTGATAAATTAACTACGAAAATTTAGAAAATCTTGAAATTTTTAATGTAAAATTCTGACATTTGACATCTATGTACATAATTACTAATTATCATTCTGAAACGGGCCCACACATCTGCTTGTCAAGCCCAAAAATGTAACATTACTGTTCGCGCACTATATTTATGTAACCAAAAAAAGGAAGTGGCGAGAGGTATTGTGCTGGCCACAACAGATTTTTTTAATGTAGAATTAGAATTTCATGAATGAAATTAATGAATATTTTGTTTCGTTACTTGGTCATATTTTTACCTCCTGCTACCCTTGGTTAGGTAAGTATTATACGGATCATGCTAAAAATCGCATAACGAGATTTTAATAAATGATCACGTATCAAGGTCCATAGAATCCGATTTTAACATTTTCACAATGATGTCTGTGTGTGTGTGTGCGTGTGTGTGTGTGTGTGTGTGTGTGTGTGTATGTGTGTGTATGTATATGTGAGTGTGGATTTTCTGGATACTGTAAATCAAATACTATCAATCGGAAAATTTTGAAACCTTGTATTTCGACTCTATTCTAATATGGAAAGAAGCAATTACATTTTGGTATAAATCGGATAACCGGATATCGCAGTTTACTTGAAGTTCAAAATAGTTTTTCGTCCAAAAATACTTTTAAATGTCATTTTTTTGCGATTATGTTATTATAAAAATTAAATATTATTGAATATTCTTTAGGCTTGCATTAATAGTTTTTCTATATTATATCTTATGGATAAATTTAAAAAATAATATAAAAATTATATTCCGGAGTCTATGCTTTAAACGCAACAGATAAAAAAATATAGCGGCTATCGTTGTCTTACAATAAGAAAATTTAATGAGAAATGAATCTTGAAGAAAAAGTAATAAAACACTTTGAAGTTTGTTTATTATTTTATTCACAATTATTATAGTATGTCGATTCCTAACCTGTTAGAGGTTGGGAAATATGGAATTCCTAACTGCAATGACAATCTCTTGGATGGGAAATAACAGATTTGGCTTCCACCCCACGAGTTGAAAATGTTTATGTAGGGGTTGCGAGCAATATTTTTGTAGATCCCTATAATAAAGTAGGCTAAACAAATTTTAATAAGCTGTCAAAAAATATTAATAAAATTAAAGGTTATTTATATTATTATATTACCTCTCGGTAGTATACATAAGCCCTCGGTTGTAATGAAACATATTCCAACTCGGATGTAATATATTGTATTTTACTCATCTGAAACATTAAAAAGGATGTAGTTTTTTTTTATAAATAAATATACCTATGATTTATTCACGATGCATTTATTTATTTCTTATTCTGTATGTACACATTCATTATTGAAATTAAAATATAAAAAATCGGTGTTAGTGATAAACTAAAACCTAATAATTTAAATTTAATTCATTTAAGACTAAGGTTTACTTGAATTAGTAATTTCGATATTTATTTCAGTAAAAAAAAATTCTCTGAAATAGCGATTTCTTCTCAGTTATATCAGATATTATTTCAGTAACGTTAGTAATTAATTTATTAATTAATTAGAAATGCTTGTTTCTGACAGAATTAAAAATCAATGGAAATAATAATTCATTTTCGTAGGAAATATTTTAGCTGTCAAGATATTAGAGTTCCTCATTGCTACTAGAAGCAACTCATTTTTTTCAATATATCTCATAAATCTCTCTCTGTTTAACTAACTATCTATTTTAGTCGATACGAATTTAAAGAAGATTAAAAATAGCTCAATTCTATTTAAATCCGATGAATACTTGACACCGTCGAGATAAACGTAATCATAGTTACAAAACTCTGTTTGAATTTCAATTCTATTAAAATAAATTAAATGGAACGGTGACCAATATACTCGAGGAACAAAATAGTTAAAACCAAATATTTATTTTAAATCGACTTCTTTCTACGGTTCTAGTGGGACCAATGTCTAGTTCTAGTCACTGAATAATATTATTACAGTCTGCTTCTATTAGAAATAAAAAGAAAGCTTTATTTACTTTAACTCAGTTACATAGGAAATCACTTCTTTAAATTTGCTTCTGTGAAATGGTTGTATAAATTATAAATGTTGAAAAGTTTGAAGTTAAAACGAGTATTAAAACATTTAAAAATCATTTGGTCCTGAATAGAATCCAATCTCCAATCTGTGTGTGTAAGTTTGCCCTCCTTTGACAAATGCGAAACATCGGAGCATTCTTGTTCCCAGCACTTCTTCCCTCGGCGTCACTCAATACAAAACTGATGAGATGGAAATTTCTATTGTCATTGGATTCGCCGTCAGCACATTTGCTCGCTAAACACCTATTATGCACTGAAATATTGCCAAGTCCTGACACATTATCGATTATTAGTTTCACTTCCAGAGGCCCTGAGATTTCTTCTCAATCTCTGCATTAATTACGCTTGATGCTCAAAAGAAACACAATTATTAAATTTCTTGTTAAACATGGTTATTCGTGTACGATGAATTTTAAGAGTCCCTTTGCCTGGTATTTATTTTGGAATTAAATTGCTCTTTTCAATGCTTTCCGCCCAATTTCACAATTATTATCCAATAAACGAATATTTGTAAGCCAAACAATATTTGACATACATTTCATGGACACAAAAATCAACAGTGAAAATGACATGTGGTGTTTATAGTTCGGAATTGAAATTATACGGTTTCAATTTATTGGCAAAATAGAGATGATTAGTTACAGTATTGTGTTGTTACTATACTGACTGTGCAGCGAACCTTAAGGATATATTGGATGCACTGATCATAAATGAAAAAAATAAAGAATTTTTATGAAAATATGTAGTAAACTTAACAATAGTTTGCAAAACTTTAATATTTTGGGTACCATGGTTGTAAAATTCCGGTTCGAAGAAAAGAAACAATTTGTTCTCTAATGTTCATAAGCTTAATTAATTTTTAATAACTATAATTAAATAAATAAAAAATTATTACTTGATTAATTTGTTTATTATACTATTACTTATTAGTTTCTAATAGTTATGCCAAACTATTGTAATTTTAGGTAAAGAAGATATTGTCTTTGATCAAAAAATTCGACGGTGAGTTTGGTGAATAAGCACATTTTAGGGTCCCTAGAATACGATTTTATAATTTTTACAATGATGTCTGTATGTGTGTGTATGTATGTGTGTAGTGTATGTGTGAAACGATTTTGTCATAGACGATAACTCGTACACTATAATTCTAAAAGCTACAATTCTTTCGTATTCCTCTCCTTTACAACCATGTGAAGAGCTGATTAGGTTTTTATAATATTTAGTCAACCGAAAGTACCCTCATTTGAAGTTCTTAACATTTTTTGTTTGTTTGAAAAAACGCAGTGAAATATAATTTTTGACATTTTAGGTTATTATAAATATTAAAGAATATTTAATTCTCTATTTAATTTTATAAATCAGCCAGCTATGCTAACCATGGAAAATACTAATATATTCAGATAATTCAAACTGACAGATGCCAGTGTCAATGAAAAAAAAATGAATGTGGCAGAGAGAAAAGACACGGAAATATAGGATAAGGTATTAGATAATAAAGGCAATGGACAAGAGAGACGATTACATTTGTTTCAATATATCATGTGGAGAGATGAAGAATATATTGGAAGAAGAATGAATAGCTTTGTAGCAATTTGTATAATTTGTTTATGAAATAATTTTACTGGAAACATGGAATCTTTTGCAATAATATATATATATATATATATATATATATATATATATATATATATATATATATATATATATATATATATATATATATATGATATGTACCTACATAATACACAGGCTAGACGGAAAGTAACGTGCTGACCTCATCAGATTTTTTTTCTTTTAAACTAACTATTTAAATTAGAAAGTAACATCCTAATTTTTAAATCCAAATAATTTCCTCATAAATTTATAGCAAATTTAAATGTTAAATAAATAACAATTAACAATGTATCTTAAACCTTATGTCAGTTAAGAAGTTACTCCAGAATTATGACGAAATTTACATTTTAGAAATGCAGAAAGCTATGGATTTCCCCTCACAACAATGTATCTTAGTAGAACATTACTATGTTAACGTTTTAACTTTACAACGCTTTGAGAATTTAGGTGTTAATTTTTAATGATAACCCATCCAGGTACTAACCGTTCTCATCTATCCTCGTTGTATAGATCACATGCGAGACATTGTATCCACGATATCATGATGAACATAATATTAATATTTATTTTTTATACGACAATTATGATAAGTATGACACATCAACACACAGGATTGTTAGAAGGTAATGTGCTGGTCACATAAGATTTTTAATTTACGAATTTCAATAAAATTCTTTTTGATTCATAATCAATACAAGCAGTACTACCCTTAAAGTTTGTTAAACATGTTTAGAAACGCCATATATTTTTAATTTACACACTTAACAAATTATAAAATTTCACACATTGTAAATAATAATAATAATATAATTGTATAATTCTAAATAATTTAATTTATAAAAAATATTAAATTATGCATAGTGATTGCAAAGGAAAAAAATATATATTAGAGGTAAATCACACTGAAGTTAAGCAGAATGAACAATAAAATTATTATTGAAACAAACAGCTTTATTTTGTTTTTCATTGCCAGTGTTATTTTGTGCCTATTAAAACACGTTTAATTTGGCATTTGATTTAGTTTCTTATTATATACAGAAGTGGATGGACGTATATTTCTGTGTTTTAAGTGGATGTGTTTTGATGAAGACATCAAGTAGCAAGATTTTCTGTTAACCGATAAGTTTCTTTATTTCCTCTTTGTAAAGCACGCTCTACAGTTGGATTACGCGTGAGCCTGTGAGGGCAGTAGTACCAGCGCTAGGTTACTTCGCGATCTAGACAAAGTTTATTAGCGCGCCCTTTCTTTATATAAATTAGTTTTTTTTTAAATTATACTAGTTTTAAAAAATATCTTTGATTGAAAATCAGCATATCGAAATATAGGTGTCTCAACACCGCATGGGAATCTCCAGAACTATGAATTTTATAATTGTTACATTTTTGCTAATTGAAGCAAATGAACATAGATAAGTTTCGTTAAAGCTCCACAAAATTCTGTCTAATGGTGTTTCCAATATGACGCCGATATAAAAATAAAATTCGGCACAAATATTTGAAATTCAACGTTGATAAAACAAATTAAGCATTAGCATTCGACGTAATATTTAAAAGAAGTGTAAACCAAAATCTAATATATTTTCACATTTGGAAGTTATAACTCACAAAAATAAAAAATAAAACTGCAAAATTTACATTTTTGCCCTCGTTTTTGCCTATATTATTTGATCAATGTATTTTCTCTCAAATACCGAAACATTACTAAAATGGTCTTTTTAATGGGGCAACTTTTGTCTAATTTCATCTACATCGTATCTCTTTTAGTTCTCGAGATCCCCATGTACGGCGCCGTTTTGAGACCCTCTGTATATCAAAATTATATAATTAAGGTAATGGTTCAGGGAGTGTACCTACTTAGTACCACTGGCCGAGATAAAAAAAATGAAACTCCTTATGTGAAATAAAATAAGTAAAGGTAGCTTACATTTTTACGCCCCCTTATGGTTTGCACCCTAGGTGGTTGCCTAGTTCGCCTTATTGTTAGCACCGATTTTTATGAGGATTTCAACTTCATCTTCGAACATCCTTTATCTATAATACATCATGTATTGTTAATACTATACAGTGTTAAATATTGAACTAATTCTACGTGTACATTTATATCAAATTTGTATTGTATTTTTATTTAACATAGAATTTCTTAGAGTATAGTTACTAAACGTATAATTGGTCCACAACATTTGTTTACTATTTGTCTTTGACAACGGAACTGAATAATTGCACTTAAAACCGTTTCATACGATCATAATTCTAACAAGTTATTTGCTATGAACTTATAGAGGGTATATTCATTTTCGTGACGTGACGCTATAACAAAAACTCCTTATTTCCGAAGTATTTTACTTATATCATTTTATTTCTTTATTAATATTCATTATTACCATGAATTGTGTTTTTTTTACTAATTTCTCGTAATTCGATTGAATTGGAATAGCCTGTAATGACAATTTTCGAAAATTAATAAAACAAAATTCTTATTAGGATTAAGTGTTTTCCTTGCCACTATCTGGATTCGATCAGATTATTCTTCTGAATAAAATTGTATACATATAATAAATTCTTCTTCCTCTTCTCTCAGCGATACTCTCTAGAAATTTTCTGTTTTAATTCTCCAAAGTTCTCGGTTTAACCAATCACCTTGCTGTAAATCCGTTTTCTTTTTCATAGTTTGTATCTTGTACATCTCTCAACTTCAACGTAGTTTTCCTCACTGTCTTCCACCTTTCGGGGGTCCACTCAGTGAGATGTTTTGACCATATGTGTTCTTGCATTCGTTTGTCATATTCTTATCAATTTAAAGCTTTTGATATGGAGCATATTATTCCTGCTTGATTACATATATCTATATTTTTAGCTTTATCTTCCCTAGTTACTCGAAAAAAAAAAAAAGTTAAATTCTATCGTTATGAGTTTTCCTTTAATATAGAAGTAAGTTATTTCAGTTCCATATGAAACTTTGTTTCTTATGATATTGCTAACGATAAGTTTTTATTGATAAAATCAGAAATTACCCCTAACTTTAATATTAAGTGAAAAAAATAAATATTTTATGTAGCATTTCGAGAACAATGTTTTCATCTTCAGTAGTAAATTTTGCGCAAAACCATAAGGTAAAGAGAGGGAAAAAAGATATTAGAATTACTGAACGTGTCAACCATGCCAGAGATCCTAATGACCCTTATATCAGAGAGTCATTCAGATTACTTAACATTTAAACTATGCTAGAGGTCTTAACAACCACTACTTCCTGATGTCCAATTGTTAATAAAAACTAATAAACTCTTCCCTTTAATGTTAAAATGAGGAATAGGGATAATTCACGAAGAGTTAACAGACTACGTATATATATAAAAATAAATTGTGAAAAGATCCTGTCAGCCACCGTAATTTGAATCCGGGCCTTTACTTTTCCGGGGTACCGCTCTAACCATCTGAGCTATGGCTGGTCTGTCATTATGGCGCACATAATCTTCCCCTAACCGATATTGTATATCGCAATGGGGAATACTTTTATTCATTACGTTATTTAGATGTTGGATCGAATTACCACTGCATTTAAACATTTGTGTGAACAAGTCATATTTTACTCTCGGCCCTATCGGACTAGTTTCTAATTAACAAAGATTTAACACTTAACAGTCTATATATTAGAAATAAATTGTGAAATAAGTAAAAGTAGTTTCAAATGTTTCACGACTACATGTACACGTACATTAGGGTGCAGCGAATTTGGTTGCATATTTACTTTTATGCTTCCCTAATTATTTAGCTAAATAAGCTTCAAATAAAGTTGTGAAGCATAATATTCTGCATCTGAATCAATAAACAAAATTACTTTTGCGTTCCTTATAACGGCAGAAATTACTTATGAAAATGTCGACAATCACCACAGAAGCTATGGAATTGAAACAAAAAATTAATAAATATTAATGATTTATCTGTGAAGCTAGGTTAATTTATTTTTATTATTTGTAATTTATGTTTAAGTCAACAAATATCAATTTAAATTAACAGATAATTGTTAACTGAAACATAAATTAGAAACAATATCTAATAGAAATGAATTACCCTAATAAGACAAATAAACCGATATTTGTTATTTATTTTGTGTCAATTTCATGGCTATAGCTATTTTTGACGTGATTTTCGACATTTTCATACCTAATTTCTGCTGTTATAAGGTAACGATTTATTGATTTACATGCAGAATTTTATGCCCTACAACTTTTATTTGAAGCTTTTTTACCTAAAATAATTAGGGACGCAGGAAATTACGAAAGTCTGATTTTAAATGTTCGGCTATGCCGGTCACCACCCTGTATATGTAATAGTTGTGTATCATAAGTCTAATTAACCGTGCCAAATTTTAAGTTAATAAAGTAAAGCCTTCAGCAGCCGAAATTAATTTACAAATTCCAAAATTTTGCTTTAATTTCCATAAATTTTACTTCTATAATTTTGACTTGATTTATATCTCTGAGCTTGTTTCATATTTAAACAACCCCAGAAGTCACCACGCAGAAGTGGGTGCGTGTAGGTTTCCACCTTGCCTCGTCATGAATAAAGTACTTTGGGCTTTTAATGTAAAAATATTAACTAAACAAATCTGATGCGACCAACACAATACATCCCGCCATTTAATTTTTATTAATTGAAATACATATACCTATGGGGTCTCGTGCCCGCGTGCCGGAGTGTCTGGTCGCGAATGGACCTTAAAACGTGGTCATTTATCAAAATCTCGATATGCGATTTTTAGTATGATCCCTATACCTCCCTTATCAAGGGTAGCGGGCGGTGAAAACTGGCAAATATTGAGATTTAGTATCAAATTTTGGCAGAACAATTCGGAATGCGATTCTAGATCCGATAAGTCTGTCTCTTGATTCTTCCCTACATATCTTAGATGCTGTTTCTCTTACCAAGTTCACAAATCTTTCGACAGCCTGTATGTGACAAGAAAACCTCATTATAAGAATTTAATTAGAAATATTGGTTATTAGATTTTTAAGTCCTCATTAGAAATTATGTACGATGTTTTGTTTTTTATCACTTTTTGTGATTCGGCGTTTTAGTATTTGCCTGAGTCTGTGTTCTTGCGCACTTTCAGCCTGATTCTCGTGACATTTGTTTAGAAAAAGATATTGTAATCAAAACAATTATTGTTTCGCATACAATAAATTGTAATTTTGAAATTCACGTGAACATTGCTTCTGAAACAATATTGTATACAAAACAATAAATTGAAATATTAAAAATTTATCGTAAACTATATAATTTTGGTATTCAGACGATCAAAATTATATTGTATGGAAAACAATAATTGTTTTAAAATATTGTATTCTGAATAAGAAACTGAGCGCTTTTATTGACTTCGAATAGAGGAAATATGACATGTTAGAGTAATATTTAGCCAATGTACATGTATCTGTAATTTACATTTATGAATTAAATAATTTAGACATTGTGAGTATGAATGATCCTTTATCCTTATAAAAAACAATAAACTACTACAAAAATTAACTTACATATAATCAATTGAAAGTGCTATAGAATAAATTTAAGTATCATCTCTGCTAAATTAACCAAATCCAGACGGAGATAAAATTTCTGTTTTATAATAATAAAAGTATGTATCTTATTGGACTGTATATTCTTTATTCATTTATAAATACATATTACATTATTCAATGAAAGAAGTTATCTATTGATGTTAAATATTGTATTTTTTTATATCAGTTAGTGGATGCTTATTTCTGGTAACAAATGTAATCAATAATTATTATATGATTAATTTCAACAAATTTGTACTATTATATATAATGATGAAGACCAACAGAAACACAAACGTAAATGAATTTTTCAGCAGATTCAGAAAATGGGAATCTTGGTAGTTATTATTACTAGAATTTTTTTATAGATAGAGCCTAGTAAATTTGATTAAATTGTAATACGATATGAACTGTTCTTATTTTTATATTTTTCACCAGTTCTCTTCGTCTCTAAATGACCCATTTCAACAATAATCAAAATTTAAAACCATTTCTTTTCATACCTAAAATATTTACGAATTTAAATTTGGCTTTTTTCTTCCGGTTTTTAAATGTTCTTGTACTTATATCTATTATTGAGCCTCCTATACTACTATATTTCCTTCCACAAAACTATTAATAACAAATATGATAATTCTTTTGGGTTTAGGAAATGTCATATCATAAAATAAAGTAAATAAATGTCAAATAAGGAAATGAACTAACTTCATACTTGTACACATTATAATGCAATAGACAGTTTACAAGGAGTCACGGGAATACGAATTACATATAATATCTTAAACTATATTGTTTCAATATTGTATACGAAACAATATTATTTTCAATACAAGTGTCACGAGAATAAGGCTGATTGACTAATATCTACTAACATTGCCAGTAGTATATTTTCTGAGTGATCAAAAAATCCGTTCCTTTGTATAACTGGTTCTATATATAATTTGTCTTATGTTACGTGGCAAATATTGAGATTTTTTATTAATCTCCATGAGATGCTTTGAACTATACAGGACAGTTTTACCCAATTAAGAGCGTACCTACAATTTGGAGATTTTTTTAATACGCCCAGTTGCACCAACAAGGCTTAATTTTTAAGCGACCATTAAACAGTAAAATGCACATCGATATTTTGACAGCAATATATAATATCAATGTCAATGCAATATTGTCTATTTAAAGAACACTAAAATTTAAGGTACGCTGGTGCAACCGGCTACTAGTCTTTAAATTATATTCGCTGTTGTTAATCACCCACCGTGGGCCCGCTTTTCGAGCTAATTTTGATGAAATGTTAGGCAACTTGTGAAATACTTTGACAGATTTTATACAAATACTTTTGATCCTTACTTATATAATATCTCACAATTTTCTAAAATTTTCTGTCTTCCAAACTCTGTATTAAGTGACGTAATAGCAATTCATTTGTGTGTAATAAACATACAAACCATTGCACGAATCGTCACATATATACCTCGATCTGTCGTATAATGTCATTTTTGTTTTTTTGTGTTAACCAAGTGCCGCGATACCCAATTGCTTCTACATTATTTTGATCCACGTTCTTATATAAAAAGTTCATAATGGCATAACATTAGGCGCTGTATATGAATTAAAGCAAGTATTCATTAAAACCAAAACTTTAAGCTTCTGGCGGCATCAAAAGATAATAATTGCCGAAGTTGTGCTTTTGCCCATTTATTTTGTGCAAAGACAGTTATTGATGGTATAGGCATTTTAAAATTATAATAAAAATCGCTCCACCCTAACGCACATAGGGTGTTGACCGCTACACCGAAACATATTTCTTGCTTCCGTAATTATTGTGGGAAAAAATGCTTCAAAAAAAGTTGTGGAGCATAAAATTCTGCATCCGAAACAATAAGCAAAATTAATTTTGCTAAGCTGTATACTGTCAAAAATTAAATTTATAATGTCGAAAATCACCCCAAAAATAGCGATAGCCATGGAATTGAAATTTAAAATTAACAAATGTTTGCGATTTCTCTGTCAATCTAGGTAAATTTATTTTTATTATTATTTGTAATTTCTATTAAAATGAAAATTTATTTATTTAAATTAATAGATAATTGTTTACTTAAATAATACCTAATAAAAATATATTAATCTAACTTGACAGGTAAAATGTCAAACATTTGTTAATTTATCTGTTTCAGTTCCATGGCTATCGTTATTATTGAAGTGATTTTCAACATTTTCAAAATCCTATTTCTGCCGTTACAAAGCTTGTAAAATTAATTTTCCTTATTGGTTCCGATGCAGAATTTTAAGTTCTACAACTTTTATTTGAAACATTTTTACCTACAATAAATAGGGAAGCAGGAAATTATAAAAATATGATTTTACATGTTAAAGTACTAAGTTTAGGTGTCGCGGTGAACACCCGGTATATACGCAGACACAAACAGTGTTGTTGTTGAATACTAAACTCTCGATATACAATTTTTAATATGATTCCCATATCTGTCTAATCTATGGTGGCGCTGGCAAGATGTAAAATACAAAAATTCAACTGGGTATATACTTTTTAGCAGTAGTATACGTTCAATTCCATCATGTTCCAATTTGAATTTCAACCAATACTCAAGTCCATGATAAATTGTAATCTTGGAGTGACATGAATGTCTTTTTATTCTATTACTAGATGCATATATGCAGTAAGCTTCTTACCTGAAATGTTATCTTATTACAGCAAAAATTCTATCTCATCGATATTCTATCTGGGCCGCGGACTGGCGATATTTTTCACCGTTGGTCCATTCCCCAGAAGTGGCGATATGTCTGTAACAAGAACAAACATTTTTTTCGGCAAGTTCTTGTGAATATATCCCAGCGCGCACAGTTAATCATAGCGCTCTTTACACAAATATTCCTCCACCGTTGGATTTTACGACGCTGTATTTCCATCCTATTTTACGGAAGTTTTTACAAACTTGTACATTTTTCATTCACGCCAGCAGCAACTTTGCTACAGGCTCCGATCGTCAAAATGAAAACGAGAATGACACCGATATTGATATGAGAGAAACATTCGCTGAATTTTTAAACATTCGCACCCTATCGAATTCCATTACTACAGCTTTTATCAAACGTTTAACTGAAAATTTCATACAGAGAAAGACTATTAACTATTCTCCGAACTTTTTTTTTCTTCTTTTTATTTACCGCGCATTGTTGCACTGGTTGTTCAGTAATAATTCATACGGATGCAATTGAAATATTTCTTTGTGAGTCAAGACTGTAAAATCAATCTTTTTGGCCGAATTTGAAATTTGTTGCCGAGGCCAACAAATCAGATGATTTAAGTAGAGGTACACACAACATTATTTTAGGCGAGTATAACAAATTTTATTTTAAAAATATATTTCATATCTGATTGATTTATGTCACTTATCGAATGCTATGTTGTCACCTAGATTCTAAACAATTCATAAAACAGTGATTAGTGTCACATTTTATTATCTCAGAAAGAAAAATGAAAAACTACAATAATTAATTGGTTGAGCAAGAAAATGAGCGATAGCGACAACGATTTTTCAATACTTCGCTAATAATTTATGAAGCAGCTTGTAATACAACACTAATGGCCAGTTGCACCAAGATATAATTTTAAGCTAGGCTTAAACATAAAAAATGCATATCGATATTTTGAAAACAATATATTATAAATCATTTGACATTTCATTTCGATGCAATATTGTCATTTTAAGCCAAGTATAATATATTTAAGTTACATTCGTTCAACGGGCCATAAATTTATTTGTTATTTAAACAAACGATTGACAGTTCAGTTTGTAAAGTAAATACGTCCATAAAGTAAAAGCGACCGCGAAGTAAATACGGCCGTACAGTAGTCTTTGGCAGATGTCCAAATAAAAGACATACTTTGACAAAGGTTATATAAAACTATTTATGTAATAGTCGCCTAAAATAGCTATTTATGATATAGGTAAGTATTAAAGAGCCACTTTATTTTGTGAGAAGGAAGTTTGGAACAAGACGCGAAGCGGAATGGTCCAAACCTTCGAACAAAATAAAATCACTTTAAACACGTATCTTACATACTATTTTTTCTACAAACACTACATTTTCATTTAAATTTGTATTTCTAATAATTTTTTGACATGTCAAAAATGTCGATTTGTTTTTGTACTCTTCATTGCCAAGTTAACTAATTCACTTGTAACACTAGTGTTAAAAGTAACAATGATGTGCTTCTTTTAACATTGTGTAACGGCTATTTTTTACACCCCTGTTTCTTTTCTATTTTTTTTTACTTTGTATACCCCTGTTCGTTTCTCTTTCATACTTTCTTGTGAGATTTTGTTCGTGAGCGCTGGTTTTTGAACAAGTCTTTTTCGGTTTGAAGCTCTCTCGGTTCCGAGCTACGAAAGCGAGTGCAAGTGCACGCTCTGTTGTCTATTTCTTTGGTTCTTATTCTACGAAGTTTGGTCTTTTACCGCTCTAGATATTTCGTAGGATATTGGTTACTTTACTGTAAGTACGTTCTGATTTATTTTCTTACGTTGACTTATATTTTTGGTACTTATATTTAAATATTTTCTACTTGGAGACGAAATAGCGTGCACCCACGTTTTCGTAGGCTGGGTTACCAGCTCTCTCCGGTCCGGGCTGTGAAGGTGTGAGGTGGTAGGCATCAAGCTGCTGCATTGGTGTGTGAATTTTCTATTGAATCTCACGATTTGTTTTGGTTTCTACCGCTTTGGAGAAGTCGTGGGACAATTGCTTGTCCTTAGTAAGTAATATCTTTTTCTAAATTTCTAGTCCACAGTCAATTACTAGTGAACCTTTTGTTTCACGGTAACTACGCAGCAGCGTGGTGCGGACTCGTGCCTTTGCAGGCCGGATCCGAGCCTGTGGCCCTTTTTTTGTGTTATACTTTTATATTCAAAATTTATATAGTAACAACTAGGGATATTTTCCCACATTTAGGCTTTTTTTATTCAAAATTTATATAATTTTTTTTGGCCCAGGCATTCTTAAATTCATTCCGTTTCATTAACGAACCCTACCTCGTTCGTTAGGCCCCCTGTGCCCAAAAATAAGAGGCACTTCAACTTTTGTATATTTTTATTATCAGTAGTTCAGTTTAACTTTTATTCCCCTTATTAACGAGCATTATCCTGTTTGTTAGGTCTCCCCTGTGCCCCAGTTGAGGCACCTCAAATTTTGCAATCTTCCATTTTAGTAATTTCTGCTTAAATTTTGCTGGAGAGCCAACCTAGCCTCCATCGGTTTTTTGTGTCAACGGAGACACTTCAATTTTGATTTTTTGTATACCATAAATATCTTAGTAGTTCAGTTTAAATATTTTTCCTTTTGTTTATGCCCCTTTTGTGCAGATCAGTCCCCCCATTTCTTTACAGTCCATTCAGTCAAGAAATCGCTTTCATATTTCATTCATTGGGAATACTAACAACACATTCATACACGCATGCTGACACAGACAACCACACCTTCCTAACCAACCTTTTGGAGTGAAAGGTGAATGAATGAGTGAGTAACAGCAGCTCCTCCAGCAGTTTTTACAGTCGCGTTCGCGAATTTTATTTTTGCTTTTGCAACAAACCGAGCCAAAGTCCTTTTACTCAACTTATCTGGTAATTTAGTTTTCTTTGGTTACTACAGGAGCTTTTACTTTGTTCTTTAAATATTTCTGTAGTGGACCATAACTTTGGCAAGGTCTGCGTAGATTCTGTTAGATAGCAACAGCGCATTGCGTTCTTACAGCTCATTCTACTGCCGGTTGCGCTTTGCGTCTTTCCACCTGAGTGTCGCAATCATTTCAACCCTCATTTCACTTTCATCATTTTTCACCTTAGCTATTTATTGTATCGTGTAGGCAGTCTACGACTGCACCATTTTGTACATCTTTCATTTCATTATTTTAGGCACTGTACTTTTATTTGTGTATTTATTCTTTAATTTTTTGCCGAGCGAGTTTAGTTTTTTTTGTGAAGGCAGTTTGTCATTAAAATTTCCTTAAAACATTTTTGCGGTCAGGTTTGGACCTTTAGTTTTTCTTGAAAATTCCTTCTATGCTAATCGTTTGACAGGAAACTTGAGTATTGTAATAAAATACGTTTACCAAAAATTGACAGTTTTATTTTAATTAACTAGCAAATTACATTCTATTATTTTTATATCGAACTTAACTATGGTTACAATATTTCAAACAATATTTATATGGATCTGTCATTATGACAATTATTATGACAGTTTGTCATTATGACTTTTCCAATACATATCGATCATCGATCTATCTATCTTTAACACCCCCACTATCGATATGTGCTCTAAAAACAAACAAGAAATTAACTTAAATGTAACATTTCTACACATCGATAATGTTTGCATTTTGTTAGTGATTTAGTTAAAATATCAGCAAGCATACAATCCGTTGGTAAATAATGAATTGCAATTTCTTTCTTATCCACCAAGTCACGGGTAAAATGAAAACTGATGTCAATGTGCTTACTGCGTTTGTGAAATACAGCATTCTTAGATAGTTCTATCGCACTTTGATTATCACAAAATACAAAAATTGGAGATTCTACATATTTCTTGAAACCCATGTGAATTAAGAGTCGTTTTATGTAGATGACTTCTCGCGAAACGTTGGAAAGTGCTGCGTATTCTGCTTCCATAGTCGACAGAGCTATAGATGCTTGCTTTTTCGACTTCCAACTGATAGGACCTCCTGATAATGTCAAAACATTACCTGAACATGATCTACGGTCGTCAATATCTCCAGCCCAATCAGAATCTGTGTAGGCTCTGAGTTTTTCTTCATCTTTTTCGTAGGTAATTCTGTAATGAGACGTTGCCTTTAAATATCTTAGCACACGTTTTGCGATGAGCCAATGTTCCTTTCCAGGATCTGCGCAGAATCGACTCAATGTGCTGGCTGCAAATGCTATATCGGGCCGGGTTGCATTTGCCAAATAAATCAAACCACCGACTAGTTCTCTATATGGTCGATTTTTCATTTCATTTCTTTCTTCTTCCGTTGTCGGTCCCATTTCTTTAGAGATCTTTAAATTTGATTCTATTGGAGTTGAAACCGTTTTCGCATGTTCCATATTAAATTTTTGAAGTAAGTCTTGAATATACTTATTCTGCGAAAGATGAATACTTCCTGTTGCTCCATCTCGTTGCACGTTTATTCCCAAGAAGTTGCTAATCTGGCCAAGATCCACCATTTTAAATGTAGATTTCATTTTTGATTTGACATGCTCAAGCTTCTCAATATTCTTCCCTGCCAAAATCATGTCATCAACATAGATAATAATAATAACCCTATCCTCTCCTTCTCCATATACATAGACACACGGGTCAGCTAAAGTGCGTTTAGCACCGTTGTTTGTGAGATAATTATCAAGTTTCTTGTACCATTCACGACCTGATTGTTTTAAGCCGTACAATGGTTTCATTAATTTACATATTTTTTCTTCATGACTACTTTCAACAAACATTTTGGGTTGTTCCATATATACTTCATCATACAGTTCACCTTGTACATAAGCAGAAATCACGTCCATTTGATGTACGTACATTTCTTCATTTACCGATGCAGCGAGTAAAGTACGAACTGTTTCATACCTTGCCACAGGAGCAAAAACTTCTTCATAATCAATTCCCTTTTTCTGTGTGTGCCCCCTAGCAACTAATCTTGCTTTATATTTTTCAATCTCTCCATTTTGATTTATTTTTGTCTTGAACACCCATCTATTTGTTAATACCTTCTTATTTGTAGGCCTTGACACAAGAATCCACGTCCCATTTTCCTGTAGAGTGTCATATTCTTTCTTCATGGCGGCTAGTCATAATTCTTTATCATCTCGTCCTAATATTTCCGATTCATTTTCAGGATCCGATTGCTGTGTTTTGTTGACTTGATAAATCTTCCGTGGTCTTCCTCTTTCACCTGTTCTCATAATTTTTGGACGTCCTGGCCCTCGACGTAATTCAATTTTCTCTTGTTCCTGGGTTTGTGATTCTTCTTCTTCTGATATATTGTCTTCAATATTGGTTTCTATATCTTCCTTGATATCTTCTTGCCGTTTATCTTCATTGTCGTTTAATACTGAATTGGGCACGAAGAACATTTCTTTTGACAGTAGTTGGGGAGATTCAATTTTTTCTATGAATTTTACATCGCGAGCTTTTATAACAGTTTTTGTTCCTGGTTTCCATAGTCTATACGCTTTTGATTCATCCGAATATCCTACTAATACATATTCGTCGCCTTTTGGTTTGAATTTTCCTCTCTTCTGACTTTTATTTAATGCAATTGTTTTGCTACCAATAGTTCTGAAGAATCCGACGTATGGTTTTCGATGTGTCCAAGCTTCAAACGGTGTGGTTCTATTAAGGCTTTTTGTTGCACATCTATTTCTTAAATAAGTTGCTGTGTTCACCGCTTCGGCCCACAGTGAATCTGGAAAGTTCGCTTGCAGCATTATGCATCTTGCCATTTCAACTAATGTACGGTTTGCTCGCTCAGCAACACCATTTTGTTGAGGCGTATACTCAACAGTTAGTTGACGCGAAATTCCTTCTTCCTCAAGAAATTGATTGAAACTCTTCGACAAGTATTCTTTCCCGTTGTCAGTGCGTAACCTCTTGATTCGTTGGCCAGTTTGATTTTCTACTTTTCGCTTGTAGTTTTTAAAAGCTTGAAGAACATCAGATCTATTTCGGAGCATTACTACTTCAATGTACCTGGAACAGTCATCAATAAATGATACAAAATATCGTGCACCACCGAGTGATTTCGTATTCATCGGACCGCAAATGTCCGAATGTACAAGACCTAAAATTTCTTTTTCGCGATGGTCTGACTGTTTAAATGGTTTAACATGAATTTTACATTTTGCGCATACTATACAATTTATCTCGTTCGCTTTCGACTTAAGATTCATGCCATAGACTGTTTCTTCATTTTTCATTCGTTTCAAGTCGTTGACATTAAGATGTCCATATCTCTGATGCCATTTAATTAGATCTTCCTCATCTTTATAATCTGCAAGTGTAGCGCGTTCTTCTTTTTCATTTACAACATACAATTGGTTGCGTTTTATTGCTGTCAGAGCAATTGACCCGTCTTTTCGGTTAACTGTCGCCCGATCTTTTGAAAATGTTACGGTATAACCATTTTCAGTGACACTTGATACCGATAACAAATTATTACGAAGGTCCGGGACATACAAAGCATTTCTTAATTTTATGGAGTTCGTCGTTTGTTTTAGTTTTGCGTCTAAATTAACGTCACCGATGCCGGTTGATTCCACAAAATGTTCCGCAGCCGTATACACTTTCGATAGTTTATTTTCGTTTAAATTTGCGAAATTTCGTTTGTCATTACACATATGTTTTGTCGCGCCACTGTCAAGGTACCAAATTCGTGATTTTTGAACAAGTTCGGTATTACAAGCAATTGTAATCATCGCGTCACTCATTTTGTTTGATTCGTTAATTTTAGATTTTAATTTGCAATCTCGACTTATGTGTCCGATTTTATTACAATTAAAGCATTTCCCGTTAAATTTGCGAGTGTTATATTTCACATTTTTCTCTTTCGGTTTCATACTGTTCGTAAATGATTGTTTTGACTGTCCTTTCGAAAATAATGCGTCATTTTTATTTACGGCACTAGTTTTCGCGACTCGGTCACTTTGTCTTGCTTCTTCTTCAATAAGCTTAACTTTTAAATTTTCGAGCGTTGGTATTACATCGCGGGACTCTATAGCAACACAGAAATTTTCAAAATCGTCAGGCAAAGAACTTAACAACATTATTGATAATAATTCGTTCGGTATTTGGATTCCGGTTTCTTCAAGTTGCTCCGCCTTATGCGTAAAGTCGGATACGTATTGTGAAATCGTAATTTCTGATGTCTTTTCCATTCGAAGCAATTGTTTATACAAAGCCGCTTTTCTCACTGGACCCCGAGATTCGTAAACTGCTTTTAATCCATCCCAGGCTTCTTTCGATGTTGTAGCTTTCTTTATGTGACTGAGCTGACTGTGCGTGATACTCAAATTTATTAACGCCAGTGCCTTTGAGTCTTTCTTTAACCATTCTTGTGCGTTTACTTCTTGTTTAATTTCTGTGCCGTCGACGTATTGCCACAAATCGTTGAAAATAAGTACACTTTTCATTTGTACTTTCCATAATTCGTAATTCCCTTCTGTCAATTTTTCAATATTTGCAAAACCGGTTGCAGTAGCCATATCGCTCTTGTCCCTATAACTATTATTTCGTTAATAATTTAACTAGAAGCTCCTGGGCCCCATAACCTGACAGGAAACTTGAGTATTGTAATAAAATACGTTTACCAAAAATTGACAGTTTTATTTTAATTAACTAGCAAATTACATTCTATTATTTTTATATCGAACTTAACTATGGTTACAATATTTCAAACAATATTTATATGGATCTGTCATTATGACAATTATTATGACAGTTTGTCATTATGACTTTTCCAATACATATCGATCATCGATCTATCTATCTTTAACATCGTTTAGCCCTGCCTTTACAAGAAAAATATTTTATTACTATCTGTCAAAAAGGGTCAGTTTTTCTGCTGCTTTATTTTTTTCTCAGCTTTAATTTTGTTCGCCCCGGCTCGGAGTGGTTTAGAACGCCTGGTGGTAGAGTAGGAAGTCTTCCTGGATTTTGGCAGACGGACCTCCAACGACAACAGGAACCCCAGGCGCGGCTCCTGAGAGACTTTCGCCTCGAGCTAAGTACTTTACTAGCCAAAAGGTGGCCCTTCACTTAGGGCCTAGCCTTGACCACTTCTCGCTCCGTTTCCGAGAGTGACCTCGAGCCACAGCGGCGCTACGCCACCGCCAGAGCCCCTGTGCGAGTTCCAACGGCCGAACCCTTCGCCGGCCTTACGTTTGCCGTCTGCCATCGCCGTCTCCGCCAGCTGCTCACCCCAGGCGGGCTTAGGCTACTCCGGCCCAGCTGAAGCCTCCCATCCTGTTTAGCTGAGTATTTTTTTAATTTTTTTGTACTTCGAAAAATTAAGCTTTGTAGTACTGACTCCTTTTCTTTTGATGTCCTTCTGACACAGTTTTGTTATTATTGTAATTTTTTTGTAGCCGGCAATAAATTTGTTCCACTTTTATTTATTTGTCTCAAAATTGTTCACTCGAGTATCACCGGTGGTCTGGCGTCCACCGCTCATTCTGCCAATACCATTAGCGCCAGTGGCGCCCTTATTGTTTTCACTCCTGCTCCCTTACGTAATCACGACCCACGACCCTCGCTTACGACATTACAGCACCGGGCACAGTTATCTGTGTGTAGTGATCGGCCAGCCAACAAAGGTAGGTGCCTTTTGCGTCACACAGAATTTGGCACCACAACGTGTGGGGCTTCCCTTTTTTTTTGCACATAATTTGGCTTTTTGTTGCACACATTTAGTACCCTTGGAGCAGGGTGAACAACAAATCATTCACTTCATATTCACCTTCATTTTCTTGCCACTGCTTTCTGCTTAAATATATTTTTTTTGCTTATTATCTTGCTACCGCTGCTGCGAGCCGATATGGAGACCAACTACTTACTCGTAGACGAAGTGGAGTTCGAGCTGCGTATCCGAGGGATAGAACCCACCGGTTTAGCCGACGAAAAACGGAAAAAACTGCGAGCATGTTTGGCGTATGAAAGAATGGACCTTACCCTTGATTATCCTCCCGTAGAACTTAATGACGAGGAACAGAAAACCATCTGCATCCGCAAAATCACGGAACTAAAAAGTAAGTTACTTATTTGCACATCTTTCTCACCAACCGATCAAAAACGCATGAAAACCCGCATGCAGCACATCATGAATAGAATTAACCACATCAAAGATCTGAATATCAAGAAAGACCTTATCCTGCAAATAACTGCGTTGGCAGATGATGTTGAAACCATGCAGGAAAAGCTCTCTGCTGATAATCAGCGCACGCTTAGACCCTCCGTTTCCTTCGCGCCATTTGAACCCTTAAATGCTCAGAATATCTTGATACCCGAAATCGCCACGGCACCCAGTGCTAGCCATCCAACCGTGATTAGTCACCACCCAGACGATTCCCTCTTTTCTCCGGAAATATCGCCCTTCGACTGCCCATATGGCACTCAGGCCCGTCCTTCAAGTACCTTCAGAATAGACCAGCGAGGCTACGACAGATATAAATTGGCACAAGTTTCAAAATGGGGTGTAACCTTCGACGGTTCCGCCGCCGTAAACCAATTCATCGAAAGGATCGAAGAAATGGCTTCCGCGCGACAAGTCAGTAAAGAAATTCTTTTCCATCAAGCAAGCGAACTCTTCAGAGACAAAGCCTTAGTATGGTACAGATTTATCAAACCCTCTATCCGCTGTTGGACAGAACTAGTCACTAGATTACGATCTAGTTTTTTGCCATTCGATTATGATAGTAACCTAATGGATGAAATACGCGATCGTACCCAGGGTAATGGCGAGCGTATAGAGATATACGTTGCTATAATGGAAAATCTATTTTCACGTCTCTCAGAATGTCCTAACGAGAAAACTAGATTGTCGCTTATAATCAGAAACCTCCAACCCCATTTCCAAAGCGCTTTAGCTATCCACCCTCCGAATTCGCTCGAGGCACTCATTAAGACTTGTAAACTGATTGAGGATACTCACAATCGCCTCAATAGTCTCAAACCACCACCATTACGAAGCCACCATCTTTTAGAGCCAGATCTAGCCTTTACTAAACAGTCCGTGGCTGTCCATGCCACTGAAACTAGAAATCTGCCCAAATTCGTGCCTAGAAATAGGACCAGATCGTGCTGGAACTGTGGAGACACGACACATATTTCCCCAGACTGTCCTAAAGCCCAAACTCGCCACTGTTATGGATGCGGGTATAGGAACGTTACTCGTCCCACTTGCCCACGCTGCTCAAAAAACGGCCCCGCGGCTTCCGGTTCGTCAACCGCCGTAAGCAACCGCAACCAATAAAGGTTGATAGGACAGATTGGACGTCTTGGCTTAACGCAGTAAGAAAATTCTTCACTAACTCTCACGCCGCCCCCATGTTTTACCCAAAAGGCTCTGACGACCGCCCGTTCATCGACGTAGCTATTAATAAAACCCATGTATCTGCATTAATTGATTCAGGAGCAAACCATAGTATCCTTGGCAGACAAGGGCTCCAGCTTATTTCGGCTTTGAACCTACAAATCCACCCAGATCATTCATTGAACGTCTTTACGGCTGATGGATCCTCTCAGGTCGTTTTAGGTCGCGTTTCTCTCCCCATATCTATCAAAAGAGTAACCAGGGAAGTCAATGTACTAGTAGTACCGTCAGTGCAACACTCCCTCATTTTAGGGATCGATTTTTGTAAAATGTTCCATCTGAGCCTTGATTTTCAAAAAAATCAATGGCATTCAAGATTCTCAGAAATCGCTACCGTAAATCGCATTCGCCCCTTTTCCTCACTTACTTCAGACCAGCAGGCGTCTTTAGAACGCGTAAAAAAACACTATTTTGAGCTAGGAGCTAAAGGCTTAGGGCGTACCGATTTGGTCAGACATATTATTGACACTGGCGAAGCCTTGCCTATCAAACAACGCTATCATCGTCTCTCTCCCGCTATGCAGACGCACCTGGACGCAGAACTTGATAAAATGTTGAAACTAGGAGTGGTTAGGCCCTCAAAAAGCCCATGGTCTTCCCCAGTCCTCTTAGTAAAGAAATCATCTGGTGAGCACCGCCTCTGTTTTGATGGCCGCAAACTCAATTCCGTCACTAAGAAAGACGCTTATCCCTTACCCTACGTCTCAGCCATTTTGGACAAATTAAGAGATGCAAATTTTCTAACCTCAATCGACCTAAAAAGCGCTTTTTGGCAAATTCCTCTGGACGCTAAGTCATGCGAAAAAACTGCCTTCACCGTACCTGGCCGAGGACTTTTCGAATTCGTCCGTATGCCCTTTGGGCTCTGCAACGCTGCCCAGTCCCAACAAAGATTAATGGACCAGATTTTTGGCCCCGAACTAGAGCCACATGTCTTCGTCTATCTGGACGATATAATTATTGTCACGCCTAATTTTGAGACCCATATGTCAATTTTGTACGAGGTTCTTAATAGGCTAAAGAATGCCGGCCTCACAGTTAATGCTGAAAAATGCGAGTTCTGTAGACCCTCCTTAAGCTATCTCGGATTTATTGTAGATCAACAAGGTCTTCGTACTAATCCTGACAAAGTTGAAGCAATCAACAATTTTCCCCAGCCCAAAAACGTGACAGAAATGAAACGTTTCATTGGAATGGCCTCTTGGTATAGGCGTTTCGTACCCGATTTTTCCACTATCGCTGCCCCTATGGTAGGCCTCACAAAAGGGAAACAGAAAAAGAACGAACTTGTTTGGACAGAGGAGGCAATCAAATCCTTTGAACGGCTCAAATCGGCTTTGATATCTTCTCCTGTGTTGGTTAGCCCAGATTTCTCGTTGCCTTTCACCATACAGACCGACGCCTCGAACTATGGCATAGGCGCCGTCCTCACGCAGACCGTTGACGATGAAGAGCATGTGATTGCTTACGCAAGCCGCGTCCTTAATCAGGCCGAACGAAACTACACCGTCACTGAACGTGAATGTCTTAGCGTAGTCTTTGCACTGGAAAAATTCCGTTGTTATGTCGAAGGCACCGAGTTTACTGTGGTGACAGATCATGCCTCTTTACTCTGGTTACAACGCATGCAAGAGCCCACTGGCCGACTAGCCCGATGGGCTGTAAAACTTCAACAATTTAATTTCAAACTAGTGCACCGTCCTGGCCCTTTAAATGTAGTACCTGATGCCCTATCGCGAGCTCCACTAGAAGTGGCCACCCTCGACTCTTTTGAAAACAGCGTCGACCCCTGGTATTGTAAACTGCGTGATAACATCTCCAAAGCCCCCCAAGATTACCCTGGCTGGCTTATCAAAGATAACCTGATCTATAAACCAGTCCCTAATGAGCATAACCTGCCCACCAATTTATCAAACTGGAAATTAGTTGTGCCAACTGACAAGCGTAAAGCAATCCTCCAAAAGTCTCACGACGACCCTTTGTCAGCCCATCTGGGTATTTTCAAAACTTATCGCCGTATTTCTGAACACTATTACTGGCCTAAACTCAAAGCCTACGTCGTTCGCTATGTAATCCGCTGTCCAGTTTGCCTCTCACAAAAAGTCTCTCAGCAAACAACACCAGGATTGATGGGAAAACAGAAATATGCTAATGTCCCTTGGCAAATAATTTCCATGGACATTATGGGACCCTTTCCCCGTTCATCTTCTGGCAATACTTGCGTTTTAGTGATTACTGATTGGTTTTCAAAATTTACTCTAACTTATGCCCTACGTCAGGCAACCGCCAACAAAATATGTGACATTGTAGAGCGCGATGTTTTCCTTCTTTTTGGAGTGCCCGAAACTATCATGGTTGATAATGGAGTACAATTTAGGAGTACTAAATTCCAAGCCCTTCTAAAAAAATATGAAGTTCCCAAGCTCTGGTATAATGCAAAGTATCATGCACAAGTTAACTTCTGTGAAAGGTCTAATAGGGTCATCAAAACCGCCCTAAGATCCTACATTTCGAATAACCAACGGCACTGGGATGTAGAACTCCAGCGCATTACCCAAGCTATTCGCACGGCTACCCACGAAGTTACTGAATATCCCCCATCGTTCTTAATGTTTGGAAGGCATGTCCCCACTTCTGGCCGTTTCTATTGTCCTACCAGTGACACTGTAAATAATGTGAACCGAAAATCTTACGCCTCCCAGCTCACCGAACTTAGAGAAATCTTTAAAAGGGTAGAATCTCGCCTCACCAAAGCGCATTTACGCAATACCCATCATTACAACCTAAGGCGTCGACCCCTCGAATTTTCACCCGGAGACACAGTCTACAAAAGAAATCATACCATTTCGGACGCAACAGCCCAATTTTCCTCTAAATTAGCCCCCAAATTTATTCGTTGTAAAATCCTTAAGAAAATATCCCGTTTAGTTTATGAAGTCCAGGATTCGGAAGGAAAGAACCTTGGGAGATGGCACGTCAAAGACCTAAAAGCCGTTCCACATGATGAGCTTTCAGAGACTTAGAAAATTTTTGACTTCTTCAAAAATTTTTGGGGAGAAAGGGGGTTCTGTGTAACGGCTATTTTTTACACCCCTGTTTCTTTTCTATTTTTTTTTACTTTGTATACCCCTGTTCGTTTCTCTTTCATACTTTCTTGTGAGATTTTGTTCGTGAGCGCTGGTTTTTGAACAAGTCTTTTTCGGTTTGAAGCTCTCTCGGTTCCGAGCTACGAAAGCGAGTGCAAGTGCACGCTCTGTTGTCTATTTCTTTGGTTCTTATTCTACGAAGTTTGGTCTTTTACCGCTCTAGATATTTCGTAGGATATTGGTTACTTTACTGTAAGTACGTTCTGATTTATTTTCTTACGTTGACTTATATTTTTGGTACTTATATTTAAATATTTTCTACTTGGAGACGAAATAGCGTGCACCCACGTTTTCGTAGGCTGGGTTACCAGCTCTCTCCGGTCCGGGCTGTGAAGGTGTGAGGTGGTAGGCATCAAGCTGCTGCATTGGTGTGTGAATTTTCTATTGAATCTCACGATTTGTTTTGGTTTCTACCGCTTTGGAGAAGTCGTGGGACAATTGCTTGTCCTTAGTAAGTAATATCTTTTTCTAAATTTCTAGTCCACAGTCAATTACTAGTGAACCTTTTGTTTCACGGTAACTACGCAGCAGCGTGGTGCGGACTCGTGCCTTTGCAGGCCGGATCCGAGCCTGTGGCCCTTTTTTTGTGTTATACTTTTATATTCAAAATTTATATAGTAACAACTAGGGATATTTTCCCACATTTAGGCTTTTTTTATTCAAAATTTATATAATTTTTTTTGGCCCAGGCATTCTTAAATTCATTCCGTTTCATTAACGAACCCTACCTCGTTCGTTAGGCCCCCTGTGCCCAAAAATAAGAGGCACTTCAACTTTTGTATATTTTTATTATCAGTAGTTCAGTTTAACTTTTATTCCCCTTATTAACGAGCATTATCCTGTTTGTTAGGTCTCCCCTGTGCCCCAGTTGAGGCACCTCAAATTTTGCAATCTTCCATTTTAGTAATTTCTGCTTAAATTTTGCTGGAGAGCCAACCTAGCCTCCATCGGTTTTTTGTGTCAACGGAGACACTTCAATTTTGATTTTTTGTATACCATAAATATCTTAGTAGTTCAGTTTAAATATTTTTCCTTTTGTTTATGCCCCTTTTGTGCAGATCAGTCCCCCCATTTCTTTACAGTCCATTCAGTCAAGAAATCGCTTTCATATTTCATTCATTGGGAATACTAACAACACATTCATACACGCATGCTGACACAGACAACCACACCTTCCTAACCAACCTTTTGGAGTGAAAGGTGAATGAATGAGTGAGTAACAGCAGCTCCTCCAGCAGTTTTTACAGTCGCGTTCGCGAATTTTATTTTTGCTTTTGCAACAAACCGAGCCAAAGTCCTTTTACTCAACTTATCTGGTAATTTAGTTTTCTTTGGTTACTACAGGAGCTTTTACTTTGTTCTTTAAATATTTCTGTAGTGGACCATAACTTTGGCAAGGTCTGCGTAGATTCTGTTAGATAGCAACAGCGCATTGCGTTCTTACAGCTCATTCTACTGCCGGTTGCGCTTTGCGTCTTTCCACCTGAGTGTCGCAATCATTTCAACCCTCATTTCACTTTCATCATTTTTCACCTTAGCTATTTATTGTATCGTGTAGGCAGTCTACGACTGCACCATTTTGTACATCTTTCATTTCATTATTTTAGGCACTGTACTTTTATTTGTGTATTTATTCTTTAATTTTTTGCCGAGCGAGTTTAGTTTTTTTTGTGAAGGCAGTTTGTCATTAAAATTTCCTTAAAACATTTTTGCGGTCAGGTTTGGACCTTTAGTTTTTCTTGAAAATTCCTTCTATGCTAATCGTTTAGCCCTGCCTTTACAAGAAAAATATTTTATTACTATCTGTCAAAAAGGGTCAGTTTTTCTGCTGCTTTATTTTTTTCTCAGCTTTAATTTTGTTCGCCCCGGCTCGGAGTGGTTTAGAACGCCTGGTGGTAGAGTAGGAAGTCTTCCTGGATTTTGGCAGACGGACCTCCAACGACAACAGGAACCCCAGGCGCGGCTCCTGAGAGACTTTCGCCTCGAGCTAAGTACTTTACTAGCCAAAAGGTGGCCCTTCACTTAGGGCCTAGCCTTGACCACTTCTCGCTCCGTCTCCGAGAGTGACCTCGAGCCACAGCGGCGCTACGCCACCGCCAGAGCCCCTGTGCGAGTTCCAACGGCCGAACCCTTCGCCGGCCTTACGTTTGCCGTCTGCCATCGCCGTCTCCGCCAGCTGCTCACCCCAGGCGGGCTTAGGCTACTCCGGCCCAGCTGAAGCCTCCCATCCTGTTTAGCTGAGTATTTTTTTAATTTTTTTGTACTTCGAAAAATTAAGCTTTGTAGTACTGACTCCTTTTCTTTTGATGTCCTTCTGACACAGTTTTGTTATTATTGTAATTTTTTTGTAGCCGGCAATAAATTTGTTCCACTTTTATTTATTTGTCTCAAAATTGTTCACTCGAGTATCACCGGTGGTCTGGCGTCCACCGCTCATTCTGCCAATACCATTAGCGCCAGTGGCGCCCTTATTGTTTTCACTCCTGCTCCCTTACGTAATCACGACCCACGACCCTCGCTTACGACATTACAGCACCGGGCACAGTTATCTGTGTGTAGTGATCGGCCAGCCAACAAAGGTAGGTGCCTTTTGCGTCACAATTGATGTCATAAAATGGCATTTTTAACCCTAAAAACAAACATTGAACAGTCTACTTATAATAGATTTGTAGAAAACACTCTATTGTGTTATAAGGAGTGATACTTTGTGTGCTAATCACGGAAGTTTGCGAATTATTGCAACCGAAGTATATATTTACTCCGAATAACATATTTTTTGTTCTGGTAAAATGACTATTTTCAACATAACAATTATAAAAAAATTGTAACAAAATTTAGGACTAAATTGCTATTTGTAAGAATAAGTAAATATATATTTGAATCTTCAATTTAAAATCGATAAAAAGATGTTTGTGAATTTTTCAGGTCATGTTTATAAATCCATCTCATTTAACGTTCAAATTTTCTGATGTTACCAACATAAACCCCCTTGCATTTAATATTTGGATAATAAATCAAATTCATTTACTAAATAAGTTTATGGAGAAGTTGGCACAAAAAATCATGTGTATACATCTAGAAACTGCTTTGCGAGTGCTTCTAATACAAATAACTATAATCGGCAATTCTCCGCTTTATGTTGCAGATGCGATACAATATTATTTGCATAATTAATATTTTGTAGGTAACATAAGGTTACTTAACTGCATAAAACCATAAAAGTTATCGCTTATGCTCACTCTGCAACAGCTTTTGAGTGCCTGTGAAGAGGCGCCTGGTAAACGTTTACTGCGATTCAAATATATCGTAATAATAATAACAGTAACAATAATTGTAGTGTCTGGTGCGAAAGCCGACAATAGTCGAGATAGAATTATTATTACAAAGTTGTTAATTAATAAATACCTTTGTGTACCTGATTCGCCAGTTCAGCATACTGCATTAGTATTAAAAAATAAACGGTTTTATACGTTTAGAGGAGTTTAATAAATTATTAAAAATCCTCCTTTTTATTTAAAACAAATATCTTTCTATATTCATAATATGTATATTATTTGTTATTTAACGTAAATAGCACTAATATTAATAATAAATATCATTACGGCTTGTTGCCCATTTTTGGGTGTGTCTTTCTGCGATTATTTACAAATTCTGGTATCGACAATGTATCTCATTTACAACGCTTGTTAGGGATTATCTCACGACCATAGATACTCAAAACTGTCATGGAGAGTGCACTACAAGAGCAACTTTTGAGTTATTTGAAAATAGGAAATAATATTTAAAATTGGTGTCGGGTGGTATTTGAAATGGTACCCAGGCCGCCCGAAATACAAGCGGTCAATTTAATTCACCCGGAGCAAAGGGTTTACATATAAATAATATTCGAAATGTTAATTTATGAGAGTTATATCTTATACAAAAGAGAAGTGCCGTTACCGTAATCAGAAGAATATTCCATAATGATTAAACCTACCGACAGGATTTTCTATTATTAGATTTTAAATTTATGAAATTTAATCTAAGTAAACCAGCCCATCGACCGTGCAGAGTAACTCAGTTAACCCAGGTTTTTTTTTTTCTACATTGTTGGTAGTTTAGTCGTTTTTTATTTAAGTTAGAACAAGAAAACATTTTTACCTCCCGCTTCCCTTGGTAAGGGAGGTATAGGGATCGTGCTAAAAATCGCATATCGAGATTTTGGTAAATGACCACGTTTTAAGGTCCCTACAATCCAATTTTAACATTTTCACGATGATGTCTGTGTGTATGTGTGTATGAATGTATGTACTTTATGGAAAGAAGCCATTAGATTTTGGTGGCAATCGGATAACCGGAAATGGCACTTTACTTGAAGCTCAAGATAGTTTTTCTTCAAAAAATACTTTTAAATGTAATTTTTTTGCAATTTGTTATTATAAACATTAAAGGTTATTCCATTTTCTACAGGTTTGCTTTAACACTTTTTCTATATACGAGTATATTTTATAGATAAATTTATAAAGTAATATAAAAATTATATCTCGGAGCTTATGCTTTAAACACATCTCCCTGGTTACACAGTTAAGCACAATATGTAACTGATAGATAAATGTCACTGTCAAAAAAATAATCATTTCAAATTAATAATAGTAACGTTTTAAAAGGAAAATTGTAAATAGAACAATAGTTTAATGGAAAGGAACTTAATATACATAATTTCTAGCATTAGTAAACATGCAGGTTGGGTCCGCCATCTAACGTTTTTTTTTCAACTAGTGCTTATTTCGTGAATGGTAACACTTAGCTCATGTTTGATTTGACAGATAATTAGTTTTATCCTTCCGCTGAACGAATATGGTTGTGTATACGCTTGAACAACGCTGGGAAATATTGCGACATTACTTTGAAAATCATGGTAATGTTGCAGAATGTGTGCGAAAATTGCGTACGGATTTTGGAAGAAGAGATGCACCGTCAGCTCCGTATGTTCGTTATCTTGTGAAAAAAGTGAAAGAAACTGGCATCCTCATCGATAAACCAAAGAGTGAAAAGCCAAAAACAGTGCGTACACCCGAGAATATTGCTGCTGTGGCAGAAAGTGTGCGTGAAGCGCCATCAACATCAATTCACCGTCGTTCTCAACATTTGAACATTTCGGAGACATCATTGAGACGAGTTTTGCATAAAGACCTTGGTATGACGGCATACAAAGTCCAATTGGTTCAGGAGTTGAAGCCAACTGACCATCCAATGCGTTTTCGCTTCGCTGAGTGGGCCTGTGATCGACTTACAGAAGATGCCGATTTTGCCAAAAAAATCATCTTTTCAGATGAAGCTCATTTTCATCTTGGCGGGTATGTATACAAGCAAAATTGTCGCATTTGGGGCACAGAAAACCCGCACGAATACATTGAAAAGCCGACGCACCCAAAACGAGTCACTGTTTGGTGTGGATTTTGGTCCAGAGGCATAATTGGGCCATTTTTCTTCGAAAATGAGCAAGGAGTGGCCGTTACAGTCAATGGCGATCGTTATCGGGCCATGTTGAACGAATTTTTGTTCACAAAAATTGAAGAGGAGGATATTGGCAACATTTGGTTTCAACAGGACGGCGCTACGTGCCACACAGCCGAAGCTACACTCGATGTTTTGCGCCCTGTTTTTGAAGATCGCATTATCAGCCGCAGAGCTGATGTCGTTTGGCCACCTCGGAGCTGCGATTTGACACCGTTGGACTATTTTTTGTGGGGTGCCATCAAAGATAAGTGTTACGCCGACAAGCCAGAGACAATTGACGCTTTAAAGGACAATATTCGTGAAGCCATTGGTGAAATACAGCTGCACACAATCGATAATGTGCTTAAAAATTGGACCGAACGTGTACGCTACTGCATGGCCAGCCGAGGCAGCCATTTGAATGAAATTATTTTCCATTATTAACCGGAAGGATTGTACTTTCAAATAAAAAAAGAAATTTGAGAAAATATTCAGTAGTTTTTTTTATAGCATTTTTAAAAAAAAAAGTTATTTGGCGGACCCTTTATTTAAATAAAGAAATAAATAAATACACTATCACGGCATATTATCCATTGCTGGGTGTGCTAATCTGATTTGTACACACATTTCGGTAGTGATGATAACATATTTGTATTGTGCGGGCGTTTACCACAAGGGTTAATTTTATGCCATTTAAAATTCGAATTATTTGGCGTTGATCGGGATCGAATCGGATTCCCCAGATTCGCGACCAGACATCAGGCACGCGACGAGACCCCATAGGTAAATGGCGGGAGGTATTGTGTTGGTCACAATTAATAAAATAAAATAATAAAATAATTTAGAATTTTATATGGCACAAAATTGAACCCTGTAGTGCACTCTTCACGCCAGCAATGAATATAGGTAAGTACATAAATAAATAAAATAAATATATCATCACGGCATATTACCCATTGCTGGGTCTGCCAATCTGCTTTATACACAGATTTCAGTAACGATGATGACATATTTGTACCGTGCGGGCGTTTACCAGGTGTCACCTCACGAGCACGTATTGCTGGAGTGGAGAGTGCACTACAGGGGTACTTTTTGTGCCATTTAAAATTCGAAATATTTCAGGTCGGTCGGGATCGAACCGATATATAAATTTAATTTTAAGTATTTACATGAATAATAATTAAATTAATCGGGAAGTATTGTGTTGGCCACATCAGGTTTTTTACATTTTTATAATGTAAATTTAGCAGTTGAAATTTTTAATTTCAATTATATGGTTTGAACATAAAAATCTCAATATGTTTATATGATCATCCATTAACAGCATCAATTATTATTTGTTGCTATTATACAAACATGAACGTTGATGCAATTCACATTATAATATATAACTAAATTACCGTAAATACTATAATACAAACTAGTTCATTTGAACTAAATACTATCTATAATATTAGTTTATTATATTTAAAAAGAATTTATCAAGTCGACCAATGTATGTATTTGGTCATGCCGTTTCGAAATTTGAGGGCACTAGCTATGCGTAAAATTTTTTCACCTCATCAATCATGTAGCCGCGCACAAAATTAATAAAAAAATATAAATTGTACTTAATTTATTTTTTAATGTTCTTCATACTGATTAAAATATAAAAATCTGATTTGGCCGACAGTTCTATGAATTTTGTACAAATTCCGTACAGAAAGTTTCTTGCAAAAAATTATATATTTTCAGTACATTATCTTCAGTCAGTTTTATATATTTTGTACAAATTCCATACAGAGAGTTTCTAGCAAAAGAGTTTATATTTCTAGGAAAATTAAAACACAAATACACTGTCAATTGCACTTGTCACTAACATCTTTCAGTCAGAATACAGTAACTGTTTTCATGTTTGTAGCATAGCAGGCTGCTTTATTAATTTTAAGTTCTTTATAATTTTTTAACTCTATATCCATTGTTCATGAAGTATAAAATTCAGTTAAATCGTGTAGAGACTAAAATATTCGTTAATATTTATTTATAATAACATTAAAAGTGAAAAAATGGTATTTAACAGCGTTTTTCCAAGAAAATTGTTAAAATCTTCAAATGATAGTATTTCCGGTTGACCAATTATTATAACCAAAATATAATCACATTTGTATATGGATGTAAAAGAAGACTAATGGGTAAATACAGTAATTTTTGAAATTGTAGTATTGTTATCACGGCTGTAATTATCATCACCCACACACGCGCGCCCACACACGTACACATGGTTGTAAAACCAGTAAAATCGTATTCTAGGGTCTCTAAAACGTGCTTATTCATTAAAAACTTACCACCGATTTTTACCTCTCGCTAAGAGAGGTATTGGATTCATGCTAAAAATCGCATATCCAGATTTTATTGAATAAGCACGATTTAAGGTCCATAGAATCCGATTTTAACATTTTTACAATGACGTCTGTGTGTGTGTGTGTGTGTGTGTGTGTGTGTGTGTGTGTGTGTATGTGTGTGTGTGTGAGGTTGTTGGAGACACGATTTCTCAAATTCTATAAGACTAAAGACCTTTTTGACTACGGATTCCTCAATCTAACATTAATGGGAAGAGTTGAATAGGTTTTAGTACCAATTGGAAAACCGGAAGTAGTGGTATCTTAAAAAAAATTCTAAATATTATTTTTTTGAATTTTTTTATTATTAGTATTAAAGAACGTAAAATTCTCTATTCGATACATTTTAAAATTTTATTATATCTCCTATAGGTTTGGAGATATAGTAAATAATAATATGAAATAATCTGTTGTAATAAATTTCAGAGCCTAAACAACTCTATAGTAACCATCAGATATTTGTAAATGACAGAAAAATGTCATTGTCAAAAACCAACAGTAGTTCATAAACCTGTTTGGCAGCTCAATTCTAAAACTTGAACTTAAGTCTATTTTAACTGAACACATGACAGTGGAAAAGAACCGATTCAGAATTTGCCCTACGAATATGGTTTTATTAGCTGAAAATAAATCTTAGATATTCTTTTTTGGCAACATAACAGTAAAACGTCAAATTAACTGACATTATTGAAGAATTTTTCGGAGATATTGGTAAGTTTATTATTTCTTGTGGTATAACAATAATAACAATTAAATATTTAAAATTATAGCTACATATACCCATCAGAAATCCCGTCAAGAAATTGGAAGAAATTCGAACATTTAGAAGTATAGAAGAAAACTTCACCAAAAAATAAATTTTAAATTATAAAAATAATCTAAACATAAAGAAAAGACATGAGAAATTTATAGGGCGCGAGCAGTCATGTGACTTTGTTGGACTTGACAAGCAAATAAGGGCCCGAGTTAGAATGATATATGTCAAATGGCAATTGGCCATCCAAAATTTCATGATATTCCAATTCCATGTGGTTTATTTTCCTCGACAAGTAAATTCCATATTCCTGGTGACAAAATAACCATGTGAAAAATTACGACATTTGACATTTATGTAAATAATTACTAACTGTCATTTTGACAAGGGCCTCCATATCTGCTTGTGTAGATCAAGTATGACTAACTACGTGAATTTAGAAAATCTTGAAATTTTTGATGAAAAATTCTGACATTTGACATCTATGTACATAATTACTAATTTTCATTTTGACAGAACTCCCATATCTACTTGTCAAGGCAAACAAAGTCACATGACTGCTCGCGCCCTATACTTATGTAACCAAAAACGGAAGTGGCGAGAGGTATTGTGCTGGCCACAACAGATTTTTTTTAACAAAGACAATACCTTCCTTACCTTTCCTTGCTATCTCAGTTTAACTGACTTTTCCTTGTCTTTTAGAATCTTTTAGGTTTAGATAATGAGTAATTTATATACCACTCGTTTGTTTTACATAGTGAATAATAATCCAGATCCTTGTTCTTTGAATTACATCTCGAAATGATCTAAATGTGGTAGTTTACAAGTTTTCATTTTTACCGCCCGCTAAGCTTGGTAAGGGAGGTATACAGATCGTGATAAAAATCGCATATCGAGATTTTGGTAACCGAAAATGGCACTTTACTGGAAGCTCAAAATATTTTTTCTTCGAAAAATAGCTTTAAATGTTTTTTTTTCGAGATTTGTATTATATAAAAATTAAAGATTATTAAATTTTCTACAGGTTTGCATTATTACTTTTTCTATATATTTTATGGGTAAATTTATAAAACTATGTATAATTTTAATCCCAGAGCCTAGGCTTTAAACACAACTCATACACATGGAACAATAATTATATAGAAAGGAACATAATACAGTTTCCAGCATAAGTAAATATGTAAAAATATAGGTAAGATAATAAAAACATATATCATCACGGCATATTACATTGATGGGTGAGCCAATCTGCTTTGTATGCAGATGTCGGTAATAATGATGACATATTTATACCGTGCGGGCGTTTAGCAGGTGGCACCTCACGAGAACTTATTTCTGGTGTGGAGAGTGCACCACAGGAGTCATTTTTGTGCCATTTAAAATTTGAAATATTTGGCGTCGGTCGGGATCGAACCCGCTATTAAAATTTAATTTTAAGTATTTACATGAATAAAAATTAAATTAAACGGGAGGTATTTTGTTGGCCACATTATATTTTTACCTCTCGCTAAGAGAGGTATTGCATTCATGCTAAAAATCGCATATCCAAATTTTATTGAATAAGCACGTTTTAAGGTCTCTACAATCCGATTTTAACATTTTTACGATGATGTCTGTGTGTGTGTGTGTGTGTGTGGATGTGTGTGTGTGTGTGTGTATGTGTGTATGTGTGTGGGATGTTGGAAGGACGGTTACTCAAAAACTATAAGACTTAAAATTTGTTTAACAACGTATTTCCCAATCGGACATTCATGGGAAGATCTGAAAAGGTTTTGGTAATAATTGGACAACCGGAAGTAGAAGATTCTTGAAAAAAAATCTTCTAAATATTATTTTTTGAAAATTTTTCGTGGTAATATTAAAGAAAATTAAATTCTCTATCTGATACATTTAAATATTTTATTATATATTCCATAGATTTAGAGATAAAAGAAGTATAATATATAAAATAATCTGTTGTAATAAATTTGACAGCCGAAAGAATGCCATGAAAAATAGTTGATAATTTAAATTATTTGTAACTGACAGATAAATGTCAGTGTCAGAAATAATGAGTAATGAATTAAAAATGTACTTGGAAAATCCCTTAGTTCTTGATCTGTGACTATTATGGAGATGACAAGTCTAGGTTGAAGGACTTAAATTTGTTTCAAACATTATGGGACAATGTACACCAGTACTGTAGACTAGAGTAACTTTGAATTGCGAAAAAGCTATCAAATTCTTCTCAAGTAAGTTGTAAATATTGACAAAATCGGAGTGCAATCTATCCGTCACTTTATTAAAGGGAATTAAGGTTATTTAGATGTAACAAGTATGAAAAAATAAAATGTAAAAGAAGATATATAAGAATAGATGCACAATCCAGATATATACATTTTAGACCGCCCAAAATTAATGTTTTTACTAGAAGAATATGAAGAGAAAGTAAACAAAGTTGTTCGAATTGAAAATTGCTGTTACCAGCCTAATATTTATATATGGTAAACTATACTTTGTAATTTATTGTAACATAATTTATGGTAAAATATCTTCATGTTGAGACATGCTATTATTGAATAATAAAGAAGTTTATACGTCATAGATTTATATGAATATATTATTTGTATTTATAAAAATAATCTTTGCTTTATGCATACAGCCAGGTAAAATATACGGCGAGAGGTTATGTGCTGGCCACATCAGATTTTTTTAATTAATAATTCATATTATTTCCATATCCAGATCTAGTTTTAAACTAGATTTTGGAAATGTATATACAGAATGTAAAGGAAAACATGTCCAGCATGGAAAACTTGAAAATTGTAAGAGATATGATACGCTTGTAGTAATGTGTTGTCTTTCTGGAAAAATATATAGATTACGAGTTAAGGCGAAAGCATAAATTTTGCTCATTCTGGTTTTTACAAATATCAAATAGTACTGAATTTTGGTTAGAATTTCTTTAGAATACTCCTTTGTTTTCCAGCGATTTGACCACATTCATTTGTTTACAACGACAAAAATGCAATAATTATTATATTGAGCATAGCCATTAAAAAAAATGGCCTAAAATCCAATTTTCATATTCGGAAAAATAATAATTTACATTATTGCTTATATCTAGTGAACTATGAATATTTCCAGATGATTTCAATAAAATGGCCTCATAATGCAACTTTTGTCGAACTTAACCTAGGCATTATAGATTAAGGCCCGGTTTTTTCACCTCCTGATAAAGTGTCAGTTAACTTATCTGGCAGATAAAAGAAAAATATCGCATCAAATAATAATTGACGTGTGTATAATTTTCTCAATTTACACTGTAATATCGATGCGTAATTTTTATTTTATCTGGCAGATAAGTTAACTGACACTTTATCCAGAGGTGAAAAAACCGGGCCTAAACCTTGAATTATATAGTTTACGTCAAATTCCGTAAATTTATGTCCGTAGTAGGAAGTTCTTCGTTTGTTATTTTATTGCCAAATGGGTAAACACCCAAATAAATTAACTTCCATATAAGCCTAATCTGTAACTCAGTGGTTAACTTTTTAACGATCGTTTAAAAAATTCAACTAATTAAGTATGTTAATGTATAATAAAATATCTGATGTGGCCAGCATAATACCTTCCGTCAATTTTACGTATTTTGTACAAATTCCACATAGAATTTTTTTATTGCAAACTATTCTATGGGCTTTTTCTTTTTAGGGGAGAGATGAACTGATCTTTCCTCGTACTGAACTGAACTGAACTACTCCTAAAAAGAACAATATGTTTCTTAAAATAGGAAGTAGAACATAAAAACATATATAGCATTATGTTTATAACATAATAATCTGCTGAATTGGCTTATGGCTATAATCTGTTGTATTACCTTATGTGATTTGTTTTTGCCACCTTAAATTATTTTACATTTTTATATTTCTAGTAAAATCATTTCACAAAGATATGTAAATTTTGACACTGACATCTGTCAATTAGTAATACTTGAATATTCTAACTGTTTCTATGGTGCATCTTTTAGTAGCATTAGGTTGCAAGATATTTCTTTATGAATTTTTTTATTTCTAAATTCATTGAATATGAAGAAAAAATATAATTAAATCGAATAGAGAATAACATATTCTTTTATTTATAATAACATAAAATATAAAAACATAATATTTAACAGCGTTTTTTCAAGAAATACTGTTAAAATCTTCAAATTAGGGTACTTCCGGTTAACCAATCATAACCAAAATCTAATCAACTTTTCATATAGAGATACGAAAGAGAAATATGAAAGAATTATAATTTTTGGAATTGTAGTATTGTAGTTACGAAGGAGAAATATTTGTCATGTACAAACATGCACACATACATACACACACATACATACACACACACATACATACACACACACACATACAGATACAGACATCATCGTAAAAACAGTAAATTCGTATTGTAGGGACTCATTCATTAAAAACTCACCATCGAATTTTTAGACCAAAGACAATACGTTCCTTACTTACTGGTGACGGTAAAAACGGGAGTTTTAGTTGTCAAATCTAAACCTATTGGATTTTTTTTAACCAATTGCTAAAAAGTAACTACTGAGTCACAGACTAGGACCTATAGCATATTTAATGAAATGAACAAATTCAACATGATTTATGTTAGCAATGATTTAAATGTCCCAAGGACATGGAAAATGATTCGAATTTGTTTATACATATAATTAAATTTACTGTGGAAGTAAATTTATGAATTTATACAGTTCAAGTTGGAATATTCTATAATTATTTGGTATCCAATTTGTGAAACTCATATTTATACGCATACATACCTTAGCCCACCAGAACTGATACATTATTTAAAACATTTAATATTGACTTAATTATATCAAGATTTAATGATATTAAAATAGATTACTAATTTATGTTATATTATGCACAGTTATTATGATTCTGTTTCTGATGAATTTGATATTTTCTTTTTGTAAACTTTATTACTGTTATTAGTTTACTTATTATGGATTATAAACCTTTTAAAGTAATAAATTTATTATTATTATTATTATTATTATTATTATTATTATTAAGGCTTAAATTTTAAGTTACGCTTGAACAAAAAATGCAAATCGAAATTTTGACAGGAATATATTATAATTCATTTAACATTCCATTTCGATACAATATTGACTATTTAAGCTGATTTTAATATTTAAGTTACATTGGTGCAACCGGCTATAAATTTTTATATTCAATGAATAAAAAAGTACTTCAAATTTTTTATTTTTATTATTAAGTGCTTTCATAAACCTTTATTTTATGAAATTTTGTACTTAAAAGCCTAGTTTAATTCGATATTTGGAAACCGTGATCTTATTTATCCAATCATAAAATGTAAACTCGTCGAAATCTGCGATGAAATTGATAAAGAAGCTAATATGATAAAGGATGTTTTTATAAATTGAGATGCTTTGAGAGCAAATATTTTTCAACGTTTTACATAAGTGACTTCAAAGAACCAACTGGAAACTGGGATTGGGAAAAGTTCAACAAACTCAATTTGGAAATTCTAATGAAAATATTAACCCTAACCTTCAAACAGCGGCACGTCTTTTTCTGCGTACACATTCAACATATAATATTGAATTCCTTTCATTCTATGAGAAAATTGGGCAGGTTATCATCCTTTGGTTTCAATGACAATATTTACCTTTTTTGTTATCTTTTGCAAAGGATGAAGCATTTATAATAATAAATTAATACTAGCTATCGTTTCGATATATCTTAAAAAACAAAGAGGCTTACAAAAATAAGAAGGAATAGTAATCTATGTAAAATAAATAGATACACTCAACACCTAATAGTCAAAATAAAGATGGCAAAAATATTTGCATACGTAATATAACAAGTGATATGATTATCATCGATGATATTCTCGAGTGAAACCGACCTGCAGATTTCACGAGTCCGAAGGACGAGTTGAAATGTGCTGTTTCGGTTTCACGAGCAATATCTTCGATTATTAATCATATCACGAGCTTATATTTAATGAGAGAATATAATGAATTTTTGCAATCTAACCTAACCTAACTTTTGATATACATATTCATATTTTATTAAAACATGGTACTTACGAGTTTTATTTAATATTTCGAAGTTTGAATTATTGTTATTATTTATTTTTATACTCAAAATTAACTGTCAATGTCATAAATAAAGAAAACAAATCCCTTTAGTAACGACTATAAATACGGTGATAATTTCCTTGTTTTTTATCATCGCTGTGATAAACGCGTAGCTAGGGAGATTCTGAATGTTGATTGGCGGAAAACATGTCACGTGACTAAGGAATTATATTCTCATACGTAATATAACAAGTGATTTGATTATCATCGATGATATTCTCGAGTGAAACCGAGCTGCAGATTTCACGAGTCCGAAGGACGAATTAAATGTGCTGCTTCGGTTTCACGAGCAATATCTTCAATTATTAATCATATCACGAGCTTATATTTAATGAGAGAATATAATAAATTTTTATAACATTATGTTAACCTAACTTTTGATATACATATTCATAATGTATTAAAACATGGTACTTACGAGTTTTATTTAATATATCGGAGTTTGAATTATTGTTATTACTTATTTTATACTCAAAATTAACTGTCAATGTCGTAAATAAAGAAAACAAATCCCTTAGTAACGACTATAAATAAGGTGATAATTTCTTTGTTTTTTATCATCGCTGTGATAGACATGTAACTAGGGAGATTCTGAATGTTGATGGGTGGAAAACATATCACGTGACTAATGAATTATATTCTCAGATAAATATACCGGCATCTCAAAATATCAAAGCCTTAAATCCCAACAAATCTCAAAAGCCTTAAATTTTATCAATATTTCAAAAGTTCAGCTACACATTTGTTAATTTATCTACGAGTAATCAGAGAATAATTACTAAACAAATATGAGTTTAATGGATTTAATCACACGGGATTTATTTTTGATTTGATTCGTCTTCTCATTCTTCATTACTTGGTGTGGTGCTTACGTACCAAAACTCGACATATTATCCTCCTGATATTTACGTTTAAAATATCGGGTTACTTTCAAAACTCGACAAATCCACAACGCATGACGTGCGTCTTCTGCCTCGTCATTTTCACTATACACACATACACACCCACAGACATCATCGTGAAAATGTTAAAATCTGATTTTAGGAACCTTAAAACGTGTTTATTTACTAAAATCTCGATATGTGATTTTTAACATGATCCCTATATCTCCTTTTACCAAGGGTATCGGGAGGTAAAAATAGAATAATCCTTTACAGGACGCTACTATATTTAAAAAAGATTTTGTATGAAGTATCAATTTGTGGAAAGCAGTTGACGAGATCCCCGATCCAATAGTCTGATTATCTTTAATTTTTGGTAGTGTAATTTGACTTTGTTTTCTTATAAATTCAAAATAAAAGAAGTTTAGGAAGTAAAATCAATGAAATCAGATAGTAAAACTCGAAATATCCAAAGTTCAAAATCAAAACTCGACAAATACATTTTTTAAATTTAAATTCTGATATTATTAATTAATTTTTCTTATTAAACAAAGTAGTTAGTTCATTATAATTAACATTATATGTATATGTATTGATGTTTTTATATAATTATTCATTTGACATCAAAACAGTTTTTTGCGATTTTCCAAAATTTGACTAAGTGGGTTTGTTAAGTTTTGAAACTAGGCGATTCAGATATCTTTAGAGAAAAATCGCTAGTAATATCAATGTCCCCAAAAATAAGTAAGACAAAAAGAATTCTGGTATTGAAGTTATGGGATCCGGAACTTTTGTCACACGCACAGACACACATACATACAGACATCAATCGTAAAAATGGTAAAATCGTATTATAGGGACCCTAAAACATGCTTAGTCAGTAAAAACTCATCACTGAATTTTTTGACCAAAGACAATACCTTCATTACCTAAAGGTGACGGAAGGTAAAAAGATGAAGAAGTCGTCAAAAATATCAAGGTAATAAAATAAAAAGCGTGCAAACATCAGAAAACAATTCAGTAAACTAATTTTATTAATTACTAATTTATTTTATTTTGGTTTATTCTGATTTTGTTCAGTTGGAATATTTATTGAACTTCTGCGAATCTAGTAACAGGAGTTTGAGTGTTAATAACGAATCTAAATATGCTGACAAAGTAACAATAACTATTCTGTTCTGTGTTCTTCGTATGAATGTTATTTCTCTCATTACATATGATCAAATATTATTACTAAAGGTATTGTATCCGTGCTTTGCTGAATTTTGCTAACATTTGTGATGATTTATGTATTCGGGCAATATTGAATAAGTCTGTTTGCGTAGTAATAATGATTGTAGTGCTAGAGGACAATATCACAAATCAAAACGGTGTACAATTCTCTCTAATGTGATTCATTAAAAGTCCATGAAATTCCCGTGGGCTTAATCCTGTCCTGACAGGATGTAATATTCATCTGCTGCAATACTCGCACTCGCACTGTAATTCTACCCTTATTGTATTAAATTATACAAATTACCTTGTACTGGAAACGCTGTGTTTATTTAATAACATCTAGGGGAGTATATTTTGTATATAATTTGTTATGAAAATTCATTGTGATCGCGAAATGTGTGCAATTACATTGTTATTCACTTTGCAAACTCAACTTCCGTAACGTATATTCAATGACAAACAAATTATGGCCAGGGACAGTTACACTAATAATTTCGTTTTGAATACAAACAATGAAAACTTTGCGTGTCAAGATTGATTCCGAGGTGTCTAATATTCACAATGCAACTGGTGGAGCTAATGTGAATAAATGATGATATTTCTACTACTAATGACAATAGGAAGTCTAACCTATTGTAATCAATGGAAACCTGTTCATTATTTATTGTCAAGTTATTTGTAGTGCTGATAGATCGTTTAGGTAACAAAACTTAATTTGATATCAACAGTATTATACTCGTAAATGATTGTTTTCTTTAAATAAATTTGAACAGATTTTTTAAATAAAACTAATATAAACGCCTAAATAATCACTTGAGTCATCGGATTAAAAATCTGATGTGGCCAGCACATAACCTCTCGCCGTATATTTTACCTGGCTGTATGCATAAAGCAAAGAATATTTTTAGAAATACAAATAATATATTCATATAAATCTATGACGTATAAACTTCTTTATTATTCAATAATAGGATGTCTCAACATAATGATATTTTACCATAAATTATGTGCAATAAATTACAAAGTAGAGTTTACCATATATAAATATTAAGCTGGTAACAGCGATTTTCAATTCGAACAACCTTCTTGTTTACTTTCTCTTCATATTCTTCTAGTAAAAACATTAATTTTGGGCGGTCTAAAATGTATATATCTGGATTGTGCATCTATTCTTACATATCTTCTTTTACATTTTATTTTTTCATACATGTAATATCTAAATAACACTAATTCCCTTTAATTAAGTGACGGATAGATTGCACTCCGATTATTCTTATATCGATGTGTAATTTTGTCAATATTTACAACTTACTTGAGAAGAATTTGATAGCTTTTTCGCAGTTCAAAGTTACTCTAGTCTACAGTGCTGGTGTACATTGTCCCATAATGTTTGAAACAAATTTAAGTCCTTCAACCTAGACTTGTCATCTCCATAATTCTCCAAGTACATTTTTCTTTCATTACTCATTATTTCGATAAGATACAATTTTTCTGTATTTTACGTTGCAGAGTGGAGACCATCTTCACTTTCATCTTGTGTTTATAACATTTAAATAACGTCTTCCTTCGAGCTGTATTCTCGCTTATATCTATTCTTTACATTTAGATTTTTAAAATTTAAATTCATTCTATGGAAAAAGTTTGTCTTACTCTTCTAATTTGTCGAGATGTTTCCAATTCATTGTCGGGAGTAACAGTATTTCTGAAGGGTATGTGTAATATACCTATAATATTAAATATTTAACTGTTAATACATTAACAAATAATATAATGTATGTTCTTCCCAGAAAAAGTCTTCAATAATGTCTTCGGATTTCTGACACTGACATTTATCTGTCAGTTACAAATAATTTAAATTTTCAACTATTTTTCATGGCAGTCTTTCGGTTGTAAAATTAATTACTACAGATTATTTTATATATTTTATTCCTTTTATCTCTAAATCTATAGAATATATATAAAAATATTTAAGTGTATCAGAAAGAGAATTTATTTTTCTTTAATATTATCAAGAAAAATTTTCCAAAAATAATATTTAGGAGATTTTTTTTCAAGAATCTTCTACTTCCGGTTCTCCAATTGTTACCAAAACCTTTTCAGATCTTCCCATGAACGTCCGATTGGGAAATACGTAGTTAAAAAAATATAAAGTCTTATAGTTTTTGAGTAATCGTCCTCCCAACATCCCACACACACACACACACACACACACACACACACACACACACACACACACACACACACACATACACACACACACACATCCACACACACACACATAGACATCATCGTAAAAATGTTAAAATCGGATTGTAGGGACCTTAAAACGTGCTTATTCAATAAAATCTGGATATGCGATTTTTGGCATGAATGCAATACCTCTCTTAGCGAGAGGTAAAAATATTTTTATTCCTGTAATAAAAAAGAAGTACGACGTGTTCAAAGCTATTTGTACACGAATGCATATACTTGTTCGTTATTTTAAAATTGTTGCTTTCTCTCTGAGAGGCAATCGCGCGAGAACAAGTTGAGGGAAGCATTCAATGGTAGCCCAATAAAATTTCATAATTTTTTCTTGGGTTATGACGGTGGTGTAAGGCTTTATATAGGTGTAACATATTGTGAAAAAAAAAATGTAATACTATTATTAATTGCAAAAAGAAATATCAAAATAAAATTATTACAGCGACAAAAAGAAATGAAAAAATAATGAAACAAATATGAAAAGATTTTTTTTAGTTTATTCCATAAATTGTAAAAGTTTATTTTAGGAACAAATGAGGGACGAAACAATGTTTATTTGTTTCGGTATTTCTAAAGAAAATATATTGAATTGCGTTTTAATACAATCGCATCCTATTCAGAATCTTCTTCTCCATATCCCTTATATTCGTAGCCGTGATATTTCCTTTTCTTAAAATTAATTTTTAATCCAGTCCTTTCACTTTTTACCTCCCGCTATCCTTGGTAAGGAAGGTATAGGGATCGTTCTAAAAATCGCATATCGAGATTTTAGTAAATGACCACGTTTTAAGGTCCCTACAATCCAATTTTAACATTTTTACGATGATGTCTGTGTGTATATTTGTGTGTATGTGTGGATCCTCTTTACGCTCTAACATTACTCTTATATGAAAAGATGCCATTAGATTTTGGAGTATATTAGATAACCAGAAATGGCACTTTACTGGAAGCTCAAAATAGTTTTTCTTCGCAAAATACCTTTAAATGTTATTTTTTCGAGATTTGTTATTATAAAAATGATTTTTTTTTAATTTTCTACCGGGCCTATATTCTTGAGCGTTCGTCACTTCGTTCGTATTCGTATTTGCGTTCGTTTTCATGTTAGTAGTCACAGTAGTCTGTGTTTCAAAAACAACTGTATTGCAGCATTTATTCACATCATTAACAAGTTAAAAAAATATTTATTAATCGTTAATAAATACGAGCTCGTATATGATAAAAGTAAACTGCTAACTTGTAAGTGATCTGAATAAATGTGACAATACAATTGACACTGACACTGACATATATAATATTATTTTTGAAACACAGACAACTATCACTACTAACATGAAAACGAAAGCGAATACGAATACGAATGTAATTACGAACGATTAAGAATAAGTGCCCAGGTTTGCGTTAATACTACTTGTATATATTTTATGGATAAATTTATAATAATAATAATAATAATAATAATAATAATAATAATAATAATAATAATAATAATAATAATAATAATAATAATAATAATAATAATAATAATAATAATAATAATAATAATAATAATAATAATAATAAACATTATTATAAATTTATAAACTTATTTATAGTTTTAATCCCGGAGCCTAAGCAAATGATAACACTTGTGTGATTATTTCATTTGTTTCATTGCAATAACCATTATTTTTAACCTACAAATTTAATAATTGTTGCATTTTTAAGTTTAAAAGAAATGAACAAAGACATGTTGTACATCGTTGGAAAGCTAAAATTTTAATTCTAAAAATTGTCTTTTCAATGGTCTAACTTTCCAATATGGCGTCCATATAAAAATTAAAATTTTGACATCATAACTAGAAAATCAACAGTGATTAAAAATTATGCACCGCCATTCGAAAGACCATAAAAAATGCTTTAAAGATTTGCAAATTAATATCCAGTATTATTTCATATTTTAAAGTTATTTACAAAAATACAAAACTGCAAAATTTACATTTCCGATTATATCTACTGATCTATACATTTTTTTTGCAAATAACAAAAAACCATTAAAATGATCTCCTAATGAGGCAACTTTTACCTAATTTAACCTATTCGTACTTCTTAGTTCTCGAGATCCCCATGTTGGACAAGTTATCCCGACCACCCTGTACAGTCCTAGATTTGTCATCATTCTTTTGTTTTTATGACTTTACCTGTTCCATTTTGTTTTTCCTCTATCTTCCTATTCCTAGGACATTTCATATCCGTTGCATTTATTTTTCTCTCATGTTTCTTCTACACATTTCAGGATTCACTAGCGTACCTACATGGTTGTTGTGCTGTTATTATATTATATGCCTTTAATTTTGTTTCCTTCCCATTTCTACATATTTTGCCTAAAATCGCTGAGTTTATAATAGTAAGTAAATGTTGCTTGCCCTCTTTAGTGTATTGGATTATTTTTTGATCTATTTTTCCACCAATTACATAGGGTGATTTAAAGTTTATTTTATGAAATAGTGGCACATGAAACAATGTTTCTTTGTTTCGATATTTAAAATAAATGAATATTGAAGAGAAAGAAAATAAACGTAATCAATATGCATTACAAGTAGGTAGTCTGGACAAATATGTCTGATATTTCGATGAAGGCTATTGAAATACCTGAACAAAGAAAAATATTCGCTTTGTTTACTGCATGCCTTGCGAAAAGTATGCGTCTAGACTTACGTTCATAATATCTCCTAGTACAGATTCAAAAAATAAAAATAATAGTCATAAAATATAAAAATGCAGGTATACACATACTCGTACCTTTGAGCAGTAGTGCAAATAAAATAGTTTTTGCAGCAAATATAGTTTCATTTCTCATGAGGATTTTAAACAAAGCATATTTATAGTATTATTATCTGTGAGATATATTTTCTTTGTTGGCTGTAATGTCTTAAGTGAATCTCGTACGTTGGTGCGATGAGAAGAGGCGGTCATAATGTTGATCGGGCGGCTGCATCCGTTGTAGGTTATGTTTTATTTTGTGCTTGTGTTATGCCGTGCACCACACTTCCTGAATGGCGCTTTGCATAAAGTAAACATAAAAGAATATGTGCCTGGTGCTGGTGCTGCCATCATGCGCCCTTACTGCTTGAGAACTAAATTGAACCGCGCCAGCGACCTCTTTCATTAATTCCCACACAAAACACCTCGCAACCACTCGCTAAATTGGCCGAATTTATCCGTAATTAGGAAACTTATATGGAAATACATCACACCACGTAGCGCTATATAGTTTCACCTGCAGAAGAGAACAGAAGAGAAACTTTATTGAACGACGCAAAATTCCTGTCACCCTTATATGAAATATGCGATAAATTTCACACGTTTATGTAGTGTATTGGACAAAGGTAGAGGGTATAAATAATTGACAAATAAAAGACGGACAAACGTACTCAATGCTGGACGACTCTTGACTGCCTTTTTAATGAAACATTTCAAGTTACAACAATCGGCACAGCAGTGTTGCCAAACATATAAATACATACATATATTACATCTCCCCAACCTTATCTCAAAAATATTATTTACAAATTATTTCCCAAATTTTTTATATATATATATCAAATTCAATTATATGCTAAACGTTCAGGTGGTCGCCTTATTCTAATAGATCTACGTAACATTTGATCTGGGTTAATTTCATTATTTTCTTCCACTGTTACAGATACGGGTTCAGGATTACATGGTTCATTTTGAGATTTGTCTTTTACATTTAACTTAACATTATCATTTTCTAATACATTAGGTACAATTATCTCGTGCCCTGAATGATATTCATTTGACATATGTGATAGTCTTATATGATCTAAATGTACAAATTTTACATAATTATTTACATTAACTAAGTATGTATTGAATGTTAACATTTTTAAAATTCTACCAGGTATCCATTTTATAGTTTTATCTAAATTAGATTTTACAAGAACTTTATCTCCAACAGAAAACAATCTTTTTGGAGTATTTTCTTCCCTTTTTAAAATTGACGTATTAACATTCGTACCAAATGGTGGTTTTATTAAATCTACTACAGTTCTAGGTTTTTGTTTAAACATTAACTGAGATGGTGGGACACCAGTAACACTACAAGGTGTATTTCTGTATGAAAAAAGAACATTTGTTAGTCTTTGTTGAATTGACATGTTAATATTTTTAGTTTTATATTCTAACAATTGCTTTTTCAGCATATGTTTAACTGTTTGAACCGATCGTTCAGCAGATCCATTGGAAGATGGATGATATGGCGGGCTTTTTACCGCGATTATGCCATTGGCTTGACAAAATTTTTGAAATTCACTCGCATTAAAGGGTGGACCATTATCTGTCACTAAGTAACATGGTAGACCAAAAATAGAAAATGTGTACTTTAATTTTTCAATAGTATTGAAAGCATTAGTATTATTCATGACATGAACATCTAACCATTTTGTTTTTGTGTCAAAAATTACAAGTAATGTTTTTCCTTCCACTTCACAAAAATCTATGTGAATTCTTTCCCAATTATTTACAGAATTCGGCCATGAATTTATAATAGGTTTAATTTTTAAATTTTGTTGTGTTTGAAAAATTACACAGTTATTTATTAATTGTACGATATCATTATCAATGTTAGGCCACCAACAGACTGACCTGGCTAATGATTTCATACGAACTATGCCAATATGTTGGCTGTGTAACAATGACAAAATAGTTTGTCTACATTTATTTGGAATCACAATACGATTTCCCCAAATAATACATCCTTTTTCTATTGACAATTCAAAACGTTTTAAGAAATAAGGTTTTAAATTGTTATCATTGATATGTTGAGGCCATCCTCTTAAAATCATATCACCTACTTTTGATAGCAATATATCAGACTTAGTTTCATTACTAATTTCTTTAAAAGATATCGGAAAAGTTTCCTCTTCGTTAAAAAAATTTACAAATAATTTTTGAGGATCATCATTTACTGACTCCTCAGCTAAAGGTAAACGTGACAAAGCATCTGCAATAACATTATCTGTACCTTTCCTGTATGCTACTTTATATTGATACGCTTGAAGGATTAAAGCCCATCTTTGCAATCTTGCAGCAGCTAAAGTGGGAATTCCACGGTTTGGATTAAAAATCATTTTTAAAGGTTGATGATCTGTTACTAGCAAAAAATTTCTACCATATATGTATTTATGAAATCTTTTAACACCAAAAATTAATGCTAAAGCTTCTCGTTCAACTTGCGCATAGTTTTTCTCCGCATTTGACAGTGTACTTGAAGCAAAAAGTACTGGTCTTTCTACACCATCAACAATATTATACAAAACAGAGCCCACGCCATAAGGGCTAGCATCACATGCTATTACTATAGGCTTTGAAGGGTCAAAATGTACTAGCGAATTATTCTCAATAATTAATTGTTTACTACGATTGAACGCTGCTTCACATTCATTCGACCACTTAAACTCAATACCTTTTTGTTGCAATCTATACAAGGGTTGTAATTCACTAGACAACATAGGTAAAAATTTATTATAAAAATTTAACAAACCCAAATACGACCGTAATTGTGTAAGATTACTTGGGGTTGGAGCATTTAAAATAGCTCGGACTTTATCTGAGGTCGGACTAATTCCATTTTTATTTATCTCATGACCCAGATATTCGACATTATTTTCAAAAAATTTACATTTAGAGACATTAATTTTAACATTATATTGTTGTAAACGTTCAAAAACTTTTCTGACATTTCTATAACAATCTGACAAATTATCTGCTGCTATTAGAATATCATCTAAATAACAACAAACGCCTGTGAGCCCTCTTAAAATTTTGTCCATTACAGATTGAAAAATCATTGGTGCTGTAGAAATACCGTACGTTAATCTTTTATACTGAAACAGACCTAAATGCGTATTGATTGTTAAATATTTTCGTGAGTTTTCATGAACTTCAAGCTGCTGATAAGCGCCTGACAGATCTATTACACAAAATACTTTCTTATTTGACAATGTTGCAAAAATATCTTCAAGGCAAGGTAACGGATAATGTTCGTGCTCTAATACCCTATTGACAGTAACCTTGAAATCTACACAAATTCTAATATTATTGTCTTTCTTTGGGACTACTACTATGGGACTACACCAATCGCTATTTTTGACAGGTACAATAACACCGTTTTCCTTCATATTCAATAATTCTTGCTCAACTTTTTGTAATAATGCATACGGTACAGGATATGCTTTATGAAATATTGGAGTACAATCATCCTTGACTTTCAGTTCAGCTTTAAATTGTTTTATACAAGTTTCATTTGACTCAAAAACATTGGAAAATTCTGATTTTAATTTTTGTAACAAGACATCCTTGTCAATTTTTGACTCGTTTTCCTTATTAGTGTTAACATTATTTAATAAAATATTTGTTTTCCAATCTGGGAACAAGACATTTAACCAAGTACGTCCCATTAATGGTGTGAAATTTGACAGTGATTTCACAACAACCAAATCTAGATTATAATAATTATCATTAAATAAAACTTTAACATTTATACTACCTACAGCACTGACATTTGTGCCTGTAACTGTTTTCAAATTAATAGTTTTCTGTGTAAGAGGTACGCTTGAGAATAAATTTTTATACAATGTTTCTGATATAATGGATACACAAGCTCCAGAATCAACCTCCATTTTAACACTAGTATTATTAATTGTGAGACTTATTTCAAAAGGATACGTCTGATTTGTGACAAGACCAACATAACCAAGTTCATAGACCGGATCCATGTGTTGACTTGACTCCTCCTCGTCCTCTGCAGCCATGTTGATGACGTTTCTGCGCTTCTGCTCTCCACACATTTTTGAAGTATGCCCCTTGCGGCGACACGCGAAACACTCCCAGTTTTTGGCGGGACAAGAGTTCGGATCGTGCCAACGACCACAGCGGTGACATTGTTTGCGAGCTGTAACATGAACACTTTGAGTACTAGCACTAGCACTTGACTTTGACCTGTATGCATCTCTCGACTTCGACTCCGATGACGATGGCTTCTTCCTCCCCGATGACGACCTTGGGTACACAGATACAGCACCCACTGACACTGGATGTAGGTACTTGGACTGTTCGTGCGCGAGCTCCATGCCCAGCGCCGTCTCGCATGCCTCCTCAAATGACAAATCGGCCTCGGACAGTAGTTTACGTTGAATTGCTGAGTTTTTAATACCACACACAAACTTGTCTCTTAACGCGTCGTTTAAAAATGATTTAAAGTCACATGTTTTCGACAAACGTTTGAGTTCAACAATATACTCACTCACTGATTCATTCTCTTTTTGATCGCGTTTATTAAATTTAAAACGTTCCGCTATTATTGCGCGTTTTGGAGAATAATATTTCTTTAAAGTATCTGTTAAAACTTTATAAGGTTTTACCGATGGTTTATCTGGCACTAGCAAATTTTTTAAAGTATTATACGCCTCCGGACCTATTAACGTAATGAACATAGACACTTTTCTCGCCTCTTCAACATTATTTATTATTAGAAATTGCTCTAGCCTCTCTAAATACGTTTCAAAATCACCTGTACACGGATTAAAATGCTCAATTGAACCAATCAACGCCATTTTTAACACGTGTTTTTCGACTTAATTTACTGCACTTTTACGCACTGACTCTAGAGTTTTGCCAACTCCTCAAAATCTTCAAAAACTTCCAAAAAACCTCGTCGCCAAATAATGTGGTGTATTGGACAAAGGTAGAGGGTATAAATAATTGACAAATAAAAGACGGACAAACGTACTCAATGCTGGACGACTCTTGACTGCCTTTTTAATGAAACATTTCAAGTTACAACAATCGGCACAGCAGTGTTGCCAAACATATAAATACATACATATATTACAGTTTATTTCTTTTTTTCATTTTTAGTTAAATTTAGTCCTGCAATTTATCGTATTTTGAAAAGTGTAGGTATATAAAAATATTTATAAGTAAAGTACTTATATATAAAAATTATAAAATGGATAAAATATTCATGTCTATACTGAATAAGAGCAAATATTAGTTTAGCACAGTAAAAATGGGTAGCAGAAATTAAATGCCGCATAAAAAATATTTATTTATATATTTAGCGTTTGGCAAAACATAATAATAATAAATTTATCACAACATATTACACATTGCTGTGTGAGGCAGTCTTCTTTGTAGGTATACACAGATATCGGTAATGGTTGCGACTGGTGACATATTTGTACCATGCGGGCGTTTACCATGCGTTATTTCACGGGCACTCATTGCTGGTGTAGAGAGTATGGCATTTAAAATTCGGTATAATTTTAACGTTGATCAGGATCGAACCCGGATCTCCAGATCGCGACCAAATACTCAGGCATACGATCAGGAGATCCCATCACACAAAAATGTTGAGCGAGGTGTTAAGTAGAATTGGAGGTTGTTACGATGACATCACTGACATCGGTGTTACATTTATAGACTGAGTTTGTCAAAATGATAAAATGCGTAATTTATTTATCGTATCGTTATGGTTAATATACATTGGTGCCTTGTGAGAGCTGTGAAGAGAAGCAGAGGCGTGCCAAGTTCGCTGTGAAGAGAAGCGGGTTCCGTTTCGTCCCGGGCATGCTTACTTGGTCTCGTCAGTAAGGCTGTAAAACATGAACTGCCTTAGACGCTGGATGTTGGGAGACCGAGAATCGTGCCCGGGACCTTATGATGCTGGAAACTTTCCAGAGGCAGACCGTGAACTTTGGGAGTCCTGAGCTAATACTGTTTGGTGAGTTCACTGCAGCATTATGTTTTAAGGATATACAGGGTGTTTAAAAAATAGAGGTCGCGGATTTAAGGGTGGATAATACATCTCAAAACAATAACATAAGTTCATATATACATGTATCTGGAAATGCCTACTTTCAGAGCTATAGCGATTTTAATATTTTATTTCTGTCATACAGGGTGTAACAAAATAAGTACATTAAATTTAATTAGTCATAGAGCACCAATATTTCTTAATAACTTTTTTTCGAAATCCCAATGAAACAATTGTTTTTGACAAATGTGAGTTGTCAACTTTTTCAATTAAATTTTGACAAATAAATCGATTAATAATTATTGTAAAAGTTATAATCAGTAAATATGCTTGCCTTTACGGATAGTGAGTATGCAGACATTGTGCTGGCCTATTGTAAAGCTCAGAGAAGCGCTGCCAAAGTCCAGAAAATTTATTTCGACCGTTTTCCGAATCGTAATCTTCGAAACGTTCGCACCTTTTTACAAGTATGTAAATAAAATAAGTGTTGAATCTTAGCCAAATTTTAGTACTCGAAGAATAGAACTGTAACAAAAAATGTCATATATGAAAATTTGTAGGATACTGAAAAAACAATAGTTACACTATTTCATCGACGCCTTCATTTATTGTGATTTCATTTAGGCCTGCGTCACTTTTAATCATCTTTATGCGTTTTCTTGTTTTGTCAATTGTAGAGTTGTTCTGACATATCTGGCCTCGTCTATCTCAAGGTTTTACTTACCCTGCGTTGTGTTTATTTTTAATAAGTAACCCTTACTTTGTTCGTAATACAGAGTAGCTGTTAAAAGTGGGGAGATCGGGATAGGTAATTAATATAATTAAAGAATAATGTTCTCTCCAAAAAGCAGACAGAATATGTCCATCTTTGTGTATTTTTATTGAAAATGAATAATGAAAGCAAATAATAAATAATATGAGAAATACGATTTGGGTGTAATGATTTGAACATCACATCCTGCTGTGGAAAGGTCCGCTCTCTGGCACACGTCGTACGTACGAGAGAAACCACAGCTTAAACCGCGCACAGAGAGACATCTGGACACAATTTAAACAAATTATTTATAACAAATTAATACAAAAACACATAAAAGGTTATCCCAACAATTTTATATTAGCAACATTGAAAATAATACGTTAATTAGACCTTGTATATTGATAGGCAATTGCAAACGCATTTGTGTAAGTGCATGTATGTGCATGTGTAAGTTTGGTAAGTTCGGTTTCCCGAACTGCCATGGCGCCCGGCTGAGCCGATGGGCCGTTCTTTGTATGGATAGCGTGGTGTTAGCAACACTATCTGGGTTCGCAGCTGAGCTGACTCACCTTTTAAACAGGACGCTCGGCTACGCCGATGGGCCGTTCTTTGTATGGATAGCGTGGTGTTAGCAACACTATCTAGGTTCGCAGCTGAGCTGCCTCACCTTTTAAACAGGACGCTCGGCGTAACCGAGGCGTCTGCAGAGTGTGCGACTGAGTCGCCCCACTGTCTAATCCGACGAGTACCTGTGTCGCACTCGTCGGGGGTGTTTTGTTAAGTGATACGCAAGTGAACGTGGACATGCCAGCGTTTGGTGCTGATACGGCACACATTTTGAGCTTGGCTGGTTGCAATGCAACGAGACCCGCAAAATTACGTTTGATCAGGTCAGGTAGATAATAATCCATGATATCATTGTGACAACAACAAAACATAATATATTGCTTGTCCAAGTTAAGTTCCCCGTACCAGGTGAATGGGGAGGGGAGATAAATGGGGATCCCAAACGTGCCTGACATAGCCATAGCAGCTGAGTGGGGGGGGGGAAGTAGGACTCCAAACGTGCCTGATATAGCCATTGCAGCTGAGTGGAGGAAAGGGAGAGTCCCAAACGTGCCTAACATAGCCATAGCAGCTGAGTGGAGGGAAAGTGGGAAGTCCCAAACGTTCCTGATATAGCCATAGCAGCTGAGTGGGGGAAAGTAGGACTCCAAACGTGCCTGACATAGCCATAGCAGCTGAGTGGAGGGAAAGTGGGGAGTCCCAAACGTGCCTGACATAGCCATAGCAGCTGAGTAGGGGAAAGTAGGACTCCAAACGTGCTTGACATAGCCATAGCAGCTGAGTGGAGGAAAAGTGGGAGTCCCAAACGTGCCTGACGTAGCCATAGCAGCTGAGTGGGGGAAAGTAGGACTCCCAACGTGCCTGACATAGCCATAGCAGCTGAGTGGAGGGAAAGTGGGGAGTCCCAAACGTGCCTGACATAGCCATAGCAGCTGAGTGGGTGGAAAATAGTGAAAGGTGTAGAAACGAGTAGGCGTAGATAGACTTGCAGAACTTACCTTAGACAAGGCAAGTGTAAAGTTTCGCTGATTCCAGAAGCTTGGATTACTCAACGTGTCAACCACGCCAGAGGTCCAAAAAGTCCGGAGTTTAGGAGCTCGGATTACTCAACGTGTCAACCACGCCAGAGGTCCAAGGTTCCCGGAGTCCTGCCGAAGCAAGACTGAAGAATAAAGTTTCTGTCCCAGTATTTAAACCAAAATAACCCTCTTGTCCCTTCCGGATCTATGGTGTTTCGGGGGTAAGATTTGTCCTCTCCGTCACCGGTGTGGGTGGGTGGTTGGGTGCACCATCGAAAATTCTAGAACATTATAAATTTGCCATTGATACTTAACACATGTACATGCCAGATCTCCGAACCAGCCCTGTGACGCTAACTTAAGTGGTTGCATTGTCTTCGCTAACTGCCGGGCCTGTCCCTTGACCGTCTATTGCGACACACAAAAAACAAACACATGTGCGACTAGATATCTATGCAATGGCTATCACAACTAAATAATTACTACGTATTAACAATAACAATATTAATATACCGTACTTCTTCAATGTTTATATGAACTTTTTTTATTGTTTTGAGATGTATTATCCATCTTTAATCCGTGACCTGTATTTTTTGAACATCTTGTATAGTCAACGAAAGTAGGAAAATTGGCTTATTTTTTAACAATTATGGTAAAAGTTATCTTGATATTTTATGCAAATTTGAAATTATGTGCCGAAAAATAAGGCTTAGTAGAAATTTTAATTGCATACATAAAAACGATTCTACAAATAATTTGTGTCTTGTAAGAGAATGGCTATAAAATAAAAAATTAGCTAAATCATCCTCCACAATCATCTGACTTAAACCCAATTGAGTAAGTGCGAGCAATTCTTGAAAGGAACAAGTACATATACCATTAAAACTAAAGAAGAATTAAAAATAAATTACAAGATAAATTACATAATAGATTCAATTGCTCGTCCTAATGTTTTTATTGTCGTATGGAGACTTTTTTCTCAAAATTATGTATATGTATAATCAATATTTGTCCCATAAAATAAATTTAATAGCTGTATTATTTTATTTTTATTTTTTTCTAAAAAAAAATTCCAAACTTACTCAATTGGGCTAAAATTTGAAAAAAAAGATATATTGGGTTTTGACTACTATTTTTTCTAAAACAAATTGAAAATATTGTTATACGTAGACTTTTTTGTAACAGAAACGAAACAATAAATTATCAAATCAGTATAAATAAGAGTGGGGGGCATTTTGTACATGCGGGGCCCTGGGCTGCAGCCCGTAAAGTCCATGCCTAAATCCGCCCCTGATATCTGCATAGGCTAAGGAAATTAGAGTGCTGTCGAACATACCCAGGCTGAATTCCAACCGTCACATAATTAACAAAAATAATATATTAGTATAATTTGAGCCACAAACAAACGTCTAATTTATCTATTAATGTCACTGGCATCACCGTCGGAATCTTTAAGATTTTACTGTTCTACTGCATGGTATTCTTTCCACGGTTTGGTGGTAAATAATGTCTATATGATGGAAAGACAGTAGATGGGCATAAATCTTATTATGATAGTTTGTTTTACTTATTGGTTAATGGGTCATTTATATTGACCAGAAGATCCCTTTAATCCGGCCCCCTGTTTATATTTGCTCTTTAGCGTTATTCAGGGTCCGCCACAAGTAGGCGAGCTAGAATTACACCCCAAGGCAACATTAAAGATGGTGTAATTACTTCGTTTCAAAATGAGCTGGAGTAATAAATCAGTCCATCAAAGATATTCCAGTGGCGCGTCAATAATTGTTTGTTAAGGGATAGTCGAAAAGATTGAATTCGATAGAGATCTACCGTTTCAGTTCTCAATGAACTTTTTGACATCAGCTGAAGTCACTTACATTGAAATAAATATAAATTTTGACAAAGAAATTTTATTTGCAGGTAATATAAATATATAAACAAATCCTTCTGAAAATTTCACTCGATGGCTATATGTAAGTCTTCAAATGGAATTATGGAAAGTGAATGTGTGTCCACACAATTTTGTAATCCTACATATTTATTATTTTATCACTCAGTTTGCCGACGCCCACCTGAGTATCGCCCAGTTGAGCATCGCACAGCCGCTCTCGCCGTGTCCGGGAATTTAAGTCTCCATCATTATTTCACTTACTATCTGCAGTCATTGAAAGAAAATACTAAACCGAAGTGTGGTTATGGCGGTTTGTAAATTTATACGCAAAAGATTACCTGAACACTAATTTTACTAGAAGAAATTGATTACAATAGATGTTTTGATAATGTATAGGTACTAAATAATATTAAATATAAAAGTCAAATTTATATTAACTTGTAATTAAAAATTAAAATTACAGTACCGTATGTTCAAAACGGTCGCCACATAAAAATCCGGTTATGACGTATCCGGTCCTGGTTATCTCTCAAGATGGACGTTAGATGGCATTATTTCGCATGTGTCCACATGTGTATGTTTAGAAATTAATAATAAAAAATCTGTTGTGGACACCACACGACTTCCTTGTACGATTATTAAACTATACATATATTTTAATAATTAAATTACAAAATATTGACCGTCTTAAGCCAAGCCCGAGAAATATTTTGATATAGAACAAAAAATAATTCATTTAGTACTATCGTTCTTAAATTAACATTAATCTAACCCGGTTCTTTTTAAAGAGAGTTTTGATTACAACAAAGAAATATTTGATTACAACAATGAATATTACTAATTTCACAATAAAAATATAATATTTGTTATTGTACGAATCATAAAATTGCACGTATTTAACGTAATTTGACATGAACATCTTTTTTTATTTTTTTTTGTCCTAATCCATAGCAAGCTTTATTACAAAAACAAAAAAAGTACATAATTTTTAAATTTACATATCTCGCTTATACAAAGGGCCAATTTAATAATACTTGATGTGCTACACGCAGAAATTAATTCTCTAAAGCATTTATTTGAAGCATTTATTTCTAAAATCAAAATAAAATCATTTTTTTCAAGAAAAACTGTTAACAACTTCAAGTAATGTACCACTTCCGGTTAGCCTATTTTAACCAAAATCTATTATGTTATTTCGATTGACATAAAAGTCTTGTATACCAAATTTGAAAAGTTTTGGATTATATTTTAAAACAGTTTTTCATTAAATTTTATTATAGGCTTCATGTAAAGTGCCACTTCTGGAAATTGTGTAACAACCAGAAAGGTGGGTGCACAACTAGGTGTTATAGCAGTCCTAAATACAAAATTTCAGCTTTCTACGGCTTACCATTTTTGAGTTATGCGAGATACGTACGGACGTACGAACGTACAAACGTCACGACGAAATTAGTCAAAATGGATTCAGGGATGATCAAAATGGATATTTCCGCTGACATCTGAAAACCGAAATTTTTCGCGATTACAATACTTCCTTTACTTACGTACAAGGAAATAAAAATGGCAGTTAACACGACTGACATCTGTTTATATGTTAGTTGTTTTTTATTTGATCAAAGCTTAAATCAAGTTTCAATCTGTGTTTTAATTATTACAATTTAATCAACTATTAATATAATATTCTATTATTGAAATATGGATAAATATTTGAGACCAGAAAGGATTCGATGCGGAGCTAATTGCTACGTCGGCAGACAAACATTGACTATATTGGAAGAAAACGTTCGAAAACTTCACAAACTATATTGATGGTGTATCGAATTAAGTCAAACTGCAACTCTTAACCAATTATATGGCACCAAATGTATTTCAACATAAAGGGGAATCAAAAATATACAAGAATGTTAGGATATATTAACCATTTTGTTCAGATATATTTGTACAACAAAGTACAAATCAATATTTAATCTTTTTGTTGTAAAATAAATACATATATTTTAGTGTAAAATTTACATACAACAAAAATGTTGGATGAGAGAACCGTGGAATGCACGTTGATTTACAATAAAATAAATTGTTAAATACAGCAGTAAACTGACACTTTGAATGACGCATGACAGATGTTAATATACTTATGTTAAGCTTTTCAATTATATTTTGTCTCTTTCTGCATCATAGAAACATAAACATGGTATAACTATCTTTGTTTAATCCCTAACGCTTGTAATGCTACAATCACATGCATATTCGAGGATCGCATTCGTCATACTTTAATATTTAATTCGTTTTTTTTTTTCGCAGTGAATGTTATTTTAGAGACAAAATCAAAAATACGTATCTCATACTTTTTCATGTACATTAATATAATATTTTTTCATAAATTATGAGACTCTCCTATTATATTATTTGGTAAATATTCGGTGACAAATACTTTCTTTAAATTTAATCATTGTCTCATACCCTATTGTACTGTTTTCAGAATCAAAACAGGTTATTGTAGTAGATAGATAAAGATTTGATGGAAACGCTTCCAATCTCCCATTCTCCATTTTCTCCAACTAAAAATCTTCCTGTTTTTCGGTTTGTAAAGACACAACAAAACGAATTCTCCTGATACAGTTTCATTCATTTACCGGTTGCCGTTGTAGTTTACCGCATAGACCGAATCTCCATTAGCGTTGCGGTGCTCGCAGTGGCGTGCAAATGGGATGGTGTTGGGCGGGCAAGTCCCCAGCCCCGTCTGAGCTTTCAATTAACGACGTCTACTGGTTATATCAGTGGTGCACGTAAAATAGGATGTGTTGGGGAGAATGCACCACGACCACGTAAGATTTCTCAGAAAGAGAATAAGCTTTAAATGTAACGGAAATATGTAAATACATTATGGAGATATTGCAGAACAGACAGTGGGGGCGTAATGGTTACTAAACTTGTATATTGAACTCAGTACTCGTCTGGTAAGTAAAAGGTCACGAGTTCAAATTATGAACCTCATTATACCTCCGGCTATTTTAAAAATTATTTTACGTCAGTCCTATTATATACATTGTCAGTAAAAAGGACAAAAATATTATTATCGGCCAAATTCACCATTCTTAATCATGATTTTATCCACAGATCAATGCTGATTCTGAATCAATCCAATTCATCATTAAAAATCTAGCTACAATAATGGCCCCAATAGTAAGTAGTGTACTCAAGAAATACGAGTCACACACTCACACAGACAAACGGTCGATTAAAAATCGACGTAGATTTATAGTTTGCTCTGATGTTTTGAAAGTTTACTGGACTGATTGTGTAATTATAAATAAAACTGTGTCGTGATGTAGTTTGCGGGCGACAACATATGTTTTTATTTATTAAGAAATCTGTAAATCATCAATCTATAAATGATAAATAAAAAGGAAAGTAACGTATCATTTATATCGAGATTTATATATAACAAAATGTAATATAAAAGATATTTAGAATTATATATGTATATACATATACAGGGTGAGTCACCGAAATCGCCGTCTTCGATATCTCCCTTGTCGTTAGAAATAGAGCATAAGTTTATTAACAGAATTTATTCGTCTACTCAAGGAGCATAACGTAAAATTATTTTCACATATACAGGGTGTTGCATTACGGCTCGGCGAGAATTGTTTGTCTTTTTTTTAAATGGAACACCCTATATATTTTTATATATTTTGAATTGTATTTTATTCACCTATACGAACATATGAATTTTGTTTTAGTTTTCTACGGCGTTGCCAAGTTATTCCTTTTTTTCTCTAAAAAAGACCGAATACACGCATTGCTTTATAAAGGCTTACTGAAGTTATTTTAATAGTAAGAATTAAGAATTTTCTTTTCTGTATAACTGTAATTATACTCTATGTTCTGACATATATTTTTTTAAATGTAATTATACAGGCTGTTCAATAAAGCGAATCAAATGTGCTCAATTTCAAATGACCATAACTCGTCATTTTCAAATGGAACACCCTATATTTTATTATTCATTTGTGTGTATTTTTGTATTATCTTCATATGTTATTAATGGTGTCCTATGCCTAAAACCAATAATTTCGAAGATTTTCACCATTTTTCTCTAAATTTATATATTTAACTAAAAATTAAATCTAGTATACCATTGATATTGTTTTTTGAATAAGAAACAATTGTAATAATGATAGTATTTTCATTAGCCACGTTATTATTAATAACAGAGGGATTAAGTAAATTAATTTATTAATATGAATCTCATAATTAAATAGATACATTATTACAGTTGATTTCGTGACGCTTTTAACATACGATTTTAAAAAATAGTTTTAGCAAGTTGATCGTGTAGACGGTAAAACGTTAACGTTAGAACAAAACAACATCAAATGTAGATGACATATTTAGCGTTAATGCAATTATTAAAAATAAAAGAAAGAATATGTCTTCAATGTTGCTACCTTGGGTGATTTCACTCGGTGTGTTCATGCACTGTTCTGACAGAAAAATTCATGCAAAATTTATTGTCGTTGAAATTGTATCTACTATATACCATATAGTACATAATTTCACATTTTTTAAAAAAATCTTGTACCTGCTTGTAACGTTTAATGAAACAGGGTATAAATAAGAATTTTATAAATTGTGTAAAAATTCTATTGTTAACGCTGCTACATAAAAGCGCGCTTGTAATACGGGTCCAGGCATTTCTTTGTAATGTTGATTCAATTCAATGTCTTTCACTACAAATGAGCAATATTTATTTATATTCAAATTTGATTTTTCAGATTACAAAACGAGCAAAATAAAATCTGATTAGTGCTTTAGCTGCAAAACTTCTATTTAAAACACTTTTGTGTAAAATTAATAGGTAAGTATCAGTCGAATTCACTATTCCTTAATCATGAGTTGATCCATAGCTAATCTGCTAATCAATTTCAATGATCAACTGATTCGTCATAAGCAAGGATTGATCACATCTTTAAATCCTAATTTTAACATTTATAGCTGCCAGGGTTGTGACTGTTGTACTCATTTGTAACTTTGTCTCATGCTTCTTTATCTTTATTAAAAACCGCATTGGTTTTATTATTTTCAAATATACTTTTATATCTTTCATTTTGACTATATTTAAAAACACTCCTTTATTGGAGTCAACTTTCTACCTATATCAAAATAAAAATATAATATTATTATAGGAAAATTATAAAATGTGTTTATTATTAAATTAAAAACTTGCATATTAATACTTTTTTTAACGGAACATGTAATTACTACGAATAAAATTACATGACAGTTACAACCAAAACAAAACTATAAATCTGATGATCATGATTCCTTGATTCAAAAATCAAGTTGGTGAATTGGAACATACGTTGACCTACAGATCAGCTTGATTCCTTAATTAACTGGTTGTTAATCAACGGATAAATGGTGAATCCGACCGCTAGTACAGCGAAACAAAAAATCTGTTGTGGCCAGCACAATACCTCTCGCCATTTTCATTTTATGTAGTATAGGGCGAGAGCAGTTATGTGACTTTGTTGGTCTTGGCAAGCAGATGTGGGGGCCCGTGTCAGAATGAGAGCTAGTAATATACATAGGTGTCAAGTACCATAAGTTTTAATTCGTAACATTATGATTTTCCAAATCCATGTGGATTATTTTCCTCGACAAGTATATTCCATACTAATGGATGACAAATAAACATCAGAACATTTTGAAATTTTGAATGAAAAATTATGACTTATGACAATTGTGACATCTGTGTAAAAACTACTAGCCGTCATTCTGACACGGATCCTCATCTGCTTGCCAAGGCCAACAAAGTCACATGTCTACTCGCGCCCTATAAGTACACACAAATAATTGAAATTGTTTCTCTTTTTTCGTTCTATAAGAAATTTTATCCTACTATTCTATTATGTTCAAAATTCTTCAAATTCATTGACGGTATTAACGGTATTTTTTAAGGATATATATGTAATATTAACATATCTGTAATTTAAATATATAATTAATTAATAATACAATAATAATGTACTCTTACCTCCCAGAAAAATCTGACTGACATTTTGCATTTACATGTTAATTACAAAAATTTAAATATCGCAAATGTTTTTCGGGCAACGAGATTTATTACAACAGATTATTCTATATTATTATATACTATATCTCCAAACCTATATGAGATATAATAAAAAAATTAAGTGTGTTAGATTGAGAATTTAATTACCTTTAATATTTGTAGTAACATATTTTCAAAAAATAATATTTAGAATTTTTTTTTTTTAGAAACTACCACTTCCGGTTGTCCAATTGTTACCAAAACCTATTCAACTCTTCCCATTACTGTTAGATTGAGGAATCCGTAGTCAAACAGGTCTTTAGTCTTATAGAATTTGAGAAATCGTGTCTCCAACAACCTCACACACACACACATCCACACACACACACACACACACACACACACACACACACACACACACACAGACATCATTGTATAAATGTTAAAATCGGATTCTATGGACCTTAAATCGTGCTTATTTAATAAAATCTGGGAATGCGATTTTTAGCATGAATCCAATACCTCTCTTAGCGAGAGGTAAAAAGTAAACATTGTACACGTATTCGTATTCCCTATATATCAGATGTTTCAAGTAAGCACTCGGTATATTTTCTGTATTACATAAGAGTCCATCATATTATTTTTGTTCTTTAAATATAGTTATGTTAGACTATGTTATGGTATGGTTAATTTAGGTTAGTTAGATTAAATTACATTTTTAATATAAGTTACTTACCAATACTATTTTTATTACTGACCATTTATTTAAAATATTGAACCAAAAAATATAAGCTTTACATCAAAATAAGAACTATAATAATTAACTAGATATATGAATGACCGATAAAATAACCGAAATAAAAACAATCGCGTAACCTTTCATTTTTGCAATATATTATCTTTATTCAGGTAGATACTACAACCATTTTCACTTTCCTTATCTTTGTAGATTCAAGCAGTGAGCTTCAGATTACATATTGGACTGGAAATATATTTACTTATAGTTCATCCAGGGATCATGTTCCGAAGACTCGTTATCGTTTTATTACGGCAGTACAATAGAGGGTCCCAATAGCCTGGCATGTGCCAGGGCTGTAATGAAAAATTTGAGTAGGGGTTTGAAATATTTCATTTCACACATTTTACTTTTCAAAACAGTAAAAAAAATTGTTTAATATTTAACTGTTTTAAAAAATATATTGTATAATCAGATTTCCGTGACCACCCAGGAGGTACTAATTGCGGACCGTTAATCTTTGTTTATAGTGGCGATTTCCCCAAGAGGCCTATAACCACATGTCATTTAAAAAAATATATGAATATTTATTCGGACATAGTGCACTCGTCCTCGTCTTCAGAATTGTTATCGGACATATCTGAATCCCTTAAAGATATAATTAATGGATTCACGTCTTTGTAAAGTGATATAAATTTATTTTCTTCTTTTATGATATGTTGAATAGTTACTCCATTGTTGCTGGCCAATATTTTCAACTTCTTCCCTGACTAATTGAACTACACTAGAATTTAATTGTGGTGATACATTTTTTGATCTAACATTGTTTTTTAGTTGGCTCCAAATTAACTCAATCGGATTGAATATGCAATAATAAGGTGGTAAACGTAATATTTTATGCCCTGCCTGTTGTGCCATATTGTCTATAACGTAAGACTTATCAAAATTCTGCTCTTTTATAATTTTAAGTAAATCATTTTTTGTTGCCCTTTCTGGTATTGGCATATTTTTCTTTACTAAAAAATATATTATTTCAGCCTTTCTTGTTGCTGTCGTCGGAATTTTATTCTCTTGTCGCGAATGGTAGGTGGCATTATCCATGACTATTACTGAATTTGGTGCAATATTAAGAAGTAAATTATTTTCAAACCAACGTTCGAAGAGTTCAGCCGACATATTTTCATGATAGTCTGCAAAAGATGTTTTGAAATCTTTTGCTGATAACAAAAGTCCATTTTTAATCTAGCCGTTCTCGTCACCAGCGTGTAAAATAATTATCCGTCGTCCCTTCGATACAGGTGCATTTATCATTAACCCATCCTTTCTCAACAACATCATGCGTGTCATACCATGTTTCATCTAGATAGACAATATTTTTCCCTGCTTCGCGGTACGATTTAATTTTATTTAAATATTTGTGCCGTAACTCAACTATTCGCGGTTGTTCTAGTACTGCTTGTCTTTGATCTAATTTTTTGTAAACAAAACCCATTTTCTTTAAACACTGATGTAGGCATGATCGAGAAGGTACAAAAGAAATATCTTTTCTTAACGTTGTATGTAAAGATGATAATGTGTGAACAATATTATTAGCATAAGAATTATGTATTGTTCGTACTATACATTGTTTCGTAAAATCATCTATTTTGTCAGTATCTGAATCTTTTCGAACTCTTTTAGGTACCGGACCACCTATTCTAATAATTTTTTTAACAGTTTTATCACATACCTTTGTTAGTTGGCAAGTTTTCTTAAGAGCAACTGATTCTTCATATTCCTCCAAAAGTCCATTGTAAATATTCAACACGATTTGTTGTCCATGTTCGTGCAAAAAAAGGTTTAAATATATTAGGCGATGGTAATACACTTTTACTAGCACTTTCTAATTCTTCGTTTTCTTCCCACGGGCGAAACATTGTTAACGTTGTTGACTGTTGAATTTAATTTAACAAAACAAAAAACACTTTCATCCTTCGTACACTAGTTAGGAGGTACAAATGACAAGTGAAAATAATTAAACTCACCACCTATTTATATACCTACATAGCCACATATAACGGTTTTATAATCCCTTGGAGACAAGTTCACAGACCTTATAATAAGCTATAAGAAAATTAGGGAAATTCTAAGTTCAAAAGATTAACGCATTAAAATTTTAAATATTAGCAAATACAGCCCTGGTAATCGGTTTAGAAAATCTGAAAAGTGCAGTCTTGGTCTACAGTCGAATACTGGGCGTAAAATATATACCAGCATTGCAAATACTGAACTGGTCGACTGTACGGACCGAAATATTTTGGCATTGCGGTTTTAGCTATTGTGAACCCATAATAAAACGATAACGAGTCTTCGGAACATGATCCCTGGATGAATTATACATACTCCAATGCAGTTAGCCATGGGACATTTTGATAACTCGTTTGAGGAAGTTGTATATTCTTGGTGAAACAATTTAAAATAAAGTATGAAAATACACTCGCTGAAATTTTAGACACTGTAACTTTGAATATTTATTTCAATTTCAACTATTAAGCCATCTTTAGAAGACGAAATATGTAATAATAACGTGAGAATATTATTGGGGCAAGCCAGAGACTAAAATATCTAGAAGCGGTTATTAACTGTAGTTTATAAAGTGGCGACTACGAATTTAGAAAGATATTAATAAATATTATACGAGTATTTAATCTTGTAATAATAGATATCTCGAGGCAATTTACATGTAAAAGAAGAATAGAAACGAAGTACGTTCCATGAAAATTTTTAGAACAGTTAATAAGAGTTACAATAATATTTCAGTTGAGATCTCAAACATGTTCATTTAAGAAGTAAAGGACGCATTGAAAGAATTTAGACAGTTAATAAAATTGATATCAAACCGGATTTCATAGTGGAATATTTGATGAACTATTTTCTCAACTATGCCCATAGATTACGACATACGAACCTTGGTGACAGAGCAAATGACATTATTATTTCAAATTATTTAATCTACAATAGCTTTTAGTACCCATGAAGTAGAAATATATTCTCATAATACAATTATGTAATTACTAAATAAATTAACGTACAGTAACGTCCAAAAATATGGTTTCATATACTGATTTGAAAAATTAATGTACATATTGTTTTTCTTGTATAATTCATAAAAGTTACAAAACACATTTTATTTTATTTTTAGCATTATTTAACTTTGTTTCCTTTGGAAAGTTAACTATATTCGTATTTTAATAATGACAGATTTCATGTGTTTTTAGTTAATCATATTTTTACGTTTGAAGGGTTTTCCGCAAATATCGAACAAGTCCGCTTTTTGAAGTTTCCGATTTATGGCGATATATATTAGGTGTAAGTGTACAACGCTTAACCGATGGTAGAACTAACCTGTATATAGTAAATCGAACAATAATTTTTGTTTCAAATGCTTTAAGAACTGGAGGCCTTTAAAACTAACCAATCACGTCATAGTTCAAAATTTTGTTAAAAAATAAAAATCAACGTGTCCTCTGGAAAAAATATTGATTGTCAAAATTGACGTGAAACGTTTTTTGCATACGCGTACAATTTATATTCTGTTTATTTGATATTTTCAATATACCAATTACCTTCACCAATCAAAAGTAGGCAGCCTTAGTCTATGATCTTATATATCAATTGTTAGAGGTGTGACTTTTTTCCAGGGAATACATTGATTTTTATTTTTTTTACAAAATTTTGAATTATGATGTGATTGGTTACTTTTAAGGGCCTCCAGTTCTTATAGGAAGCATATAAAACAAAAATTATTGCCAAATTTACTATTGATGGGGTCAGGTCTACCATCGGTTAATCATTGTTCACTGTATTTTTGTTTTTCAATAAAATGTGGCGATCTTGACCAATACTTAATTTTCAAATAACTTCTTAACTATTATAATTTAGGAAAATGTTTCATAATAAATTTTATTGTTTTTTCTTATAGTTATTTACTGGCAAAAACAAAATTTTGTTTGATCACTATCTTTGTCAGGTTTTTTTTTTCACTTCTAATACAAAATAACCTTTCTCCAAAAGAGTTAATTTTTGGACACATATTTTATAAAACTTTTCGACTTCTTTTGACTTGTTCTCTATGTCCTATAAATGTGATAAATTTGTTTTTACCTTCCGTTACCTATAGGTAAGGAAGGTATTGTCTTTGGTCAAAAAATTCGGTGGTGAGTTTTCATTGAATAAGCACGTTTTAGGGTCTTTACAATACGATTTTACTATTTTTACGATGATGTCTGTATGTGTGTGTGTGTGTGTGTATGTGTGTGTGTGTGTGTATATGTATGTGACCGCTTTTTCGTGCACGATATCTCCAATACTAGAATTCCAAAAATTACAATTCTTGCGTATTCCTCTTCCTTACAACCATATGCAGACATGTTTAGATTTTGGTTATAATTGGTCAACCGGAAGTACCCTCATTTGAAGATTTTAACATTTCTTCTTGAAAAACTCAGTTAAATATTATTATAACTTAAAGAATATATTATTCTCTATACGATTTGATTGCATTTTATATTTCATATTCAACAGATATAGAGTTAAAGAATAATAAAGATAAAAAATTCGTATAAATTTCATAATTCAGCCAGCTATCCTAACATAACCATGGAAACTGCTAATATATTCAGGTAATTCAAATTGACAGATGTCAGTATCAATAAAAAGCAAGTAATTGAATGAAAAAATAAGGGAAGCAATTCTAGTGTTAGAAGTTTTTAGATATAATAGAGACGATTACATTGGTTTGAACATGTCATGAGGAGAGATGAATAAATTAATAAAAGGTGGAAGAAACATAGGAAGACCAAATATAAGATGAAAAGACTGTATTGCAGAAGACTTGAGAGAAAAGGAACTGAATGAGGGCGACACGCAAAACAAAAATTTGTGGAATAAGAAAATAAAAAATTGTGACCCCCTAACGAATGGGAAAACTAAAGAAGAAGAAGATGTCAGTGTCATGTGCAATTTGCATAGTTTGTTTATGAAATAACTTTACTGGAAATATAGGATCTTTTGCAAAAAAATTATGTATAGGGCGCGTGCAGTGACATGACTTTGCTGCCTTTGGCAAGCAGATATGGGGACCCGTATCAAAATGACAGCAATTAATTTTGTCCATAACTGACAAGTGTCATAATTTTTCATTCAAAATTTCATGATTTTCTTATTTCATGTGATTTGTTTGTTATCAGGAGTATGGAATTCCGTTGCCGAGAAAGGGAATCATAAAATACAAAAAATTTAGAATCTTTTGCAAGAAAATTTATGTATGGAATTTGTACATAATACACAGGATTGACGGAAGGTATTGTGCTGGCCACATCAGATTTTTTTAATACCCTGTATTGTGACCATAAGTTTTACTATTACAGTTAATATAGCTTAAGCTTTAACCTTTATATTTAATAAAGAGTTAGTGGCCCGTTTACTTATGTACGACCAAGTTTAATTCTGCCGTACCCCATGAGTATTTGGTGGGTTTTTAAATCTGCGCCTTAATTGTTTTCATTTTGGGGCTCCTACACATTGTTGCACATTTTTCTTAAAAAATAACGTATAAAAAGTTTCAATAGGTCTCGCTAGAAGTACGTTAGTAGGATAGTTTTCGCAGGGTACATGGTATATTTTTGCCCCCAAGTAATGAAATGTTGTTCGGGCATAGTTTTGTGAAGATGGATCAGACCAAAACTTAATATCTTCGTTTAAATGATGTTAATTGATGAAGTCAAGTAACTTTGGTTGGAAATTTTGTGCAAAACCTCTAATACATCCAACGTACGTCTGGAGACACCTGCTTCCAAAATTGCTGCACACAACATTATTTTGTCTGAAAACTTTGCTTTTCCTTTAAATTCTATATTGAAGCTTTCTGGGCGTTACTTACAAGACACATGTACAACAATCTTTGGGAGCTCCAGAATGAAAACATTTAAGGAGAAGGATTTTTTAAAAGGTAAACAAAATAAATTTTAACCTCACCAAAGACTCATGGAGCAAGTTATAACTAAACTTCGCCGTCTAGAAGAAAACAGCCCCGTAGCTCTATATTAAACATGAATGTTAAAGCTTAAGCTATGTTAATTATTGTATTAACAAGCAGATTTAATATAATTTCCTTAAACCTCAGTATCGTTCATTCAAATATTTTTCGGAAAATTTATATTACATTATGTTTACTAACATATTCTAATTAATGACTAAACAACTTTTCATGATTAATTTTATGTAACCTAGAAGTAAATTTACTGTTTAATCATAAAGCATGTGAACTACATGCTTCATTCATTATGATTTAGTTTTGGCGACCTTATAGCAATGCTGTCGGCTGTTGTCATTCGCACATCAATATTCTAATTTGGTTTAATATTAGTTTTAGTTTTAATGCGCAGAAGTTTGCAAACCGCAAACTTATATTATAGTATCATGTGTCATATTTAGATATTGACCAATAGACAGAATAGCGCAATTATACAGATGACAACGGACAAGTCAAAATAACTTTTTTATTTATAATTATTTTTTAATTTTATTGATATATTTGTAAACTAGAGTTAGGGTTCAAAGTATTTTCCGCGATAGTAGCAAGAGTAGGAAAAGCTCCTTTTTAACTGGAAGCGACATTAACTTTCATATTTCGAGTAGGACACCCTATATATTATTATATATTTGGAATCTACGTAATATTACGAATTTAACGATATAACTGAAGTGCATTTTTATTGAAGAAATAAATTTCAAAATAATAAAAGAATATTATAAATAATTAACTTGGTATGACCAGGTAGGCTGTGATCGGCTGTGATAACAAATTGATAATTTTTTTGTAACAAAATAAAGAATCTTATGTGGCGGTTAGGGCGATCGGAATCCAGCATGGTTACAGACGACAGCACTCCACTCGCAACCTAAACAGCGGCGCATTGGTCAGCTCATCTACCTGTCATCATACGGTCCCGGGTACTATTCTAGCGTCTAAGGCGAGGCACTCTCAACTTTACTGATGAGTCCGAGTGAGCATATCCGGGACGAAATACAACCTGCTTCTCATCACAGGTGTTAGCTAAAACCACAGCAAAACGTGGCACGCCTCCATTTCTCTTCACAGCGCTCCTGAGGCGCTAAACTGGTGACCCCGACATCTGAACACACCACCTTCTGCTACCATCTCAACATCAACGTCGTCCCTCTAGACACCGGCATCAGACAACCAGCATCGTTGGCATCGTCGGGGGGGGGGGGGGGGGGGGGGAGTTACTGTGGCGGTCGGAGCGGTCGAAATCTAGCCTGGCTACATAGGACAGCGTTCCACTCACAACCACTACACAGGTCTCCAGCGGTCCAGTGGTCAGCGCATCTACCTCTCATCATCCGGTCCTGGGTTCGATACCTGGCTGCCACAACTTCCAGCGTCTAAGGCAGGGCAGGACTCACAGCCTTACTGATGAGTCCAAGTGAGCATTCCCGCGACGAAACGCAACCTGCTAACACCACAGCAAAACGTGGCACGCCTCCACTTCTCTTCACAGCCCTCTCGAAGCGTCAAACTTCCAAAAATAACTTACTATTTAAACAACTAACTTAAATATTACTCAATGTTATCTCAACTGTTTTCATAGCCTGCCATTATGCTAAATATCATGATTAGTGAGCCCCTAAACCTAGTTTACAAATATATTAAAAAAATAATTATAAATAAAAGTGGCCCGTTTTTCAGTGCCACCCTATATAGCTTTATATTATTTAATTTAGCATGTTTGTCAAATGCATTTGACATATTTTTTTCTTACATTGACGGAGAAATATTTTTTGTGTATTATAAAATAGTTTTAGCTGTATATTTTACTATATCAAAATATCTCATTCCGACGTACAAATAAAATATAAAATATATTACAATTTTTTTTTTTAGATTTATTTGATCTCTTAAACAAAGTTGAGCTAAGGATTCGGCTTATTTCCATGAAGTACTGCTTTTAGAAAGGTAAATACGTACGCCCCTCTGTAATGGAGTTTAGGGAAGCCGTATAAAAAAGAAATAATTCATACTGTTTTTGTTACAAAGTAAATTTAAATTAACTTTGCTGGCAATGAAAGAAATAATTTCCTCGCGTTAAAATATTTAATTTTTCTTTTAAATATGTCTTCCTTTGAGGTTGAATCTTACTCCTTAAACAAAAATATTTGAGCATCGTTGAGTGATTCTGGTAGCGGCGCGAAGTGCTTCTTAATTAGCTCCTGACGAAAACACAAATCCACATCGCGTGGAGGAAAAATTATTTATCTAAACAATTTTGTGCGTTTCGTTTAATTAATGTGATTTAGGCCTTACAAAGGCGCCTCAATTTGCACGGCAGCAGTGGTCGGAGAAGCAATTATGTTTAATTTCTAATTAGAATCTGGTTAAGTTTGGAAATAACGAAACGTGCTTCGTACCTCCGTAACGATTGCGCTGTCACTTCAGAGGGATTCCACTGAGATATTTATCACAATAGGTAGTCTCTCACAATTATTGTTAAAACATTTATATTTCTCAATATGCACATAATTTCGTATACATAAATATTTTTAACATAAATGTATTAATTAATATACAATTTTAATTGTTTTAATAACTAAAATAGATTTACCTATTAAATACATTATTTTCTTTCTTTACATTTAATTTATGGTAGTCTACATTAATTTATAATATAGAAATATTGAAAAAAGATAAGAAGTTAATTTTACAGAATTTATTTTTAAAAAGAAAATACGAGATATCGAATATTCGGTAATTTGCTGCATTGTTATATTTATACTGATTCTAAAAGCAATAATTGTGGCTGAGTTATTTATTTGTAAGTATTAAAATATTCGGCAGTTTTCTTATAGATATCTGGAACTAAATATACTTTACTATAAAAAGAATTGCAAATTATTTAATTAGTAATTTAGCTACTGAACACGAAAATCCGTGACAAAAACGTTTAATATAGGAAAAGATTTATTTTCAGAATTGTCTGTTTTCATGAGATGTTTTATACGTATACATACAGTTTTACATAATAAAATTCTGAATTTATTTTAGTGCCAATGGCTGGTAGCATTAACAACTGATTAATTCTGATTAGCGAGTAGTTGACTAGCATTGTTTTATCTCGAAAATTCGTTTATGCATTCTTTTAGAAAAAAATACTTAAAGTATTTTTCCAAACTAATCCATAAACGATTGACAAAGGTAAAATACTGCTAATAAACTGCTCTCTAATCAGCCTTAACCAGTAATTCATGAACACCAGCCAATATCTTCAAATTAGATGCGTTATTTCAATATATAAGCGTCAATTAACTGTCAAATATTAATTTTTGATATATTAAATACTTGGTTTGTCAATTTACTGGATTTTTGTTTTTTGAAATAGTCGCATAATCATTGCTCAGACTCTCAGTTGTCAGTTGTTCTATAGTTGAATGCGAGGTGACTTCCTTTCAACACCCCCAAATGCAGTAGCTCACTCAAATATTCATTCGTGACTATATTACAAATAAATATACAGGATGTTAAAAAAGGGCAAAAACATTTGAGGGTATATACATTTCGATGTGCTGATTCTCAATCATAAAGATTTTTTCCAAAATTCCGGAAAATTATTTATTACTTATGTTTCATTTAATTTTTTTTTGTTGCGCCTCTACCAACAAGATTTTTTTATTAAAAATAATGACTTATCTAATCACATAACAGACATTGAAAAGAAATAAATTAATTCGTAATTATTTCCTATTCAAAGTCTGTTACGTTATTTTTTTATTATTTTCAATAAAAATTTCATATTGACAGCGGCGCAGTAAAAAAGAATTAAGTGAAAAATAGGAAATAATTTTCTGAATTTTAGAAAAAAAAATTAATTTAACAACCTGTACATTTGAAATTCCGCACAAATCATTAACACAAAATATTGATTATTATTAAGTGTGTATACATGAAATTATAAAATACTGAACTTATGGCGAGTAGAATTTAATAGCAATGCCCATCATTAAATTTAAGACCCGTCTATGGCGTCATTTGCCACCTGACTGTGTATTTCCGTACAATTGGAATTTTAATAGAAAATATACGTTTGAACACATGATATTAAAATTCGTAAAAAATAAATCAAAAATCCAAGTCTGTTTTTTTTTTTTAAGTTTAACACTTACACTGCGAATGGTGAGTTATGGTAATCACTCTCGGGTCGAAGTATTTTATATTAGTGCTTTTATGTAATCATGTTATATAACTTTCTGTAATGTACAAAGATGTAACATATCATCGAAGTAAAATTTCCATGTATACTATGTGTCTCTGAAATGTAACAATGTTATGTAACTTGGAAATGTCTTTGAGCTCACTCTCTTATGTACGTGTTTAGTCCGGCGTCACACTTGCGGCACAGCCGCGCGGCGCCACCGCTCTACCTGCATTCAATGTATTCTTACGAGAGATGATACACTTGCGATTACACCGCGAAGCGTCGCTTTCCGGCCGCAACATGTAGCGATCGCACCATTGTTTCTTATGGATCGTTTCCACTTGCGGCGCGGCCGCTACTCGAGTCGACTACATTCCCTGTTGAGATTTCATTTCTTTCTGAATATTCATCACATTCACGTTATGTTCGATACTGAAATTTTTTTTTTTTTTACTGTGAAGAGCCAGGAGGCGATCTGGAAGGTATCAAACCGGGACTACAGCAATGGAGGCTATAAAATTGAATGTTTAAGGGATGAACCCAGTAGCGCCTTTGGTGTTTATTTTTTATTTTTATATAGAATACAAGCTCCTTTGTACTCAAGGACATTTATTTACTGCATTTTTTGTCAGAATATTACTTATCGGTTTGTGGTTATGTCGTGAAATATGAATAAGCAACCACTTCGCAACGGCCGCGCCGCGCAACTTTGGCGCCGGCCTTACAATTTTGCACATGTGGGTCTTAAAATAGATATCAAGAGATCTAAGTACTATTAAAACATAAATTTGTGCATCATTAGGGCAAAATTTGTTTTGTGAGTGTGTTTATATTTCATGGAACTATCAAAGTCTACTTTGGAATGTAGTGAAAGGCAAACGGGTCTACAATACAATAACTCTGTACCTAGAAGTACATATAGACATGCAACAGACCATAGTAACATAACGTTGCGCATTAAGTCTAGACGCCACTAGGGAACATCGTAACATCATTACTGCATTTAGTTAGTTTTAATTAGATATCGGTTTAATATGGAGTGGATGGAAATGGTTTTCCTAAATTTTATCGAATTTTACCGAGAAAAAAGATTTTGTAGGGTACCAAATACGTCGAAGTTGTACTTATATATAATTGCGTCTGCCATAAGTGCATAATTATATACATTTCAGCTACAATATCCATTTTGCATTGAAGAAATGCATGAAATAATGAGGCGGCATAATGTTTCACGCCTTGCGCTAAGTTATTTTTTGTTCCATCTCAAAACTCATCACACCGTATCTTCCTCGCGTAAACAGGAAATGTTATATCACTGTGTCCTATTGTATATCCTTTACGCACAGAACGAATGAAACAAATTTATCTTTACTTTTTTCTTAACCTTTAAATGCGTATCTATCAGCGTGGCATTGAGTATTTCATGAGATATTAAAAAAGCTGTAAAACAAATTTTTCAAAATGAAAATATTGCAAAACAGTTAAATTTGTTCACCAAACATGACTTCATTTCAAATAAGTTGAAAAATAAACATACTTAATTATTTTTTTTTTGTTCAAGAGCTACTACAATGATTGTTGCTTCCGAGTAAACAAAATGTCTGTTGTGATTATAAACAAAAAATATCGAATTTTAAAGTTAAAAATATTATATTTTTTTGTAATATTTTACGTTTTAAAATACGTAAAACATATTTTCCTAAAACAGCGTAAACATAATCATGTAATTAAAATTAAATTAACATAATAATTATAAATTCATAAGAATGAATTACTTATTTACACCCTCAACGGCTGGCAAATTTTGCAAAAAAATATTTTTTAAGGATTAATGTTTGGACTGTGGTATACATTAGGTGTTAGCAATTTCTCCAAATCTCAATCATACAGAATTTACTCGTATTCTTAAGTTATATCCAACGATGAAATATATTGACAATTTATTGTCCTTAACCTTTTCGCCATCAGTTGTACGTTTATGTGGCAAAGTGTGGTGCGCTAGGCAACTTTTTAACTCGTTTGAGTACATATATCACAGAAGTAACCAAAAATAACTAATGATTAAAGCAACAGATGCTGCGTAAGTGCCGTTTATATAAAAATCATACTTATCTTTTTGTTAATAAACGTGTCCTAATTTAATTAGTAAGCCAATTCTATAACAAATCTGTAAAAAACTGACAAAAACGCACCTACTTTTGTTGATTAATATAAAATTATACATAAGAGTGAAAGCTTTCCTCGCAAATTTGTTCATTAGTTATAGATTTACAGATCTGTAAAACAGACAGATTTGTTCAGATTAGTGCCATTAGTTTAATAAAAAAATTCGTTTCAAACACCTTTTATCGGAAACTCGCTTGTGTGCATGTGCGAGTGTAATGTAATATTGTAAGTTGAAGTACCTTAAATTTCTAAAATACTCGTATTCGTATTACACGAGTCTGCAATACACTAATCCTTTTATATTACCTATAATATCTAATCTTTTATAACTAAATTCCGTTAATATAACTTTCATTTAATAGTGTTGGATAATTAATACAAAAATGCCTTTAAACACTGATGTTTTAGTATACACTTATATCTTCATCAGGAAAAGTAAGTTTCATGAACATAAATTCATGTATACACAAATACATTCGTCTAAACCAGAGGTGGGCATACATTTTTGCCCGCGGGCCACATGGATGTTTGTAATATGACTAGCGAGCCGCATGGATATTTGTAACATTACTAACGGGCCGCATGTGACTATAAAAAAGGTCGCCTTCCAAGGAAAAATGAAAATCTTGTTAATATTATAACACACAAAATGACATGAAAAGGATACGGATGTTCAGGGAAGAGGATTTGTATTTTTTGCTGGAATAAAAACTTAAAAAAACTGATGTGACCAACACAATACCTCCCGCCATTTATCTATGGGGTCTCGTTGCCGCGGACCTGATGTCTGGTCGCGAATCTGGGGAATCCGATTGGATCCCGATCAAAGCCAAATAATTCGAATTTTAAATGGCATAAAATTAACCCATGTGGTAACGCCCGTACAGTACAAATATGTCATCATCATTACCGAAATACGTGTATAAATCAGATTAGTACACCCAGCAATGAATAATATGCCGTGATAATATGTATATTTATTTATTTCTTTATTTAAATACATACCTGCATATTTATATTAAGTTCCTTTTCATGAAACTATTGTTCTATTTACAATTTTCCTTTTAAAACGTTACTATTACTTTATAAATTTATCCATAAAATTTATAGAAAAAGTATTAAAGTAAACCTGTAGAAAATGGAATAATCTTTAATTTTTATAATAACACATTGCGAAAAAAATACATTTAAAGGTATTTTTTGAAGAAAAACCATCTTGAGCTTCCAGTAAACTGCCATTTCCGGTTATCCGATTGCCACCAAAATCTAATCAGTTCTTTCCATATTAGAATAAGGTAGAAATACGTGGTTTCAAAACTTTCTGAATGATAGTATTTGAGTTAGAGCGTAAAGAGGATCCACACACACACACACCTACATACATACATACACACAGACATCATCGTGAAAATGTTAAAATAGGATTCTATGGAACTTAAAACGTGGTCATTTACCAAAATCTCGATATGCGATTTTTAGCACGATCCCTATACCTCCCTTACCAAGGGTAGCGGGAGATAAAAAGCCGACAAAACATTTAAATAACATTGAAAAGTGGGCCGCACAAAATGACGTGGTCGGCGTCATGCGGCCTGCGAATCAAAGTTTTCCCACCCCTTGTTTAATAATTGAGTTTTACTTAGATTTCGGGAAATTGTTGACACCAAATCTACACATAAGTCGATATACTCGTATTTAACCTTAAAAATATTTGGTTTACTTAAATTTCAATAGTAAAACCATTTTATGGCGCAAAATTTATGAGTGAACATGGATATTTATTTTAAATAGGTGCATTCACGCCTAATAAATTATCTAGAAAACTTTAGAATTATTAACTGTTGCCTGTATATTTCTCAATTATTAGAAATAAATTTGCTGCTTCATTGGTATTTTATTGATTCTTATAGGTGATTTTTCTTTTTCCGTCTCGTAGACTCTTTAAGTGGTCTTACTAGATTTCGTTCGAATTGCGGTAGAGTCCTCCTGAATAATAGATCCCAAACATTTTCAGTTGTAAAAAGGAACAAGACGTTAACTCTACAAAGTTAAACTATTTTTTAGTTGTCTGAAAAGTTTAACTACCTTTATATCGTTATAAATTTGCAACAAAGGCAAAGTGAAACAACTATAAACTCGACAAATACAACAAAATAAATATTGTTTTATGCATAATTCAGTCATCGTGGAATACATTGCTTGCATTTAATTATAAATTTGATAATTCCCAGTTCTGCAATGCTACGAATGGATTTATGCAGCTGATAATTCGTTGTACAAACTTTCTAAACCAGTGTGGAGTGCAGATAATCGTTCCTACTTCATTTGGATTACATGCATAGGATTGCTTTTCAATTCCTTACAATGTTCTAGTTTCTCAAACTGTTATGTTATACGTTGCCATGGTTACGAATCTCAGCTGTGAGTAGGTTACTACGGTGATTTATTCGCTATTAACTGTTACAATTAGTTTCGATTGGGCTAATTAATGTCTTATTATACCATGAATTTTGAACGCCTTTGAACTTGACAGGCTATTGTTTGTATTACTTTAATTATAAATCTAATTACCTTCATTGTCAAACTCGTATTCAAGAGAAACATAACAGGTAGATGTTTTGAATAGAACAGTTTAAAAGAAGCCCAAAACGTTAATGTTTTAACTACACTTTCTGCAATTTTTCCTTTGCGAAATGCATTTAGTTGAATATTCTGTCCTTATTCCTCCAAATAAATAAAAGCTTTTTAAATAATATTCCAATAGCGTTCATATAGGGAAAATGAATTCAACTGCACAATTTTAAGTATGTAAATAAGTATTAATAATGATTATGAACAAATGAATTTATTGAATTCACAATCCTTACATTTCTTGTAATAGGCAATAGATGTTTCCAAATTTGTAGAAAGTTGTAAAACAATGCGAAAATTCCGTCTTGATATTATCGGTGGTGATCCCAGTAGATGTCTTCTCGAACGCTCATCACCAACCAAGCTGGTCCGACCATGTTTATATTCAGTTTCCTATTTTTTCTAAACTACAAATGATGGCGCAGAGTTGTCCAAACAGAGTTCGACTCGGCTTTAATTTGCGCAGGCGAATTGTAGTTTAAATGCAAGAATTAAACTACAGAACAATTTTTTTATAAAAAGAATAGACATCGACTGAAAAACGACTGTCAATAGGAAATAATAAACTGAGCGTGCAAAATAACTAAAAAAATATTTAAATTGAATAGTTCTAACGAGCAATGACTGTATCACACGGTGGCGACTAGCATTGCCGAACATAGGACCTAACGTAAAATCATATTTAATACTTATTAATTTCCTGCTGCTCTATTCATTTCCGGTAAGAAATCTACATACTTTTAATTTATATTTCTAATTAATTAAAATAGTAAATGTACTTATATCTTACTTTCCGACGGAGGGAGTAATAAAAATAAACTAATCTAATTTCATAGATATAAAGTGTTAAACATTTGTTAATTTTTGTTTCAACATTTTCTTGGATAATTTCTGCTAATAAAATGGCGAATGGTTAAAATATTACATTTTTATTAAATACAGAAGGCTTCGTGTGTCATTATTTTTACATTACATTAAAGAAAATTAATTATTTAAATATTTCATCTATTTCAATTCGATATTTCATTATTACTCCTGTTATTTAATATTATCAGATAAGTTTAATTCAAGAAATAGTATAGCAAAACCTTCAGTACTTAACAAAATTGTAATGTTTTAATCTTACACTATTTTATTTTTTAATAATATAACTGTTTTTATGCTATTAGATAGCAAATTTCATATAGTTTTGAAATTTGGCATTTGAAAATTTTAAGTCACATACAATTGCGTAAAATGGAACATCTTGTAGAAAAAATCTATACTGCAGATATATAGACATTTTAATATAAATTAAAGTTTATGGAAAAAAAAAGAATTTCATAATATTTAAAATAATTGAGATTAAAAAATCTGATGTGGCCAGCATAATACCTTCCGTCAATCCTGTGTATTATGTCCAAATTCCATACATAAATTTTCTTGCAAAAGATTCTAAATTTTTGGTATTTTATGATTCCCTTTCACGGCAACGGAATTACATACTCCTGATAACAAACAAATCACATGAAATAAGAAAATCATAAAATTTTGAATGAAAAATTATGACACTTGTCAGTTATGGACATAATTAATTGCTGTCATTTTGATACGGGTCCCCATATCTGCTTGCCAAAGGCAGCAAAGTCATGTCACTGCACGCGCCCTATACATAATTTTTTTGCAAAAGATCCTATATTTCCAGTAAAGTTATTTCATAAACAAACTATGCAAATTGCACATGACACTGACATCTTCTTCTTCTTTAGTTTTCCCATTCGTTAGGGGGTCGCTATTTTTTATTTTCTTCTTCCACTAATTTTTGTTTTGCGTGTCGTCCTCATTCAGTTCCTTTTCTCTCAAGTCTTCTGCAATACAGTCTTTTCATCTTATATTTGGTCTTCCTATGTTTCTTCCACCTTCTATTAATTTATTCATCTCTCCTCATGACATGTTCAAACCAATGTAATCGTCTCTATTATATCTAAAAACTTCTAACACTAGAATTATTTCCCTTATTTTTTCATTCAATTACTTGCTTTTTATTGATACTGACATCTGTCAATTTGAATTACCTGAATATATATATACTATGTTAGCATAGCTGGCTGAATAATGAAATTTATACGAATTTTTTTATCTTTATTATTCTTTAACTCTATATCTGTTGAATATGAAATATAAAATGCAATCAAATCGTATAGAGAATAATATATTCTTTAAGTTATAATAACATTTAACTGAGTTTTTCAAGAAAAACTGTTAAAATCTTCAAATGAGGATACTTCCGGTTGACCAATTATAACCAAAATCTAATCAAGTCGGCATATGGTTGTAAGAAAGAGGAATACGCAAGAAATGTACTTTTTGGAATTCTAGTATTGGAGATATCGTCCACGAAAAAGCGGTCACATACACACACACACATACACACACACACGCACATACGAACACACACACACACACACACACACACACACACACACACACACATACAGACATCATCGTAAAAATAGTAAAATCGTATTGTAAAGACCCAAAAACGTGCTTATTCAATGAAAACTCACCACCGAATTTTTTGACCAAAGACAATACCTTCCTTACCTAGAGGTGACGGAAGGTAAAAAGAACTGACCCTGTATATGGTTTAAAACAGGCTGCAATGGCATGGAATAAAAAAAATAATGAATTACATATTAATTATTGATGGCTTTAGAAGAGGGAATGTAGATTGTTGTTTTTACATAAAAATTATAGGAGAAGAAGAGATACAATGCACTTTTATATGTGAATGACATTATTATCGCGGCAAATAATCAGCAACATATTGATCACTTTGCTGAATATATAAATAAATATATTGAACTTCAAATGTTTGGAAATTTAAAGTATTATCTTGTTATTGAGGTTGAAAGATCAGACAATGCAATATTTTTATTCATAAAGAAGACTATAATTATAAAAAGATTTAATACGGAGAATGCTAAATCCTGTAAAAAACAGTGGATATTAGTTATTTCAAAAATGAAACAAAAAGTAAACTTCTTCCAAACAATAAAATATATAAAAAAGCAATTGTATCACTTGTATATCAATAAATACAAGACCACATATAGCAGCTAGTATTTCAAGGCTAAGTAGAAAAGTAAGTAATCAAAATTAAAAAGATTGAAATGAAGTGAAACAAGATATTTAAAAGAAACTAAAAGCTATAGATTGCGATCCGGAGAATAAATGAAATACGAAAATTAATAGGATTGCAGATGCTGATTGGATTGGTAATAACAGAAAATCAACTAGCGGTTTCAATATGAAACTTCATACAGGCGCTATTTCATGGAATAGTAAGAAGCAAATAAGTATATCTCTAAGCTCATCAGAAGCAGAATATGTATAACTAAGGCCCGATTGAACAATTATTGAGGTTCAGTGTGAGCTCAGCAAGTCAAGAAGTATAATGGATAAAGAAATTATTAAATGAATTATCAAAAGATGTTGAAATTATTATTTTCCAAAATAATCAAAGCACATTCAATTGTTAGATTGTGATAATTTGAAGTCCAAATGAAAATATACTGCATTTAAGTATCACTACACGAAACATGAAGAAATCTGTTAAAAAGTATTTCATTAGAGTCCAACCAATGAAATGATAACAAATATTTTAACGAAACGAATAAAGTAGATGAAATATTTAATGAAGTTAACTGGATTAATGAAAAAATAATATTTAGATTGAAAAGACGTGTTAAAATAAAACAATTTGAAATATTATTTTTTCATGGTTTGTGACATATGAAATGAAATCTCAATATAAATTAATATAAAATAATAATTATTTTGTATGAATATTACCTTGCTTTTAATTGTTTGTGAATTTTACCTATTCAGGCACTCTCTGATAACAACATTCCTACTAACCGTATATTCGCAAATATTCTTACTTCATAATACAGTGTGCTTGAAAAAGTGGATACATCCTTTTCTCTTGCTTATTATAGCAAATACACACATTGCTTATATGGCATTATTTAATCAGTGATTGAATTGTGTAAAAATTGTAATTGTGAAACTTCCGATATAACTGGAAGTGACATCAACTTTGTAAATTTAAAGACAACCCAAACTATTTTTCTATAAATTTTTATTACATATTTGTTCTCTTTCCGACCATATCAAATATATTAGTATTAACGTTCTTCACTTGTTAAAAATAATAACTTTCTTTCGCTCGATTTTTATGGTGAAGAGATGTAGTTTAAAATGTGAGAGGGCTATGACAGTAATTGTTATCATGATATTATGTTAAAAAGTTCATTTATCTTTTAAGCTAATATTGGTATGAAATAAAAAAATTACAAGTACGTAACAAAACATTTATTCAACATGTCCCCTATTTACATTAATACATTTTAAAGTACGTCGTCTTAATTCACTCGTAACATTAATAAGCTTCTGTCAATTCCTTGCACGGCATTGCGTATATGTTTTTCAGTTCTTCAATATTGTGATAACCCTCTCACATATTAAATTACATTTCTTAAGTATAAAAATCGAGCGAAATAATGTAATTATTTTTAGCATATGTATAATGTTAATACTAATAACTTGGTATGGTCGGAAAGAAAACCAGAAATGCAATCCAAATTTATAAAGAAAATAATATAGGTTGTTTTTAAATTTACAGAGTTGATGTCACTTCCGGTTATATCGGAAGTTCCATAATTACAATTTTTACACACGTCAATCACAAATATAGCACTAACTAAATCATGTCCTGTAAGCAATATGTGTAACTGCATTAATAACCAAGAAAAAAAGTGTATCCACTTTTTCAGACACATTGTATATTAAAATGACCGATTATCGGTATCGAAATATCGCCTCTGGATCAGAATAATATTTTCTGTATTATGCTAACCCACTAAGAGGGATGTGCATAATTTTTATGTATGTATAATATATACAAAATAAACTAATATAAACATCGTCAAAGTTGGTAATTACATAATTTACTAGGCCTGATGCATCGCCCGGCATTAACTAGGACGACGAGAACGCATCCTTTTCAGTGATTCTCCCTTCACGCCAGTAACGTTCTATGTTCGGGAGCGTCTGTCATTGCCTTGTATATTTTGATAACGACAGCAGAGGATACTCATATAATCGAACATTGAATTGAAATTTCTGCAAAGTATAGAGTCTTTGTAAAGTCTGTAGACAAAGAACATACTATGTCAAAATACAAGTAAACTTGTCAACATGTACTTATGTAGAATTTATATCTTTTGCTTTATTATACAACAGAAACTCTATGATAGTTGTGCAGCTGTGTTAAAAGAAAAGTGCAGTGTAAACGACTAAGAAATTTGGTGGCAGTTACTAGAAGTGGACAACTTTGCTTCCACTATTTGTTTTAGTTCCAAACAAAACTACTGCACAAAGAAAACTTGTACAATGCTTAGTTCTGTATAAGTTTAGCAACATAGAATTCAATTAGTGCCTGAATAAAACTCTCTACACCAATACAATAAATCCTTGGTTATTTCTAGCCAATAGACTCGATTATTTCTACAACATTTAAAGCTTGTAGCCACAAATAATGCTATTGAGATTCAGCATTAATGCTAACATCAGCGTTGGCTGCGAATGCACCTCCTGTTCGATGCTCCACTGTTCAGAATGAGGACAAGGGAAACAAACGACTCTCGGACAAGGGATTATGCACGTGAGAAATGATACTGCAGAGGACCTGCAATTAGGGCGAAAAATTTGGCGGAAGAGCTGGAAAATTATTTCACGACGCACAGGACAAGATAAATATGAGAATTAATTTTTGTGCTTGTGGTCTATAAAATAAGTAGTTTTACATTACTGTAAATAGTCCAGAAACACTGTTTTACAGGCCAGATAGGGAATTTTATGCTTACAAGTTGATATTATTCTGGTGAAATATGAACTTATCGCAAGAATTAGTAAAAAAAAATTAACACTAAATGTTTACTTGTAATTTAAATGAACATATTATAAGCTAAATGTGATTTAATATATTTGAACTTGCAATGCAAAACTGACAAAAAATGTTTGCTAATTTTTCAGGTATGTAGTTTGTAAATCCATGTCATTTGAAATTATGCAACTTCTAATTGGATAATAAATCAAATTCGTTTAATAAATATATTGAGAAGTCCGCAAAAAATCTTATCTATTACACTTGACTTGACAGAAATCCTGGATACGCCAGGCCTAACCAGTTTTTTGGACACACACAGCCGACCCTGCTCAAGACACGACGCGGACTATAGAAGAGCACACTAGTCAACAAACACAAATATAAAACAGACAAAATTGTTTAACGTCCAGCGCACTCCCCAACTTTCTAAATAGAAATCTATGTTGGGTGACTTTATAACGTAGGATTCTACCACAAGCAAGTATTTGAATTCTATGAAGATTTTGTGATTTTTCCTACAGAATTCCAATTATTGACCTTAAAAATGAATGCGTATTTAAAAGTTGAATTTCATATCCCGGATGACCTTCTTAAATTTAAAGTTTTCCTTTGACATATATATGACGTATGGTTTCCAGTTTTATTTCAGAATTGTTGTTTTCATTTCTTCTTGTATTTTTGGAGTACTCCTCCAGCTTTACATTATTATTGATTTTTTCCGCATTGTTGATGCTGTTACAATTAAAGAAAAGAAAACAAAAAAGTCGTTACAAGGACTACAGATTAAATGTAGGTACCTACAGTATTAAATTTAATATTGTCTTTAATTAATATGTAGTCGAATTTAATGCCGATCATTTCAATCATCTTATGGTACGGTGAAGTGTCTCTTTATTCTACTATCAAATTTCGATTTACCGTCTGGAAATGAATCCTATCCTGCCCCATGTTATTTGCTAGAATCTTCATCTAAATTCCTTATTTTGGCTAGATCCTTAATAATTCCTTGATATTTTTATTAATTATTACACATTTTTTTCATATCTCTATACTTCACTTCATCAAACTATACTTCACTATCAGAATTATTAATGTACTGAAAATTACACAATCACTACGGAGCCCAACTAACACGTCCGTCTTATACCGTGGTTGGAACAAGATTAAAAAAAAATGTCTTACACGTCCAGAAACTGCTTTACGAGTGCTCGAATATAAAGGCTTCGCCTTCGGTTCGTCCTATCAAAATAACCTCAAAGTGCAGTTTCTAAACTGGTGATATAAATAACTATTGTATACTACTCTAAACAATTAAAATATTTTATCCATTCGCGGAAATTGGCACGCTTTAATTTACGCTTCATGTGTTAAACTTTCATTTGTAGGGAAAATATATATTTTTTGCCGATTGACGTTAAAAGTACGATTTTTTTGATTGTAAAATGTCAGTTTTACTGCCTATTACATAGAAACCGCTCAACAAATACATGGCAACCGTTCAAAAAATGCATAGCAACATAATTTAATGGCGATATCTTTCAAAATAGTTTTTAAATTAATCACTAAATTAATATAAATTCTAAAATCGAAATTAAACACAGATTTACAGCTTCGGTAGCATTCATTGAATGAAACTACAGTCCCTGCTGTAAATTTGATATCTTAGAGTATTCGTGTATTCGTATAGTTTCCCGAATAAACATGCTGCACTGTGGCCGTAATAGAGCTGCAACTCCACTTTCTAACACACCCGGTAAGACCAAAGTTGTGTTGAAAAATTTCTACATTACTATATTTAATCAACAAGCGAAATGTTTAGCCCTTGAGGTATTAGTCGAGCTTACTATTACTAATATCCGCGAATTGATAAAATGTCTTTACCGCCGAATGATATACACATTCTTTTCAAACAATTACCATTAAAGCCTTTTTAACTAAAAAATAAAGATAGCATTTAACATTTATACAAGGTGTTAAAAAAGTGTAAAAAATTGAGGGTATATACATTTCGATTTACTGATTGTTAATCAAAAATATTTTTTTCAAAATTGGGAAAATTATTTATTTTTCATTTAATTCCTTTTTATTGCACCCCATGTCGACATGAAATTATTATTACAAATGATGAATTATCTAATCACGTAACAGTCATTGTGTAGAAATTATATTTATTCGTAATTATTTCCTATTCAACGTCTGTTACGTGATTAGATAATTCATTATATTTAATAAAAATATCATGTTGGCAGTGGTGCAGTAATAGTTATTTTGTTTGTTTTATTATAAGTTTGTTAGTTGTGTAATATTCCATTACGCAACTCAGTTATGTAATTATTTTTACAAAACTCATTTCGTATCAATTGTGTAAAAAGTGACCTTTCATAACGTCATGAAGATAGGTAAAATTCTACTTTAAATAAATGAAATAATTTTCCGAATCATTTTGAATGAAAATCAGTCCACCGAAGTGTATAATACTCTCAAATTCCTTTTTTTAACACCTGTATATAATTTTAAAATAATCAAAATACATGTGTACAAATTTTGTCAGTTTTATTTACTTTTAAGTCACAAGTGATTAATTTTTTTCTTATTCGTCATCATTTAAGCTTTACTTAAGGAAATTCGCAGAACTTTTTTTTAATTATTTAAAAGAATTTGTAGTACTTTACTTTTCTAAAATTGAGTTCAAATAATTCTTCAAGAAAATATAAGATACGAGTATAAGCCAATTAATAAAATTTTTAAAAAAAAAAATTACAGGTGTTTTAAATTTACACTACATTTGAATTACGCTTCGAACATTTTAAATTTTGTAAATGAAACATTCATTTCTTATTAAACTACGCAAGAGAATTTTAGAGCTACTAAAATAGAAGATTTAAATTAACTGTACCATTATAATAATGGTTTAGTACTAATGGCATTATTATATTGAATGCACAATGTTTGAAGCTGAATTATACAGGTTGTACTTTACAATTTTCGTCACCTTTATGTATTTAAAGCATAACTTTTTACAGTTAATGTTACAAGTTAGTAGGCCACAACCTCTGAAAAGAATTTACTATTTATAAATGCCTTCTAAACTATTCAAGCACAGAGAAATACGCCTAGTTGTTAACTACTGCCAAGTAGTGCTGTGTTATTAAAATTATATTAAAATTGACGTGCGTTATGGTCGATAAAATTAGATTACATTCAATTCAATGAAATTTCTGCTTATAATGCAAGTGAAATATGAAAACTCGTAGCGTACATCATTTTCAATATTTCAATAGTTTCGATTTAGCATTGGATAAGGTGGTAATGTAGAAATGTTTAGGTTTAGATAATTTGTAGTTGAGGTATATACAATGTGATTGTTTCATGTTTTATGTTTTGTCTATAAAAGTGTTAATTGCTCCATTGCCGTAAATTTTAGGAACATATAGAATGTTTCTGTTATTAGATTACTTTGTTGCAATGATGAAAATTTGGTACATGCAGAACGCAAACGTTTGTAATGGTTTTACACAGTTTGTAAATTACAGCTCTTTTCACAATGACAATTTTTTTAAAAAAATAGTCATACATTTTAATAAAAGAAATGTGTATAATAATACATATACTGTATGTTGATTTAAGATTGTAATATTGGTTGGAGTTATATTTTGATAAGATAATAATATGAGGGTCATTTCATAAATATTGCACACAATTGCTGGTTTATACATTTGGTTATTTTTATTACACTATCTCTTCACAATCCTTCAATATAGTCTTCCTGCTTCTCAATGACTGAGTTCCAACGTCTGGGAAGATTCCATCCAAGGCACCATCTTTGTTCATCTGTCGAATTGTTTGGGTAACGGCAGCATGAAGCTCTTCTAGAAACGGAAAAGGATTTCCACGCGTAGGCTGTTTCAGCTTTGGGAATAGATCGAAGTCTAGTGGACTCATGTCCGTACTATAAAGAGCACGGGGTAACACTTCCCAATCGTATTCACGCAGTTTTTCGGTTACGACATTCCCGATGTGGGGGCGAGAAATGTCATGGAGAATGAGTGGCCCAGCTTCAAGCAACTTAGGGCGGGTTTTGTGCAATTTTCTGCGCAGTTTTCGCATGAAGGCCCGATAATAAACTGCTGAGACACTTGTTCCACATATAATGCTGTCATTACGATTCCTTTGTAATCATAAGCAAAGATCATCATTTGTTTGACTATTGATTGAGCTTGCCGAAAATTTTTTAGCCGTGGGGAATTTGGATCGGTTTTGATACAAGAATGCCTTCAGCGTCGAATATTTGTTTCAGTAAAGTTACAATATCCGATCTTCAACAGTCAACAAACAAACTAATTTGTAATTAAGAAATATTATTTAACAATTCCAGAATTTAAATTTCATTTTTTTGGATATTTCGGGTTCACTGTTTGATTTCATTGAACTTACTTCCTAAACTTCTTTTATTTTGGATTTATAGGAAAACATTAAGTGTTTTTTTCCCTTATATTAGAAAATAAGTCAAATTACACTATCAAAAATTGAAGACAATCAGAGTATCAGATGACCGGGGATCTGATCAACAGCCCCACAAATTGATACTATATATAGAATCATCTTTAACTATAGTAGCGACTTTGTTGTTCTTTTGTATAAAACATTAACATCGTAAGTTCTTCTTAGTTAGGCTCTAAACCACTGGTTTTTTAAAATGTATTATGATTGCCACTACACTCTGTCATTGTTTAGTTATTTTATATTATTGAATTTATTTGAAAATTTTATAGTTAATAAAATCCAACGGATACTATTTCCTTATTAAACTATTACAAAGAAACAATTGACATTATTAAACAAAATGTATACCAAATAGGACCATATGACTTCCATACCGCTGCTCTGATTAGCTAATTTGGATTTTATGGCATTAGATCCCAACCGGTTGCGGATTTGTCAAGTTTTGAAACTAACCTAGATTGGGCTCCTTCAAATTCACCTTCATCTAAGAGACTGAAGCTATATAGCAGCCGATTCGTAGCATCCGATTCGTAAAGTAAAATATATTGGACAACCCTGATGTCATAAATTCCTTACAAATACAAAGCTGTATTTACTTATGTAAAACTGTACACCTAATATCAAATGTAATAAAGTCATATATCCCTTAATATAGAACAATACCAAAACATTCAAATTTCAGAGGATAAGGGTAACTTATAAAACATTATAATATATATTTAATATTGTAACGTTTTTATTTATATGGGTGAAGTGTAAACATAGACAAATATTATTAACAAAAGAATACGTTTATTAAACGATATATAATTAAGGATTAAATATTAAAAGATGATAAAAACAACTAACACTATGATTAAATAATTATAAACACTAAGAATATTATTAAATGCTTAAACACTACGATTATTTATCTAACTAACATTTATATCACTACACTTATTTATATAACTACATTTATTTATGTTAACAACTTGAAACTGTTTATTTATATCACCGAGTTCATATCTGCTTGCTTGTATATATCAGACTGACCCTCCGCCTTCTCTCAACCGATATTTATACAGCGCAACAGTCTAGAAGCCTTCCAAGCGACAATGACCCGTATACAAAGGAATGAGGTCACGGCGCAATCAACCTGTCTCAGCGCGTCGGGGATTGCATTACGCTCTGGTACGTTCTTTCGAAGGGATTACGTCATTGTTCGCAAACATGCCATCAGTAGCGGCGCATGCATACTTTTCTCTCAGGGGCGCACGTCACAATATATTCCATCAAGAGTAAAATTGACCAGATTAATCCCCTGAAATTTGAAACTTTTGGCGTTGCACTATATTAAGGGATGTATGTTAAATAAATCCTGCGACTTTGGTTTTGTTACAGTTAGTAGTTTAGGGGTTGTAAGGATGGCAAATTTTCTCAATTCTACACTTGCATTTATTTAATATTATAATTTGTTTTGAATTACCCTCGTCCATTGAAATTTGAAACTTTTGATGTTTTATATTAATGGATGTATGCTAAATAAACTCTGTGCGTTTGGTTTTGTTTCAGTTCATATTACCCGCTCTAAGGGTGATTAATCTGGTCAGTTTTACTCTTGATTGAACATAGTAAATATTATAATGTGTTATGTTATGAGTTACCCGTATCCCCTGATATTTGAATGTTTTGATATAGTCCTATATTAAGGGATATATCCAGAACAACTCTTGTGAATATGACTTTATTACATTTGATATTTGGTGTACCATCTTACATTTTATAAGTAAATATAGCTTTGTACTTGTTAGGAATTTATGACATCAAGGTTGACCAAAGTATTTTGCTTAACGAATCGGCTGCTATGAATCGGCTGAAAGCTTCAGTCTCATGAATCCGTTGCAGTTATCAAAATCAGTTTTGACCTTTATAGATTGTGTCGTTTTTATTCATATTAACTTTTTACTTTATAATATTAGTTATTTCAAATTATTTATTTCATTTACATTAAATTTATTCGTATCTAGCCTCATTAAATATACACAAGCACTACAAGTAGTAAAAAAGTTACAATACTTGCAATAATTTTGTCCGATCAAGGTCATCTACGAATTGTATGAATTAAGATTTTAGCTCCGCCCATTCTGTCAAATTCAAGAGTGTCGTTTACTTAGTTTTTATGAGGGTTCATAAGATACTACTGTTATTTTATTACACCCAGTATAAACTTTAATTCATACTACATAGCTAACTCACAAAATTATACTCAAGTAGTTTTATATCGATCTACAATTATTTTCTTTGCTGATTTGCAAAGAATATAATAAATTCAAAAACAAAATAACTTGATAGAGACTCACACAGTAAAAATTAATTGGTTATTTTGTTTCGCACAGAAATACCAAGCTCAGTGTAAGGGAAGAAACCAGTAACTCTCAGAACGTTAATTTACCTGCTTAGCTCATATACAAAACTCGAGACAGTTTCTATAGGCCAAATAGAATGGCCTGTCAATCATTTCTTGCGCATATACTGTGTACCACTATTGTTAGAGCGGAGTAGTCTCTCACTACCCATTTCATAATGATACATACACTTTTTCGGTGCGCCGCTTACCCAAAAAGAATTCTAGGGACTGCCCACTAGTCGTTCGTCTAAGTATTGTAACGACATAAATGCAAAACCGATGGACACAAGCGTTCAACTGAGAATGGATGTAAACGCTGTGTTGTGCCAGTGGCGTAGAAATAATTACGAAACAATAGTATTTAGAATATTTAAATTAAGTTTAAAAACTAAAATATGTACAAAATACCGATAATATAAAGATTATTTTACACTGTGTTCAATAAAAAACCTAACTCGCAGTAAGCTATGAACAGATAACCGTATGTCTAACAATTATTCAATTCACAAGTCCTTATCAAACTTGGTGTTGAAATGTAATTTAAAGGAGAAAATATAATAAAGAATGATACAGTGTATTGCCCTTCGTCATTTTCTAATTTGTTTCCATTTCTAAAATAAGATTCAAGAAGAGAAGCTTTGATTTCTAAAGACAACATTTTTGACAATATCTCGTGTCAAATTGATATTTAATTAAATATTTTTAAATTGACATACGTTTCTTTGTTCATAGTCTACTACGAGTTAGGTTTTTTTTTAATACACTGTATAATGTAAATTAGATTTTTGGAAAACCCTTCGTTACGGGCATGTTGGTATCCTGGGTTCAAGTCTTGCAAGTTGCAAGGGAATGGTTTTGATGATAGCTTCATGCTTCATATATATTATTCGGACGCCTCTGTGATAAACCCGCTTAAGTACAATGCATGTGATTGGGCCTTTAAGTAAGAAGGGCGGAGGATGCGTAAATGCGTTTTACGCGCAGGTCATTTCTATTATAGTTACAAGAAGTATTGATGTGTGTACTGAGTTACCGAACGGATAAATCCTTCTATGAAGCACACAGTTTCTGCACAAAAGTCTTAATCGTGACTTTTTGTAAAACATAACTAACCGACGCATAAGTTTACCCGTTATCACGTAAATACTTCAATCTTACACTCTACAGAAAACAGAAAAATTCCAAAATAACAATATGCAAAAGTCGCGAAGGCGTACTATTACACTAGGTATTAAATACATTTCAAATATTTCGTTATTCCAAATTAAATTTGATATTTTGAAAACAAATTGTTAAAACATAAAACTGCAGAAATTATTTTAATTTGCATTTTAGTTTATTGCATATTAATTTTACAAAGTATACATTTTTGAACTAATTTGTTTAATTTTAATTGAAAAAACAAATTATTCATTATTCGTTATAAGTAGCACAAATTGAAAAACAATTCGTTTATTTCAAAAACAGTTTAAATAAAGTGTAATCAATAATGATAATAACACAATTAAAATACTGTGTGTAGATTCGTTGTAGTTGGGCGGAAAATTTAATATTTCATTGCATAATTCATTTACAATGTGGAAAATAAATAGATCTACTATAATCCTGTTTTCAGGGGCTGAAGTACCTACCTATTATTTTATTTTTACATACAAACAAAATGAACGCTTTCATTTACATATTTGAATTTTAGTAATGTGGTGCTTTGAACGGACTTGACGTTATAAAAGCTGGATAGAGCCGTTCCGAATTATTTATAATGACGAATACTATGTTTGAAACATAATACATATTTTATATACTCGCAATATGCCGCGTATATTCGTGTTTTTGTTTCATTAATGCTACAGATGTTGTGTATATTAGAGTATCATATTGTCATATTTTGTTTTAAATTCGTTTGTTTTTGAATTAATTTTGTTTTATAAAACTCGTATATATTTATGATATACTTTATAATGTACATTTATTTCTACATTCATGTCTATTTATTACGTGTTGACAAATAAAATTAAATACTAAAATTTAGTTTTTAGCTGCATTAAGTGCACATGTTGCAGTGTAGTACTTTAAATAATATGAGTAGGGTTTTAGATATTTAATATGGACTACAAAGTTTTTGTGACAAATCTCTTTGTTGTTCTATTTCATACGGTGATATGAAATTTATTTTAACACCAAGATGAAAATAAAGTATATTATTTTATATTATTCATTCTTAGCGTAAATTAATATTTGAAATGAATATCTAGTAAATGAAAAAATATTTACCTTTACAGAAAAGAGAAGATATTAGCAGGTTTTTATAACAATAATACCATTAAAAAAGTTTTAGTTAATAATAAGATAGGCAGAAACTGGAGGCTTCAGGAATTTACCAAATTAACTGTAACGAATGTAACTTTATATATATTGGACAAACCGCTAGAATTTTTTTAACAAGATTCAAAGAACATGAGAGATCTTTCCGTCTTAAAAAAGATGATTCAAATGTAGCCAAACATATGATAGAGTGTAACCATAATTTTACTATAGGTAATCTAGAAATTTTACACATAAAAGAATTTTTTTTTGAATTATGCTATGTGCAAAGTTTCGAGATCAAGAAACCCGCTTACAAAGGCAAATCATTAATGAACGACCATCTGGACTTAATCCAAACACCTTTAAAACGAAATATTACTAAAACATAAGTTTAGACCTTAGTGATATTGCCGGTTGCTATAACCTATAATAAGTTTTGTTTCGCTGGTTTCGCCATGGACAAATTTTCAGAACACTTAATTGTCGAAGTAGTAAAATACCCATAATACACCCAAAAATAAACATAAAGAAATAAAGTACAATAGATTTTATGTCAAACTGGTTTGAGTTGGTATTATTGAAATGTGTGATCTGATCATGCGCAGTTAAAATTTACGGCGGCATCGGCGTCATCACCGTCAAAAATAGAAATATTTCAACGGCGGCCATCGCTGTTCGTAGCGTCGGGACCATGGAGGTAGGAATAATATGGAAAGAGTATAAACTTGAACTATGGGCAAGGGGAATGTAACCCTGTGGGGACGGACGCAGGTACTGTAGTAGTACACATTGTAGTCGGGATTCGCGAAACCTCCACAGAAAAACCAATATAAAACACGAAACATATCAAATCAAACATATGTGAATGCAGCTTTACCCTGATAATAACGAAAAAATATTATAAATGCAAATTTAAATGAAAAATAGTGTTTGTGGATTGCTCCAAAATTCCTTCTCATAAAATAAAATGTCACTTTTAACTCTTATATCATAAATAATTTAATACTTTGAGAACTAATTTCACAAGCAATTATTATGCACATCATTTCACATTATTTTAAAAAAATCATTGTAGACCAATAAATAATAATTATTTTTCTACCATTTTCTAAAATAAAATAACTTGAAATACGATAAATGGTATATGTATACGAAGCTTAATTTTGATGTTTTATTTTATAACGATAGAGCAAAACCGTTAGCACATGTCAGAGTCAATTTATATTATACCAATTATCGATAATTGAATACGTAATCGATAATCCAATTGTACTTTCAATAATCGATTAATCGAAATTATCGATTACTGAAAATAAACAATAATCGTGTACAATTGCATAATCGCACAGCAAATTTCGGCAATTCTTTAGATTTTCATATTTTTAATTATAAAAATTTAGCCTAGTAATAAAAAATATTATTTTTTATGCACCTATGTATTTTATTATTCATATATACTAATAGTTTACAATATAATTTTAGACCACACGGACTATTCTTTTTGAAATTATCAAGGATATTGAAACTAAGTATTCTTTAGAAATAGAGTTTCTACTATAGGCTCGAGATTCCATTCACTGACACTGACTAACATTAATCGACTAACGTATTAATTCCCAAGTTTCCCTTTCTCAACTAACTGGTCACTTCACATACGCTCCGAAGTATCCATTTGCATACTATCTATCAATATTAGTGGCCCGTATTACGAGCGTACTTTTATAATAAAAGATTAAGCACTACCTAGTTCCCCGGCCAGGTTAGGTTTCTATTAAAACCATCAATAATCAGAGCATAATCTACAAAATATATATTCTACAATCTTTCCTGATCCATATTCATCACAATGTTCAATATAAAGTTTTGAATCTTTCAGTAAACATAAAAAATGTTACTACAATAAAGCTGAAAACTAATACACCTTAGCTTACATATTCTGATCAGACTTTTGTAATTATTCATGTTCCCGCTCTACAAAAATTTGGAAACAAATTATCCAAGTTGTTCAGTATTAACAGCATAAATTTGGTGTACAAGCAAATATTGGCTGTCAAAATAAATATTGGTTTTTGGGTTTTGTGATAAAGATTTCATACGATACTTTGTTTTCTACAACAATTTAATTTTATTATTATTATTATAAAATTAGTTTATCTATATTATAACATTTTTTATCTTTTGTAACAGCCTCCGGTCTTGAACGTGGCTCGTGGCTCTTACTAATCAGAAATCGGTGGACATTTTTACTTCTCGCTAAGAGAGATATTGGATTCATGCTAAAAATCGCAAATCCAGATTTTAATTATTAAGCACGTTTTAAGATCACTACAATCCATTTTTAATATTTTTACGTGTTTGTGTGTGTGTGTGTGTGTGTGTGTGTGTGTGCGTGTGTGTGTGTGTATGTGGATGTATGTGTGTATGTGTGTGGGCAGGATTTTTCAAAAACTATAAAACTTAATATCTGTTTAACTACGTATTTCTCAATCGGACGTTGCTGACAACCGGAAGCAGCAGATTCTTAAAAAAAATGCTCTAAATATTATTTTTTGATAAGTTTTGTTTTTACTAGTAAAAGAATAGTATATTCCCTATCTGATACATATAAATATTTTATTATATCTTTTATAGATTTAGAAATAAAGAAATATAAGTTATATAATAATCTGTTGTAATAAATCTCACAGCACAAATAATGTCATGGATGCCAATTGAAAAATTAAAATGTTTGTAACTGAAAGATAAATAATGTCAGTGTCAGAAATCCGGACACATTACTCAAGCCTTTTTCTGGGAAGTACATACATATATTGTATCTTATTGTATTAATATTTAAATATTTAAAATTATAGGTATATTACATATACCTACCCTTCAAAAATATGTCAATCCCGACAATGAATTAGAAATATTTCGAAAAATTAGAACGGTAGGATAAAATTTATTCATAGAAATTAAAATTAAAGAATCTAAATATAAAGAATAGATATAGGGAAATAGAATTTTTGGTGTAGAGTGCAGCCATACAAGAAATGTTAAATTCAATAGGCGCGAGTAGTCATGTCAAATATCATAATTTTTCATTCTAAATTTAGTGATTTTCGAATTCCATGTGGTTTATTTTCCTCGACAAGTAAATTCCACACTCCTGGTGACAAAGTAACTACGTGAATTCAGAAAATCTTGAAATTTTAATGAAAATTTTTGACATTTGACATCTAGGTACATAATTACTAATTGTCCATTCTGACACGGGCCCCCATATCTGCTTGTCAAAGCTAATAATCTCACATGACTGTTCGCGCCCTATACTTATGTAACCAAAAATGGAATTGGCGAGAGGTATTATGCTGGCCACAGCAGATTTTTTAAATATCATCTAATAATAGAAAACGTGAAGACAAGGACTAATTCTACAGTTTTTTATTCCTTTCCTTTTCATCAATGAAGATTTCAATTTATTTACGCCTATTGCAAAATAGCATTTCACTTGTGGTAAGAAAATAATGATTAGAATTTTATTTTAAAATTATATACTAATTTTGACACTTTTCGATGTTGGAGACACCTGATGGTAAATTCGTTAAACATGAACAATTTGTTCCAAGTTTACATTTATCTCTTATAAATGCACAAATGTGCAGCGTGATTTTGATATATGTTTTTGCCACCTCTTGAAAGCCATTTTTAGTTTATCCAATTCTGGGAATAGCAGATTTAAATCTCTCAATAAACAATAAAATCTGACGGTATCAATATGCGAATAAAAGCTTGATCCTATAATACTTATGTGTTTTGTTGCAAGAGTGTAAGTTGTGTGGAATCTGAGCACAATCTTATAAACAGCGGATTTATATGTAGGCGGCGGCAAGTCGCCAGGGAACAACACAAATATATCACGTCTATGCAGAATCATCCCACTACATATGTGCCTGCATGTGAAGCACGTATACAGTCACACATGACGAGAGGGATACATAACATAGGCCTTAGGACAAGAAGAAAATTGGGTGTGGTACTTCTGAATAAAGAAGATAGGAGATAAGAAGCTTAAACTGTATACAAGCGTCCCAAATAATGTGCCCAGCATGTGGATTTTGAGAACTACAAGATATTCGAAGATGGTTAAATTAAAAAAAAATGCATACATACAGTAAAATTTTTGAAAGATGTCCGATCAAGGTTGTCTACGAATTGTATGAATTCAGATTTTTGCTCCGCCCATCATGACAAATTCAGTAGTGTCGTTTGCTTAGTTTTTATGAGGGTACGTAAGATACTACTGTTATTTTATTATTATAAAAATATATATTACAGGAAAAGCATTCAAAAATAAGTCAACTAATAAGTTTATAAGCAAATGTAAAACCAAATATGTTAAAAATAAGATACTGACACAATGTCAGTGTCAGTGACTCTGACAGAATATAATGTTATACGTACGGCTATGGAATCCAGGTAATGTATCTGAATTAATAAATAAACTTACGTTACAGCGAAAGTATTATCAACAACGAGCATCGTTTATAAATGGAATGTCCTAGCTCAGTCGAAACAATATGAATTTTTGAAAGACAAGCGTGTTATATCCATCCTTATCACACACTCTTACAGCCTTTGCAAAAGAAAGAGATAAATGTATGCCTATTTGTTAATTCGTTCGTGATACAGGTGCCCTTGATCGGACATCTTTCAAAATTTTTACTGTAGGTCACTAGGTGAAAGAAAAAATTAAAATTTAACAGTTTGTTTAATTTTTACAAATAACTTTCAATCACGTACGAATTAATACTATATCTGGTTTGCACTTTTTATGTTCTTTCGAATGGTGATGATCAATTTTGTTATCTTTTATCCCCCCTATAAATTTAATAATTGCTGCATTTTTACTAAGAGAGGTATTGGATGCTAAAAATCGCATATCCAGATTTAAGTGAATAAGCACGTTTTAAGGTCCCTAGAATCCGATTATAATATCTTTACGATGATGTCTGTGTGTGTGTTAAGCTGTTGTGGATACGATTTCTGAAATTCTGTAAGACTAAAGATCTGTGTGACAACGGATTCCTCAATCTAACAGTAATGGGAAGAGTTGAATAGTTCCGGTAACAATTGAATAACCAGAAGTGATAGTTTCTAAAAAAACAATTAGTAAAAACAATTAAATTCTCAATCTGATACATTTAATTTTTTTATTATATCTCTTATAGGTTTAGAGACATAGTATATAAAAATACAGAATAATCTGTTGTAATAAATCTCGTTTGTAATTGACAGATAAATGCATTATTTCAGTGTCAAAAATTAGCATTTTTACTAACATTACTGAAAGATTTTTCTGGGAGGTATGAGTACATTTAATATATCTTATTGTATTATTAATTAAATATGTATACATAATTATAGATATTTTAATATTACATATATCTTTAAGAAATACTGCTAATACCGTCAATGAATTTGAAGAATTTTGAACATATTAGAAGAGTAGGACAAATTAACTCATGAAACGAAAGAAGAGATAAAATTTCAATTATTTGCGTGTACAAGAAATATTAAATTCGTTACTTATAGGGCGCGAGCAATCATGTGACTTGTTGGCCTTGGTAAGCAGATATCAGGATCCGTGTCAGAATAACGGCATATAGGTATTTACATAGATGTCGCAATTAAAATATGTCATAATTTTTCATTCAAAATTTCAAAATATACTGATGGATAGAAAACTCATGATGTTTTGATTGAAAAATTATGATACTTGACACCTATGTACATTATTACTAGCTGTCATTCTGACACTGGCCCCCATATCTGCTTGCCAAGGCCAACAAAGCCATATGACTGCTCGCGCTCTATGCAACATAAAATGAATATGGCGAGAGGTATTGTGCTGGCCACAACAGATTTTTTTCTGTTTGATGCAAGTGCGTGTAGATAAGTTATACATTATTGTAAATCAAAATATGTCTTAAAGAAGTGAAAATTAAAATCCAGTGTCAAATCATACTTACAAGTTATTTGCAATAATTGAAATTTCCAAATTTACATTTTCCCCAATATCTAGGGACTTTTTTCTGGTAAGTAGTGTATCTTTAAAGGTTAAAATGACCTCTTAATGGGATAACTTTTGTCTAAATGAACACATTTACTGCAGAATTTTTTTTCAAATTTAATTATGGTGCGATTATATACAATTAGACTCAAATACAACCAAGACTTGAACCTGTATAATGTGTGTTCACAACCATAAACCTTTCCTATAGTTACATACAAATGGTTAGATGAAAATTTAAAATATATGTTTAAGTGTTTAGGGATAAAATGTCTCACAACGCAGTGTAGGTGTTAACCGACCTCGTATCCCTTGTAGTTCTCGAGATTCCCATGTTGAACAAGTTATTTGGGACACTTGTATAGTTGAATTTATCTGCGGAGATTCCATTGGGATAACGCTACTATTAACGTTTACACAATGTGTCAAGAACAGTGAATACAAAATATCACACTTTAATCATATAATAATATACAGGTTGTTAATGAATACGTGTTACATTTTTTTAGGGTATGTAAGTGATGCAAAATAGACTACAATCTGCTTTGTACACAGGTTTCGGTAATGATGACATATATGTGCCTTGCGAGCGTTTACCAGGCCTCGCCTGACGGGCACTCATCTCTGGCGTGAAGAGTCCCCCACAGGGGTCACTTTCATGCTATTTAAAGTTCGGAATAATAGGTCTCGGTTGGGATCGACCAAACACAAGCACGCGACCCCGAAACCCCATATATTTATTAATAAACTCATTCAAAAATCTGATATGGCCAGAACATTATTATCTCCCGCCATGCAATTATTATTTATTTTAGTAAATACTTACATATTTACCAATAATACAAATGTATTAAATATATTTGTATAATAATATAGCTATTGTTTATATTTTCTACTCTAAAATCTTACCGTTAAATTAATTGAAATTTATATTGCGGCACTGACTTTTATTTTTTGCAATATGAGCTGATTTTTCGCGACACAATGGTTTGAAGCTGGTTCGTAATGGTTCAAAACATTACATGTTCTCGATTGAATGCGGTGCAAACAATGACGTCACTCACGAAACGTATTCAAACTGTTATGAAACTGTCATTGTAGTAGGTTCAAAACGTAATTCTGATTTAAAACTAGGCATTTTTGCGACTCACATATAGTAAAAGTGATTAGGCAGAAGACGCACGTCATCAACCTGAAAAAACTTGAAATATAACTTGTAAAAATTATTAGGCGTTATTTATTTCTAAAAAAAGAAGAAAAAAATACTATTGTTACGAAATGTATATATTAATGAAGTCTAAGTTAATTTGTATTTCTTTTTAAGGCATATATAATTATTTGAAAGAACATTGTCATTCTCAGTAGAACCAACGTATGGTATGTAAATCAACTATAATTATTTCAAATAATTTTATATTCCCTAAAAACAATATGTATTGACTTAGAAATAATTGTAAATATTATTAATAGGTATGTTACTTAATACTAATATTTATTTCTTCTTTTTTTAAAAATAAATAAATAACACCCAACAATTTCTATAAGTTATATTTCATTTTATAAGGTTTTTTCAGGTAGATGCGTATTCTGCCTATTCATTTTTAGTATATTACTGACGTCATGGTTGAACACAGTTTTAAAACATACATGAATCCGGTTCATCACCAAAATGCAGCTTTAAAATAATTCGTTTTTGACAGTGACATTTATCTGTCAATTAGATATATTTCAATATTTCAACTGTGTAACAAAGGAATTGTTTTTAATCACAGGATGGAGGATTTATTCAAATAGATAATTTAATTTTTTTTTATAAAATATATTCGAAAAGGATCAACGCATATCTGTAAAAAAAATTAATAATCCTTAATTTTTATAACATAAATCGCGAAAAAATAACATTTAAAGGTATCTTTCAAAGAAAAACTATTTTGAGCTTCGAGGAATGTACAAACTTCCGGTTGTCCAATTTGTCTCAAAATGTAATAGTCTCTTTCCACATTAGAATAAAAAAAGAATAGATCCTTTATTTTTTTTGTATTATAGTATTCGATATAGAACGTAAAGAACGCAAAACGTACACGCACACTCACACACAATCATCGTGAAAATGTTAAAATTGAATTGCGATTTTTAGCACGATCCCTATATCCCTCTTGCCAAGGATAGCGGGAGATAAATATATTTAAAAAAAGTAATTATTAGTGATTCACATCACTTATCAATCAGTAATTTGTAAATAAAGCCTACTGCCTTCGAAATCCGATCGGTAGACATTAAAAAAATCCGATTGTGCAAATATGTGGTTTTTGCTTTTATAACGCCATATATGTATTATTCCTGCTGGGAATAATGACCAGGGAATAATAGCCATTATTCCCTTTGATGCACCATTCAGCGTATTTGTAATAAAATAAATATGCTAAAAAATTGATATTTCAAAATTACATATATTCATCACTCACGAAAAATTGCAATGTTAACCTAATTTTAATGATAAACATCATATGGATTATTTGTTTTGGGGTTATGAAACGAAACTATAAAAAACCTTGTACTTAGACAATATATTAATCGTACATAAAATATAGTATACAATTCGCTATAATGGCTATTATTACGTCGGATGATTACAACCCTTGTTCGCTCCGCTCGATCGGGTTGTACTGTATCCTTTGTAAAAAGAGCATCCATTATAGCGTCATGGTATAATATATTATTATTTTAAATTTGAATAATAATAATAATAATAATAATAATAATAATAATAATAATAATAATAATAATAATAATAATAATAATAATAATAATAATAATAATAATAATAATAATAATAATAATAATAATAATAAAATTTATTGACCCACGTCATTGAATTGCAGATGCATTATGAATGGACATACAGTTCGTGATTACACTATCATGGTTTTAATGTACGGCAGTAGTTACATGAAATTCAAACAAATCTTGGCGTTTTTGAACGAATTTATGTGTATCTAAATGTTCCGAAGCTGCAATACTTGCATTGATGTGCGTGGTCGTCATTTTGAGCAATTATATAATAATTATTACATAATAAGTATTACAAAAATTAATAATTATTTAAAAAATTGAATGCTAGAAATTGAAATAAACAAAATAATAACTGAAGTGGCATGTCACAGCCAACTAAAACTAAGATAGATAATTTACTCTTTTAAGAGACTGTAGCTCGAAAATGGTGCGTTTTAATGGGTTTATTAGTAAAAGTAGTCTATTTTGCATCCTCTAAATACTCTATAAATTTGTAACACGTATAAATTAATACCCTGAATTAAATTATAAGAGAACGTTATTATGATCCTGCAGACAGCCAGTCTACAATTCGATCGCATGAAACTTTAAAATTATTAAAGTTCAAATTGCTAAAAATTTATGTCTGTGGTGCACTCTATACAGCTTTCAATATTCTACAAAGAAAAGAAAATTAGCACGGTTAGCATTGGGTAATAAGCCGTGATGACACATTTATTTATTTTAACCAATTTTTACATTAAAACTGTTATTAACTCCAAAGGAACAACTATAAGTAACATTTTATTTGCTAGTGATTTTTTTTAAGGCACACAGATTTTTTAGTCACTCTGCAACGAATTATATATTTAAAATAATACCATGCATGAACACTTTCACTACAGTCTTTATCAGATAGATCAGCCATTTTCATTATTTTTCACGGTACAAATGTTAGAAAATAAAGCTGATTTATAATTTATAAATACGTGACTTGACGTCTTACAACGACGAATATCATGCACACATCTTACTACTACTATGTATTTTTTATTATTATTTCGTCAAAATTAAATAAACATTATCTTAACGCACTTGGTGTATAAATATTTCCGTTTATCGTTTATTAATAGGGTATGTTAATGTATAGAAAATCATTAATTTATAACCTCTATTAATGCATGATTTTTTTATTGAAAATTAAAATACGATTTGTGAGTAACCATAGATACCACATCCCATTGCTTAACAATAATTGTCAAAATTTATTTGCTAAACGTTACTAACCTAAAAAAATTTGTAATGGAATAAAATTAGATTTTCCAATACAGTAAGTCGGTCTATGGAAGAATATCCTAGGTAACTAACGCGTGTGTTAATTGATGATTAATGACCTCAACGCTACGTTCAATGTCTCAATCATTAATCGGTCTCATTAATACACTTAATAGTTCAATAACTATTATTAGAACACTGTAATTCAAAAGAATAAAATAATTGTTCAAGTGATACAAATATAAAACGCAGCAATAAAAAAATATATGCCAAATGGAAGAAAAACAAGAACGAACACTAACATGTGTGTTTACACAATTGTGTATAATACTTAAAATTGAACTTAACAATTTCATTACGTTTATATTGGCGTTTAGTACATACAACATAATAAAGTGATTGGAATATTCTACATTGGTAAATGAACTTTGTCTATAGACCACACTATATCCAAAGCCTGGTCGGCCAGTTGTCAGTGTCGGTTGTGTCCTCAATAGTCTGTTTTGTTCGATCCTGGAAACAGCTTCCACTTTAGTGGATAATTCGGGCAGCAAAAACACGTGATTCAGTGAACTCGTTGATTATGATTCAGTGAATTTTGCAGAATATTAAATTCTACATCTAAATTAGTGTTACTTTAAGTTAAATAAAAAATTCTGATATGGCCAGCACCATTACCTTCCATCAATTCTGTGTTTTTTGTACAAATTCCATACGTAAATTTTCTTGCAAAAGAATATACAGTATGACCCTGAAAAACGGGCTACTCAAAATAATTACATATTTTATTTATAATTATTTTATATTTTTATTTTAACATACTAATTTTGAAATTAATTTCTTCAATGAAAATTCATTTCAAGCATATCGTTAAGTAGATTTCTAATATATAAAAAATATAGAGTATCTCATTTGAAATATCAAAGTTAATGTCATTTCCGGTTAAACTGGACACGCTACCATCTTGCCAAATACCATAAATTGTGCGACCCTAAGCCTAGTTTGCAAATATATCAAAAGAATTATAAAATAATTATAAATAAAAAAGTTATTTTGAGTCGCCTGTTTTTCAATGTCACCTTGTATATTTCCAGTAAAATTATTTCATGAATAATCTATGTAAATTACACTTGACATGTTTATTTAGAATTATCTGAATATATTAGCAGTTTCCATAGTTATAGCATAGCAGCTGATACTGAATTTTTTAACTTTTTGAAAAGAGGAATTCGAAAGAATTATAATTTTTGGAATTATAGTGTTGCTGTTATCGTCTTCGAAAAATTCGTCACACATACAAAAATCAGCATAAAAATAGTAAAATCGTAGTCTAGCGACCATAAAACATACTTATTCACTAAAAATTCACTATCGAAGTTTTTGTCGAAGAACAATACCTTCCTTACCTAAAGATAACCGAAGGTAAAAACTATCATTTCCTCTGTTCTTTTGAGCTATGAACCGACTTGAAGCTCTCAAATCATATTACTTATGAGCAGTAATCTGATATGTTTTAAAAATAAACTCGTAATCGTGACTGGAATTAGGTGTATTGTCATTTAATATTTTAATGTTATTTTCAGGTGACATTAAGTTTTAGTAAGAAATAACCTCTGTGGTAAAACTATTTATTTTCTAACAATAAACAATCTTAATTACAAACCGGTAGTCACCAATTATTGATTAGAAGAGAATGAAAATATTATGTATTTTCAAATCAAGAAATTTGTATTTTAAATTTTAGAAATCAATTGAAGACCTAAGTGGATGAAGGTGATATGTAACATTTTGTATAAAATTGAGATTTTTACGTGAATGAAGGAGTTTTGTGCCATTGCTTCATACCATGTAAAAATCTCAATTTATACAAAAATATTACATATCACCTTCATCCACTTAGGTCTTCAATTGTATTCTTCCAAGAAATATAATAATTTTATTTTTTTACATAAACACAATAAATTTTATAGTATTGGTTTATCAAAGCGGCATGAAAAAGCTTTTGCGCTCAAAAAATTGATAAATTATTTTTAAACAGTAAAAATCATGCTTTCTTCCTTCTATGTTAAAACTTTCATAAAATATTCCACGAGACTAAAATGTTATTGTCTGTTTTACGGTCTGTAAAGATGTGTCTCTGTGTGTAGAATTATAATATATTAAAAAACAAATTTCATAAGGCAATCTGTTAACGCAATAACGGGCCTTATGAAATATGTTTGTATACTATTTTTACCTCTCGCTAAGAGAGGTATTGGATTCATGCTAAAAATCGCATATCCAGATTTTATTGAATAAGCACGTTTTAAGGTCCCTACAATCCGATTTTAACATTTTTACGATGATGTCTGTGTGTGTGTGTGTGGATGTGTGTGTGTATGTGTGTGTGTGTGTGTGTGTGTGTATGTGGGATGTTGGAACGACGATTACTCAAAAACTATAAGACTTTAAATTTGTTTAACTACGTATTTTCCAATCGGACATTCATGGGAAGATCTGAAAAGGTTTTGGTAACAATTGAACAATCGGAAGTAGATTTTTGAAAAAAAAAATTCTAAATATTATTTTTTGAAATTTTTTCTTGGTAATATTAAAGAAAATTAAATTCTCTATCTGATACATTTAAATATTTTATTATATATTCTATAGATTTAGAGATAAAAGAAATATAATATATAAGATAATTTGTTGTAATAAATTTTACAGCCGAAAGAATGCCATGGAAAATAGTTGAAAATTTAAATTATTAGTAACTGACAGATAAATGTCAGTGTCAGAAATCCGTAGACATTACTGAAGACCTTTTCTGGGAAGTACATAAATTATATTATTTCTTAATGTATTAATAGTTTACATTTCTTTCAGAAATACTTTTACACAAACATCTCGAAAAATTAGAAGAGTAAAACAAAATTTCTTCATAGAATGAATTTAAATTTAAAAAATCTAAATATATGGAAAAGAAATAAGTAGAATTTTTCGTGTAGAGTGTAGGTATACAAGATATATTAAATATAATAGGGCGCGAGCAGTCAAATGGCTTTGTTGGCCTTGACAAGCAGATATGGGGGCCCATGTCAGAATGATAGCTACTAATTATGTATATAGATGTCAAACAACATAATTTCCCATTCTAAATTTAGTGTTTTTCCAATTCCGTGTGATTTATTTTCCTCGGCAAGTCAATTCCACACTCCTGGTGACAAATTAACTACATGAATTTAGAACATCTTGAAATTTTTAATATCATTCTGAAACGGGCCTCCACATCTGCTTGTCAAGACCAACAATGTAACATGACTGTTCGCGCCCTATACTTAACCAAAAAAAAGAAGTGGCGAGGTATTGTGCTGGCCACAACAGATTTTTTCTATTGAGGTAATTTTATTATTCTATTATATTTAAAAAAATACGACTTGTCAAAAATTTGCCTTGAGGTTTCTTTTATCAGTTACTTTGCAATATGTGGTTATGCGTCATTCGTCTGTCAATTTTGAAAGCAGTCATACCACTTCTAGATTCGAAAATCGCCAAAAACAGTGCGTTTATATACTTTTTAACGAAGTATTTTATAGACTCATAAAAATAGCGAAATGGAAAAATAATAATTTTGAAAATAAAGTAACGTCTAATTTTTTCCTATAACCTGCAATTGTCTTTTACCTTATTCCGTTTTCAATTATTTTCCCTGAGAGAATATATACACTGAAAACTTGTTGACATTCACGGATACATTAAACAAGGCCAAACTACATCATTTTACGCGCGTTTCCTCTGTCGATTCTTAAGTATGAAACATAAGTTTCAAGTTGGTAAACTTGTGTGCATTAAAACTAAAACTAAAGGTAAAACCGAAACAGAATATTGAAGCCTGAATGGCCGCATAAGTACGAGGTTGCTAAAACTAAAACATAAAATAGAAACATAAAACTAAACTTCATTTGTGAATCAGGCTTTAGTAAATTTTATCAGAAAAAAGAAACAAAGTTCCTGTTCATCCATACATCATAATTTTATTTGAAATGATATTTCCATGGGTCAATATTTCCATGTACCCGCATCGTTAAAATTCTAGCAAAAAACTAATGGTTTGTGGATAGCTGTGGCGTGTGGAGTGGAATCACTGGATAAAATAAATAGAAATCATATATGCGTTTGACAACAGATCTCTGTAGAATAAACTGGCTCGTACAAATTGCAAATTAACGAGAGAATATTTTGCTGCATGATCATTTGCAACTTCATTGCCGACCTCATTGCTACGATAATTTATGCTAATTGTGTGTATCAAGCTTATATTCAACTTTAATTGTATCAAAACTCTACCGCAACTTTTTAATTATACGATAAAGCAATTTTAGGAAGCTTTACAAATAAATGTTTCAGTTTAGTTTGATGTAAGAAGATAAACAATGCGAACTTTTTAATTTCGACAAAGAAGACGTACAAACTATATTTATTCTTTTTATAATTGTCGGCCAATTACTTCCGGAAAAAATCCTCTCGGACATTATGCCCTGTGGGACACAAAGGGGGGGGGGGGTATCGGCCTCGGGTGCCAGGCTAGCTAGAGTTGCCATAGATGACGTGCCTACTAGATATGGGTTTGCCATATTTTTAGTTATTAACATTTATTTTTAAATATTATGAATTAAATATTATAAATTAAATATGAGAAATTTCGCGACTGTGGTATACAAGGGTGTAATTTTTACAATAGGACATAGAAACACAGATTTTTAGTTGCCAAAAATGTCTATATTAATTTATGAAAAATATACATATTATAGAGAAAAATACGAATTTTTTGATACCAAACACGTTACATTTCTGTTTCATATAAAGCCATTTGGCAAATTAAGAAAAAATCTCATTAACCATGAAACTGACAGTAACTAAACATTGCAATTTTTTACCAGTATAAAGAAAAACCAAAATAATAATAATTATAAGAAATAAAATGCAAATAAACGATTATTAATGAGCTGCCTTAAGTCAATAACTGTTTTTTGTTTGATAACGAATATTAATAAAGAAATAAAATATATTATTGAAATACTTCGAAAATAAAGAAGTGTTATTGTAGCGGCTCGTCACGGTTATGAATATATTTTGATTGGCGACGGAAAGACCGTATATAAATGTTTAACGAATAACGTGAGGAGGAGGTTCGTACTACCACTACAAATAGAAGTAAAGAGTTTCAAATTGCAAAGGATGGCCATCACTGTAATTCTCAAATATATTTTTTATTAGAATATTAATATCTTGATTATATAATTTAATACACTTGCAATTATGACATATATAGACATATATTGTTGTAATATTAATTTATTTTATAAATATTATTTAGAGATAATATTTAGATCCACAAAAAAAAACTGTTTGATGTTACATATATTTTTTCATCGGATTTTGTTCAGTTAAATATATATACATATATATATATATATATATATATATATATATATATATATATATATATATATATATATATAATCCCCCATTCAAATTTATATATGTAAATACAAAAAAAATAATAATTAGTCGCCAAAAAATACGGGGGTCGCATAAAATTCCGCCCGGGGTGTTAACTGTTCTTAGTACCCCACTGATTCTGCCCCCATCAATAACCTGTGAAAAAAAACAACATATAAACTCTCCCTGCGGGTATTAAATAATAAAATATGCTAGGGTGCTACATTTGGATTGAAATAAAAACGAATAGGAGTAGCAGGTCTAATTGATTCGGACTAGTGACGTTGTGTTTACATTAATTGTACACTTTTATTACAACAAAGTAATATTTGATATTTTTTTAAGTCGCATATCCAAATTTTAGTGAATAAGCACGTTTTAAGTTCCCTAGAAACCTAGAATATGTATTTAAACTTATAGGTTTATTAATATATGAAATAGCGCTAATACCGTCTATGAACTTGAAGAATCTTGAATATCTTAGAAGAGTAGGACAAAATTTCTCTTAGAACGAAAGAATGGATACAATTTCATTTATTTGTGTACAAGAAATGTTAAATTCGGTACTTATATAACACTCAATGGATATGGCGAAAGGTATTGTGCTGGCCACAACAGATTTTTTTTTACTATTACTCTTAATTTATAGTATGCTATCTTATAATTATTTAAGTTTACTATTTTCAATGGTAGAATACCCTATTACCTCGCTAATCAATGGAAAATACAAATAAAGATAGTGCTATTAGAGAAGTTTATTGACAGCATTTAAGAGGACCTGTTTATTTTAAAAATAAACTTTCATTCATAAACAAAAGTAGTTTTATATGGGTCTATTTTATAACAAACTATCAAAACTATGAAAACCCATTTTGATCGCAGAAAAATTAACCACTGAGTTACAGAATGGAACCATTAATGTCGTTTTATATTTTGATGTTATTTTCAAGTGACGTTCACATTTTAATTCTTAATATTTTTTACCTCCCGCTACCCTTGGTATGGGAGGTATAGGGATCGTGCTAAAAATCGCATATCGAGATTTTGGTAAATAACCAATTTTGACATTTTCACAATGATGTCTGTCTGTCTATGAGTGTGTGTGTGTTTGTGTGTGTATGTGTGTGTGTGTGTGTGTGTGTGTATTTGTGTGTGTGTGTGTGTCTGTGTCTGTCTGTGTGTGTCTATCATTCAACCATGTATTTATATCTTATTCTAATATGGAAAGAAGTCATTCGATTTTGGCGGCAATCGGATAACCGGAAATGGCAGTTTACTTGAAGCTCCAGATAATTTTTGTTCAAAAAATACCTTTAAATGTATTTTTTTGCAATTTGTCATTATAAAAATTAAAGATTATTCCATTTCCTACAGATTTGCTTTAATACTTTTTCTATATATTTTCATTTATAAAGTTATATAAAAATTATATCTTATCTTATTATAGCTTAAATATATGTAACTGACAGATGAATGTCACTGCCAAAAAAATAATAATTTCAAATTAATAATAGTAACGTTTTAAAAGGAAAATTGTAAATAGAACAATAGTTTTATGAAAAGGAACTTAATATACATAATTTCTAGCATTAGTAAATATGCAGGTATGTTTTTAAATAAAGAAATAAATAAATGTATTATCACGGAATATTATCCATTGCTGGGTGTGTTAATCTGATTTGTACACATTTCAGTAATGATGATGACGTATTTGTATTGTGCGGGCGTTTACCATAAGGGTTAATTTTATGCCATTTAAAATTCAAATTATTTGGCGTTAATCGGGATCGAATCGGATTCCCCAGATTCGCGATCAGACATCAGACACGCGGCAACGAGACCCCATAGGTAAATGGCGGGTAGTGTTTCGGACGGGACGAGACATTCTCTAATCTCGTCTCGTCTTGTCTCGAAATTTCTCGTCTCGGCTAGACGAGAATGCTATTTCAACTCACGAGACGAGACGAGACTTACATGTCAAAATTCTCGAATCTCGACAATTATTGTGAGATTTCTCGACAATTTTTTTATATTTAAAAATACATTTTTTAAAAAAAATATTGGAACATTTTGTAAATTTATATTGATTATCCTGTTTTTTTTTAAATATAAATTTAAACGGGATCGTGCTAAAATTTCTTAAATAAAACTACCTCCTTTCTTTCCTGACGTTACAGTGATGCATTCACGTTCACTTACCGACAAAGTGTTACACCCAGTAATGGGTAAAAAGCGTGATGATATATTTATTTTATTTTAATAGTTTATTATTAATGGGTTTCTATATAATAAAAAATGTTTAAATAAGCAAAATATACACTTACAAAATTGAAGTCGCGTGAAAGAGAAATTTTTATATTGTCAAATATTATGAACGACAAACAAAATTACGTTTGATTTGTCATAAAATATGTAAAATCGATGACAATTTATTGAATAAATTAAATTTATTAAAGATTTTAATTTATTCTATCTGTAATACCAGGTCTTGAATTGTTGGTAAACCTAATTATTATTACATTATTCACCAAAACAAAACGATTAACAGATAAAACAATTGTTCACTAATCACTATTAATCATTTGTTCATGCTACCAGCCATTGTGTTTTGTAAGACTTTAAATAAGTATTACTTGAATTTATTTAACCCTTTACATACAGGTGTTCTAATACTTTAGGAAAAAATTAAATGGCATATACTACATCATATATTGATTATAAGTCAGATATTTATTTTAAAATTCGTAAAATTAAAGGCTTAGTTCTTAAAGTTTATATTTTTAGTGTCACTGGTTGACACGATTTTTTACATTTTTAAATAACAATAATTTATTTGTTATTCTACACTAGTTAAGTGAATAAATAATTCGTTATGATTTTTATTTAAATTTCGTGTCGACCAGTGAAACTACAGATCGGCTCTTAACAGACAAGTTCGAGCTAATATTAAGACCGGTGTTTGTTGCTTATTATTGCTGTCTTTTGTCAGTGTATTTTTTACCTACAAATGAGAATGTCTTCTGCTCGTATTAAGTGCAATTCTCGTGAAAAACTTCTGTTGGGGTAGTTAAAATAGTATATATTTGTTTCTTTTAGTGTAAAACTAACTTTCGTGATATGAAGTTTTAATGTGTGATGGTTTTCAGTGGACTAAATAGTGAGATAATTGAATTTTTGTCCCAATAAACGTTCCTAGTCGCAGTGGTAGATGATTTCCTGAGATGCTGAGATCTTCGATGCCTCTGTTGGCCAAATTGGATTGGTAGTAGGCGAGGTTGGTCCAACATATCTCATTTTATTTTATAATTCTTCTACAACTTATTAATATTAGTTAATCTGTCAATAATAATAGATTGTCTCACTGAGAATAGATAATAATTATAAAAATATATAATCAATTTGACAAAGTTTATTTGTCAAGTAACATATATAAATACTTTTTAACTATGTGAATAATTTTTCAAATTTTCGTTCGATGGTTCTTAATTTAGTTCAACATAATACTTGTAGGTATACAAGACCCGTTCCATATCAGTTGGCCCACCCTCTTTAATTTCATTATAGCAAGTTATGTTTTTTAAAATATTTTGTTTGAATGTACTCAGCAATGAGTAATATGCCGTGATGATATATTTATTTATTTATATATTAATATTTTGTTCGGATACGCTGTATTTATTTATATATATATATATATATATATATATATATATATATATATATATATATATATATATATAAGTATATAAATATTTTGTAACGTATTATTAACTAATTGTTATGTACGCTCTTTTTTAATTTGATTCGAATTTTCGCGATAAGGAAATATCTCAGCTCAAACACACCTGTTTGTACTATAAGTGTAAAATAGATAGTGAAGAAAATAGCTATTTAATTAATTTTTTTAAGTACTCTGCATATTATTTATATGTATTTACGATTATATAAAGTATATCAAAATAAATTGCATATTGGATTTATTAACAAAAGAACATCGAGAAATCTCGTCGAGATTCTCGGCCGAGACGAGACTCCATTGTTCGAGACGAGAAAAAATCGAGACGAGACTTAATTTCTTGTCTTCTAAACGAGACGAGACGAGACAATGTAGTTTCCCGTCTCGATCGTCTCGTCAGAAACACTAATGGCGGAAGGTATTGTGTTGGTCACATCAGATTTTTACCTTCCGTCACCTTTAGGTAAGGAAGGTATTGTCTTTGGTCAAAAAATTCAATGATGAGTTTTTACTGAATAAGCACGTTTTAGGGTCCATATAATACGATTTTACCATTTTTACGATGATGTCTGTATGTATGTGTGTCTGTGTGTCTGTGTGTCTGTGTGTCTGTGTGTGTGTAACAAAACTTCCGGATTCCATAACTTCAATACCACGATTCCAAAAATTATAATTTTTTCGTATTCCTCAAGTTTACATCCAGAAGAACAACTGATTAGATTTTGGTTATAATTGGTCAACCGGAAGTAGTCTCATTTGAAGATTTAACAGTTAAATTTGATTTATTGACATTTAACGTTATTATAACTTAAAGAATATATTATTCTCTATACGATTTGATTACAATTTATACTTCATATTCAATAGATACAGAGTTAAAGAGTTTTAAAGAAATTAAATTTTATAATTAAGCCAGCTATGCCAAATTTGGGAACTAGTAATATAATCATATAATTCAAATTGACAGATGTCAGTATCAATAAAAAGTAAATTAATGTGGCAGATATGAGGATGTTGAAGTAGATATTGGGGAATATACGAAAAGATATGGTAAGAAAATAACTCTAGTGTTACAAGTTTTTAGAAAGACACTAGAAAGACGATTACATTGGTTTGAACATGTCATAAGGAGAAATGAAGAATTATATTGGAACAATAATGAATAGTTTAGTAATAGGACGTTAAAGAAACAGAGGAAGACCAAAGATAAGATGGAAGGACTGTATTGCGGAAGATTTGAGAGAAAAGGAGCTGAATGAGAACGACATGCAAAAATAGCGACCCCTAACGAATGGGAAAAGCTAAAGAAGAAGAAGATGCCAGTGTCAAGTGCAATTTGAATAGTTTGTTTATGAAATAATTTTACTGGAAATTTAGAATCTTTTTTAAGAAAAATTATGGAATTTATACATTATACACGAGAATTACGGAAGGTATTGTGCTGGCCACAACAGATTTTTTTAATAAGGAATGACACCCGTGATAAAAATAGGTAGATACTTAATTTTAAATATTTTTTAACAATTTTAATAACAAAACTACAATGGAGATTTTCAGGTTTTTATTTTTTTATAAGTTAATCTTGGTCAAATATGTTATAAAATATCGCTATGTCTATTTGTTGACACTCTTACAATAAATTTAACCAACCGGTAGGTGACACTGTTACAACAAATTTAACCAACCGGTAGTTTCCAACAGGGATACTTAAAATCACATCACAATGCTTTAATACGCGCAGCTATCCGCATCATCACAACTTATATTTTCGATAATAATATCGTATAATTGATCTTTTTTATGTCTGACAATTTTTTCCAAAGGATTGAGCAAATGTAAATCGAAAGGAGTAAAATTTAAATTGGGATTAAATGGATTTCCTTTAGATCGGATGAGGTTTTCATCCTTGAAAAGAATTCGCACGCAGTCATCACAAGTAAATAAATCTATAGATTTATAAATGTGCGCTTACAGTGGTTACGTGCAGTGTATACGAATTCGACCAAAATGTTTTGTTTTTTCATAAGTTAGTAGTAGGAGAAGATTGAGTTAAATATAAAGTTCGAGTTGCGTTTTAACATTTTCACGATGATGTATGTATGTATGTATGTATGTATGTATGTATGTATGTATGTATGTATGTATGTATGTATGTATGTATGTATGTATGTATGTATGTATGTATATATGTACTCGTATGTATGTATGTATCTATGTATGTATGTATTTGTGTGTGTGTGTGTGTGTGTGTGTGTGTGGATCCTCTTTACGCTGTAACTCACATACTATGATTCAGAAAGTTTTTTAACCATGTATTTCTACCTTATTCTAATATGGAAAGAAGCCATTACATTTTTATGGCAATCGGATAACCGGAAATGGCAGTTTACTTGAAATTCAAAATAGTTTTTCTTCAAAAAATGTGTTCCTTTATTATTTTTACGTAAACTTCATAAAAGTCAACATTTTTTATATATTGCAACAATTTTCAAAATAACTATATTATTTTATATACACTATATACACCAAATATATATTTTCAACTTGTCATGTCTGATAATGGTATTCTTTGAAATCCCGAAATCGATTGCAACTACAGAAATGACAAAAAATCAAATACTCATATTGTACTTATATCCTCCACTATTCTTAATACCAACATGTATACTAAATTGGAGAACTTAATCAAAGATGATATTGATTTATTTACAACGCTCCCTGCACAACTTATGCAATTATTAATTATTCAAAATCACCTAAGAAATATTTTCTATGTGTATGATATTTTGTTATTTTTTTACCTTCCGTCACCTTTAGGTAAGGAAGGTACCTATTGTCATTGGTCAAAAAATTCAATGATAAGTTTTTACTGAATAAGCATGTTTTAGGGTCCCTATAATACGATTTTACCATTTTTACGATGTGTTTCATGTGTATATGTGTGTGTGTGTGTGTGTGTGTGTGTGTGTGTGTGTGTGTGACAAACGTTCCAGATCCCATAACTTCAATACCACGATTCCAAAAATTATAATTTTTTCGTATTCCTCAAGTTTACATCCAGAAGAACAAGTGATTAGATTTTGGTTATAATTGGTGAACCGGAAGTAGCTTCATTTGAAGATTTAACAGTTAAATTTGATTTATTGATATTTAATATTATTATAACTTAAAGAATATATTATTCCCTATACGATTTCATTACATTTTATACTTCATATTCAATAGATACAGAGTTAAAGAAATTTAAAGAAATTAAATTTTATAATTTAGCCAGCTATGCTAAACTTGGAAACTGCTAATATATTCATATAATTCAAATTGACAGATGTCAGTATGAATAAAAAGTAAATTAATGTGGCAGATATGAGGATGTTGAAGTAGATGTTGGGTAACACACGGAAAGATACGGTAAGGAAATAACTCTAGTGTTACAATTTTCTAGAAAGATACAAGAAAGACGATTACATTGGTTTGAACATGTCATGAGGAGAAATGAACAATTATATTTGAACAAGAAAGAGTAGTTTAGTAATGGGAGGTTGAAGAAGCAGAGAAAGACCAAAGATAAGATGGAAGGATTGTATTGCGGAAGACTTGAGAGAAAAAGAACCGAATGAGAACGACACGCAAAAATATCGACTCCTAACGAATGGGAAAAGCTAAAGAGGAAGAATATGTCAGTGTCAAGTGCAATTTGAATAGTTTGTTTATGAAATAATTTTACTGGAAATTTAGAATCTTTTCCAAGAAAAATTGTGTATGGAATTTATACATTGTACACAGGATTGACGGAAGGTATTGTGCTGGCCACAACAGATTTTTTTGATTATATTTTCTGATTAAGGTTAAGAATAATGTTTATTGACTAAATTTGTATTTATATTTTTATATTGGCCTGTTATTGGTGTAACACTGTTGGGCTAAATAAATAAATAATGTAACCTTAACCAAACTAATTCGAACTTAGTCAAACACCATCGAAAACTGTAATTGACAAAGGTACCAACTCATGGTCTTGAATGTGTGTCATTTCTTATTTAATCTATTTTTAAAATACTGCTGTTTATCTTGTTACTGATTTAATGACTCCTTTATATTTTATTGATGGACGACTCTAGATCAAAGTTCATTTTCATGATGTATGAATGGTAATTAAACTTTGAGTTTTATTATAATAATTTATTTTATACTATGTGGCTTATCGATTTCGCTAATAAGTTTTTAGCATCTTCGGAGCCTACACCTGAAAAGATTTACATTCAATAAATAGTATTTTTGTCAAATATAAAATGATTATATAAAATGTTATGTATTAATATAATAATAGCAAAATATATGTGTTAATATAGTGAGAAAAATGCTGGGGAGTGATACATTTGTTTTAATGTTAAATATAAAGAGGTTATATGTCTTAAAAATTAAATTTATAAGTTGTAGATTGGGTTAGGTTAGGACTCCTTTATATTTTTCCACCGCACCTGTTTAATTATTATAAAATATTGGATTTGTAATCTTATTAAAATTCTTTCCGGAATTTTCGTTTAGTTTAGCCCATAAATAATGCATCTGTCGATTCATTCGTTGCAATTGACTTGGAAAGATCAAGTCGTCCTCTTGGCTTTGAACAAATTCGATACAATTTGCTGGGGTATTACTCGGGATCGCATTGCAAGTCACGTGAGGGTGATAATCACGGCGACGCCATCGGCCGCGTCGTGGCTCTGGCGCTGCCATCGCGAGCAAATGACAGCGTCGAGGCGGAATTGAGCGTCGTTTGTCTCACCATCCGCAGCTTTCGTTTGTTTTGTCACGGGAGAATGTGTCGATGAATAAGATAACAATGCGAGCAAGATTCGCAACATTCAATTGGATGATTGTAAAATAGGAAGCACTTACATCAGCATTGCATACATATGAATTCTGTTTTCTCCCAGGAAAAGTAAACGACAATATTTTAAATAGAAAGAGTAAATTCGATATTTTCTTGTTGTGATCTATCTTACCATTGCCGGTAAATTCGGGAATGTTTACATTGAGTCACAACTCATTTAGCCTATTATTGGAGCGTGTAACTTGAAAATCAAGTTTGGAATTTAAATAACAACCGTAATGTTGTTATGGAATAGGGTTTGCTGGATAATTTATAATCGATATCTTAGTAGTTGCATAGTAATAAGTTGCAAAAAACATTATCCTAGTTTTTTACCCATAGCTCAATGTAGAGTACTAACATACTAATATCTGAAAATGGAACATATGATTTACGACCTTTATTTTTGTGTCTCATATATCAATGTACGAGTACGTATGTTGTAGAAGAAGATGCAATATATTAATTATTCCTATATAACAGTCGGAGAAAATGTGACAAGTTTGAGTTAAAATTACAAATATGTACGAGTATAGCATTGACTGCATTGCTTCATGCAAAAATATTATTATACATTTACTGTATTACTGTATCCGAAATGTTGATTCTTACTCGATGAGTAATCCAATAATCCTTTTCTTCTACGCAAGTGCTATGTTTTATCCTAGCATTGTCTAAATAATATTTAAGTATTTTTTGTAATGCTGTCGGCTGTAACGCTATCCCGCATATTACGCTTTTTTATTAGGTCCTAGTCCGTCGTAGTATTATACCATTTTTTTCTTCTTCCACTCATTTCTGTTTTGCGTGTCGCTCTCATTCAGTTTCTTTTCTCTGAAGTCTTCCGCAATACAGTCCATCCTTCGTATCTTTGGTCTTCCTCTGTTTCTTTAACCTTTTATTACTGAGCTATTTATTCTTCTTCCTATATATTTTTCATACTCTTCTCATGACATGTTCAAACCAATGTAATCGTTTGTCTTGTATATTTCTAAAAACTTCTTACACTAGAGTTATATCCCTAATTCTTTCATTCCTTACCGTATCATTCCGTGTCTTCCCTAGCATCTATCTCAACATCCTCATCTCTGCCACATTCATTTCCTTTGCATGGATACTGACATCTGTCAATTTGAATTATCAGAATATATTAGCAGTTTCCATGGTTAGCATAGCTGGTTGATTTATGAAATTTAATATCTTTATAATTCTTTATATCTATTGAATATGAAGTATAAAATGCAATCAAATCGTAGAGAATAATATATTCTTTAAGTTATAATAACGTTAAATGTCAATAAATGATATTTAACCCTCACTGAAAACATCATTGAATTTTTTGACCAAAGACAATACCTTTTCTACCTAAAGGTGACGGAAAGTAAAAACCGCATATAGCGCGCATAGATACCGCTTATAACGCTCTAAAAGGTTTGAGCCTCGATTAGTTATAACTTGTATTAAATTAAATGTTTTATCACACATGATGGTACATTTATTATTAAATCGCGGGTATTTTTATTCCGTTATACTGTAGATGTAGATTAATTAAATTTTCCAGATACAGTGCCACAAATAGAGAGTGATGATGAAGACATCACTCCCATAGTTATACCAACGAAAATGTAGGCACTGAATAATTTAGACACTCTAGGGAGTTACTGTTCGTTACTGAGATTGGTGTCTCTCGCAGTATTTTTCAAAATATAAATGATGCGGAAAGTACAATTTTGTCACCACCCTGTTGTAGACATACCACGATTAATGATTATTTAAAAGTTAAAAATTATTTTTATCTTCATACATTTGTTACTTTCTTTTTTTATAAGAAAACTTCATTCGTACGGAATAGTTATAATAAGATATGTTTAGAAAAGTTACTTAAAAAAAAAACAGTCTAACGGTCCTGCTCGGATATCATGTATCTTTGTGCTCTTTACGGTTTGACGACTTCACTATTGTCTCGAGAAAACTTTATGTAAGTGCCAGACGTACGAAAATGAATACATGTCACGCTATAGGATGCGTGCAGACAAATGATTCGAGCGACCCTGAAATACTTAACATCAGCTGACATGAGTGCGCTTATTACTTTGACAAAAAGAAAAAATACAAAAAATAAAGCATTTAATTATTAATGTAATCTATTATTATATTTTTTTAGCTTTATGTGTTATATTATCTGAAATTTATAAAATAATTACATTTCAGTAGTTCAAATTAAATATAATTGATCTTGTCAGTAACGATAGCACTAATTTTCGATGACTTTAAATATTTCAAGCGCAATCGATTCTAGTTATTTTTCGCGAATATAGGTAGAGTTACTTACACAACGGCTGTATTCAAACTTATTTAAAGTTTACTTGTGATTTTTCATATTTACCTCTTGCTACCCTTAATAAGGGAAGTATAGGGATCGCGCTACAAATTGCATATCTAGATTTTTCTAGAATTCGAGTTTAACATTTTCACGATGATGAGTATGTGTGTGTACTTCTGTGCGTGTATCCGTATGTGCGTGTGCGTATGGATCCTCTTCACACTCTAATTCAAATACTATTATTAATAAAATTATGAAACCGTGTATTTCTACCTTACTCTAATATGGAAAGATGCCATTACAGTTTGGTGTAAATCAGATAATTAGAAATGGCACTTTACTTGAAGCTCAAAATAGTTTTACTTCGAAAAATAACTTTAAATGATATAATTGCGAGAATTATGTTTAAAATTAAATATTATTACATTTTTTACAGGTTTGCATTAATACTTTATCTATGTATTTTATGGATAAATTTATAAAATTATCTATAATTTAAATTCCGCAGCTTTAAACACAACTCTTTGATTACACAGTTCAGATCTCAAATGTATGTAACTGACAGATAAATGTCACTGTCAAAAAACTTTTCATTTCATAATAGTAATGTTTTAAAATGAAAATAGCAAATAGATCAATAGCTATACGGAAAGGAACTTAATACAATAATAAGTAAATATGTACGTATGTATTTAAATTACTAAAAATTAAAAAATGGCGGGAGGTATTGTGTTGCCCACATCAGTTTTTAAAATGTGGAATGGCAACAGTGCTGCACAAATATAAATTGACATTTTTTAAATATAAAAGATTTATTATTATTTATTGTTACACGTTTTTTGTATAATGTATATAAGCGGTGATATTTATGGGTATGAGATAACTTTTCTTATTCTTTATACCTTTGTATTTTTCACACGAAGATGAAATGAAGACACACAGAACAACCATGCCTTATCAGGGCTCGAACTTGGGAACCTTGGAGCGTGAAGCGATAGCGTTACCGCTACTCCACCTGGATCGACTTTTAAATATAAAAGATGGTACAATGTAATTAATTTTATAATAAATTGATGAAATTAATGTGATGTAATAAACACACTTCTGTAAATTATTTCTTTGATAACATAATCACTATGATTCCAACCCAATTTTCATCTCCAATGACAATACGAGACAAAACTTCATATTTGTTTTCTCCGCAAATTCAAAGAAACAGTTATCATTCAAAACGCTGACACTTTTTAAACGGCGTAATGATTCTCAGCGCGTACACTACAATCACTTTTAATATCCATAGATTTATAAATGCTGCTTTTTCTTCTTCCGGGCGTCTTTCATAATAAGATTTTCGATTTCTGTAATAATTTGGACGGCATCCTGGCCGGAGATTATCTTTAATTGAGTCTTTTCTTTTTACCTTCCGTCACCGTTAGATAAGGAAGGTATTGTCTTTGGTCAAAAAATTCAATGATGAGTTTTTAGTGAATAAGCATATTTTAGGGTCCCTATAATACGATTTTACCATTTTTACGATGATGTCTGTATGTATGTATGTATGTATGTATGTATGTATGTATGTATGTATGTATGTATGTATGTATGTATGTATGTATGTATGTATGTATGTATGTATGTATATGTGTGTGTGTGTGTGTGTGTGTCTGTATCTTTGCGTGTGTGTGTGACAAAAGTTTCAAATCGCATAACTTCAATACCACGATTCCAAAAATTATATTTTTTTCGTATTCCTCAAGTTTGCATCCAGAAGAACAACTGATTCGATTTTGGTTATAATTGGTGAACCGGAAGTAGCCTCATTTGAAGATTTAACAGTTAAATTTAAGTTATTGACATTTAACGTTATTATAACTTAAAGAATATATTATTCTCTATACGGTTTGATTGCATTTTATACTTCATATTCAATAGATATAGAGTTAAAGAATTTTAAAGAAATTAAATTTTATAAATCAGCCAGCTATGTTAAAAATGGAAACTACTAATATATTCATATAATTCAAATTGACAGATGTATAAATAAAAAGTAAATTATTGTGGTAGAGATGAGGTTGTTGAAGTAGATGTTGGGGTAGACACGGAAAGATAGGTAAGAAAATAACTCTAGTGTTACAAGTTTCTGGAAAGATACAAGCGAGATGATTACATTGGCTTGAAAATGTCATGAGGAGAAATGAATATTGGATGAAGAATGAATAGCTTAGTAATAAAAGATTCAAGAAACAGAGAAAGACCAAAGATAAGATGGAAGGGTATTGCGGAAGACTTGAGAGAAAAGGAAATAAATAAGAACGACACGCAAAACAGAAATGAGTGGAAGAAGAAAATAAAAAATAGCGATCCCTAACGAATGGGGAAGGCTAAAGAAGAAGATGTTAGTGCCAAGTACAATTTGCATAGTTTGTTTATGAAATAATTTTACTGGAAATTTAGAATCTTTTGCAAGATAATTTATGTATGGAATTTATACATAACACACAGGATTGAAGGAAGGTATTGTGCTGGCCACAACAGATTTTTAAAAAAGGTTATGCCACATCATAGATTTTGCAGGATAAAAGTCTCCGTCTCTGACAACTCCTGAATTTTCTTCAAAAATTATCTATTTATGTCCAATTTTGAGCACAAAGATCTAAAATATCTGTCTTACTTTTAAATTTTTATATTGTACTTAGAAATTACTAAATACTACTTCACGAGCACTTAAAGTTGTTGGGTTTTACTTAAAAACGTTACATAATTTTATTTGTTACTTTATTCTTGTCGTCTCTCCGAAAATTTACTTCTTCTACGCGAAGACAACACTACGTTAAATCTTTTGTCTGTAATTATAATGCGTCTGCATTTATATGGAAACATTTAAATCCTGCGTTTTCCTGCTCTTAGTGTTTGCATTTTCTCGTCGTAGGAATAGATCAAACGATATTGGAATTCGAGTAGGATGTTAGAGTATTATCGCCCGCAATCGAATGGAGCGAATTCCAATGTAATGTTTTATGTATTATGATAAAAACATAATGGAAACATTACCAGAGTTTCAGTTATTGTAAGCGAAATTATTAAGGTAATGTAGATATTTTGTTAGGAATATATGAATAAAATAAGGTACAGAAATACATTATTCATCTAGTATGACTCCTTTTTATCAGCATAAAATGTTTTATGTTTATTGAAACCGTTATACAAAAGTTCAAACTGAAACTAAATATTATTTGAAAAATTTGACGAGTTTTAAAATTACAATTTCTAAAAAATGAAACTCAATCGTAAATGTGAAAATACGCTTCATATTTTTATTGGTAAATCTTTGTTTTCTAAACTAAAACCATAGTATTTTCTTTAATTAAATAAATAGATCATATTTTTTTATATCCGTGTGCCAATATTCATAACGCAGAGATTGATATTGATCACCATAAAAACTCTTAACTGTTATGGATATGGTAATATAATATATATTATAGTGCTCATTTTTGTGAAAGATATAATTGAGCACTTTTCTATAAGAATCAAACAAGTACATTTATTGAAATTTCTGGGTTATGGTGTTATAGCGTTAGATCCCGGTAACGTTATACTGTGAACAATAAGTTTTGAGAGCAAAATAAAACATGCACGAAAAAATTTTGCAAGAACCAAATTAGTAAGCCTCTGTATTTGAAAATATTTTAATAAATGGTTTTATATTTTATTAATGAAGCAATAAAATGTCAAAAAGTATACCTATTTTTATTATTATTTCTTTCTTTATTTTCATATTTATTATAACATTCCTACAAAAATTAAACAAGTCTAGATATTTTTAACAAATAATCTATTCTTAAAAACTATCTTTTATTTATGCTTATTATATGTACGGAGAAATATTGCCACAGTCATTGTTTTGAAATGAAAATATTCTTTTGGTTTCTAGAAAATTTAAATATTTAAATATGTTCAGTTTTTGTAAACAAAACTCAATTAACATCGGATGAATTTAAAATGGGATAGTCATGACAACCCTGGGGGGCCCCGAAAGGTTCGTATGGACGCCGCGAATAATTTATGTATTTGAATTTAAAATTTAAAAAAAAAGTTAAAATAGCAGCAAGTTCATATATGTTTTACAAAAACTAAGACAAGAAATAATTTACGAAAATGTTTTATTATTGAAATAAACATAAGTATTCATTTCGAATTTATAATTTTTACCTCCCACTACCCTTGGTAAGAGAGGTATAGGGATCGTGATAAAAATCGCATATTGAGATTTTGGTAAATGACCACGTTTTAAGGTCCCCTACAATCTAATTTTAACATTTTCACGATGTTGTCTGTGTGTATGTGTGTGTGGATCCTCTTTACGCTCTAACTCAAATACTATCGTTCAGAAAAATTTGTAACCTCGTATTTCTAACTTACTCTTGGTTTGCATTAACACTTTTTCTATATATTTTATGGATAAATTTATAAAACTATCTATAATTTTAATCCCGGAGCCTACGTTTTAAACACAACTCATTTACATGGTTACACAATTCAGATCTCAAATGTTTGTAACTGACAGATATATGTCACTGTCAACGAACTAATCATTTCAAATAATAATATTAACGTCTTATAAAGAAAATAGTAAATGGAACAATAGTTATATGTAAAGGAACTTAATACAGTTTCCAGCATAAGAGAATATGTAAAAATATAGGTAAGATAGTAGAAACATATATCATCACGGCATATTATCCATTGATGGGTGCTTCGTACGCAGATGTCGATAATAATGATGACATATTTGTTCCGTGCAGGCGTTTACCAGGCGTCACTTCACGCGAATCTTGGGAACGGGTTCGATTCCGACCGACGCCAAATATTTTAGAATTTTTAATGACACAAAATTGACCCCTGTGGTCCACTCTTCACGCCAGTAATGAATATAGGTAAGTAAGTAAGTACATAAATAAATAAAATAATAATAATAATAATAATAATAATAATAATAATAATAATAATAATAATAATAATAATAATAATAATAATAATAATAATAATAATAATAATAATAATAATAATAATAATAATAATAATAATAATAATAATAATAATAATAATAATAATAATAATAATAATAATAATAATAATAACCCATTTTATTTGGCAAAGTTCAGCTACAGCTGGTCTTACACTTAACCTTATAACCTTATAATATATATATATATTGTAACCAACTTAAATCAACTTAATATAGAACAATAACAATAATAATAATATTACAGTATAAATAACAGTAGTGAAGTTTATATAATAAATGTAATTTGAAAATCAATATTAATGAAGATGACTTAAAAACAAAATAAAAAGCATAAATGAAACAGATATTGTTTTATAAAATTTAACAATAATTATAATTCATCAATTCGTCAAATAATATGAAATGTATTTGCAAATAACATTTTTCTTAGTTTAGATGAGAAAATTGAGGTGTTAGCTATTTTTAAATTATCTGGCAATTGATTATATATTTTAGGTCCAGCATAAGAAAGTGATCGTTTGAATAATAACAAATATATCATCACGGCATATTACCTATTGCTGGGTCTGCCACAGGGGTCATTTTTGTGCCATTTAAAATTCGAAATATTTGGCGTCGGTTGTTACCCGGTAAGTATTTATGTTTAATTTAATTTTAAGTATTTACATGATTCAAAATTAAATTATACGGGAGGTAGTGTGTTGGCCACATCAGATTTTTTTAGTTGTTTTTACTCTTGTCCCTGTAATTATGAGGTTAACTTATATTTTTGGATAATACTTAGTGTATCATTTTTAAATTTTGTGACTTGTTTTATAAAGTATTTTTTCTTTCAAAGTAATTTAAAATAGTTTAAAAAATTCGAATTTACTTATAGCATTAAAATATTTGTTTTCAAAAATCGCGCTTTTTATATATCGCGGGTGACTTGGCAATACTGATACTGCCTATGTGATTTTAGCTGAAGTGTACGGGAGACATTTAAATTACAATTGAAAGAGACACGCAGATTCCAAAATTATCAATAACTCATTTTAGCTACAAAATGGTTATGAATATGAAATATTGTTAGTAGATGAAACTTTTAAATTATAATGATAATAGCGACGCAAAATTCAAATCAACTAATAATTTATTTCGATAAACATGACAGATAGGAGATATTGCTAGATCATCCGCGATATTTTATTAAATTTAGTATGAAAGTATTCCTTAAACGTTTGTAAAAGCATTCATCTTCTAATGACTTTTCACATTAATATAATACCTATGTATAAAATAAAATTATAGTTATACACCTTCCACTTCAAAACTGAAATATGAGTACACATATACTTACCAAGCACTAACAGTAATAGAGAAAAAAACGCTATATTTAGAAGGAAGATATTTGTACAAAACATGTTTATATATTAATTATTTTGGCTGTGTATAATTTTTGGCAGAACTTTGGCTATCAGGAAACCAATGTTTAGCAAGTGGTGTTTATTAGTAAATAAAAATAACCCTTTCCTAGCATATTCTCATAACACGCACAATGGTGTCCTACCCCTAACCCTACTTAAAGTCCAGACGCCTATACAGTATGTTTGGGGGTAGCATAGGACATACAAACACAACCAGGTTAGACCACGGTCGATAATAGTAATAATAGTCTCATGGGCTGTGTACTTAATTATGGTTGTGGATTTACATTTTCCAGGGAATTGTGATCATTTCTAATGTAGGAATGGGGATGTTTGTTATAAGCACATACAACTGCGGCTAAATTCAATAAATTGGGTCCGCGACCGTGTGATCAAGTATACTATAGTTATAGATATAGACAGATGATTTGTTCAGGGTGTGATTTGAAGCGTTCGTAAAGTGAATCGGTTGACACCAATGTGTTCACTGCGATTAACTGATAATTTTTTTTGTTTCATCTGTAGGATTAGGAGAAATTAGGAGCGAACAAATAAAGTTGTTGACTTAAATAATTTATCTAAATATGATCCTGTACATTGTTTACGTAGAAAATATGACAAGTTTACGAAAAATTATTGAAGTTTACTGTTTTTGTGCAAATATGGCAAAAAAAATCAAATTTCATATATCTCTATTAACAGTAATTGAATCGCCTATTTGAGAATCCAATATTGAGATTTTTTCACAATCGCATTCTACAAAGGTAAACGTATCTTTGAACAGGATATATCACTTTGACTTACCTATATTGTATCTCTTTTGAATGCATTAGAATATACTTTCTGATTTTTCTTAAGGCAACCTTTTAGTTTATGTTCTGTACATTTTATTTATCTAAACAGATAACATAAACAAAAAGGTAATATTATTGTTGTATTAGGAGTTCTGATAGATTTTTTTATAATTTACATTTTTCTTGCTACTATTGTAAAAAGAAGCAGTAGATACTAAATTATAAAAAATAAAGAAATCTTGTACTGTTATATAGAAAAATAGCCTAAAGAATGATTTCTACATTCTTTATCCCAATTCTGTAAGAAATTTACTATCCTAGCAAAATTGATAAAAATTGTACCAAGTGAAGCAAAAGTGTAAAACCAGTCATTTTCGTTTTTACCTCTCGCTAAGAGAGGTATTGGATTCATAATAAAAATCGCATATCCAGATTTTAATGATTAAGCACGTTTTAAGGTTCCTACAATCCGATTTTAATATTTTTACGATTATGTCTGTGTGTGTGTGTGTGTGTGTGTGTGTGTGTGTGTGTGTGTGGATGTATGTATGTATGTATGTATGTATGTATGTGTGTGTGTGTGTGTGTGTGTGTGTGTGTGTGTGTGGATGTATGTATGTATGTATGTGTGTGTGTGTGTGTATGTGTGTGTGTTTTGGTAATAATTGGACAACCGAAAGTAGCAGATTCTTAAAAAAAATCTTCTCCAAACTATAGGCATAAATTTATTGTTTTCTGAGAAATTAACTCTATTTAAAAATTCAGGGCATATTTTTTCGCGAAGTCTAGCTAGATACGCATAATTTGTGTGGCACGATAAAAACAACATAAAGTACATTAAACCTTTTTTTAAATTTTATGACTATCATTTGATTTTGAAATATAGAAAGAAGACTATGATTAATTTTTTAAATGAATTTCTTTTATAGAAACCCTTTTTATTTTACATTTTACTAATAAAAGTAAAGTGTGCAAATAATTTTGTGAGTCACTGTATATAAATAGTTACTTACGATATAAGTACGTAAAGCTATTCTTTAGTCAAGAATGGGTCGCTACTCTCGTGTTTTAAAATCCCTGAGTGACTAAAGATGCTTTACGTATGTTTATCGTACAATATTTTATCTACGATATAATGAAAAAACCCAATAAATATGAAAAATATGGTTCAGGATCACAATATTAAATGAGAAGTTTGCCATGATAACAAAATATTAACCCTGGTTTTACAAATTTAGCGTGTTTAAAAATTTTAATCACTCGTTGCTCGGAAACCCGTGGCTAATGAAACCTTGTTATTAAATAAGCGTTTTACAAACATAAAACTAACATTTAAAGATCAATTTTACGCACTATCGTAGATAAAAAAAATAAAGCACATGCTTTGTTGTGTGCGTTTGTAAAAGCTTCAAAAATCAAATGGATCTGCATTTACAACGCCAGCATGCAGATCTCTCGGACTGCTCGGAGCGAATTTACAAAAACGCCTTTTTCTGAGTAAGTAGTTGTGTATTTATATTCCAATATCTATAATTCAAGTGAAATTATCTATGTGATCAGGTACTGGCGATTAAATTTACTTTAAATCCCTTTAGCGGAGAAAAGAAATATGAACCTAAAAATGGTAAATAGAACGTGCAACGTGTCTTTCGGTATTCAGCGATTGAGTTGTGTGTAGTTTTTTTTTGTGTTTATCATTAATTCCTTATTATTTAATTCATTAAATTGCAGGTAATATACTTTGTAATAATTCTCATAAAATAAAATCACCACTCGTTCATCAAATGCCTACATTTTCGCCACAAAAATTCAATTTAGCTTTTTATTTTCAGACGTTGAAATATTTACTTATATATTCAATTATTTTTTTTTAATGTTATACAATATTTATTACGAAACCAAACAATACCAATAGGTTGGAGTTGTATGGAGTGCGTTCGAATAGAATACAAAAATTTAAATAAAAAAAATGTTGACATTGGGAGTATTTAGCATATTTTTCTGTTGCTTATTGCGAATAATATTATTTGGGATATTTATTAGAGGTTTCATCTTGAGTCGAAAATGCCACGTCCGAAATCATAAAAGTGACCAAAGCATATTGGTTAATTTGAAAGAATTTTATTGATTCATCAGTGCTAGCAAATTCACTTGTTCTGCCAGAAAAGTTGAACTTTAACTGTTTATATAGAATCCAAAATGGTATAGTTCTTGCCGTTATGAAATTTTACGTGCTGTAAAAAGAATACCTGTAAATAGGTACCTACCAATAATTGTTTTTTTAATTTATACTTCGCTTTATCGTAATTGTTTAACTCGAATTTAAATAAAACACATAGGAATATTAATGAAAGGAAATAAAAATAACGATATTATTCCCTAGAGATTTTTAATGAAGTAACTATTAAATATGAAAATAACTTTTCTTCTTTTTGAAGTTAAATATTTCAACTTGTAATTTTAAACAAATATTACCAAAAATAAATCTTTCAAATTAAAGTACAAAAGAAAAATATTTTTAAGTATATTTAAATTTATTTTTTCGCAATTAATTTGAGCGAAAGATCAACGAGAAATTTCACATTAGTTTGACTACGAATACGACTGCTTTAGGTTGTGTGATCTGTGGAGTAAATCAAGCAAATGGTAGGCAGCAAAGTTGTTCAGTGAATGCTGCTTCCGGTTTATTTGTTTTACTAAACTTATTGAAAGCTCCTGGACAGTACATATAAAAGCTATCTATTGAGAGAAATTTTAATTTCATACTACAGTAGAACGCCGATTATCCGAATTAATTGGGACCGGGGTCGATTCGGATAATCGAAAATTCGGATAATCGGACATAGACTGGTAATAAAGAAAAACGAACTGTCACACATAGAATAAACTTTATTAAGTTTAACAAACACAATTCTACAATAACGCTCACTTGAACATCTCGATCAGAGAAAGTTGCAACCCCATCAGGCCTTAACAAAAATACAAAGTATGTATAAAAATTCACAACAATAAAAGAGGTACAACATATGTAGTAGCAAAAACCATAACAGTTGAAATATATCTGGACTCCAGCAAGTTCCAACTTGTTACAACAAAACAAAAATTACATACATAAATACTTGGTTTTAATTTTTTATATTACGCTTAGGACCGATTCGGATAATTGGCGATTCGGTTAATCGGCGTTCGGATAATCGGCGTTCTACTGTATTTTACTTTAGTTTATTTTATAACATCACATAATGTAATGTATGCATTACTGTTAAAATTAAAGTGAGAATATTAATAAAAATGAATGGTGTTAATAAGCGACTGTAGTAGAATAATACGATAAGTGGAACAATTGCATAAGATTACAATTGGTATTAATTTATATAAAAGTTTAAAGTTGACGCTTTGTCACTATTAATAACTTCTTTGAAATTGAGATTAAGATATTTCGTATTTATGTAGCAATGCATCCATTTACACGGGTAATTAATTTCACAAAAACAGAGCATATCTTTCCTTCTTTTTATTATTACTTTTAAATTGAAAATTATATATAAATAAAATTTATAACAATCGTTTGTGTTCGTTTATTTAGCGAGATTTGGCATTTGATATTTTTTGACATTCATAACTATCAACCTTAAAAAATAAATTGTTTTAATCCATTACAGCACTAGAATGAACTATCAACGAATTATTTTGGGTTTGTTAAAGACGCAAAATGGAAAAAGTTGTTTAAAATAAGGATCTGTTTGATATTCTCAAATATTTTACCTTTTCAGGGGTTGAAACATTGTCGTCTCTTTGTACAGGCCTGGAATAGCGAGCTCTAATCGATTGTGACGTCACAGTCTGGGGCCTACGCTATCCCTTGCTCATTATACAAGCAGCACATTACGCATGTATTGTTCTTTATTGTTTTAATTATATGTCAGTACCCCGGACAATTTTGACAAGTTTTATCTTCATGATATAATTTTTAATATTATACGCGTAAATAAGATAAGGTATTTATTAGATTATAGTGAATTACTTCAATGTGACTAATGTAAATACATAAACGAATATTACAGATGTCGCGAAAATGTTTTGTGCCAGGTTGTACAAACGAGGAACAATAATAATGAAAAATATGTGTGGAATAAGTTAGATATTTATTTACAGAATATTTATTGTATTAATACATATTGGTGGTGACTGGAATACCCAAATATAGGACTTTAACATGTAAAATTTTGTTTCCATAAATTCCTGCGTCCCTAGTAAAAAAGTTTCAAATACAAGTGGTAGAGCATAAAATTTTGCGTTACAATCAATAAGCAAAATTAATTTTTCTTGCTTTGTAACGGCAGAAATTAGTTATAGAAATGTTGAAAAATTCCTCGAAAATGACGATATATCATACATAAACATTAAAAATACATAATATACATAATACATAATATATGTATAATAATATTCTTACTAAGCGTATAGCAAATATTTCTCACTCTTATTCCTTACAAATTAAAGTGGCGTACTTAAATGAGTACATGAAGTATGGTCTCGTTTTATTTCAGAATTGTTCTCATTATTTCTTGGATTTTTGATGTAGTCATCCGACTTTGAAATGTTACTGATTTCTTTCCATATTTTCCATGATGTTACAATTAATAATTTTATATTCATTTCAGTTCAGATATTGATAAGAAATTAAGCAAGTTGTATAATATTAGGCTTTTTCGTTTATTTTCTCTGAAAGAGTACTCAGATTTATCTGATGTCGACATTACTCGAGCCATTTCCCTCATCCTTTAATTCCTTACCCTATCTTTCCGTGTCTTCCCCAACCACAATCATTTTATTTTTATTGTTACTAATATCTGTCAATTTGAATTATCTTAATATATTAGCAGTTTCCATGGTTAGCATAGCTGGTTGATTTATGAAATTTAATATCGTTATAATTCTTTAACTCTATATCTATTCAATATGAAGTATAAAATGCAATCACGTCGTATAAAGAATAACATATCCTTTAAAATATAATAACATTAAATGTCAATAAATAATATTAACTGCGTTTTTTTTCAAGAAAACTGTTAAAAATTGATAATGAGGATATTTCCGGTGTACCAATATAACCAAAATCTAATCACGTCTGCATATGGATCTAAACTCAAGGAATACGAAAAAATTATAATTTTTAGAAACTTGGTATTGGAGTTATGCGATCCGAAACGACCGTCACATGCACACTCACACACACACACACACACACATACACATATATACAGAAATCATTGTAAAAATAGTAAATTCGTATTTTGTGGAACCCAAAACGTGCATATTCATTAAAAACTATCAATTTTTTTGACCAAAGACAATACCTTCATTACCTAAGTGTGACGGAAGGTAAAAATGTTTCATATTATAACACGTACGATAATGTATTATAAATATTAATTTGTGTTGACGATATACGAGTAATGGATGCTTTCCAATTATGCGACACAGAGTTACACTGTGTAACACACATGGACACTATGTTGCACATCAAATGGAATAAACTTTAATTTATCAAAAGTGCACGTTGCGTCTCTACCAGTATTTTACTTTTTTTAATATTTAAACTAATCTTAAATCTATATAACACAATTATAATAAGTATTGTGTAGTTTTTGATATTTTACTTAAATTTATAGCTCAGATTATAGCAGATTTTCTGTTCTTAGCAAATTTATAGTTTAAAAAAACAAACATCACATGCTGAAACTCCAAAATGTCTTGTGTCAGGCTGCTCGCTTGTGTCGCAATGTCTCTCTGTTGTCTAATTGGAAAGCATCCATTTACTGATGCAATTATAATATAGCAGATTTTAAATCCCATTTCCGATATATCAGATGCCCGCCCATTTCTTATATTATACCATACACATTTGTGAGAGCGCTTGAAGGCTCTCGCACCGTTCCTCTCCGAGAGGTACGAAATGAAAAACGAACGCAGATAGGTTCGCTATGAGACAATAAACGAACGCTTACGATCCTTCAGAATCTCTGAGACAATTCCTCTGTTTCTTCCACCTTCTATTACTAAGGTATTCATTTTTCTTCCAATATATTCCTTATCTCTCCTTATGACATCTTTAAACCAATGTAATCGTTTGTCTTGTATCTTTCTAGAAACTTTTAATCCTCATCTGTGCCACATTCATTTTCTTTTTATTGACACTTACATCTGTCAGTTACAATTTTCTTAATATAGTAGCTGTTTCCATGGTTATAGCATAGCTGGCTGATTTATAAAATTTAATTTCATTATAATTCTTTAACTCTATATCCATTATATATGAAATATAAAATGCAATCAATTCGTATAGATAATATAATATTATTTAATATTTATAATAACATTAAATGTGTAAATAATATTTAACAGTGTTTTTTCAAGAAAAGCTGTTAAAATCTCAAAATCAGGGTACTTCCGGTTGACCAATTATAACCAAAATCTAATCAAGTCTGCATATGGATGTAAGGAAGAGGAATACGTAAGAATTGTAACTTTTCGAATTCTAGTATTGAAGATATCGCGGCCGAAACCGCAATCACACACACACGCTCACACGCACACACACATATAGACGTCATCGTGAAAATAGTAAAATCGTATTGTAGAGACCCTAAAACGTGCTTATTCAATGAAAATTCATCACCGAATTTTTTAAACAAAGATAATACCTTCCTTACCTAGAGGTGATGGAAGGTAAAAAGCACTTTTAATGTAACTATCATTTCAGTTGCATCATATAAATTGCAAAGCTTGCAATTTTTCTTAGATCTACTTCAAATCAAACTCGCTAGTTTACTATTTCATTAATAGATTGTGTATACGAAACTACGAGAGTACACAATAATATATTTAAATGTTTTTAATTTTGTTTTAACTAATATAGACAATATTTTTCTTTTACTAAAATCTTAGTTGCATGTAATAACGTTCGAAACGTCGCCATTATATTGAATACTTTGTTTTTAGAAAAAGCGTTTGAAAAATAAGCTTTTATCTAATAACATTCAAATCTTAATAATAATAATAATACCAGTACCTATATTTCTTCCTTTTTGCCATTTGGTGTCTAGTTCATTATTTACAATTTAAAATACCCTAATTCTGAATCTATGTACTATTACAAATACGAAAGTTGTCCAAAAATTAAAAATACACAGGCTACCAAAAATTTAAATTTTTTTTTTTCAGAAATCTTACACGAGGGTTTAAAACACATCTCAACTATTTTTCTGCATAGTCCCCGTTAATTGCATTCTGTTTTATAGGCGGGGCAAGATTTTTTTTTTATGTTAGTGTCAAACAATATTGCCGCCTGCTTCTTTATTCAACGTTTTTTGTATGATTGCTTACGGAAATTCTTTTATAGAACTTCCAATTCAGATGACGCAAATAAAATCCGTATTTTTTGATAATTTACTATCTCGTCAATATACTTCCAAACTCGTCGTGTTTGTTAGTTGTGAAGTTAGGAATGTATATGTATGAGGGGCAAAAACCGTATAAAATTCCATCCGTGCATAACAAGAGAATCTGAAATGCAATAAATACGTCTCCCGTTCCAGTCGGAGTTCCAGTCTAGAGTCGGAGCCTGCCTGGAGTGGAGACTCCTATCGCTGTATCGAGTACTCGTGCCTATCTCTGGAAATATTTTTATTCAGAATCCGATTAATCTCCCCTCCTTGCTGTTGCTGTCGTCGGTGCTTATTTTCCGCGTAATATTTCCCCATGACATATCGAAACGCACGAAACCGATTCCTCTGAAGGAAACGTGCCATATTTTTTACGTGCAAACGGAAAGCGGGAAAACTGATACTGAATTTTCACGGAGATAGATAGATGTTTAATAAAAGTTTATTTGTCGAAACATTGCATCAACAAAATTGTAATACCGAAAAGTATACATGTCCATTGGATGCATAGTGTCGTTAGCCTTCCAAATTTATGTCTTCTTTAGTTTTCACCTGAAACTTATCTTTGAAAAAGTCGGGTATCGAAAAACAGGACGTATTTAGGTTCAAAGTCAAGTATGTCTCAGTTAACAACTGCGAGAATAATATAAGACAAGTAAATTCTTCGACATTAATAAGTAATGTAGGTTTGCCTCAAGGCAGCGTTATTTCACCCATATTATTTACGCTGTATGTAAATGACCTGCCATTAGTTTTTGGGGATGAATGTCATATTACGTTGTATGCCGATGATACATCCATAATTATCTCAGATGTCAATCAATATTTGTTGCAACAGAAATGCGAATATATTTTAAATAGTCTGTCAGACTGGTTCTGTTATAACGAGCTATATTTTAATCTAGATAAAACTCATTACATAAGATTCCATTTTCCACAGTGCAGAAAAGATTTAGATCTAAACCTCTCAATAAATGGACATGTAATTGAAAAATCAAACAACGAAAATTTTCTCGGCTACAATTTCAATGAAACTCTAAATGAAAAATATCATTTAAAAAAACTATCATCAAAATTAAGTTCCATATGCTACCAATTTTAGTATTTGAAAGATTTTTTAACAAAACAACAGCTCGTAATATTGTACCATGCACAAGTAAAGTCCAGATTAAGATATGGCATCTGTTTTTGGGGTGCCTCATCCTCGGCACATGATGTATTCATCATCCAGAAACGGGTAGTCAGAACCATAGCAGGCATATCTCGCAGAGATTCGTGTAGACAATTTTTTAAAAACTTAAATATACTCACTTTACCTTCTCTGTATATTTTTGAAGTTTGCCTATTCGTATATAATAATAAAAACGATTTTAAAACGAATGCAGACATACTTCCTTTTAACACGAGACAAAAAGATTTATTTTACATACCCACATAGATACATAGTTCTTTGGAAAATACACCACAAATATAAGATATAAATATATTGAATAAGTTGCCAAACAATATTAGAGAAGAGAAAAGAAAAAGTAAATTTAAAACTCTACGTAAAAATTTTCTTCTAGATAAAACATACTACTCGTTAAATGAATATCTGAGCAGTTTATAATGAAATCTCCTTCTTATAATTTTATTACAATATCATTATTATTTTAAACGAAGTATGTACAAATAACGTATTCTACACATATGTATATATGTCAGTGGAATAAACTTATTATTATTATTATTATTATTATTATTATTATTATTATTATTATTATTATTATTATTATTATTATTATTATTATTATTATTATTATTATTATTATTATTATTATTATTATTATTATTATTATTATTATTATTATTATTATTATTTCCGCTCTTTTGTTTCTCACTACCTCAGGAATCCTGGGTACCATTGACCTGCCTCTCAGCAATTGCTGGAGAGGCTAGGCGCGGACGATATGCCAAGATGATCAAGGCAGCCACCCAGGTGGTCGGGGTGACTTTGTGTAGTACGCCTACAGACGAGTACTCAGGGTGAGGTAACGGTGTACACACCTGGTACGGGTTTTCACCAAGTAACCAGGTGGAGGATGGCGAGAGGTGAGAACAGAGGGACCAGAGGGTGCGGCGAAGCCAGGCTGTAACCCCTCATAGTCGCGCTTCTGTCGCAGCCAGGACCGCGGAGCTGGGCAGTGGGTGGGCACAATGGCAACACAACACTGATACCAGTATTCCGTGGTCATACTGGAGCGGGCCTCTGGAACCAGGTGGAAAAGACAGAGAGCCTGATGGGTGCGGCGAAGCCATGCTGTAGCCCCTAAATATCAGGTCTCTGCCATGCACAGGAGCCATCACCTCATGAAACTTACAGACTGCGGGTGGGCCTCCACACAACGGGAGGCAACACTTCGCAGACACTGTGCACTCATATGGGAGGTGAGTAGTGCTTGGTTCAGCCACCTTTTTAGTTCGGGTACGCGGGGTCACTAAGCCCGAATAGACTGCTGTAGGCCAGTCTACCCCTGCGGGGTTATTATTATTATTATTATTATTATTATTATTATTATTATTATTATTATTATTATTATTATTATTATTATTATTATTATTATTATTATTATTATTATTATTATTATTATTATTATTATTATTATTATTATTATTATTATTATTATTATTATTATTATTATTATTATTATTATTATTATTATTATTATTATTATTATTATTATTATTATTATTATTATTATTATTATTATTATTATTATTATTATTATTATTATTATTATTATTATTATTATTATTATTATTATTATTATTATTATTATTATTATTATTATTATTATTATTATTATTATTATTATTATTATTATTATTATTATTATTATTATTATTATTATTATTATTATTATTATTATTATTATTATTATATCTTAACATAATTGTTCACGACGTGAAACTAAATCCTGGTATATAAGGGACAAAACACAAACAATAAGCATCACAATTAGACAGCGAGGACTAGAGACGGCGCAATATATATACATTAGTCAAAAATCGCAGACATAAGACATAAAAGAGCTATTTGATACGTAAATATTACACTATTTTGTCTAAAAACACTATTATTTCATAGAAATAGGCTTGAATGGTATAGAAAATTTTAACCCTACAGTAGTCGCACACGGTCTCTGAGACTGGCCACGAATATTATTCTGAATAATTCCTAACTTCATGGTTCACATCTTTCTAAGTATCTTCCTAACTATTACACTCGAATTTCCTGTGCTTGCTTTCGTTTGTTTGTGTTTAGTAGTATCCTACATATGATATATTCCGATTTGACACCCCGGGGTGACTACTGGCGTACCATTCTTAACTCAGATCTTTGACAAATTTGCTTAAAAAATCAAAATACTAATTGCAAGTAATATGTAGAATAGAAGCTACTCCACTACTCTGTGAGCCGGCGCGACTGCTCATGTTATAAATATTCACGCGACTACTATAGGGTTAATTTAACGCAAAAAAATGTCAAAAATTCATAGACCTCATTGGGATTTAAACCTAGGGCTTCTATATATTAACGGTGCTCTGACCAACTGAGCTACAAGATTCCATTGAATCTTTCCCAAGTCTTTTTACAATTCGTAACGAGTACACTCTTCTAAACGGACTATATGAATATCTGATTGATAAACATAACATAGTGATACTTTTTTTGTATACCGGGTGTCTACTTTTTCCCGGACCATAGGAAATACAATGATAAAATTTTAATACGGATGTAATTTCAGCCCTATATTTTTATTTTAGAGCGAAGGTATAAATACAAAATATTCAGAATTAAAAACTACGTCTAATAAATCCAAAATATTGTTTTTATGCGTTTCGCTCGCAAGACAGAAGCAAAATAAAAGTTGTATTTTTTAACTGAGAAATAGAGCAAAAACAGTGTATTATTTGAGTTGACAGGCCTGTCATAAAGTTTTAATAATAGTTGATTTTGTGACAGGACGGTTCGCTGTTCTTAAACTACACTTATTACATTGTTATTAAGTAATTTAGAATTATTCAAACCGAAAAGGTAATGCTGCCACCAGTTCATCTTTGTAGGAAAATAAACAAACTTAATTTGGAATTTGAAATAAAATAAAATATATTGTACAGAAAACAAAAGTTATACATTTACAATTAGGTAAACAATACATAAATACATTGTTATTACTTAAGTACTACTTTACAACTGTGCGACTCTACAACTCTAGAACTCCACTGCTCTGCTTATATAATTAAAAATTAATTAATCAAATCAATAATTATTAAGACTTTATGACATATGTCATCTAGTAAACGCAAACATTATAACTGTTTAACATTTTTGTTCTATTTCTCATGGGAGTGTGTAAATACCAAAAAATTTTATTTTAGCTCTCTTTTGCGAATGAAACGCATGCAAATAATAATTTTGATCTTGTTAGATACAGTTTTTAATTCTGAACTTTTTTGTCACTTGACGGGCACTCATTGCTGGCGTGGAGAGTGCACCACAGGGATCAATTTTATGCCATTACAATTCGAAGTAATTTTTGGCGTCGGTCGCGTTCGAAACCGGGTCCCCATACTCGCGACCAGACACTCAGGCCTTGTAAGCGCCCACACGGTACAAATATTTCATCATGTACCGATATCTATATACAAAGCAGATTGGCACACCCAGTAATGGGTAATATGCCGTGATGATATATTTATTTATTTATTTTATTTAACTTTTTACCTCTCGCTAAGAGAGGTATTGGGTTCATGCTAAAAATCGCATATCCAGATTTTATTGAATAAGCACGTTTTAAGGTCCCTACAATCCGATTTTAACATTTTTACGATGATGTCTGTGTGTGTGTGTGTGGATGTGTGTGTGTGTGTGTGGGATGTTGGAAGGACGGTTACTCAAAAACTATAAGACTTAAAATTTGTTTAACAACGTATTTCCCAATCGGACATTCATGGGAAGATCTGAAAAGGTTTTGGTAATAATTGGACAACCGGAAGTAGAAGATTCTTGAAAAAAAATCTTCTAAATATTATTTTTTGAAAATTTTTCGTGGTAATATTAAAGAAAATTAAATTCTCTATCTGATACATTTAAATATTTTATTATATATTCCATAGATTTAGAGATAAAAGAAGTATAATATATAAAATAATCTGTTGTAATAAATTTGACAGCCGAAAGAATGCCATGAAAAATAGTTGATAATTTAAATTATTTGTAACTGACAGATAAATGTCAGTGTCAGAAATAATGAGTAATGAAAGAAAAATGTACTTGGAGAATCCCTTAGTTCTTGATCTGTGACTATTATGGAGATGACAAGTCTAGGTTGAAGGACTTAAATTTGTTTCAAACATTATGGGACAATGTACACCAGTACTGTAGACTAGAGTAACTTTGAATTGCGAAAAAGCTATCAAATTCTTCTCAAGTAAGTTGTAAATATTGACAAAATCGGAGTGCAATCTATCCGTCACTTTATTAAAGGGAATTAAGGTTATTTAGATATAACAAGTATGAAAAAATAAAATGTAAAAGAAGATATATAAGAATAGATGCACAATCCAGATATATACATTTTAGACCGCCCAAAATTAATGTTTTTACTAGAAGAATATGAAGAGAAAGTAAACAAAGTTGTTCGAATTGAAAATTGCTGTTACCAGCCTAATATTTATATATGGTAAACTCTACTTTGTAATTTATTGTAACATAATTTATGGTAAAATATCTTCATGTTGAGACATGCTATTATTGAATAATAAAGAAGTTTATACGTCATAGATTTATATGAATATATTATTTGTATTTATAAAAATAATCTTTGCTTTATGCATACAGCCAGGTAAAATATACGGCGAGAGGTTATGTGCTGGCCACATCAGATTTTTTGTATTTACACTTTTGTTCTAAAATAAATAGGTCAGAAATTACAGCCATATGAAAATTTCACAATTGTATTGCCTATGGTCTAGAAAAAAGTAGACACGCGGCAGATGTATATATTTCTATAACTATCATTATTTTTGATGGTAAACAACAATAATGATTTTAGTCTATATAGATTTGGCACAATCTACAATGCAGTATAGTCTGTGGTTGGTAGACTGCAGAGACTTTGAATTATATTTGAGTGAGTATTTGTAGTGAATTTAGTTGCACGTTTGCAAGAGAGTTTGCGTTGTGTTCTGTTCCTTGGAGAACTTCATTTATTGTAATTGTTATTGTTTCGGGGAATAAAATTACCACCGTAGCGTAATGTTCGCCTGTTGTGTATTGTGCATGCACTTGCCTTTCATCTGCCAACAACTAAGGAATACTAAACAGCCGCACTAGATAAATATTAGCCCGGAAAGCTACTTACGTATAAAACCAAAAAGCCAGAAAATGCCGAGTTTGTAAAGGAATATTTACATACTACCTACTACATCTCCTCTATACCACATTATTTCTGTTTTCTTATAGAGTGTCTCTAATTTAGATGCCCGATACACACAAATAACTTAACCAATTTTTACTGTATTTTCTATTTTATTTAGAAATTTGATTACAGACCACAAGTAACTTTAGTTATTGGGGTCCGCAGAATCCGTTGGTGCGCTGTAATCGGACTTGTTATATTTGTTTACATTTTCATATTAGCTTATTGTTTTGTGATTGTGACGAAAAACTTTCTGTCACAATTTCTTTTAAATTATTTAAATCAAGACGATTTTAAGTTTGTTCAGTCTTCACCAAGAAGCATAACTAAACAGCAAGTCATAAATTCGGGATTCATAATAATTACTGCTTTTGGCGTAACGTTTAATAACTGTTCACACCATTTCGAAAACTTTGCACAATCTTAAAGGTAATAAATAAAATCAATAAAACTATAAATTTGTTTTATCAATATTGTCAATGATTGTATTATCTATGCATTAAAAGTACCTATCTGTAAAATTATTGAGTATTTTTTTTTCTTTGCTAAAATAATGGATTGCTATTTCTAAAATTTTTGTTGTACTAATACACCATTGACACAGCACTTTTTGTTGAACACTGTATACATTTTCTCTAATTCGCTTATTTTTCATATATTTTCCATTGAAATTACGAAATCAAAGCACTAGAACTTCTTTTTCTTTTAAACAAAATATGGGTTGCTACATTTACATATTTGATACGTTCTACCAGTCGCCATTATTTTAATTCTCCAAAATTCCGCTGGTGTCGTATGCCCTTCTACCGGCCCCACTAAGAGACGCGTGATAACTAAAAAATTACCGATATCGCCGTCTTCGATATCTCCCTTGTCGTTAGAAATACAGCATAAGTTTATTAACAGAATTTATTCGTCTACTCAAGGAGCATAACGTAAAATTATTTTCACATATACAGGGTGTTGCATTACGGCTCGGCGAGAATTGTTTGTCTTTTTTTAAATGGAACACCCTATATATTTTTATATATTTTGAATTGTATTTTATTCAGCTATACGAACATATGAATTTTGTTTTAGTTTTCTACGGCGTTGCCAAGTTATTCCGTTTTTTCTCTAAAAAAGACCGAATACACGCATTGCTTTATAAAGGCTTACTGAAGTTATTTTAATAGTAAGACTTAAGAATTTTCTTTTCTGTATAACTGTAATTATACTCTATGTTCTAACATTTTTTTTTTTTCAAATGTAATTATACAGGCTTTTCAATAAAGCGAATCAAATATGCTCAATTTCAAATGACCATAACTCGTCATTTTCAAATGTAACACCCTATATTTTATTATTCAGTTGTGTGTATTTTTGTATTATCTTCATATGTTATTAAGGGTATCCTATGCCTAAAATTAATAATTTCGGAGATTTTCACCATTTTTCTCTAAATTTATATATTTAACTAAAAATTAAATCTAGTATGCCATTGATATTGTTTTTTGAATAAGAAACAATTGCAGTAATGACTGTAGTTTCATTAGCCAGGTTATTATTAATAACAGAGGGATTAAGTAAATTAGTTTATTAATATATGAGTCTCTCGCAAGGTGAATAAAATACAATTCAAAATATATAAATATATATAGGGTGTTCCATTTAAAAAAAGACAAACAATTCTCGCCGAGCCGTAATGCAACACCCTGTATATGTGAAAATAATTTTACGTTATGCTCCTTGAGTAGACGAATAAATTCTGTTAATAAACTTATGCTGTATTTCTAACGACAAGGGAGGTATCGAAGACGGCGATTTCGGTGACACCCTGTATATGGTAAAAAATTCAAATATTACTAATTGACAGATGTCAGTGTCAAATAAAATTTACATAATAACTTTGTGAAATGATTTTACTGGAAATATAAAAATGTAAAATAACTTAAGGTGGTATAAGGTAATACTAAAACAGATTTTATCCATAATCCAATTCAGCAGATTATTATGTTATAAATATGTATAATGCTATACAGGGTGTTTCTATACCTCTGCACAAAACTTTAATGACATACAGGGTGTATCAAGATAATGCAACAGTGCCATTTATTAGTGAATATGAAGAGTTATACAAAAAACACATTTTGGCATAACTATTATTATTTTAGAGCCAGTGGTACTCAACTTATGGATCAATGTTATATTTTGTAAATAGTATTATATATTTTTTAATAATTCATTAAATAGCGACTTTTCTTCTGAATTCAACAATATAATACTAGATATCATATCCTTACATTGCGAAAAATTTGATAAAAGTTAATTCAAAGTTAGTATTTTATTTATTTTAAGTAGGCCAAGCAAACATTCAAGTATTAAAACAAAAGAAAATTACCTGTCATTTTGTATGTTATTATTACGTATTATTTTTTCGAAACCTTCCAAATTTCGTTATTTTTTTTATTTCGCGGACTTACTATTTTGTCTTGCGCAATTAGGATAACTTTCTGCAAATAAATTGCATGGTTGGAATATATTTTGATGGGTCTTGCATCAATAAATAAAATCAGTATTTGTTGAATCTGCTGCCATTATTAAATTAATTATTACAAAGGTAACGAAAATGACTTTAATTATAATAATGAAAAACAATGAAATATGAAAATGACAGATAATTTTCTTTTGTTTTAATGACTAAATGTTTGTACAACCTACTTAAAAAAATTAAAATAGAAATGATATACTAAATTTGAATTAATTTTTATCAATTTTTTCGCAATGTAAGGGTATGATATTATTATATCGTCGAATTCAGAAGAAAATTCTCTATGTAATTAGTTAATACAAAATATATAATGCCATTTAAAAAAAAATGTAACATTGATTCATAAGTTGAGTACCACTGGCTTTAAAATAATAATGGTTATTTCAAAATATGTTCCTTTTTATGCTTTACAAAATATCTTAATCACTTTCTTGTGTAATTTTTCATATTCACGAATAAATGGCACTGTATATAATTTGATATACTGATTATAGAACAAAAAGTTTTTTTTTTGAAATTCGTAACAATAAGGCTAGTTCATTTCTAGCAAACATTTTTAGTGCCACTGGTTTCATAGTAAATTATTAATAATAAATGATTATTTGTAGGCAGTGTTTATACTTTTAATTCATTAATAACATAATTGTAAATAATTAAATGTACTATGAAACCAGTAGCACTAAAAAGGTTTGCTAGGAATGAAATACCCTTATTTTTGCGAATATCAAAAAAAAAAAATTTACTTCTATAATCATTATATCAAATTGCCATTAAAGTTTCGTGCAGAGGTATATAGAAACACCATGTATATGTTTTTATTTTGTACTTCTTATTTTACGAAACATACAGTTCAGTTCATTACGAGGTAAGATCAATTCATTTTTCCTCTAAAAAGAAAACGCCCTTAGTATAGTTTGCTAAATTAAATTCTTTGTTGAATTTGTACAAAATACGTAGATTTGACGGAAGGTATTGTGCTGGCCACATCATATTTTTTTATCTTGTCAAATTAGCTTAGAATCCACATTTTATATTGTACAATGAATTGTAATACATCATTAAATTAACCCCCTGTTTCTTGATGACTTTTTTCATCCAGTCTTGTCCTGACCCTAAGCCGTCTAACTCTAACACAACCTTTTTCTTTCTTCTTTCTCTCTGAACTTCCCTGCAATATGCCTAAATGTTTCCTCTTCTCTTCCGCATAGGAGAGAAGGTGCAGAACTTCTCTCCTCACTTGATAACTAGTATTTATTGTTTTTCTTTTCATTAGCACATCTGAACCTGGCAATAATCTTGATATCTTTTTTTGTTCAATAAATACCGTGGTATTGACATCTTTTATATAAATTTATATCGTTTGTTATAGTTCGAATTGTTGATCGTACATTGCTGGTCATGTTATTGCATGTCCCATTTCTCTGCCGTAGTTTATATGTTTTCTCCATTTATATGTACCCTCTCTATTTGTAACGTGGAATATCTATTTCTTTTGTAATAGCTTTTCTTGTTTGCCCCCACTTTGTTATTTTGTAGTTACCTGTCAGCATTCTTGCAGAATTGAGTTGTATTTCTTACTCGTATGTATTGTTTTCACGATCATATCTTAATTTATTTTTAAATAATAAAACAAATATTAGTAAGTGAAATATCCTTTTATAAGCTAATGTGCGTTGCTCAGTTTAAAAAATCTGATGTGAACAACACAATACCTCCCACCATTTAATTTTTATTAATTTAAATTCCTACCTATGGGATTTCGTAGTTGCGTACCTGAGTATCTGGTCGCGAATCTGGGGAATCGGGTAATGGGTAATATGCTGTTATGATATTATATTTTTTTATTTTTTTATTTAAATACATAACCTACGTATTTACTAATACAGGATACTACATTATTGTTCTATTTACAATTTCCTTTTTAAAACGTTACTATTATTAATTTGAAATGATTAGTTTTTGACAGTGACATTTATCTGTCAGTTACATACATTTGAATTGAATTGTGTAACCATGGAGATGTGTTTAAATTTATCATATATAATATCATAAGTGGTAAATTTTTGCTGGATTTTTTTTTAGATTGTTACGATAGCTGGTTTTCTAGCAATTTATCGAGTAGCATTGACCAAAAAATCACGAGCTTGACGCGAGTGATTTTTGATCAATGTCACGAAATAAATTTGCAACAGGCTCGAGTAAAGCAATCAGAAAATTTTGCCAGGACAAAATTTAACCACGAATGGTATTCGGATGACTATTTCCAAAATGAAAATCAGGTAATAATTTAGTTTTTTGACAAAAATTATAATTTTTTATTGTTTTCGGGTGTTATATTTAAAATTGCTTTTTCAATATTCTGAACAGATTCCTGTTCGAATCGACTCATTTTTATTAAAAACGGAACACACTGAAAATATACGCATTTTGACAAATTTATAAACAATATGTTTCAAGGTATTCTTAAAACCTCAAAAAAAAAATCGCTTAACAAAACTTAGTTGTAAAAATCCTCAATTTGGATTGGTTTATAAATTTATGAATGAAATAGTCCATAAAATATATAGAAAAAAATATTAATGCACACCTGTAGAAAATTTAATAAGCTTTAATTTTTATAATAACATGCGATTTTTAACACGTTCCCTATGCCTCTGTTACCAAGGGTAACTGGAGGTAAAAAACATGACATGGTCGCTGGAATCAGTCACTCGGCAGAACGTTATTTTGAAAATTCATATGGAATCAAAATTTCATTAAATTTTAGTATAAATAACATTTGAAATTTACCAAGAAATTATTCAACTAATACCAGTAGGTATACAGGATGTCTGAACTTCGAAGACCACCATTGGCACCTTGGAAACTATAAGAGATACGACTTCGGTTAAATGGGACATATGGTACACTTTTGGGGAGCCAACTTAGATTTACTTCAGTTTTTTCAAAAATCCTCATACGTTAATCGATAATGGCGTAAAACCGATTTTGGTGGAAATTTTCAAATAAAACTTTAATAATTAGTAATCCAGCAAAGGTAGATATTTTGTTGTGCATCTAGCGACGTACGATAGTATTATTTAAAATGGATTTTTTTCGAAATATCTAAATGAACCCGTATTTGATTTTTGCTTCCAAAATTTTTTTATCTTTCGATTAGTATTTTTAATTTATTTTACCCTTAAAATGTTAGGTTTTTCATTATTTTTATGAAATTTCTATTTTTTTTTTTGTCAGAATGTATTTCATTTTACTTATATAGCTCATTTCATACCTATCTTGCTTCATAATTTTATTTTAATTCTATTATTTCGAATTTTATTTAAGTAGGTATACCAGGTATGATCAAAAAAATTATTTAAAACAAAACATAAAAACATTTACACCAATTGGAAAAAAAATATATTTTTCTGTAGCAAAAAATCAAATATGGGTTCTATTTAAAAAAATATAAGATATAATAAAAACTTATATTCCTTGATGTTATTTCATATATTAAATGTACTATACTTGTGGTACGGTAGTAAATAATATAAACATAAATTTGATAATTACTTATCATCACGAAAATAAATTTAAACTACTTAAACTGTCATAGAAAAATGTGCTGTTTCAAATTGTTCGAAACTGATGAACAATAATATAGTTTACTGTAATATATTGGAGTAATTAAAGCTTTTATTTCAGACAACTACTGTAAATATAAATTTGGTTAAAAGTATCAAGTATTCCTAAATAATTCAATTATTGTTCAAAAGTTTTATAAAAATTGTATCGTGAGTCCACTCATTGCGTTTCACTAACTTGGAGTGTCTTTTCTTTTTAGCATATTCCAAATAAACTTATATTTTTCTGCTGCAGAGATAATCCAGAATTGTAGAACATTTTTTTTTAGAATTTCCTGTGAAGCTATACTTTGTTGTCCTAAAATTGACTATAAAATATTAAAATATTCAATTGGATTTCGGCAGGGTACCTACGAGCCACTCTCAGAAGGCTAAATACAAAGATATCTTTTAACGAAAAAAAAATGTAAAATGAGACCAATGGTATATTAAGAGATTACAGGGAAATCACGGGCATCGGAACAACGAGAATAGTGTGTTTATTTGGGGTGATTAATATCGAATGCAACAAAGTATAACCATTTATTCGTGGGGTTATTTTGGGTGAAAAATTTCATAAGATGTTTCAAAAGCGAAGCACGTGCTTTTAGGATTTGATTCAACAAACAAAAAAGAGTTATAAAAACACATATTCTGTGACAACCAATGTAGAATATATATTGTTTTCTAATTCATTTTTAAAAAATTTTAATATTAATATTTATTGTTTACTCCTTAAATTAAATCCCAAAATACGGGCGTTACTTTTAAGACCTTCGGTATCGACCCTGTTCTGCTAGAATTGGGCGTACACATTTTACTCGCTCTTTCGAAAGGATCTCAACAAACTGTTAAATTTAGTGACACTCATTAAAAACATCCTGTATTATTATTATACCTAGTAAAAATATATCTATTTAATATATTTTTCATAATATGTATATTCTGGACGATGCTGTATTTATGTACGTATTTGGGAGATAATGCACCTATTTTATAAAATAACAGCATATGATTTATAATAAAAAATATCTCTAAAAGTTGTATAAAACATAATGATTAAAATACCAGTATTCACTATCCAAGTTATTCAACCTCTTGTCAAAAGGACACAATATAGTGAATTCTATTTCATCTTAGAGCTTTTTTATATTACCTATAGAATAAAAAGAAACTGGAACCCTTAACATTTAGCTTTCATAATAGTCTCCCTTCTCTATTATTCTGTTCTTTAGACTGTAAACTTTACACCCTGGATAACATTTCAATGGCGTCCACCTTATCTCGGTTCTTTCTTTCATTCTTCTCTACCTGGGTGATAACCCTGAGCAGGAAGGATTCCTGCAAGCGTTTGTTGTATCGGAGCCGCGGTTGCTATATCTCAGGTTATGCATAAGTGAAGCGAGAAATTCGCCTGCCGCAGATTTGGCAACGTGGCAGCTGTAGCTGTAAATGGAAATGGATAGGGAGGCTCTGACGTGACGATGTTTTTCTTTTGTGATGGAAAATTCTGTCAATAGTATCTTAGTTGGCCAATATGTTACAACGCTGCCCTCTATTTGTCAACGAGACGTAGATCGAGAATGTAACGATTTTATGATGAGGTTTCGTGAATTAATTTTTTTTATCCGTTTCAGAAACAATTTTAATTATATTTTAAGAGATCGATAATCTAAAACCTTGACGAAACACTTTAACACGGCAGTACTTTTAATTAATTTAAAGAAATTATTCTACAACTTTACCAATGCTGGACTAACAAACAAGTTGAACGTTCTGCTAGAATGTAGCGCTGTTTGAACACTAGGAGGAAATATTTAGTGAAAAATATTTTGCTAAGACATCTAGCGATTAAGTACTCGTACATAACAAAGAAACAAACGGTCAAAATACAAGAAAGTGCATCCAACACAGGGATTCTCAATGTGGGCGGTACCGCCCACTAGTGGGCAATTTCCGATTTTTGATGGGCGGCAGAAAATATATTTTTTTATACATTATTTCTTGTTTATAAAATTATTTAATTTTTACCTATCACTACCTTTAATAAAGGAGGTATAGGGATCGTGCAAAAATCACATATCGAGATTTTGTTAAATGACCACGCTTTAATGTCCCTAGTATCCGATTTTAACATTTTCACGGTGATGAGTATGTGTTTGTACTTCTGTGCGTGTATCTGTATGTGCGTGTGCGCGTGTGTGTATGTGCGTATGGATCCTCTTTACACTCTAATTCAATTAATATTATTAAGAATATTATGAAACCGTGTATTTCTACCTTACTTTAATATGGAAAGAAGCCATTAGAGTTTGGTGGGTGTGTTGTATATGTATGTGTGTGTGTGTGTGTGTGTACGTGTGTATGGGTGTGAGTGTGGATATTATAGGCCCTCTAACTCAAACACTCATTCAGAAAATTTTGAAACCATATATTTTTACCTTATTCTAATATGTAAAAAGCCATTAGATTTTGAAATGGCGCTTTACTAGAAGTTCAAAGTAGTTTTTCTCCAAAAAATACCTATAAGTGTTATATTTTCACAATTTGTTATTTTGCATTATGGATAAATTTATAAAGTATAAAAATTATATCCCGGAGCCTATGGTTTATACACAACTCCATGTTTACACAGTTCAGCTCAAATGTGTGTAACTGACAGATAAATGTCACTGTAAAACAAATAATCACTTCAAATGTATAATAGTAACGTTTTAAAAAGAAAATTATATAAAGAACAATAGTTATATGCAAAGAAACTTAATATAGTTTCCAGCATTAGTAAATATGCAGGTATGTATTTAAATAAATAAATATATTATCACGGCGTATTACCCATTGCTGAGAGTGCTAATTTGCTTTGTATTAGAAACCAATATAATTAATTCATGAAAGATCTCAAAAATACATAATGGTAAACAGATCCAAACAAATATAATTATCCCTAATCCCTGGATGGTCCAGACTCTCTCCTGCGAACGCCAATAGTCTGTAACAGATAAAAATAGATGAGTGTCTCTCTCAGTGAGTGCTTAGGATCAACGTACAACGCAAGGTCTCGGCCTAGCTTTAGGATTTAGGTCTAGTCTAGCTAATCCTCAGAATAGCTCTTTCACAACACCGTAGCGTGTGAGATAACCAAGTCCGTTAGGTCTAGCTTAATAGCTCTTCCTTAACAGCGTGAGGGATAACCAGCTCAATAGCTCTTCCTCAACAGCGTGAGGGATAACCAGCTCAACAGCTTTTCCTCAACAGCGTGAGAGATAACCAGCTCAACAGCTCTTCCGGGATAACCAGCTCAACAGCTCTTCCTCAACAGCGTGAGGGATAACCACAGTCCGATAGTAACCACAACTCTAGCACTCACTGTTACTCAAGAATAAATAAATACATCCTCTATACTCTGATGTTGTCGCTTCAGCAGCTCTAGCACAACTGACCGATACCTAAATAAACAATCATTTAATATATACGATCATGTAATTCAATATAAAGCTGCAATTAAAAGATTAAATAGGGAATAAATAAACATAATACTTGCATAACTCAAAATGCTGCTAACATTTGTATACAGATTTCGGTAATGACAAGGACATATTTGTGTCGTGCGGGCATTTAACAAGTGTCATCTCTCGGGCACTCGTTGCTAGAGTAGAGAGTGCTTCTCATGGGTCAATTTTGTGCTATTTCTATATATAAATATTTGGAGTTGGTCGGGATTGAAATTCTGTCCTTTTTTAAGTAAAAAGTTTTTTGTTTTAAAGTTTAAATGATGTAACACATGGGAGAAATAATGTTAGAGTTAGTATTTAAAGAAAACATAATTTCTAGGTGAAGTAGAATTAACTTTTTAATTAAAACAAAGTTTATTTTATTAAATAAAATATTAATATCATAGCATTACCCAGTCTTACATGCGAGTATAGTTTAATAAGTAGACAACATAATTAAAGATTTAATCAGACGCCTTGTTTATATTACAAAATATAAAAACAAAATTATAAAGTAACCATAAACTACCTACGATGTACCCATATAAAACTCATATTTATTATATATTAATTATTACAGAAAACTAGCGTAAAAACTACAAACAAATTATAATGTTACTTGTTCACAAAGATCTTTATGAATTATAAGTTGCGATAAAAAGTTGTTTTCTCGGCAATTACTAATTACTAACATTTCGTATGTATGAAAGCTTGAAAACCCAATCCAAAGGACGTAATTTCTAAAAATAATACTTTAGCATAAATATTTATTAGTAATATCTCCTTACCTATTAATTTTAGAGTAAAGGAGAAAGAACAAAAGTTGTTGAGAATTAAAAACTCGAAAACTGTAATTTGTTTTACTTTTTATATCATACAGAAAATTACTTAAAAATTATTACAATTTTTTAGTATTCTTAGTTTTGTCCTTATACTTTCTTTAAAATTATTACGTAAAGTAATATTAAATTATTATAAAATCTTTCAGAACTCATATTTCAATAGAATAATACAACCTTTTTAGTTAAATTCTGTTTGTATTTATTTAAATTACAACGTTTCGACAATATAGACTATTGCCTTCTTCAGGTAAAAACATGAACTACAAAACAACAAATACAAATAAATAAATAACAAAACATAGCAACAGGTAACTAGGTGACAATTACAACAAATTTAAAATAGGAAGCCATGCACGACTAAGATCTAGACCGTCATAATGATTGAGATTATTACTCTTCGTTTTGTAAATCTCAATGGCTTCTCTAATTAACCTGTTGTTTAGGTGTGTAGGTCTCGCCAGTATTTTTGTATCTTCAAATTTGATACGGTGGAATTCTTCCAGGGCATGCTCTGCAACTGAAGATTTTTCTGGCTGGTTCAACCTGATCGAACGCTGGTGTTCATTCAATCTTGTAGAAATGGTTCTACCAGTTTGGCCAATGTAAACTTTCCCGCAGACACATGGAATCTGGTAAATCCCTGATGACTGAAGAGGGATGACGTCTTTAACTTGTCTCAACATATGTCGAATTTTAATATATGGAGAAAACGAAATCTTCATGTTCTTCTTACGAAGAATTCTACCAATCTTGTCCGTGACATTATGGACATAAGGAAGTGAAGCAAACAATACGTCTCGTTCATTAGCATTGTTCATTGGTCTTTTCGGTTTCAGGCATTTTTCGATTGAAGATTTAGAAAAACCATTCTTCATAAAAATATTTTTAATTTCTTTCATTTCTTCTTCCAGTTTTTCTGAATGACAAATGTCTGAAGCTCTTCTCATAAGGCATTTAATTGTACCGTATTTCTGAGAAGGATGATGATGTGAATTGGCATTAATATATTGATTGGTGTGCGTAGGCTTCCTGTAGACTGAATGTAGTAAAGAACCATCTTCTTTTCTCTCTAGTAACACGTCTAGGAAGGGAATAATGCCATTTTCTTCAACTTCTACGGTGAACTTAATATTTTCATGGATGTTATTCAAATGGTTTAAGAAAATTGATAAGTTTTGACGTCCATGGGGCCAAATAGCGAAGACATCATCAACGTATCGTAACCATAATGAAGGTTTCATCGTAGTAGAATCCAAAGCTAATTCTTCAAAAAACTCCATATAATAATTAGCTATGGAAGGAGACAGAGGATTGCCCATTGCGACACCATCAACTTGTTTGTAGAATTCGTTGTTAAAAATGAAGAAGCTTGACGTTAAATTCGACATATGTTGAGACAAGTTAAAGACGTCATCCCTCTTCAGTCATCAGGGATTTACCAGATTCCATGTGTCTGCGGGAAAGTTTACATTGGCCAAACTGGTAGAACCATTTCTACAAGATTGAATGAACACCAGCGTTCGATCAGGTTGAACCAGCCAGAAAAATCTTCAGTTGCAGAGCATGCCCTGGAAGAATTCCACCGTATCAAATTTGAAGATACAAAAATACTGGCGAGACCTACACACCTAAACAACAGGTTAATTAGAGAAGCCATTGAGATTTACAAAACGAAGAGTAATAATCTCAATCATTATGACGGTCTAGATCTTAGTCGTGCATGGCTTCCTATTTTAAATTTGTTGTAATTGTCACCTAGTTACCTGTTGCTATGTTTTGTTATTTATTTATTTGTATTTGTTGTTTTGTAGTTCATGTTTTTACCTGAAGAAGGCAATAGTCTATATTGTCGAAACGTTGTAATTTAAATAAATACAAACAGAATTTAACTAAAAAGGTTGTATTATTCTAAAGTAATATTACTATTTGAAAATTTTAACATTGTATTTCCTATTGTAACGTGCGTAATGGCGATGCCACTGAGTAGCGCCGGCAATCTAAGATTGGAAAGCGTTCTGAAATAAATTGAAATAGTGATATTAATAAACACTTGGTGAAGTAAATATCGTGTAAATAAATAGTGCGTTGTGTTAATTGTTTAAATAAATAAATAATGTTAGTGTTTAAATATTTAACAATATTCTTAGACTAGACTTAAATTAGCGTTTATTATTTGATTAATCATAATAGTGATCGTTATTTTTATTATTCTTTTTCTTATTTATCGTTCAAAAAACATTTACTTTAATTATAAATAATTTTCTCATTTTTATATTTCCCCCAAATAAATAAATGTTACACTATGATTAGAAAGTTGAGGTCAATCATATTATAAAATAAATACATTATACCTCTGTGGTACACTCTCCACGCCAGCAATGAGTGCCCGTGAGGTGACGCATGGTAAGCGCCTGCACGGTACAAATATTTCATCGTTACCGATATCTGTGTACAAAGCAAATTGGCACACCCAGCAATGAGTAACTTGCCGTGATGATATATTTATTTAATTCTGTTTTTTATATATTTTTTTCAACCGACCGTAAATGGCAACATCAGCACTATTTACTTCATTCTGAAGATAGAACAATTTGCACATACCTACTGGAATATGTTGCTGTCAATTTTTACTGTATTACCATAATGTCATATCTATCATTCTTAAGGGCGTATAAGTTATCTACTTATTTGTGCATCTTTCTGCCTATGACATGTAATATTTTAAAATATGTTATATTATAATTCAACAGATTTTCCTGAACGATATTTGAATATTAAGTACGTACCACATTATTTACATGAAGCTCTTACCATTTTATCGAAGTAGAAGTGGTTATTCTGGAACATGATGATGAACATACCTGCAAGAAGACAGAAGGGTCAATATGTAATAAAATACAAGAATAAAATATTTAGGTATATTCCGTTTTTAAACTAGGAGTAAGTTTGAAGTCCTAACATCGTATAAAATAACGGAAAAATATTTATTACAAATTTAAATCAAGGAAGTTTTAATCTCAACTCTACAATACCATACAATTAATTTTTGCATGAAGTAAATAATGATGTAAGTGCCATATTTGTGAAAATTTACCTATACATAATAATTTAAGCTTACCACCTATGGACACGTAATACAACGATAAAGAAACGAGTCTACACTTCGATCCTTATTTATGTTATAGGACTAGGATCTTAAATTACATATTATTTCTGAAAAAAAAAACAATTTTTACAAGTATGGCACTTGCATCATTATTATTATTTAAAAATTGAATAACTGCACGCAGATTATCTTTGAACTGTTTGGACGGATATTCCGCCATAAATGCCATTTTTGACTTAATGCACTTTCTTATTCCAGTTCATGAGTTAAATCGTTAACGACCGAATATTTTTGCACGAAACGTAAAACGCATGTTATAAAAATATATTTTGTTATTTTGTCGTTTACGCGAGACTCTCGAAATGTTCAACGAAGCAGTTAATGTTTCTGAGATTTCTGTAAACCTACTAATTTTTGGAGTAACGATTATCAACTGGAAGTTGGTTGAGGGAAGAACAATTTAGTCGGCACGCAGTGTAAAGTTTTTTTTTTTTGACGTTTCGATCATACAATGATCATCTTTAGGGTTACTACAATATAATAAAATAAAGAATAAAGAAGAAATATTGTACAAGCAAAATACCATCAATAAATTATAATAATACTTACAATCAAGTCAGAAAGAAAAATGTTTTTGTAACAAAACGTTAATAAACATGGATGAATTTTTATATGAAATACACAACGTTTATTTATAATAAATTTAACGGAACAGAAGTGAAAAACAATTTTATAAAACAAGTTTATGAAACTACAGAAAATTTCAGAATTATACTAAATAAAAGCTATGGGAAAAGACGTCACAACCAATCACGAAGCGTCACAATGTATTTTTTAAAGTTTTGATTAAAACATAGCTTACCAGTTAAAATTAGGTGTATTGTATTATTTTTGATTAACAATGTAATATTTTATGAAATCATAATAATATCATTTTTGATGGTGAGTTTTCATTGAATAAGCACGTTTTAGGGACTTTACAATACGATTTTACTATTTTTACGATGATGTCTGTATGTGTGTGTGGACGTGTGTGCTTGTGTGTGTTCGAGTGTATGTGACCGCGGTTTCGGCCGCGATATTTCCAATACTAGAATTCCAAAAATTAAAATTCTTGCGTATTCCTCTACCTTACAACCATATGTAGACTTGATTAGATTTTGGTTATAATTAGTCAACCGGAAATATCCTCATTTCAAGATTTTAACAATTTTTCTTGAAAAACTCAGTTAAATATTATTATAAATTATAACTTAAAGAATATATTATTCTCTGTACGATTTGATTGCATTTTATATTTCATATTCAAAAGATATAGAGTTAAAGAATTATAAAGATAATAAATTTCATAAATCAGCCAGCTATGCTAACTTAACCATAGAAACTGCTAATATATTCAGATAATTGAAATTGACAGATGTCAGTAGTCAGTATCAATAAAAAGTAAATGAATAAAAGAATAAGGGAAGTAACTCTAGTGTTAGAAGGTTCTAGAAAGATATAAAAGAGAAGGAACTGAATGAGAACGAAACGTAAAACAAAAATGAGTGGAAGAAGAATATAAAAAATAGCAACCCCTAACGAATGGGAATAACTAAAGAAGATGTAAGTGTCAAGTGCAATTTGCAAAGTTCGTTTATGAAATAATTATATTTGAGAAAACTGCTTCCGAAAATACCTAATATTTAAGGTCTTTTTAAGTGATTTCAATGCTTTAACACGCGCCCTTAATTTTCGAACGCTCTCAATACAATAAATAAAATGTCTTTTTCCATTTTATACAAATTGAAATGATTTATTTAATAAAAAAATATATATATATTTCCATTTTTGTCTTCCAACGACAGCTGTATGAACACTAGTTCATAAACGAATGGTTCGTACGAAATTGTCTTGGATGAACGTTCGTTATAACTTTACAGAATAAGGAAATTAAGCAACGTTTACGAATTTTGTTGGAGAACGAAATTTTCATTCATTTACGTCCGAAGAAGACAGAGAGTAAGACAAGTAGTCCTAATTTTATAGTTATAAGTTACAGAATAGGTAAATTACAAGGAAACAAATATTTCTGAAAGATTTATCACTAGTGTTAATCAATATTATAAACAATTCAATTCTTTATTTAAAGGAAGGGTTAAGAATTACATGGTTTTTAGTTTCACTTATACTTTTTATATTTTGTTGACTATAGTTTCGCTATACAATAGCGAACTAAAGTTACTTGAGTTCTGAAGATGTTATTGTATGGCGAAACTATAGTCAACAAAATATAAAAAGTATAAGTGAAACTAAAAACCATGTAATTCTTAACCCTTTCTTTAAATAATGGAGGGCAAGTTTCACGAAGTAAGAGCGGAAACCATAGAAGAAACAATTCAATTCTGTTAGGTTAATGAAGTTCCGTTCGTGCCATTTCAAACATGTTTCGATTGAAGAATCCTTATATATAATCATTTTATGTTTTTACCAAAAAAAAAAAAAAAAAAATAACGTATATGAAATAAAAATTATTGTCGCACATTATATTGTAATTTATAATAAGTAATATAATATGCAGTAATACAACGTTTATATAAATAAGTAATACTCGTATATTATTAGGGACAATTTTTTTAACTAGAGCCAATTTTATTATAAAATTTTGTTAATAAAAAAATAATGTGCTATAATAACAGTAATATAGTTATATACAATATTCAACAATAGTTATTTTCATAACAATAATATTTTCTGGTTCAGTAGTCATGTTTGAATTTTAATGATTAAACAATGAAAGATAAATATATGTTTACCTGTTCCATAAAATAATATTTCATATTTTTGAAATAATTGACTAGCTATATTAATATTTTTACTCAATAAAACATTTAAAGAGAACAATATTATTTTCAAAAGCGCATAAATTCCTGTCAGCAATTTTGTAAATGCGAATGAGTAAATAAATTTTTCGCCACGGTTTTTGTTTGTATTCCACGCAGAGAGCTTTTGAAATGGTGTAATGAGTGTTTGTAATCTGTTTGATTTGATGGCGTTACATGTTACATGACGGTTACGGGCGATCGGTGTAGTGAAATTGGCTGTGCTTCATTGATGTTAACTTCTCGCAATTCAATTAGAAACTTCGTGAAGTCAGATTCTGATAATGAAATATACTATGGTTACCAAAACAAATACGAGTTGACATGTATGGGCGCATACATGAAATTACATGTAAGCGTTAAAAAAATATATATCCAAATTAATAGATTAATTAGATTATAATGATATTCATATTAAAAAATCGCATAATTATTATGTAAGTGAAGCAAGAAACTGAAATCCCATTCGTTTCTTGATAAGATTTTTATGCATTTAACAGAGTAAATTGTTTCTCTTCTACCTTTCAGAGGAAAGGAATGTACTGGCAGAACAGAGTGAACTAAGAATTCTAGAGCAAATGCACTGGCATTGGCAAATTAAAAATTGACTTTTCGTAAATTAAAACTATATTACAATAAGACAAACATAGTGAAAATCAAATTTTGCTCCGTGCCTCAGTTCTTGAGATATAGCTTGTTAGAGTATCGGTGATGACGTCATCTACAACGCGTTACACGGCAACATACATTGTACATAGCGAACTGCTGTAAATCTTGCAAGGGTCACGCGTGCATATTCAAAGATATTTTGATTTTTCCATCTAGTATGACAACTATGTCTCCATATTTGAATGAACCAGAGCACATAGCTGAATGAAGAAAAACACAAAGAAAAATAAAAAATAAATAGTGAAATTACTTAATTCCCTAGTTCACACTGTTTGCCTGCATCAACTTTATGATTTGGTACAACGTTGTTATTTTGGGGAATTTCAGTTTCAATGTTTGCCTACATTTTATTCCCCATCTCACAATGTATTATCATTAACTTCATTTATTAGTGGTATATCCGCAAATTCTTTAGTTGTTTTCATTATGTCAATTAACTCCTTTTTCTCTTTCATTAACTGATATTTAGATTATTGACGCGGTCTTTTAAATATTTTCACTTTCTTATTTAAAACAGTTAAATTTTGATTCTGGTAGAATAGCGTTATACTACACCTGTAATGTAATAGATGTTTTACCGGTTTATGAGCCATTGGAAACACAATAGTAAAATTTTCATATGGTTGTAATTTCTACCTTATTCATTTTGGAACAAAAGTGTAAATACAAAAAATGTTCAAAATTATTGTTTACATGTGTTTCCTTCTCTCTAGGCAAAATAAAAGTTGTAATTTTTCGTTATCTATTTATAGACTGTCATGAGAAATAGAACAAAAATGTTAAACATTTGTATTTAAGTTTTACAGATGACATCTGCCACAAAGTTTTAATAAAGATTGATTTGATTAATTATTTATCAATAATCGTGGATAAATATACCATTTCAAAAAAAATATAATTAATTAATTAGTGAAAAATTAATATAATGAAATCGATAATTATTTAAGCAGATGTTATTTGTAAAATCCAAACAATGTATCTATTTAACATATTTGTTCTATTGTTCTATTTCTCATGGCATGTAACTAATAATTTTAGACTTATTACATAAAGTCTAACAATTCTTGTATTTACACTTTTTTTAAAAAAAATATGGGTCGATTCTGTTCAATACTGTAAGTCTTACAAATCTGTAAATCTGTAAAAAAGTAACAAAACCACATCTAATCATGTTGCTTATTATAAAATTATACATAAGAGTGACAGATATAGTCGCGTTTTTGTTTATTATTTACGGATTTACAGATATTTGACTTACAGATGTGAAAAGAATCGATCCATTAATAGGGCAGAATTTGCAGCCATATGAAAATTTTGTAATAGTAATTCCTATGGTCTATAAAAAGTAGACATACTGTAACGTTTTATTTATTTGCGTGAAGTGTAAAAATCAAAGAAATATTATTAATTAAAATAAGACGTTTATTAAACGATAAATAATTAGGATAAATATTAAAAAGATAATAAAAGTAACTAACACTATTATTAACACTAATTTAAGACTAAGAATATTATTAAATGCTTAAATACTAAGATTATTTATTTAACCAATATTTATATCACTATATTTATTTATTTAAGTACATTTATTTATGGTAACAACTCGTAGCATGTTTATTTATATCACCGCCTGTTCATTGCTCGTTGCTTGTATATATCAGACTATTTATTCGCTGTCGTTCCTACGGTATTTATACAGCCCAGTGTCCTTCTGGAACCTTCCGATGCCACAATGAACCGAATACAATAGATTTTGGTCAACGGTGTAATTAATACTTCTAGCTGCATGGTCCGCCGCCGGGGATTGCGTTATCTGTGGGTAATTCCGGAGAGAAGATTACGTCATCGCTCGGGAACATTCTTTCAGTAGCGGCGCTCGTATACTCTTAACTCAGAGGCGCACGTCACAATACGATATACGTCGTATAGTTTTCTTTTGAATATTTTTTGAGCAGACCAGATATGTGTTGATAATTTCACAATAATAAACGTTGAAATAATATATATTAAATTTAACATTTTGTTAAATCCTAAAATTAGTATAACGCGCAATAAATATTACATTTGAATAATAAATTTATAACATAAATTATTCCAATAATTAGATGCAATCAATGACGTTATTTCGATGTTTACACTTGTGATGTCTCAAGCGTATCCAGTGTTTCCCGAATTGTGGTCCGCGGACACCCCGGAGTCAGTACCTTGTTCCTTGGGGGTCCGCAGGCTTTGTAGGAAAAGTGTTATATAGGCTAATAAAAACTGTATTAAACTGCTTTTGCAAAAAAAAATTATAGATTTTTTTAATTACATATATTTTTTGCTTTTCGTGTAATTTAAAATTATTTTTTTTTGTTTCGAACGCTTCCAATATAATAAATATTATGCAATAGAGGTAATAATATTTAGCTTTTAATATTTCCTGGATATAATATTCAAGTCTATATTTAAATGTTAACAATTACTCGAAAGTTCAGTCAAACAGCATTTATTCTTACTACCAACGTTTCGGTGCACCTTGTACCTTCTTCAGGTTAGTAAGATCTTTCAAATTGTTACAATTCATGTACACAAAATACATTAGTACAAAACAATCATTTAATTGATTAAAACTCGTACCAAAAAATTCAAAGAGCATACACATATCCATTTCCTCTAAAAAAACGACAACCGACTAGGTTGTTTTTTAAGAAAACTGTTAAAAACCTTCAAATGAGGGTACTTTCGGTGGACCAATTATAACCAAAATCTAAACATGTCTGCATATGGATCTAAACTCGAAGAATACGAAAAAAATATAATTTTTGGAATCGTGGTGTTGGAGTTAGGCGATCCGAAACGATCGTCACATACGTACATTATCGTAAAAATAGTATATTCGTATTCTAGGGAACGCAAAACGTGCCTATTCATTAGAAACTCACTATAGATTTTTTTGACCAAAGATAATATCCTTATATAAAGTTGACCGAAGGAAAATATTTTCTCAGCCATATTAAATTCCCGCTTATAGTATAAATACATAATAAATGTATGAAAAAGTATTTAATAATCTTAGACCAGAAATAGAAGACTTTCAAAATCATCTTTGTGATTCTCGACTTATTGTATCGTTAAACACAGCTGAAAAAGTCTAGTCAGCCAGAGATGTTACATACGTGTACAGCCGAACAAATAAGTTTTTAGCGTATTACCATCATTAGAGTCTTTACTGGTGTCTTTAGTTTGATTCATAATAATTTTCTTAGTATTTATTTTACATTTATAAAACAAAATTATTTGTATTTATTGTAGTTATGGATAATCAGGTATTTATTTGGGCTTGGACAACTGTAACTTAACAGTATTTAACTGATCAAGTAGCCTTTTTCATTTGTTTTTGATCTTGCAATAAGAGTCAAAGTAGCTCAAATGATTTTGAAACATACGCGTGAATATGCCTTGTCTCTCTCCTATTCATGGTCTAAGGTAATACTAAATAAATGATACAGTAGCCACATTGAAAATATAAGTAGTGAAATACGTAATACTGTTTCGTTTTGAATGATTTGTCTGTCGGTTTTTGCGCGCTTGTTTATTAACTGGACGGTCTGAGAGAGAAATATGTTAGCAGTTTTCCCGTTGGTAAATAATCTGTTATCCTGCGTATTACATTAGCAGTAAAGGAGAAGGCATTCAGTACGAGATGCTAGCGCCGCCGACGCGAGCGCTGCGCACTAATGCCTTATTGCAGTTTAGTTATTAATGGAATTCATTCATTCCTGCTGATTGTACAGCAAAACAAAATTAATATCTTTAATTTCTTTACAGAGATTAAGCTATTCTCTGCGGAATCACACTAATTTTTAATAGCTCATTTCTAAAGAAGAATATTTTTCTCCCTTTATCCAAGATAAATACAGAGATAAAGTATTTCTCTTGAGGTACAGTTATAAAATAAAAATTACTCTAGATTTTGTGGACCGTTAAGCAGAGTTCAACAAATAATTCATAAGATATTCCCAGTTGAAATCTAGTTTAATATCATTTTTATGTTTCCTAAATTTCTTCAATGAATCCTTTACTTCATATGTGAATGTTCTTCAGATGTCGAATGGTCATTTCTTTAACTTTATTTTCTCTTAAATTTTTCAAGAATTTCAAGAAAAGTACTCTTTACGTCTTTATCTAAATACCATCGGGATATCATTAAATACTCCATGACTAAAATATATCATTTAAATAATATATGACAGCAATTTAAAGAAAGTAAAAAAGTACCGACTAAAAATATGGGTACACTTGCCACCTACTGCGATTTTTAAAGATCATTAATCGTTTCTCATATACTCGTAATTCTTAATCGAAGTTACAAAACAATAATCTGCACATTTAATCATATTTATGCCACGAGTTTATCTGTACTACCTTTAAATTTTAAGTCAGTATTATTCGACAATTTTTTTCAGATCCCTGATCGTTACATATTTTATTGTTTAGTATTATTAATGTTACTTACCCGTGTTTTGGTTTAAAAATGCATATTTATGCAAGGTACCTATACCTAATTATTTAATTATTGAAAGTAATGGATCTATTCAAAATTAAAAAAAAAAGTTATTTATGTATTCAGGGCATAATCAAAAAAATGTGGAATGTTTAATGCACGACGCGTAGCGGAGATCTTTAAATTTCCCGAGGACTATAATCTTGATCATGTCAGGTACATACAGCGTTTTATTTTATTTTGGTTCTTGAAATTCAAGAATTCAGTTGGTATATATATTCGGTATCGTTGTGCTGGCCCGGGCTGGCGTTATGAATTTCAAGTATGTTGTGGTTTTTAGCTATATTGTTTGTTTATAACCAATTTTAAGTTATTGACAAAAAAATGAAAGATATTTATTCAAAAGAAATATCGGATGAAATTGAAGCTGCATAGGGCAAGTTGGTTCCACAGAAGTCAAAAGACGTATACGAGAAAGAATACGAAAAGTTTTGCGATTATTTGTGTCAAAAAATGGGATTTGTCCATAAATTACGATTTTTATGTTTGAATAGTTCTTGCCTGGCAACTTTATATACCCTAGGGCGATAAAAGCCAAATTGCGCCCGGTTTTGAGGGTAAATAATGAAAGTGGCACAAAAAAGTATTGGCAGTATTCCTATTAAAAAAATTTGAGAGAAAAAAGCAATAGCTTGCGACATATAGTAAGAAATGTTGTTTTATTGAACGGTTTTAGAAAAATTATCAGTTGTACCCATATATTTGGACGGTACATACTGTATAATCGTATTACTGTTGCATTCCGTAACAGTAATATAATTTATAAAAGTACTTTATTTTCTTTTAAACAAGGAATACAAGAAAGTAGAAAAAATTGTAGTCGTATCTAGTGTTTGACACTGAACACTAAATTTATACAAACATCTTTTTTTTTTATTTCGTGAATAGCGTAAGCTATACAGTTAGGCCAGAGCCAGTTTTCCCAAATCATGCTTCTTTTAAAAAGAATGTTCATTGTCTATAGCACTCTTTCTATCTTTTTGGTGATTGACTTTGCGATCTTCGCCCCAATGGTTTGTGTATCTTAACCTTATTTACTAGTCTGTTTTCATTCATTCGGTCCACATGTTTGTTACATTGTTTTCTTCATTCTCGTACAAAATTATTTTTGTAATTCAACTAAATAATAACAATAATAACAAATTTTGCTTAAATGTAGTTTTCAGTTAAAGTTTAAAATTATTCTTCCTTTAATTATTGTTACAAAATTTATTAAACTTATAGTCTTTTCGTGTTTGTGACAAAAGTTATTCTCAATACTTCAACGCTATTAAAAAATAGTATAAACTTTTAATATCCGTACAAATTTTTATAGTTAAAGTTATCTCGAAGTTGAAGGATTGAAATGTAACAAGTAAAATAAACATCTTTCGTTTAGTTTTAGTTTATAAAGAGGAAATTAAAATAATAACGTAATTGAATTTAATTCCACTGTTTAAGTGATTTAATCAATGATCGAATTTATGCATTCATAATTGAATTTTTAGAAAATGTACAAGTAAACAGAATTATAAGTTTGAAACATCAACAATGAATTATACGTTCGATTTATAATATGAAAGATTTTCGAGGTATAAAGCAATCTTTCATAAAATAAGAAATTTTATGAAATGTAAGAATTTAGTAGCAAAACAAATTTAAAATATAATAATCCTTATGCACATATAAAAAATGCTTATATTTTGTACCTGATGTTAAAGTAGGCTTTGTGCGTTCATTTTTTGTTGAAAAAGTAACAATTTAACATCAACAGTAAGTAATAGTATATTATTAACCAAGGTAGGGAAGACTATCTGAAAGCCTGGGATACAATCTTGACGCTAGGTCAATAATGATAGTCTTCCCTACCAAGGTAAATATACTATTTTATTCACTACTAGCACTTACATATTTTCTAGTTAATGATTTTTAAATTGATAATAACGAAGCATATTGAAATGAACATTTGTTTTCAACTATTCATCATAACCCTATTATTTTACAATGTCACCAACATTACTTGATTCCAGTGTTACCAACATACATGTATGTATTCCTATATCTCTATGTTTGGCAATTTGATATCTGAGAAATTCAGCCTTATTGTGAAGTTATAATATTATAGACGAAGTTTACTGTATAATAATATACACTTTTTTAATTTATTATATGGTTTTGGAAGTATAAAAGTTACTGTCAATATTGACATTTAACAGAGTTTGGTAATGATTACCGACCTTGGTAGGTCATTATCGGTAATCATGGTTACAAGGTACAGGTAGGAAAAAACAATTTCGCTTGTCAAATAAAAGTAAATAATTGCGGTTGCTTAGGCTAGTAGTGAATAAAGTAATTTTTTATCTACACTTTGACTTTTTATCTACACTTTGAATTTTCATCTACACTTTATAAAAATAATAATAATGCATAATGTAAAGAAAGGATGTAATTTATAATTTTGACAAACCCGCGCAACTCATAGTAAGATTAGGAACAAAATCTTTCAGAACTATAACTATTGTGCGCTGGATAAACAATAATAACATATATATTTTTTGTCTCAACCATTTTCTGGATAACTAGTAGTGTAACACCGCGTACACATTGGCAAACAGTAAGCGGTGAGCGTTGAGCGACAAGCGGTAAGCGATAAGCGGAGTTGTGCATACATTAGTAAAGCGTTGTTCCATTAGTTTTTTTCCCCCAATTACGACGATGTTGACGTTGATATAAATGATTTTGTTAATGAAAATAAGAGAAATAAAAGACACGAAGTTCATAAGTTAAATCAGGTTCGTCTGATAATATGAAAAATCATTTATGCTTTGGACTTCTTTTTATAATCGCATTTTGATCATTTCATAGTGCAGATCGTGTCTGCACCTCTAATGTTAATAATTCTAGAATATCTTTATTGCTTTTACTAACCATTCAAGATTAAGCGATACCGGTTAAAATTCAAGTTAACTTAAAGATGAGCAACTTCGTACGACGTTATCGCTCACGGCTCATGTCAATGTGCACACTATCGTGTAAAAGCAATTGTTGAAAATATTTTTTACTATCCAATTATACTCGCCGTCAAATTAGTATAGACTATGCTCAACTTTTCCCTTCTCCGCACCATGTCCCTTGGCCCTGCAGTGTTGTCGCTTCTTCATAACATCTCAAGCCTTTGCTGATTACTTCTCAAACGTTTATTTACCTCAGGCAGATATAACAATATATAGTGCAACACACTCTTCGAATGTAAATAGAGAAATAACTAGTATAAAATTTATTACGAAAGATGATATTATTGATGTCATTAACAAATTAAAATCTAAGTCTAGTTCTGGTCCTGATCAAATTCCTTCCTATATTTTGAAAGGATGTAAGCATGTACTGGTTGAACCTCTGCATATATTATTTAACCTATCTGTCAAAAACTGTATCTTTCCTAAAGCTTTGAAAGTAGCAAGAATCTGTTCCGTTCTAAAATCTGGGGATCCAAGTAATATTGCTAATTACAGACCAATTGCTATATTGTCAAGTATTACTAAAAATTTTGAGACTGTTATTCATAAACAAATTTATAATCTAGTGCATAAGTATATTACGATAGATCAGCATGGTTTTGTTAAAGGCAAATCCACTGTTACAAATTTATTAAACTTTACAGATACTGTATCGAATTATTTGTCCAATAATACACAAGTTGATGTTATATATACAGACTTTGCTAAAGCGTTTGGCAAGGTTGATCATAGTTTATTAATAAACAAACTGTACAATGATTTTAACTTCTCCCTACCACTTTGTCAACTACTTACATCATATCTCACAGATCGATATCAGTTTGTTGAAGTTAAAGGATATGAATCTGCTATGTTTTTGGCAAGCTCTGATATACCTCAAGGTTCCAATCTTGGACCTTCACTATTTTTGCTATTTATTAACAATATCACTGAATTGGTACAACATTAGAGCATTCTAATGTACGCAGATGACATCAAATTATTTAAAAAAGTGAATTCAATTAGTGATTGTCTAGAATTTCAAAACGACATACAGAATTTATTAGCTTGGTCAGAAATTAATAAATTATATTTCAATATTAATAAGTGTAAAAAACATACTTATCAAATGTATAATCAAACATTAGAAAGAGTAACACAGTTCAAAGATTTGGGTATTCTGTTTGACACTCATTTAGAATTTGCAAAACATATCAAATTAAGTCAACTATATCAACAGCATACAGGAATTTGAACTTTGTTCTAAGAATTTCTAAAAACTTCAAATATGTATCTACTTTAATTTCGTTATATAATTGTTATATCCGTCCGTCTTTAGAATATTGTTGTCAAATTTGGTCTTCTGTCTATACAAAATATAAAGTTAGTATTGAAAGTGTACAAAAGAAATTTGTTAAATACTGCTGGTACAAAAAGTTTAAAATATATAATCATTATTTACATTATGAAACGGGATTAGCAACTTTCAATTTAATATCTCTCGAAAATAGACGAAACATAATATGCATATTATTCATCTACAAAATCATTCATAATGTAGTTAATGATTCGAATATTTTACTCAAATTAAATTTTTACGTTCCACGAATTAATAGTAGATACCAACAATTTTTTTATACCAAGTTCGCTCGAACAAATTTTGATTGTAATACTCCATGTAATAGAATGTGTTTGTTGCTTAATGAACTACACCTAGATTTTGATATTTTTTCTGACTCTCCTTTTATTTTCTTAAGGAATAAAGTTATACAATATTTCTTCACACAAATAAATTAAAAATAGAATAATATGTAATAATGTAAGGCTATCATAATCATAATTTAATGATAATTTAATCTCTTATGTAAATTTTGTAATATTTTTTAATTTTTGTTTTCTCATGGCGCACTATATCTTAATATTGTTGTTATACAACTTATTGTAAACTCCCTCTTTAAATGGGATTTATCCTGTAGAGTGGTTAACAATAAAATAAATATCATTTTCAACATAACCAGTGAATTAACAACAGCGTAGAAATATCCAGTGCATACTTATTTGACGGCAAGTATAACCGGATTCGTATCTTTTATAGTTTTCGAGATTCTCATGGCAGCTTTCGAAATCTGGAGACCCTGTACAAAATAATGTAACGTTTATTTTTTTGGGTGAAGTGTAAAAATCAAAAAAATATTATTAATTAAAATAAATGTTTATTAAACGATAATTAATTAGGTAAGATATTATAAAATAATGGCCAATATGATTAAATAAATATAAAAGTTAATTTATGACTAATAATATTATTCAGTACTTAAACACTAAGATTATTTATTTTCTTAAACAATTGACACAACACTATTTATTTACATTATATTTATTTGGACTCGACTGGCTGGACTTCACTATTTGAACTCAACTAATTGACTGTGTTTTATAGCTCTCTATTTGTCTAGAAAACTACTCAAATATTCCAGTATACATATTTCCAGTAACGATGAGTTCCTAAAACAACGCTATGATAGCGTAGCCAAAAATACCACTTACGTTTCACCTTCCTTTTCCTATCAATTTCCACGGTTATTAGGGAAACGAAGTGTTTTTTGCCGCTATCTCGGTGTTGTGTTTAGACAGCTGCGCGCTGTAATTACGTTACTGCCTTCCTAGTAATTTACGGTTACGTTATAGACCAGTGACGTTGATCGCGTGCTCGCTAAACTCACTGACGTCGGCTGGGCACGCTACAATGAGATATTATATTCGTATAATTACAAAATATGCGCAAAAGACGTGACAACATATTTGTTACTGTGTTTAAACATTTATATCTAATCCTCTGTATAAATTAATAAAGTTGTTAATGGAATATTCAGATTAGAGGTTTTATAAATAAATACAAAACAATTTGAAGTACTTTATGAAAGAAATTTGAATAAATTTGAATTCAGGTCTCTTGTGGAATTAAACAGAACCTGAGATAAAATTTTCAATAGCATCGAAAATATCAAATATAATTAAATTATAAATTCAATTACGTTGTTAAAATATATGTTATTACAAGATTAATATTATCCAAACATTGATTACCGTCCCATCCACAATCACATTTTGTTTAATTCATTAAATTAATATTTGATGCATTAACTCTCCATGTCAAATCCACTCAGTCCACTGGGAATAAATGCGGCGAAAAAAATTAATTTTACAATATGAAAAAGCATTGCTAATGACATATTCTAAACGGGGCACGCACACATTTCTCTCTCTAACGACTCGTGGCTATAAATCAAGAATTTCGTGAAAAAGAAAAAGAAACAGCTTTCCAAGATGAATTATAATATGGAAGATTTGGCGAGGAAAAGTTTCCCGCTTGACAGATGAATATTTATAAATGCTTTTGTTTAACCGCGCGAGCTATCTGGCCGTATGATGTGTTAGAGAACAATGAGATCAAGCTCGCCAAGCTCCGAGCTTTGTAATGGCGTCATTGTCTACGTCATTATCCGACTATTTTCATTGGGGGATAGTTTCATTCCGGAAAAATGAGACAGAATTAGCACGAGATTGTCTTTATAAAGTTTTTCCCGAGAATGTCCTATTAATAATAAATAGATAACAGTCAGTTATAGAGCAGAGTATTACTCCAGAAACTATGAAAGCGGAAGGCTACTTCTATAATAGGAACAATGCACATTCAGAATAATAGTTTCTTAAGTTTGGTTAGATAAATTTTTTAGGAAACGTCATTCTGTGACGGAGAAGTTTTAAAATGATTTTAAAATCTATAAATGTCGTAGACAAATAGTTATTTTAGGAAATGGTTTGCTCTGGGAAAACATCATCTGCTTGATTGCGAACTCGGTATTTTTCTGAACTATTAGTATCTAAGTTGAGTTTGTAATGTAATATTTATTCTAATGATTTCTTTTTTGAGATTAAAAGTAAATTAAAAGTTGTTTTACATTATACATTTTTGGTTGAATTGGATATAATTTTTTTTCTAGAAAGTGTAGTAATTTTCTTAGCGGTTACATGGAAACAGATTAAACAATTATTTTCACATTTTTAATATATTTTTTTTGCCTATATTAATATAACGATAGAATACATAAAACACTTGTTTCCACTATGGTAGGAGACGGACGTGTTTAAATGAACTCCATAGTGATTGTGTAATTTCATTATATTGTAAATCAGAGAAATATTATTATTAATTCAAATGAAAATTTATTAAACAATAAATAATTAAGATAAAGATAATAAAAAGTACTCGTAGACTATTTATTTATATCACCAATTGTTCATTGCACGACTCGCTGGCTTCCCTGACCGTGTTTTTATAGCCGGCGTCCTTTCTCTGGAACATTCGACGTGACAATAACATGGAATCCAAAGGTATTAGCCGACCGTATGTAATTAAACAGGTCTAGACGTGTGTGTTTACATCGCCGACGATTACGTCATCGCTCAGGTTTCTAGAACGTTCGAACAGCCGCGGCGGTCGCATACGGGTTACACTCAGTGGCGTCGGCTGCGAGCGCGGTACAATATTAATAATATTATAGTGAGGTATAGTAAGGTGAATGTGTAACAATTAATAAAAACACAGTTGAAATAAGAAATGTACAAGAATATTCTAGTAAATAACAAATAACATACGACAGGGTAGGATTCCTTTCCAGACGGTAAATCTAACTTGAATAATAGAATAAAAGAACACTTTACCTTAACATAAGATGATTGAAATGATCGGCATTAAATTCAATTACATAATAATTATAGAAAACATAAAATTTAATATTGTAGGTGTGGCCGTGTGCCTGAGTGTCTGGTCGCGAATCTGAGGGACCCGGGTTCGATCCCGACCGACGTCAAAAATTACTTCAAATTTTAATGGTATTAAATTGACCCCTGCAGTGCACTCTCCACGCCAGCATTGAGTGTCCGTGAGGTGACGCCTGGTAGCGCTCGCACGGTACAAATATTTCATCATTATCGACATCTGTGTAGAAAGCAGATTGGCACACCCAGCAATGGGTAATATGCCGCGATGATATATTTATTTTATCTACAGTTTACTATCTAATTGTAGCAGCATCAATAATACGGAAATAAATCAGCAATAACGCAAAGCCGGAGGAGTACACCAAATATGCAAGAAGAATTAAGAACAACAATTCTGAAATAAACCTGGAAATCATGCTTTATGTAGATTTCAAAGAATAACTTTAAAATTAAGGTCATCTGGGATATGGAAATATTCAACTAGATATCTTTTAAATTTACATCCATTTTTAAGGACAATAATTGGAATGCTATAGAAAGAGCAATGACAACATCTTCACAGAAATCCCACGTTAAAGAAGTCACCCAACATAGATTTGCAATTAGAAAGTTCGGGAATCTACTGGACGTTAAACATTTTTTTTTTAGTTTTATGTTTGTATTTGTTAACTAGTATGGTACTTTTTAGTCCGCGTCGTGTCCTGAGCAGGGCCGACTGCTATTGTGTCCAAAAAACCTCTAGCTGAGTAGGCCCTGCGTATCCAGCCAGTATTCAGTACTACTGGGTAGTCGGCCCGGCCAGAGTGTTCTAATCAATAGTATATAGACTAGTGATCAAATGACCATTATTGTAATATGAATAAAGTTTGCTTAATCGAGCCGTGGCTGAAGCATGCCAGTTCATACGATTTCAACATTTGCCGCTTACTTAGAATGACAGCATTACTATTTCCATGGGCATGTCTTTTTAGTTTTATTAGCTATCCGAAGAATAATCCGTTTTCTTTACGTTCACGCAAACAAAAATATGTTTCAAAATGATATTTGCAAACCCCTTTATTAAAATCCATAATGTAAAGAAATTAAATATTTTTGAAGAAAGTATGCGAAACAAATATCGAATAAATCAACGTATTATATTCATTAAATGCCATATGCACCTGCCATCATCTGTCATATGTGAAACATAGTTTTGATGAATTATGGAAAATTGACACATGATTTTGACATTATTTTTTAAACAAAAGTTGTCACGTGTCTTTCAACCTTTATTGATATATATATATATATATATATATATATATATATATATATATATATATATATATATATATATATACATCTACATAATAATACATATACAAAAATATCTACGTAGGTACAGTAAACTTTTTGAAAGGTGTCCGATCAAGGTCATCTATATCATGAACGACTTAACAAATTGTCATACATTTATCTCTCTCATTTGCAATGATTGGAAGTGTATGAGATAAGGATGGATATAACATGATTGTCTTTCAAAAATTCCTATTGTTTCTACATTCGATTTTAAAACGATGCTCGTTGTTGTTGATATCTGCGTCTTCTTTAGATTTTCCCATTCGTTGAGGTTGCTATCTTTAATTTTTTTCTTCCACTCGATTCTGTTTTGCGTGTTGTCCTCATTAAGTTTCTTTTCTCTCAATTCTTCCGCAATACAGTCTTTCAAGCTTATCTTTGGTCTTCCTCTGTTTCTTATACCTTCTATTACCAACCAATTCATTTTTATTCCAATATGTTCTTCATCTCTCTTCATGACATGTTAAAACCAATGTAATCGTCTCTCTTGTATCTTAGTAAAAACTTCTTACACTAGAGTTATTTCCCTAATTCTTTCATTCCTTACCGTATCTTTCCGTGTCTTTCCCAACATCTAAACATCCTCATCTCTGCCATATTCATTTTCTTTTCATTGATATTGACATCTGTCAATTTGAATTACCTGAATATATTAGCAGTTTCCATGGTTAACATAGCTGGTTGATTTATGAAATCTTTATAATTCTTTAACTTCAAATTTATTGAATTTGAAGTATAAAATACAATCAAATTGTATAGATAATAATATATTCTTTAAAATTTATAATAATATTAAATGTCAATAAATGATATTTAACTGCGTTTTTTTTTCAAGAAAAACTATTAAAAATTGCAAATGAGGGTACTTCCGGATGACTAATTATAACCAAAATCTTAACACATCTGCATATTGATCTAAACTCGAGAAATACGAGCAAATTAAAAATTTTGCAATCGTGGTATTGAAGTTATGCGATCCGAAACGATCATCACATACACACTCACAGACACACGCATACACATATACACATACGAGTACATAAAGATATCATCGTAAAAATAGTAAATTCGTATTCTAGGGGCCCTAAACCGTGCTTATTCATTAGTAACTCACTATCAAACTTTTTGACCAATGACAATATCTTCCTTACCTAAAGGTCTAGACAAGTGCGTTCTCAATAGGCTATTCAATATTTACACTAAAAATAATTACTGGTGTAAAAAATAAAAATGTATTTTAATTAAAGTTAAAGTGTTAGCTATTCGAAGCTCATGTATAATGTACATTTTTGAGCTTGTTAAACAGTGATATTAATATTAATTAGGAAATTAATTATAATTGTTGTATTGTAACGAAATTTTTGCATATCAGGAAACAATGAGGAATTTGAACTAATTTATATAATTAAAATGACCATTGGTAGTTACATTAATTAAATCATTAGTCCTGTTTAACTACCGTGAATATATCATATGATAAGTGAGCACTAGATTGATAAGGGACAGCTATCTATGTTTCAACAGATGAAATTAATGTTCGGTATCTGTAATAAAATATAATTTGTCCAGTTCATTGCCAATAATTTTTGTAATGTAATCCAAAAGTTATATTTTAAACTAATAAAAATGCTTTATTTTGCATAGAATCCGAATATAACTGCCACAATATTCGTACGTACAATACACATACATTTTGCAAGCATTGCACACAGCATATTTCTACCATCGAATCAAACATATACAAAACTAGAGAATATTTTGGTTTGTCAAACACAATTGCCAAAAGCAAATGTAGATAAAAAAATATACTATTATATTATTATAACGTATTTATTTATTTAGGGCTTGGTCCCGACCGCCGCCAAATATAACAAATTTTAAATGGCACACGTTACAATTATGTCTTTATTACCGAAATCTGCGCACAAAGCAGATTGGCTCACCCAACAATGGGTAATACGCCGTGATGATATATTTATTTATATTATATTTATTTATTTAATATGCCGGGTAAATACTTTAAACCCCAACATAGCCCGTTAACACCGGAAAATCGTTTTTCACCGACTGTTGCTCGCCGTTTCAACTGATAATAATGTTTGTGGTATCAATAGAAAGATAAAAATGCTTCATCAAATGACACCAAATACATTTAAATTTGTAATATTTTAGACCCATAAATTAATTTTTAAATTTATTCAATTTCTTATTAATATCGATAGCCCTGATGGCATTTGAACAAAATAACAAACAATTGTTTGTCAGAATTCGTTATAACCTTTATCTTGTGCAATTATTGTTTAATATTTTATTAATTTATTTTATTTTAAGCCATTTCAAATCTGTGACAAAATTTAAAAAAAAACTATGGCTAACGAATTCTGATAGATAATAATATGTCAAACATTTGTTTGTCATTTTGTTGAAATGCCATCATGGCTATCGATATTAAAAAGAAATTGAATAAATTTAATAAATAATTTATGGGTCTAAAATATTACAAACTTACATGTGTTTGGTGTCATTTGGTGCAGATTTTTTTTTTATCTTTTTATTGATACCACTAACATAGTTGTCAGTTGAAACGGCGATGAACTGTCTGCGACAAAACGATTTTCCCGTGTTAACGGGCTTTGTTCGGGTATTCACCCGGTATGTTTAAAAATATAAAACCTAGTTATTTACTTAATTTATTTTAACACTCGAATAAATATACTACTCTTATGCGAATCCAGGAAAGGTGCGGAGGATGCCTCGGCGCCCCCTAATGTTTCCGGAAACCAAAAATTATAGCAAATGATCTTAGCACAGTACATGAATACTATAGGTGTGCCAACTTATCTGTGTAACCTACCTAAGTATGAATGCACTAAAAGTCTCAGCAATCAGCCTATAAGGATAGAAATGTCTCTACACATAATTGTCATTTGAATTTCAATTGGTGAACGGAATCATCCACTTTTCCTTATTTTGCTCTTTCAAGAGTATTGTTTAGTCATTTCATTATAGTAATCAAATATTATTGTTGTAACTAAACATTGTTGTCGTAATTTTTTATTTTATTCACTAAATGCATATATTCGGTTAGACATACTCGTATATTTACTAAATTATATACAACCTTGATACACATATGCACATAGGCCCGAATTAAACAATGATAATTAACTTGTTCTTTGTAGAAACTAAGAATTGTTGTTATATTATTTTTCTTTAATCTAAATGGAAATAATCGAAGAGACATATTCGTATATTTACTAAATTAGATACAACCTTGATACACATATGCACATAGGCCCGGATTTAACAATGATTTTACTGGTAACAGCTCCAAAATTTTATGTGGTAGAGCATATTGTGATGGAGCCGCATATGAGATAAGAATCATCGCATATTTATAAATAATCACAACTATCCATTTTACCATATTTATATCATTATATTTATTAATGTATACCAATCACCACTCGTTATCGACTTGATGCAGAGCAACTTATAGAATAGTTTATAGACTAACTTGTAGACTAGACTTATACTTATATCACCATATATTTTACACAACTCAACTGTCTGACTTCAACTAACTAACTGGAATTCGACTGACCGGCACAGAGTTTCGTCGCTTTATATAGATCTGCATTATTCTAGAACATTTCCAGTAACCTTCGGATAACTACGAGAGCGAGCAGGTCCCGCGTCGCATGGTTTGTTTACACAGCTGCGCGCGGTAACATTAGCCCGCCGACCGGTCTAGAACGTTTCACTCAGTGGCGTCGGCGGAGTACTCGCTATACTCAGTGGTGTTGACAGCGCGCATGCTACATTCAGGTAACTAGCTGTGAGTAGTACCTAATCGAATGCTTAATGGAAACGCCGAAATATTAGTCATTGTATTTTTAAAATTGTATACATACACATATTGACAGGTTGTCCTAAAAATGTGATGAGCTTTATACGTACGTATTATTCTAATGAATTACATCACTTGTCTTCCGACTCGTGAAGCAAACTTCATTCTCATGAGTTAGCATACATTACATGTTCATTGAATAATGTAGGTGCTATTATTGATTGTGGTTTTCCATAATCTGGCAAGCCTACCAATAAGGGAGAGAAGGCTTATAGTGATCTTGGAGTCATTTAAACTCAACTATATTTATTGATTATACTGCATCCCGTATAAGAGTGCAGTGGTGGGCGGAGTTTGACGAGAGCGGTTTAAACAGCAACATCTTAAAATTACTTAAATACGAATCACGAATCTAAGTTTAATTTCAATAAAATATTACAATAATCGAAACATCCATACACATCATTTGGAGGTGGAACGCCTTCAATATCATCAATTTGAGGACCATTTTGATCAGACATGCGAAACTGTTGACAGGTGAAGTCTTTTGTATTTATATAGAGATTTTTACCTCTCGCTAAGAGAGGTATTGCATTCATGCTAAAAATCGCATATCCAGATTTTATTGAATAAGCACGTTTTAAGGTCCCTACAATCCGATTTTAACATTTTTACAATGATGTCTGTGTGTGTGTGTGTGTGTGGATGTGTGTGTGTGTGTGTGTGTGTGTGTGTGTGTATGTGTGTATGTGTGTGGGATGTTGGAAGGACGGTTACTCAAAAACTATAAGACTTTAAATTTTTTTAACTACGTATTTCCCAATCGGACATTCATGGGAAGATCTGAAAAGGTTTTGGTAACAATTGAACAACCGGAAGTAGAAGATTCTTGAAAGAAAATCTTTTAAATAATATTTTTTGAAATTTTATCTTGATAATATTAAAGAAAAATAAATTCTCATTCTGATACATTTAAATATTTTACAATATATTCTATAGATTTAGAGATAAAAGAAATATAATATGTAAAATAATCTGTTATAATAAATTTTACAGCCGAAAGAATGGCCATGGAAAATAGTTGAAAATTTAATTTTTTTCTAACTGACAGATAAATGTCAGTGTCAGAAATCCGAAGACATTACTGAAGACTTTTTCTGAGAAGTACATACATTATATTATTTCTTAATGTATTAATAGAATTGGAAACATTTCGAAAAATTAGAAGAGGACAAAATTTCTTCATCAAAAATAAATTTAAAATTAAACAATCTAAACATATGTGGAATAGATATATGCGTAAGTAGAATTTTTGGTGTAGAGTGTAGGTATACAAGAAATGTTAAATACAATAGGGAGCGAGCAGTCATATGATTTTGTTGGCCTTGACAAGCAGATATGGGGGCCCATGTCAGAATGATAGCTAATAATTATGTATATAGATGTCAAATATCATAATTTCTCATTCTAAATTTAGTGATTTTCCAATTCCATGTGGAGCAGAATTAAATGTTAAATATCTAAGGCATACAAGTAAACTTTAAACTCCTGGTGATAAATTAACTACGTAAATTTAGAAAATCTTGAAATTTTTAATGAAAAATTCTAACATTTGACATCTATGTACATAATTACTAATTATCATTCTGAAACGGGCCCACACATCTGCTTGTCAAGCTCAAAAATGTAACATTACTGTTCGCGCCCTATACTTATGTAACCAAAAAAAGGAAGTGGCGAGAGGTATTGTGCTGGCCACAACAGATTTTTTTATCAGAAAACATACAGCCCTATTTTGTAAGAAAGTTGTTAAGTCGTAACAACGTTGCTAACAATTATAACCAATAGAAACAAATGTAAAGACTATCATTTCTGTTTTATTCAGTGTTCGCAATTCTTATTGGTTATTTGATATAGTAACGTAGGTAAGACATAACAACTTTCTGTTGTAACGTAACGTATGTAGGTTCTTACGTTGAGTGTTATTAAGGGTTTATAATTAATTACGTGTATCTTTTAAAAGAAGTATATTAAAATAATACGAATACAATATTCCAAATAGATGATTAATATTAAGCTGTCTACTAGCACTCCCTAACTCCAACTCTAACTCTTACTCTCATATCCACACTAATTCTAATTCTCTGTTTGCAGCGGAGCAGTAGCCCTTTTTCCATTCCCCCACACCCTTGATAGATTATTAAATGCAATGATGCACCTAGCCGCACAAAACTTCATATATCTAGTGAAATCCGGTTTACAACATTTATTACAAAATAGGGGTGATATAGTAGTTTCATTACCATATTTACAAAATTACAGAAATGTATTTATTATATGAGTAAACATAGGGAGTTGTTGTCAGACACGTCACACTGTCACATTTCAAAATGTTTTTTATACAATTGAAAAAAAAAGTGCAGATTAACCATAATATATTTCAAATAATCAAGTTTCAGATGTATTTGCTGCAACATTTAATAATCGACCTAGATCCTGCCCAGCAACAATTCAAAAAATCTATAATAATTATAGCTTACACCAAATGTTTTTTTTTTCTTTGGAGACACTTAAAAAATGTGTACAATGGTGACAAAATGAACATTGAACAATTAAAAAATAGAATTAGTGCAGCTTCACAAAATATTACTCCCCGCCGAATGCTATTAATTAATTATAATCGTTTATGATATTATTTAGGAGTCAATGGTACCAATTTTGATTATTTGATAAGTTAAAACAAAAATTCCTCATTTCTTTATTTCATAATTTAATATTTATTTTAGTCTATATTAATTGTTCCTATGTTTACCTATAAAATAAATGATTTAATACATTGCTGTTAATCATTTTATACTGTAATTATGGTAATGGTATATACCCTATGTTTACTGATAAAATAAACTCCCGGTATTAACTTTTTACGTTATATTTTCAGTTATTTACAATTGTATTTATATTAAAATTATTTATTTCACTTACATTCTATTTAGCTAACCTCATTTATTTTAAACAAATGCAGGAAAAAAGTTGCAATACTTACAAAATATTCAGATAGTTTAAAACTGTCTAGCGTATGCGTCCATCACAAGCCGTGAAATGTTGTATCTATAGCACGCTACACTGGATTCTTAAACCAGATACAGGATAGTTTAATTCATGTGCATATACTGGAACAAATGCGTTAGTTACTAGATCAGAGCTGACTGTCATTTTGTGGTATAATACCTCGAAAAGACCCTGAAAATCTATTTGTTTTATTGACAGTTTAATTTGAATCCAAATATTGGGGTTGTCCAGTCATATTCGTATATTTGAACACAATTATATTTGTATCACATTTCGCTTAATAAGCGAGGCATAAACCATGGTTTGTTGCTGTTTGTGGTATTAATAAATATTGTGCACATATGAAAATATTTATCTTAATTGATTATTTCCCAATATTGACCATTTTACACGTCCAATTTAAATTGAAAAAGTATTAATTCGTGCGTAATTGGAGTAATTTAGCAAGTACGCAATTTCCTACCCTTTAATATAAAAAGCTAACTGTTCATGAAACACATTACGTCGGAGGTGCGGTCAGCTTTATGCAAAGAGTGGTCAGAGTCGTCTGTCACGTCAGCCAGTATACACACCCCTACAGATGACTGCGTGTGTGTGGATGTTTGCAGAATGCATCATACACGAGTATCATCACCATTCATATACACAATGTCATTGGAAATTGAAAAATACCGAGGAGATAGAAACCGCATTATGAGGGATGAACACACCCTAACCCTTCATTCGGTTTTGATAATTGATAGAGGTGACGCTGCCACCAAAATTACATTAGCAAATATTATCACACCTTTTATGCATTAGTACCTAAATGTGATTATCGACCGAGGTAACACAGTGGTAGCGTTGGCGTTTCGTACACAGATGGTTCTAGATTAGAATCCCGCTTTCAAGGACTACTAAAAATAAGACTAATAATTGGTGTGTAAAAGAATTCTTCAGATATGTTTACATTCATTTACATAAATATTAAAGTGAATAATAGTTTTAAGTAAACATTTCGATTGTCTTACGATACTATCTGCTTTTTTATATCCCTTAAAACCAGTTTTTCACGGTACCCTTTTCATCTAGTAATCATTTCTCTGTTCTTTCTTCTTTTTAAGCTCTTTGTGGTGTTCCTTCTTCTCTTTGACTTAACTAACCTGCACATACGTTCTTATAGGTTAGGTCAGTATTTATTTACATTTATTCATATTCCCAACGGAATCTTGTTATATTTGTTTTCTACATATATTGTAGTATAGTATACCTAATGGGTTTATGTCCTTATACCTCAGATTATAGGATGACTGCTTAATTTTACTTCCTTGTAGTTTCTCCGGCCTCTTTATTGTAGCGATTCCTATACATTCTTTTTATTTTGTCGCACAGTTTGTTAGTTTGTTGATATCTTTGCCTTCTCTTTTGATACTTTTCTCACTTGCAGAATTAAGTTTTCTATTCTTCGTATTCTTTCTTTAAATTTTACAGCTCTATTTTGATCTCTAACTTAATTATATAGCTCGGCGTACATCTGTCTAAAGCCGGAGTCAGACATTCGGTATTCGCTATTACCGAATATTCGCCTTTCGCCGAGTAATGTTCGTCGATTGACGAGTGATATGTAATAGTAGGCGTGATACCCGTTACTGGGTAACGAAAAAAAAGAAGACAATGAAGATATTAATAAAATGTCAAGTTATGTATAATCATTTGTATTCGCATAGAAATAAAAATATATATTTAACTATTCGCTAGTTATAATATTACATGGCGCAGCCGATATTTCGCACCTATTATTGCCAAAGTTCAGTGACAAAGTGTTAATCTGGATCCAACGCGACGTTCACAACGTGAGTCACATCCCCCCGTGCGATTTAGTTCATCAGATCCTGATACGTTCACTAGTCGCACACCATCTACAATGGCAAATGAACAAATAGACATCAATGCACTGTTGTCCATCATCAACATCCAAACAACTCGCATCAACCAATTGCTTGAAATGCAAGCACAAAATATTACAAACGTTCAACAAGATATTCATTTCAACACAAACAAATCTAATCGTCTTCCACCATTACAAATGACGAAAAACGCTCTCGTACTTGAAACAGATCCTACATATTTCGAATATGAACAGTGGAGGAAAGACTGGGCTGTCACTGAGAATGTCTTACGTGTCAACGAATACCCCCTCATCGAGCAGGTAAATTTTCTTCGGAGACACATGTCCGCCAGTTTTCGAGATACTCTTGACACATCTATTCCTATCAATGCCAAAGATAATTGAGACACCTTCTGTTACAGAAATAATAGAATCTATAGGTAAATATATTAAAAAACATGCGAACCTCATGGTTTCAAGGCAAGAATTCTACACTAGAAAGCAACAACTAGGAGAAACAGCAGAACAGTATTTCAATTCTCTAAAATTATTAGGACAGAAAGCTGATGTATGTCAAAACTGCCTCGAAGTTCAACTTCGAACCTTATTAACTTTAGGTCTCAGGGACGGAGTTTTAAAAACAAAAATATTAGAAAAAACTCCTGAATCAACACTTCAAGAAGTTCGAGATATGTGTTCCGCACACGAAGAAGCCTTAAAAGCTACCAAATCCCCCGCATATGTCAACGCTAATTTCAAAAGCAGGCAATGCAATAAAAACAAGGAACGCCAGTATCCTTCAAAATGTATTCCACAAAATAAAAAATTTAATAATTGTTTGGGATGCGGAAAATCCAAGCATGATAAAGGAAGAAAAGAATGCCCTGCATACAATCAAACTTGCAAATTTTGCAACAAAATCGGACACTTTTCCAAAGTATGCATGGGAAATAAAGTCGAAAACACGAACGCTGTCAAAAAAATAGATAATTTATATATAATGACAGCCAAAAAGACATCTGTCATTAAAAGATGGGATCGTACAACAGAGATTGACATCAACATTGAAGGTAAACATTATTCTATGTTGATCAATCCAGATACTGGCGCTCAAGTCAATGTAATGCCGCGACGATATTTACGATCCATCGACATGAAACTGAAAGAACTAAACGAGCCCGACATTGAACTCATGTCTTACAATGGTTATAAACAGAAACCTGATGGATATTTTTGGGTCCATCTCAGTGTCAAAAACAAGAAACCATTGAACACCAAAATTTATGTGGATCCATGTGCCAGTGAATTCCTACTTTGTGGAGAAGATGCTGAAGCATTAGGTATTGTAGAATTTCCTTTCAATAAATCACTCAATACCTGTTCAGTAAATAAACAAACGGAAAAATCACTACCCCTTAAAGAACCGAACAAACATTTCACAAGGGAAAGTCTTCTCAAAGAATTTTCAGATGTTTTCGACGACGGCTCCAGTGAAGTTCTACCTGCCATGGAAGGTCCTCCAATGCGCATTCATGTAAAAAAAGATGCAATACCATATACTCTCACTGCTCCTAGATCCATCGCACTCAGTTTACGTAATGCAGTAAAAGCTGAACTCGACTCGATGTTGAAAAGAGGAGTCATCGAACGAGTTGGTGACGAAGCAGCTACTTGGTGTCATCCAATGGTAGTCGTTAAGAAAAAGCAAGGAGGCGTCCGCATTTGCGTGGATTTAACTCGCTTAAATAAGTACGTAATCCGACCAAATCATCCTATGCGTTCACCGAAGGATGCCGTAGACGCCATCCGCCCGTGACAAATTATTTACCACACTAGACGCCAAACAGGGGTATTGGCAAATTCCACTAGCGGAAGAAGACCGACATCTCACGACATTCATCACACCCGAAGGCCGCTTTCGTTTCCTCAGAGCTCCAATGGGACTCAACGCAACAGGTGACGAATATTGTCGACGTGGAGACCTCACTCTTCAAGGTTTAGAAGGTGTAGAAAAAGTCGTCGATGATATCCTAATTCACACTGGAGGAACAATAGAAGAACACGGGCAACGAGTCCAAGAAGTCCTTCGTCGCTGCAGAGAACATCATATCACACTATCCGCACAGATATTCAACTTTGCCAAGACAGACGTCGAATACGTGGGCTACAAAGTCAATAATGAGGGCATCACAATCGACGACAAGAAAATTTCGGCAATCAAGAATTTCCCAAGACCAGAAAGCATCACCGGAATGCGGTCATTTCTCGGTCTTGCTAATCAGTTTGGACAATTCTCAAAAGATCTTGCAGAAGTCGCATCACCCCTTCGCACACTCCTTAAGAAAGAGGCAGCAACAAATTTCCTTTGGACACAAAGAAGCAAATACAACTTTCGAGAAGGTAAAACAAATTCTTACTTCACCTCCGATTTTACAGCCATATGACCCTGCCCTACCAACTTTCTTGCATACTGATGCATCAAGGAACGGATTAGGCTTTGCACTGTTACAGATACATCCAAAGCAGTCCTACTGTATTGTGCAACTGGGATCACGGTTCGTCACTGATACTGAATCACGCTATGCAGTCACAGAGCTCGAAATGCTTGCTGTTGTATGGGCAATCCAGAAATGTCGAATCTACCTGATAGGTAAAACTTTTACAGTAGTAGTAGACCACAAACCACTACTAGCTTTACTACAAACCAAAGGTCTAGATTCTATTGAAAATCCTCGTCTTCTTCGCCTACGACAAAGACTCTTACCTTACACATTTACCGTAGAATGGAAACAAGGCAAACTTCATACTATTTCGGACGCACTTTCAAGATCACCGACTGACAAACCAAACCAGGAAGACATTTCATTAGAACAAGAATTAACATCTGATCTAGAAATCAGAATCAACACAGTTATCGCTGAGTTACGACATGACAATGCTATGGACAATACCCGTGACTTAATTCTTGAAAATGTTCAAGCCGCTGCACGTCAGGACAACAATTATCAACATTTATTACAGATGATAACCAAATCATCATTTCCAAAAAGTGCTTCATGTATGTCCAGCGATTTACGTCCATTCTTCAATATTAGACATGAACTTGCCGTTAAAGGAGACTTCATCCTTTACAATGGCGCCATTGTTATCCCTATATCACAAAGGTCCAAAATGTTAAATCTTCTGCATGCAGCGCACCAGGGAATCACCCGTATCCGCCAAAGAGCACAAGGCACTATTTTCTGGCCAGGTATATCTACAGACATCGCTAATACTGTTAAAGCATGTACCGAATGTCAACAAGATCATGGGCCACTATCACCCGAACCATATTTTGTGGATCCAGCTCCAACAAAACCTTTTCAAGAAGTATGTGCAGATTACTTTCAATATGGAGGAAAAGACTATCTTGTTTACACTTGCCGTTACACTGGTTGGATTGAAATTCACAAATTTAAAAATCCACCAACAGCTCAAAAGACTCTTCCTGTTCTTCGACGTTATTTTAGTTTATTTGGCATACCCATGAAATTCCGGACAGACGGTGGACCTCAATTCACATCTAAAATTATGCGAAATTTTCTTCACTCTTGGGGAGTCAATCAAGTATTCTCCGCTCCGCATTTTCCTTCTTCTAACGGAATCGCTGAAGCCGCTGTACGAATTGCTAAGCACGTAATTCGCACTTCCGCCAGAAAAAAGGGGGGAATGGAGACGGATGATTTCGCCAAAGCTCTACTAGAACTTCGCAACACCCCAAAGAACAACAACAAATCCCCAGCAGAATTACTCTTCGGTACTCCAATCCGTTCATTGGTACCAGATTTAGCCGCTCAACCAGCTTCTCAGAACAAAGAATCTACAAGGGGCCAAAAACAAAAAAGGATAAAAGGTAAAGCTCTTCCACCTCTTTTACAGGGAACCGATGTTTGGGTTCAAGACCACATCAGCAAAGAGTGGAATGACACCGGCATCATCCTTGACTTCGTCGGACGCAACTATCTAGTCCAGTGTGACAGGACTAGGAGGAAACTGATACGAAACCGCCGACACATCCGTCCGAAAATATCACAAAGCCTACCGCGCATCTCCCAGTTAAAGAAGGGGGATGATATGTATTAGTAGGCGTGATACCCGTTACTGGGTAACGAAAAAAAAGAAGACAATGAAGATATCAATAAAATGTCAAGTTATGTATAATCATTTGTATTCGCATATAAATAAAAATATATATTTAACTATTCGCTAGTTATAATATTACAACGAGCATACATGTACAGACATGTGTAGTTTTCCGAGCATCGTTTAGCGGGCTCTATACACCGAGTATATATCGGAACTCAGAAATCTTATAACTTCAAATATTCATAATTCCGAAAGCGACGACAACCGAACACGCTTCGTTTTCTATCGGAGAAAATTTTAAAATCCGCATTAGTCATAAAATTGTTTTGTGAAATAAATTACAAATATTTTTTTCAACTTTGTAAATATGGACCAGAAAACCTAACCGCTACAATCACGATCTGCCGGAAGCAAATCAACCCGCTTCGCTCCGTGTTGGCAACCATCGATGCTTAGTATAACATTCCTAATTTTTCAGGGACGGCAAGAACTACATTAACCGTGGTTTTACTTGGGATGAAGGAGGGGCTAGAATTTAATGTTGAACAAAAATTAGTTCGTTGAACCCTAAATATTTTATTACTATATTTGAATATGCGACAGAACGTTAGATAAATTTCTTTTAAGAAACAAGAGAGACAGCTATTCTCCTATGTTAAACCTATCTCTCTACTGCATATGTATTTTCTCTCAGTGTAAATCGAAATTTGCCCAGAGGATCCGATATGGACTTGTGACAATTCTTAGTCGTCCAGCGTCGGAGCTATGAGACTTCTGGATTACGATGTTCTCCCGAATGTGTGACCTCGGCTTTAATTCCACTACACATACTTTAGTCGTATATCTCCAAATAGAAAGTTTGATATTTTTACTGTTCATCTATCTACAAATTTCCGAAATAGTAACACAGACATGGGGGTATTTTTATGAAATCCATATTTTTTTTACTTTGAAAACATATTCGTACTTATGTTTTTTCTCTTTCTATTGGTGTAAAGGTTATTGTATTTTAACTTTTTAATACCCTTAAAAATTTAGATTTGCCATGAAATTTCTTATTCTATGATGATTTCCTAAAGGTTTACTAGATGTCTCATTTACACCATGTCGTTTCTAAGATCTCAGTGGTGGTTTTCGTACTCCGGACACGCTATAAACAAAATAAAAATCTGTCATTTCTATGTATATTATATAAATTCCACGCAGGAAGTTTCTTGTATTTTCACAAAAATTATTACACATATATATATTCTAAATTGTATTTAACACTGACATCTGTCAAATAGTAATATTGAAACTGTTTCCATAGTGACGGAGCAAAGATTGCAAGATTTACGAAAATTAATTTTTCTTCAAACGTCATAAAAGTAGCAACTTTTGTGACTTGATTCACAAGGTAGAAGTTTAATTTCTACGCCGCCGGAGTAGAAATAGCTAATTTCTACGCCGCCGGGGTAGAAATAAAATAAATAAATATCCATAGAAACTACACAACGAATAAGAAGTAGCCTTAATAAAAGAAACCTGTAATATCGCCCTAAATATCACTATAACACGATAGGTAACCTAAGAATAAAGTTACTAAATACGATCAATAGCTGTCAAATTTAAATATATAACCTGTGAATTGAAATATAAACAGAGTTTACTTTTGAGGAAATAACATTATTAAAGAATAGCAGACTTACAGATATTACAATTACAGGGACGGTAATGAGCATAAGAATACTTAGAATTAAAGTGATAAGAAAAGATTATATTGTTTTGCAGTGATTCGTGGACATATCTTTCAGCCACACTGTTAGATCTCCATCCAATTGAACAACTTCAGGGGGCGTACATTATAATACTTCAAATTCCGACATAATTGCACACAAGGAGGATATAAAATTGCATTGTTTTTATTTAAACGTCAAAACGTGAAAATTTTCATTTCAATGTTTATGTTTAGTAATTAAATTAAGATATGGACTGTAATGAAGATTACTAAACTTAAAGATAAGATATTACTCGAAGGACCAGAGTGGTGAGTACGAAGGCTGGCTGGCTCTGTATGGTTGATATAGTTAAGAAAATATTAATTCAAGTACCTTTTATAGTCGAGGACACACTGTCGACGGGACCAAGATAATAAGAGTTGATTTCTCTATGCTGCGTTGACGGACTCCGAATATCTTATGCTAGGAGATCGGGAGATCGCTGATGGACTCCGAGATTGCCCACTAGTAGATAGGAAGATCGCTAAATCGTTGCAGAGGAGAGATGCTGCATTGACGGCCTTCGAATATCTTATACTAGGAGATCGGGAGATCGCTGATGGACTCCGAGATTGCCCACTAGTAGATAGGAAGAGCGCTAAATCGTTGCAGAGGAGAGATGCTGCATTGACGGCCTTCGAATATCTTATACTAGGAGATCAGGAGATCGCTGATGGACTCCGAGATTGCCCACTAGTAGATAGGAAGAGCGCTAAATCGTTGCAGAGAAGATGCGGCAAGTCTATTGCTTGACGTCTTGAAGAATAACGATGAATAACGAAGCACTAACACTACACTAGCACTAGCACTCGCATGGGTAGATGTATACTAGGAACCAGACTGCCTTCGTTTAAGGTAAACTCCTGATATTAGCTTTAGTAGGAATTTATGGACGTAGCAGACCACTCCGCTACTACGTCTTGTAAAATAGTTTCTTTAAATTGTAAATATAAATTATAATTTTTACTAGAATTTTTAAAATACGTGTAGTTGTCAGAACAAATTTATTTATATTTTTTTTTCGGTCTATTTATATTACAAACTGTTTTTTAAACAAAATTCAACAATAATAATCCGTGTTTTTTATAGAGGTCTTGATTTATTATTTTCTTAACGCAATCTTGATTCAGAACCAGCCTTTCAAAACGCGTAAACATCTTCCCGCAGCGACAGAATGCAGCTTTCAGTTTTAGGTCGAAATTATAATCAGCAGGTGGTTTAATTATTACAGTTAGAACTGTCAGATTGACAGGAGATGTCATACTGACTGGAGCTGTCAGATTGGCAAGAATTGTCATATTGACAAGAACTGTCATATTGACAAGAGCTGTCCTATTGACAAGAGTTTTAATATTGACAAGAGCTGTCATATAGACAAGAGTAATTTGACAAATAAATATACTGCAACAATTAATTAATAAGTAACTAAATAAATAATAAAATGATGAACTAAACAATAACAATCGTTTATTGATTGGGTAAGGGAAAAAGCTTGGAGACAGGCCGTTTAAATGAACCGAGTTTCGTCTTTACTAAAGCCACTCTAGCAATCTCATCCCTACCATAATAAACTTGTTCAACAATTCCCAATGGCCATTGTATTGGTGATGTGTTTATTTCATTTACAATGACAACTTGGCCAATCTTTATAGGGTTATTGGTTTGCGACCATTTTTGTCGTGTTTGTAATGTATTTAGATATTCCAGCCTCCATTTATTCCAATATGAACTAATTAAACTATCCAACAATTTTTTACGAGTTATCAAGTTTGGTTTAACTGATGAATCGTATGCTGGTAATTGTTGTAGTGGGGTTGACATTAAAAAATGTGCGGGTGTAAGGATTTCCAAGTTAGGTTCAGCACTTCATGTGCAAAACGGTCTTGAATTTAAAATAGCTTCTATTTGTGTTAACAAAGTAACTAGTTCTTCGTAAGTTATTAACTGTGCACCAATGACTCTATATAGATGTTTTTTGCAACTTTTTATGTTTGCTTCCCACAAGCCTCCAAAGTTAGGGGAATGAGGGGGAATGGTTCTCCACTCAATTCTTTGATTGCTAAGTTCTTTTGTTAAAGAATCACGAAATAATTTTGCTTGTAGAAATTCATATAATTCGCTTAACTTGTTTTTTGCTCCTATAAAAGTGGTTGCGTTATCTGAATACAAACAACTAACTGGGCCTCGACGTGCAACGAATCTTTTAAACGCATTTAAAAATGAATTCACTATTAAGTCAAGCACTAGTTCTATATGTACTGCTTTAACAGCTAAGCATATAAATAAACAAATATACGCCTTTTGGGAGTGTTGGCCTTTACGTCTCGAAAGGGTAATTTTAATTGGACCTGTGAAGTCAACACCGGTATGTAAAAATGCCTTTGATTCGCAAACGCGGCTTTCAGGTAGATCAGCCATTTTTGGAAGTACATTGTTAGGTGCAACTTTGAAACAATTGTTACATTCCCGGATTCGTTTTCTTATGATGCTCCGCGCGGCTAAGATCCAAAATTTTTGTCTTATGATAGATAATAAAAGATCTGCATAGTTTTTCTCACATTCAACATTCTCTTTACTGTCAAATAATTTATGTGGAATTTCCTCTAATTCCCAAAATTTACGCATACACGATTCTATATCATTATTTATAGGTGAAACAAATGAACAAAAGGATTCTGATTGACAAGATTGAATATTTACTGTCGGTCTGTCAATTTCTCCCATTAAGATATAACCAAGTGTGGTGGAAAGAGCTACTGGATATGAGTCTATACGGTCATAAAAGGAAATAGTTGGGCTCCCAGAATTATGTCAATAGTACTTGGCAGATTCCAAGTTGGATCCGCTAAACATAAATCTTTAAGGTTAGTATATTGACAGGTGTCAATTTCAAACAATGGTAATTTGTCCGTAATACTATCAACAACTAAAGCGTTTATTTCATATTGATTTGAGGAAATTCTTGATTCAATTTTCGTAGTGACATAACCGTGTACTGGGCGAGTCGTTGAACCAATTCCCTTTATATTGGAATTTGTTAAAGGAATGATTGTCAAATTTAGCAACTTGCAACAATCAGTCGTGATTATATTATTTTGTGAACCGTTATCGATTAAGCATTTTACAGTTTTGTAATCATTATTTGCGGCTTTAACAAGAACTTGTGCGGTAGAAAGCAAAATATGTTTATTATTTTTATCAGATTTTGACATATGACAGTGAGAATTGTCTTTATCATTAACTTCAGTATTAGGCAGTTTATCAAGGTTTGTCATATGACAATGGGAATCATCTTTATCTTTATTTCCAAAATTAAGTTGTTTTGGAATAAGCTTCTCAAAATGTAAGAGAGAATTATGCTTGTTTTTACATATGTTACAAGTTTTTTTTGAAAGACATTTTATTGTAGAATGAGTTGTAGATAAACAGTTAATACATCCGTGTTTAGCTTTTATGAAATTAAATCGCTCTTGTAATGAAAGAGCTTTATATTTTGGACAAAAATATAGTCGATTATGATTTGTATTATTACAAAAAATGCAAGGCTCAAAATTTGAATTATTAGATGACGTTTCTTTGTCAATTTTATTATTAAATTTCCTTGTATTTTCAGTTATCACATATGAACGGGTAGTATTTTTTATAGGTTTCGAAGAATGACCAAAGCTAAAAACCCCAATACGCTCCAGGACTTTAGCCTGATGACGTATAAAATCCAAAAAACTTTGACATGTAGGAAATTCCTGATTTCGAACCGAGAGTTCATACTGTTGCACAATCTCGGGATCAACCTTTTTGAGTGCACAATTTAAAAAGCAAAAATCGGCAATATCAGGAATTTCAAGTTGCTTTAACGCTGACACTGATGCAGTGAACTTATTTACAAATAAAGATAATTGTGAAGGATTTTTAGAAACAAATTTAATGTCAAAAATATTATTTAAATATCGTGAAGCTAATGCACGTTTTTCCTGATAATCTGTTACTAAATTTTTCCAAATAGTATTGTAATTTTCTCCAGTGGGGAGTATGCCCCCTGTAGAGTTTAAAGCATTTCCCTTTAATTTTCCAACAAGATATTGAACACGTTGTGAATCAGTTAGTTGCTTGTTTTCATGAATATTTACCTTAAAAGATTGGTAAAATATAGGCCAATTTTCTATCTTGCCGTCAAAATAGGGAATGTCAATAGCAGGAAGTTTAATATGAACAAATTTATCAACAGTATTCTCATTTTTACTAACGCTGGTACTAATATTTTCGTTGGTGGTACCGGCATTAGTCTTGGGCATGATTTTGCTACGAATTTGATGAATTAACGAATAATGTGTAGCTAATGACATTAATGAATCATAATTCGGTTCAAAAGTATCATCTAATTCTAACGCAGTTTCATTGACTTGAGTTATAGCGGTATCAAATTTTTCCCGAAGCCAATCAATATTCGCAGTTTCATTCAAAAAGAGTTCATGCAAAGTAGTATCTGTAGCACATTTATTTGCCAATTCAGATAAGCTTGTAAACTTAGATTCTAGGCTTGTAGATAATGCCTGAACTGATTTTAATTTCGCCTTTAACCTTTTCTCTGCTTTTCTGCTCATTTTAGTTAAAGTTAAAGAGAATAATGACAGAGAAAAGAAAGGATTAAATTACCGTGGGATCCGATATCCGTGGTATCCGGCTCGAAGGACCAAACTGTTTAGTAATTAAATTAAGATATGGACTGTAATGAAGATTACTAAACTTAAAGATAAAGAGCCATTACAAACTGTTTTTTAAACAAAACTCAACAATAATAATCCATGTTTTTTATAGAGGTCTTGATTTATTATTTTCTTAACGCAATCTTGATTCAGAACCAGCCTTTCAAAACGCGTAAACAGTTTATAATAAAAAGTGAACAAACAATTATCCATAGCTACAGGGCAATTGAAGTCGCAAACGTAATTTACGTAAAATGTAACGTCAGTAGTAGATATTTTTCTTTAAATATCTACGTTTGAAGAAAAAATATAATGTGTCATTCGGCATAAAAGTGTTTTTGTGTGCCTCGCGTGCATTTATCTGACTCGCTTCGCTCGTCGTTTAAACTTCCACGCTCGTCACACAAAGTCTCACTTTTACTCCTAATAACACAATATACTATTCTGTATCAATTTTTATCTCTAAATACATTGAATATGAAGAAAATAAACCCATAAAATCAAATAGAGAATGAAATATTTACAATAACATTAAATGTCAAAAAATGGCATTGAACTGCTTTTTTAAAAATAAAAACAGTTAAAATATTCAAATTAAGGTACTTCCGGTTTTTCAATTGCAACTAAAATCTAGTCGTTTTCATTTAGATATAAGAATGAGGAATACGAAAAATTTGTAATTTTTGGAATTGTAGTATTGGATTTATCGCGGCCGAAACGATCGTCACACACACACACACACACACACACACACACACACACACACACACACACACACACACACACACACATACACACACACACACACACACACACACACACACACATACAGATATCATTGTAAAAATAATAAATTCGTATTCTAAGGATCCAAAGCGTGCTTATTAATTAAAAACTCATCGATTTTTTTTTTGCCCAGAGACATATTCCGAGCGCATTTTTATAATAAAAGCTCTTTTATGAAGTACGCTTTTGTATTATATTCTTATGAGGAGTGTGCTCCATAAAAGCGCGCTGGGAATATGGGCCAATACCTTCCTTACCTAAAGGTGACGGAAGGTAATATATATATTAATGAAAGAATAAATTACAAACATCATTAATGTTTCGCGCAATACCTTTTTTGTTAAATTTCTTTTAAACATTAAAGTGTTTTTTATATCCCTTTGAATTTAATTTTCAATTTATAATATCATTTTTTGTAGAATAAATTTACCATCTCTTTGACATGTTAAAAAAAGTATTTTATCTAATGTTGCTCCGTAAATGTGTTGAACTTGGCCCCACCCTGGAGTATATATGCATAATGTGTTAGAATGATTGAATTACGTCCTGGCACGCACTTCCAATTAGTGTCAGCGGTCAGGTAGTAGGGCAAGGAACAGGCATTCAGCAGGAATTTAATGCACTAGTTGCAAACGTACGCTACGCTCGCTCCCTCATAGTTTCAATACTATTATTTCACCAGAATTTTGCTCAACGCTGCTATTCGCTATCAAAGCATTTCAATTTAATTTATACGGGAGGGGGGACTATACTAACCGTGTCGGAATTTAAGTGGTAAACCCTGTAATGTTTTATACTAATGAAATAGGTATAAACGGTATTACATGCTGAATTGAGAGTGAAATTAGTTAATTTGGTATATACAACAATATAGTTGTTAGAGCCAATAATCTTTGTCACTGTAGATGCAAGCTATAACTTTGAAGAGAAATTTATCGTTATGGTATTCTTTCTTATTTAGAATTAAATTTTGAATGAAATTTATACATTTGTAAACGATAGAGAAAACACAAAAAAGCTCAGTATAAACAAAGTTGTAAGAGTCAACGATGTTTGTCATCGTATATGCAAGCAATTACTTTGAGAAAAAACCTTTATCGTTATGTTCTTCATTCTTATTTAGAACTTAGTTCTGAAGGTAAATTTTTAAAGAAACTTCTACATTTGTAAACTTCTACATTGAAAACACAAAATAGCTCAATATATTTTTTTTCCATTGGGAGTAGAAATCGACATCTCTTATGTCAAAATCAATACAGAAGTAATAGTATATTATTCAATGAGCATGTAATGTATGCTATTACTCATGAGAATGAAGTTTGCAGCACGAGCCGAAAGGCGAGTGAAGTAAATCATTCGAATGAGTAATAGCCATTACATGCGAATAGAATACTATACTTTATCCACAACTGTCAAATAATAACATACTGTACTATTATAAAATCAGAAATAACCTAACAAATTTTAGGAAATTGTTTGTTCACAAACATAAACATAGTTAGCGTTGATTACTGGGTATTTGTTTTAACAAAACTATGAAGTGATTTGACATTTAGCAGAATATTTTAAATCAACTATTCAGCTACTTTTTAAGGTTAAGAAGAAAATAAAACTATAAAAAACGAGAAACCTAGTATACTTTTAGCTTTTATATGGAAATAAATTCTTATTAAAAGTAATTTGTTCGTACTTTTTTAAAGGTAAGATTTGAATTTGACAGAACGATTGAATAATATTATATTATCGAACTGTCAATATTATTCAATTAGCAACAGTAACGAAGGTCATTAATTGATAAAAAATGGTTGAATTATGGGTATATTATTTGACAGTCGTGGATAAAACATTTTTTTCAATCGGTTAATAATATACAGGGCCGGATACGAGGTCCAACACCGGCCCGGGTAAATAGTGGCAGACCGGCCCGAATCAAAATTAATCCCAAATTGAGATTCCGGCCAGCCCGATTTTAGGTTCGGCCCACCGGGAATTTGCTGACTTTTAAAAAGTTGGGAAGTTAGTTATTGTTAACCTCATTTTCCAAGAGGTTAGGAAGTACAGCGTGAGTATAGCAGAGGCTAGAAAATGTTAACTTTCCAACCTCAGGACAGGAAGATGCCATATCCCACCTTCAGAGCAATTTCGCATTCCCACCCTTACAGATAAGTATATATCAGTGATAGGTTTTTAAAATTACTTAAACAAAGTGTGTTTACATTTTATATGTAAAGAAATAAGTGTAGATAAATGTGAAATCAAAATTTAAGGTTAGAAATCAAACTGACAGTTCATGTGACAAATGAACAAGCTCAACCCATTCGTTTATATATGTTAAGCTATTATTATTATTATTTACATAAAATTTATTCATTATTAACTTCCATCATTACCGATATCTGTGTACGAAGCAGATTGGCACACCCAGCAATGGGTAATATGCCGTGATGAAATTTTTTTTTTTTTTTTTTTTTTATTAACTTCCGATTATAAATAAAATGGTGTTCAAACCTCGGTGAAGTTGGCTATCATCACCCTCGACAGTAATGAAACACTTGCTACGTCGGTTAGTACGAACTATTGCCTTTGTAGCCTAAATTTTTATACAATTTTATGATGTAAGAAGAATTTTGTTATTATAATTACTTCTAATAGATATAAGTTTCTTTCAGCTTATGTAAATGGGTATTTTAGAAATCTGACTTATTTGGGGCAACTATGATAGAATAGATTTTTTTTATTATAAGGGAAATCAACATGTTACTTAGTGGCGAAATAGCTCTAGCTAAAGAACTACCTGTTGGATTTCATATAAAATGAAATTAATTACCTAATAAAAATTACAAATATTGTATGTCGAAAACCTACAAGAAATATCGTTATACTCGTAGAACCATCGGTTTAGGGCAGACTCGTAAGTACGGTGTATAAATACTGCTGTAGGTGTGCCAACTTATATTCATACGTAATATAACAAGTGATATGATTATCATCGATGATATTCTCGAGTGAAACCGAGTTGCAGATTTCACGAGTCCGAAGGACGAGTTGAAATGTGCTGCTTCGGTTTCACGAGCAATATCTTCGATTATTAATCATATCACGAGCTTATATTTAATGAGAGAATATAATGAATTTTTGCAATCTAACCTAACCTAACTTTTGATATACATATTCATATTGTATTAAAACATGGTACTTACGAGTTTTATTTAATATTTCGGAGTTTGAATTATTGTTATTATTTATTTTTATACTCAAAATTAACTGTCAATGTCATAAACACAGAAAACAAATCCCTTAGTAACGACTATAAATACGGTGTTTATTTCTTTGTTTTTTATCATCGCTGTGATAAACGCGTAGCTAGGGAGATTCTGAATGTTGATTGGCGGAAAACATATCACGTGACTAAGGAATTATATTCTCAACCTATCTCATGTTTATGAAGTTGGCAACCGCTAGATGTCTCAGTGTGTAAGATAAGAAATGTTCGCGGCATACAATTGTTATTTGAATCAGAGTAGAGATTCATCCAAGAATATTGGTTAGTCATTTTCTATATTGTAATCATTTTTATACCAATTAACAATATTGCTATTACCAAAACATTTTCAGCTTTTCCCAGTAATGTCCGATTGAAAAATGCGTAGTTAAATATTAAGTATTATATTTTTTGAAAAATCGTCCTTCCAAGCGACTCACATACACACAAATACATCCACACACACACACACACACACACACACACACACACACACACACAGACAGACATCATCGTAAAAATATTGAAATCGGATTGTGCTTAATCATTAAAATTTGAATATGCAATATTTAGCATGAATCCAATACCTATCTTAGCGAGAGGTCTCACACCTATAGCATCTAAGTAATCTGATTGAATTCAAGTAAGGGTGAATACTGTTAGTACATGGCGGGGTAACCGCCTGGAAACATCGTGTTTCATTGGTTGACTATAAATGTTGCGCAATTGTATATGTTACAAATAATTATAATTACAGAGACAGCTAAACAATTGAAGTCGTAACATCCCTAGTTCAAATTAACTCGAAATCAATTGATTCGTGTGGGGAAATCTTTTCAGCAACTACGTTTATTTATCCTCACGGTTACTTACGTACACAGGACCTCTATTCTTGCGATTTCGTAATTTTTTAGATAAAAATTTTGTTTGTAGGGTTTCAATTCAAAACCTTATCCGTCTCACTATTAAAAAATCTCGTTTAATTTAATTTTTATTCATTTTAATACTTAAAATTAAATTAAATTTAAAAACCAGGTTCGATCCCGACCGAGGCTAAATATTTAGAATTTTATACAAAAATGATCCCTGTGTAAACGCTCGTACGCTACAAATATGTCATCATCGTTACCGAAATCTGTGTACAACGCAGATTGGCACTCCCAGCAATGGTAATATGCCGTGACGATATATTTATTTTATTTATTTATATACTTACCCATATTTCTACATACTTACTTATGCTGGTAACTGTATTAAGTTCCTTTCCATATAATTATTGTTCTATTTACTATTTTATTTTTAAAACGTTTAGAACTATTATTATTTGAAATTCTTAATTTGTTCACAGTAACATATATCTGTCAGTTACATGCATTTGAGATTAAACTGTGTAACCATGGAGTTGCGGTTAAAGCGTAGGCTCCGGGATTAAAATTATAAATAGCTTTATAAATTTATCCATAAAATATATAGAAAAAGTATTAATGGAAACCTGTAGAAAATTTATCAATTTTTATATACAGTAGAACCCCGGTTAACCGCACTCGGGTCAACCGAAACCCGGGTTAACCGAAACAATTCCACGTATAATTATCAGTTCCACGAATGATGATGTAGCTCCTCACTTACTGTCCGGCTCCTTCATTCCACAGGCCGGCTGTAGCGACGGGGAACTCACACGGGGCTCGCAAATGAATAGTAGAGTGGAACGTAGTTTTTTACCTCTCGCTAAGAGAGGTATTGGATTCATGCTAAAAATCGCATATCCAGATTTTATTGAATAAGCACGATTTAAGGTCCATAGAATCCGATTTTAACATTTTGATAATGATGTCTGTGTGTGTGTGTGTGTGTGTGTGTGTGTGTGTGTGTGTGTGTGTGTGTGTGTGTGTGTGTGTGTGGATGTGTGTGTGTGTGTGTGTGTGTGTGTGTGTGTGTGTGAGGTTCTTGGAGACACGATTTCTCAAATTCTATAAGACTAAAGACCTGTTTGACTACGGATTCCTCAATCTAACAGTAATGGGAAGAGTTGAATAGGTTCTGGTAACAATAGGACAACCGGAAGTGGTAGTTTCTAAAAAAAAAAATACTAAATATTATTTTTTGAAAATTTGTTACTACAAATATTAAAGATAATTAAATTTTCAATCTGATACATTTTTTTTTATTATATCTCGTATAGGTTTGGAGATATAGTATATAATAATATAGAATAATCTGTTGTATTAAATCTCGTTGCCCGAAAAACAGTTGCGATATTTAAATTTTTGTAATTGACAAATAAATGCAAAATGTCAGTGTCAGATTTTTCTGGGAGGTATGAATACATTTAATATATATTATTGTATTTTTATTATGTATTTAAATTACAGGTATGTTAATATTACATATATTCATAACAAATACCGCTAATTCCGTCAATGAATTTGAAGAATTTTGAACATATTAGAATAGTAGGATAAAATTTCTCATACAACGAAAGAAGAGAAACAATTTCAATTATTTGTGTGTACTTATAGGGCGCGAGCAGTCGTGCGACTTTGTTGGCCTTGGCAAGCAGATATGAGGATCCGTGTCAGAATGACGGCTAGTAGTTATTTTCATAGATGTCACAATTGTCGTATGTCATAATTTTTCATTCAAAATTACAAAATATTCTGATGTTTATTTGTGATCCATTAGTATGGAATATACTTGTCGAGGATAATAATCCACATGGATTTGGAAAATCATAATCTTTCGAATGAAAAATTATATTTGACACCTATGTATATTACTAGCTCTCATTCTGACACGGGCCCCCACATCTGCTTGCCAAGGCCAACAAAGTCACATAACTGCTCGCGTCCTATGCAACATAAAACAAAAAAGGCGAGAGGTATTGTGCTGGCCGCAACAGATGTTTTTGTGTGTCTTTACGTATTGTTGTGAGATGGCATCTAAGCGGAAGCGTGTTGTGATTTCTATTGCGGATAAATTAGCTGCTATCAAAGAAGTTGAAAACTTATGTACATTCTATACTGTATCTAAAAACTGTAACTACATTATGTATATATGTAATGTACATTGTTTCAAAATAATTCATTTCCCCTACACACTTATTTTAGTACATATGTAAGCTATTTTTAGATGTTAATGGGTTAACCGAAAAAATCTTTATCCGAAACGGCTGCGCCCCCTTTATTTCGGTTAACCGGGGTTCTACTGTAATATAAATCTCGAAAAAATAACATTTAAAAGTATTTTTGGAAGAAAAGCTATTTTGAGATTCCAGGAAAGTGCCATTTTCGGTTAATTGATTTAAATCAAAATCTAATGGTTTCTTTCCAAATTAGAGTAAGATAGAAATACAAGGTTTCAAAATTTTTTGAACGATAGTATTTGAGTTAGAGCGTGAAGAAGATCCACACAAACATACACACACAGACATCATCGTGAAAATGTTAAAAATGGATTCTAGGGTCCTTAAAACGTGGTCATTTACCAAAATCTCAATATGCAATAACGATCCCTATACCTCCCTTACCAAGGGTAGCGGGAGGTAAAAAAATACTGTGAAATATGAATATTTCATATTCCACTAGTGTAATATAACTAGCATATTGTTTTTAATAGAGAAAAGGTCGACTGTTACAAACCTTACTTACTTCAGTTGTTTATTCCGTTTTAGATGCTAAAGGTCAAGTTGACTGTGTATATACTGACTTTGCAAAAGCTTTTGATAGAATTAATTATAGTGTTTTGATTAGCAAACTTGAGTCCTTTCCTCTCTCCATTCCCTTATGCTCACTTCTTAGTTCCTATCTTCATCAACGGCAGATGTATGTTTACTTCAAAGGACATAATTCGTTTTCTTTTATCCCTACATCTAGAGTTCCTCAGGATTCTAATTTAGACCCATTACTTTTTAAGTTTTAATCAATGATATCTCTAATTTCTTGCAGTGTGGAAAACTATTATTTGCCGATGATCTTAAAATCTTTCATCCCATTTCCTCTACACAGAACTTCAATCTACTTCAAAATGATTTAAACATAATTTCAGACTGGTGCAAAACTAATAATCTAAATTTAAATTTAAGTAAATGTACAGTTATTTCATTCTGTCATAAATTGAAGCCTTTAACATATAATTACTCCATTCGAGATGTTTCCTTATCTAGATCACAGAAAGTAAAAGATCTAGGTATAATTTTTGACTCAAAATTCACTTTTTCTTAGGACACTTACAATAGGGCTATGAGGATGCTAGGATTTGTTATTAGAAATACTTGTACTTTTTACGATATAGTAGCTATACGTTTCCTAGAATATTGTAATATCAATTGGAACTCAATTTATGAGGTATATCAGGATCTCAAAGAATCAGTTAAAGTAAAATCTAAAGGTCATCTACTTTAATAAGTTTCACGTCAACCCTGACTACTCCGTTTCTTGCAATGAACTGTCTATTTTCTATCTAAAAAGTTTTTTTGTACATCGAGAAAATAGTCAGGTTTTACACTTGTCAAAACTTATCAATGACTGTATTGATGATTCCCGTTCTATTTCCTGTCTTAATTTCCATGCTCCCTCTTCTCGAAGCAGAAATATCTTCACCTTTTATTTACCCGCAGCTAGTACGAATTGCCTTATGATGTCACCTATTTATAGAATGTGTCATATTTACACTATTAAGTTCTCTAAGGTTGATATCTTCCAGTTAGATTTTGGAAAATTCTCAAACTATATGAGCAACTTTTGTTAAATTTATTCTTCTTTACTACCCTTTATTTAGGCTTGGCCTGTTGGGTGGTTGTAACTAAATAAATAAAGTTGGCTATATAATGTGTTTGTAATTCAATAGTTGTAGATAAAAATATGTTTTTTCTTTCCATATAAAATATTGTATAGGTACCAGAATTGACCCTGTATCAAAATGACAGATTCAATAATTGTGAAAAAATAATATTTTATTTTAATACGTATTTCGGCTTAGGGAATCATATAATATAATTAATGCGATATCTGATGCCGAATTTTAAACTATTGATGGACTTATACTTCAATGAAATGTGATAATATTTGCGGCTGTGGAGCGATTTTTCAGGCGTAAAGTATATATTTTTAAATAGTTTATTTAAAGATATTATTGTTATTAAAAATATCAAATATCAAATCATTTCTGCGTGCAAACGTTAATTTCGCGAATATTTATTTCTTTTATTGTTACTACTTACACTTGATGAATCTCCTGCCCCTTGTTCTACATAAACGAGCAACCATTCGTGAAAACCTAAACACCTCCTCCATATCTCATCTCGTAAATGGAACCTCTCTCGTTTTCCTTGGAGATTTCTCCACGTATGGCGAGGTATAATTGGTGCTCGTTATCCTCTCGAGGTGCCTGATTTATTCGCCGAGTTCGATCCTAATTTAGCGGCTGCTCCCACTCCCGTGACCCTGTGACGTCACGGGATTTGTTCCTGCACAAATCTCGCGCGTCACGTGATTAAGATATACCGAACAGAAGAATGCGACTAGTAGATAAACGTTCCCCGATGAATTCTTTCACCATTTACAACAGGACCACGTAGCAATGGACAAACAATTGAACATCAGATTGCAAGATATAGTCTCATTATATAACTTATTAAATTTATGAATTTTAAATTCTTTATCTTATGTCACTGTCAGTGGCATGCGTTTTCATACCGTGTATCTACTTGAAATCTGTTATTTTAGGGGAATACAATGTTTTAAATTTAATGTAATTAGTTAACTATTAATTTTTAGCAAAAAGTGTTGCAAATACAAGGTGTAGATAATAAAATTCTACACGTAAGTCAATAATCAGATTTTATTTTGCACGTTTTGTAATCTTTAAAACTGAAATTTGATATTTTGTAAATATTATTCGTTCCTAGAGATAGCCATGGAATTTGATTTTGGCCACTGGCATTGATAGTTTGTGCTTCATTGAGTGTTTAGTTCTTCGTATTATATTGTGCATTTTGCTATTGCAAAGATGGCGTTTCTAAGATTGCGGACAATTATCATATTGCTTTTGGACAATAAAAAGAGGTATATTTCATCTACTATAATTATATCGTATTTATTCAATTGGTTTATTATTCTAATTTTGATAAATAAGAAAATTGAATATAAGTTATATTATAATACTGTCAGTTTTGATTTTTATGAATACTTCGGAAATCACACGACTTCACCCGACAACCTGGCGTCAAGGAATTATTAAGGACGTAGCCGAAATAAATAATTTAAATGAAGATTCCAGCAAATAACATGGGACAGAATAGGATTCATTTACAGAGGGTAAATCGAAATTGGATAGTAAGAATGGAGTAACACTTCACCTTAACATAAGATAATTGAATGATCGGCATTAAATTCAACTACATAATAATTAAAGACAACATTAAATTTAATATTGTAAGTACATTTTATCTATAGTCCTTTTAGGAACTTTTTCGCTTTCAGATAATAATTTTCTTTTCTGGTTTATTATTTAATTATAACAGCATCAACAATAAAAATGCAAGAAGGAATGAGAACAACAATTCTGAAATAAAATTGGAAACCATTCTTCATATAGACGTCAAAAGACAACTTTTAAAATAAAGTCGTCGGGGATATGGAATGCAACTAGTTATCTTTTAAATTCGCATCCATTTTTAAGGATAATAATTGGAATGCTATAGAAAGAGTAATGACAAAATCTTCAAAGAATTCAAATACATGGATGTGGTAGAATCCCACGTTAAAAAGTCACCCCACATAGATTTCGATTTAGAAAGTTGGGGAGTCTATTGGACGTTAAACATTTTTTTGTGTTTTATGTTTGTATTTGTTGGATAGTGTACTCTTCTCTACTCCGCGTCGTGTCCTGAGCAGGGCCGGTGTTAGTGTGTGTCCAAAAAACCTCTGGCTTTGGGTAGGCCTGGCGTATCCAGGATTCAGTACTACGGGGTAGTCTGCTCGGCCAGAGTGTCAAGTCAAGTTAAGTACTTACCCAGAAGATAGAAGAAGAGTGTATCGAAAATAGATTGTGTGAGGATAAATTCTGTATAAGAGTTTAGGTGAAGGGATATGGTGACATCAGGATGGCCTGGGATTATATTTCATACCGACGTCACTAAACCCCTTCCTCATTTTTTTTCTCGTAAACTACAAACATTTAATATTTTTTTTAAAAAATACGAGTATTTTATAATATTTTCTTGTACCATACCATATGTGTACGTAAAATTCAAAATTTAAGCAAATATTTCATTCTAATAACATATCAGTTAATATTTCTCACAAATAAAAATCTTTTCAGTAATAATTTTATTAATATAATTCCACCGTCAGATATCAGTGATTCTGTAGCATAACTAATCGTGTTGGGTTCTAGTTGGTATATTAATTAAATTTTGGTTCCAACTTTGATATAGTTGCCGTGCTTCAGGTTGACCTTGAATGCGCACAACCTGAAATTCGTACCTGCACTAGTCGAAATGTAATAGTAATTATAATATGCTATTGTTATAGCAAGGGAAAGACTCCGTCAACATCTAAAATTAGTATAAAGGGAAAGGGGGGATTCATTTATAAGCTAATGTAAGCGCAGGTCTAGTCTAAACTTACCGCGCACCAGCTATACAACACTATATAATTTTTTATTTACTTTGCACAATCAAATTTAATTGTTCAAGCATTAATTACGATTATATACTATGTATAGAATGGCAACCTTACGAGCATAAGCATGGCCATGTTGCCATCTTTGCTTATTTTATTATTCAACTGTATTAAAATTTATATTAATAGTTTCTCAATTACATGAAAACTATTTTTTTATCATAAAGTTAAACAAGTTATGAAATAATCTAATTGTACATTTCTTATAATTGAATTTATAATTAATTTAAAATGCAGCGAGTACGAAACGTCTATTAGAATTATTGTAGAGATAGTGCTCACCTTTCCGGAATAACACTGTCCTACGTAAATTTACAATAGATTTACAGTATCAATCAAAGACGGAAACAATTTAAATATTTAAAACGGACAACTGGTCCGATCGACTACACATTTAACTTGTTAGATTCGAACTGAAATTCGTCTGATCCGCAGATTAGAGTTCCAGCCCTTTATTATTTATTCATATCAGCTTTAATACGAATTATTCGTATTATACCTATTAATCGTGCTATTAATCAAAGTCCTTATAAGATAAGTAAATTGAAACATTTCATTACTGACAACCCAAATAAGGCAACAAATTAAAATCTAAAATTAATTATTTACAAATACAAAAATATTTTTCTATAAAGTTATTTCTTTAAGACCAATATTTATTTCATATTACTGGCCTAATTTATTTAAAGTTGGCTATATAATGTACTTGTAATTCAATAGTTGTGGTTTTTTTTTGCATATAGCCCATTCGTATACCTTCTTTTCCTATAGTATTTTGACTATTGTGAGATGGAAATAATAAAATTTATTACCTACTTGTTTCTTAGAAATAAATGAATATATCATCACAACTTGTTATCCCTTTCCAGATGTAGGTACTAATATTATAATCCGCAGATTTTACTCATGTTGACACATTTTTTAACATCTCTCGACGATGTTTACTAGACGTCAGAACAACTTAGTAACCAAAACCAAATATGTAAAATTATAGTGACGGCACTTTATTATGAACGTACAGTCTGTAGAAGAAATATGCATTTTATTGTGAATTATGAACCACTTAAATGTTTTACTCTGCGTTTACGATGATGTGTGTATGTGAGTTACGATATTTTTCTGCCATGTTAACATTAATTTTTCATATTTATAATTATTACGTCTATGCGAGAAGCTGATTAGTTTTTATAAGTGCTCTTATCAGTTTTTTTTTTTTCAATAAATATTAATAATATTTTACTTTATATATACGTAAGTTTCAGTTGCACATTTTCATGGAATTTAGACCAGAAAATAAAATAATGGGGGTAAAAACCATAAAACGAATTGTGTTTTTAAAAGTAAAATTCATTATTAAGTCCTTAGTAGTTATAGAAATACCTAAAACCTATTATAATGTTTTACTTATATTTTTATTTAATTTTAAAAAACTGTTATATCTGCGCATTCTAGAAAGCCCTTGAACGTAGTGGCATAGTAGATACACAAAACGCGATTAAAGAGAAAAATCTGTTGTGGCCTGCACAATACCTTCCGTCAATCCTGTGTATTATGTATAAATTCCATACATAAATTTTCTTGCAAAAGATTCTAAATTTTCAGTAAAATTATTTCATAAATAAATTATGCAAATTGCACTTGACACTTACATCTTCTTCTTCTTTAGCTTTTCCCATTTGTTAGGGGTCGCTATTTTTTATTTTCTTCTTCCACTCATTTCTGTTTTGCGTGTCGTACTCATTCAGTTTTTTTTCTTTCAAGTCTTTCGCAATACAATCCTTCCATCTTATTTTTGGTCTTCATCTGTTTCTTCAACCTTCTATTACTAAACTATTCATTCTTCTTTCAATATATTCTTCATTTCTCCTCATGACATGTTCAAACCAATGTAATCCTCTGTCTTGTATCTTTCTAGAAACTTGTAACACTAGGGTCATTTCCTTACCGTGTCTTCCCCAACATCTACTTTAACATCCTCATCTCTGCCACATGCATTTACATTAACAAATTTTTTTTTATCTGTGAACTAGGATTGCATTCTGACCAATCAAAGCGCAGAATTTATATTCTTTTCTAAACTAACGCTATTTTTTTTTCGTGAAAGGAAGTATAGATTTTTTGATATTTGAAGTTATTTATTATAAATATTATGTTGAGGTCTTTTTAAAATATATAAAGTACTATGATTTAGTAGATTTGTTATTTAAAGTATTATAGTCACACAAAAATGACTTTTACAACGAAACGTCAGAATCCTATCATACATTAAATACAGACCCTGCAGGATCCTTTTTAAATTATTACTTACTATACTCGCCGATAAATAAGTATGGACTGATGATTAAACGCACTGTGTCCCTTGCCCTGCGATGTTGCCGCTTCTTCATACCTTATCATTTTCAATATTATCCATGAATTGTCAACCTCTCCAGTTCATACTTATTTGACGGTAACTATAGCAAATGTTATTTTGCGCTGTGCTGATTTTGATATTAATGTTAACATGACGTACACGTACTCTATTAATATTTTTTGACAGCACTATTAATTTTTTTAGCCTACTTTAGGGATCGAAATTTGTAGTTTGATATAGGTAGATGGCCGTAGGTTCCAATATGTTAACTTTATTAATGGAATGGATGTGAGCCAAAATATCAGAGAATACACAATCAAACAGGATTATAACTTTTAATATATTTTCTATATCACTGACATACATATATTTTATAACAACTTGTCATTCCCAACTATTATAATCATTTCTATGGTTACATACAAAAAAACAACATTTTAATACAATATTAAAATCAAGTATTCAAACGCTATTTCAATACTCCCACTTTTGAATACCATGATTTTAAATTTCAATATTTACATTACATATTGATAATGATTTACAATTTTCTTTAAATTTTATATGAGAAAGTGCTTTAGTTAAGAAATCTGCTAATTGTTTATCAGAGGGTACATATAATGGTTTCAGCAGATTGGTAAAAGCACATTCTCTTACATAATGATACCGAACATCGATGTGCTTGGTCAGTTTGTGATGTTCTGCATTGTTTATCAACCTTAGGGCACTCTGATTATCAATAAATAATGATGTTGGTTGGGGCACTGGTACTTGCAGCTCCTGAAACAAAGAACGTAGCCATACAATTTCTTGTGATGCGTTGGATGCTGCCACATATTCTGCCTCTGTAGTAGAACGTGCTACACATTTTTGCAGCTTAGACGACCAAGTAATAGGACCATTAGCTAGAATGCTTACGTATCCAGTTGTTGATCTACGTGTATCAATGTTACCAGCAAAATCAGCATCTGAATAAACTCTCAGATTAAAATTTTCGTAGCTATATTTTATTCCATAAGTTTTAGTTCCTTGGAGATAACGAAAAAATACGTTTTACAGCTTTCCAATGTTCTATTCCGGAATTATTTAGAAATCTGCTAACTTGACTGACGGCAAACAGTATATCTGGTCTTGATACAATTGCTGCAAACATAAGACTTCCAACAGCTTCACGAAATGGTATATTCTTCATTTCATCAATTTCAGATTTTGTTACTGGACACTGTCTTGTACTTAAATCAATGTTTGGATCAGCAGGTGTAGCATTTGATTTGCAATCTTGCATGTTGAATTTCTTCAATATATTGCAAATGTAATTAGTCTGGTGAATAAACATAGTTTTGAGTTTTCTATCTCTTTTAATTTGAAGTCCAACATAAATTTCAGGATCACTTATTTTAATTTCGAATTTGTGTTTCAATTTCTCAAGTAAAGTGTGAATGATTTCTTCATTTTTACACATTACAAGTCCATCATCAACGTATAGTGCAATATAAATGATTTCGTTTTCTATTTCACCTTTAAATACACATTTATCTGCTTCTAATTGCTTGAAATGGAAGAGTTTAATAAAATTGACAATTTTTTCATTCCAGCAGCGAGGTGCTTGTTTTAACCCATAGAGACTTTTGTGTAGTTTACACACAAGAGAAGGATCTTTTTCTTCGAATCCCTGCGGCTGCTCCATATATATTTCGTCTTTTAAATCACCATATAAAAAAGCTGTTTTTACATCGAATTGTTTAATTTCTAGATCTTCTATTGTTGCTATTGCTAGTAGTGAACGAATTGAATCATATCGTATAACAGGTGAGAAAGTTTCACTGTAATCAATGCCTTTTTCTTGTAAATAGCCTTTTGCACACAGCCTTGCTTTATAGCGATCAACAGATCCATCTGTTTTGTACTTTATTTTATAAACCCATTTACAACCAAGTGTACTTCGTCCTTCAGGAAGTTGTTGAAGAGTCCAAGTATTATTTTCTTTTAATGATCTTATTTCTTCTTCCATTGCTAACTTCCACTTTTGAGAATCTTTGCTTTTCATTGCATCTTCAAATGTTCTTGGATCTTCTGAAATTAATGATGCGCAGGCTAGTACAAATTCTTCACTATACAGTAAAGGTTTACGAATTTGACTACGATCTCTAAGTATTCGTTTTTGTGGCTCTTCAGTTACTTCTGCTAATTTTATTTCTTCATCTTTTCTCTGTTCATTTTTTTGATTTTCTTTTTCAGTAATTAAAGTGATATAATTATTATCAGCTTGCATTTCTAACTGCTTATTCTCCATAAAAATGACATCTCTTGTAACTGTCACTTTTGACGTTTTCGGATCAATCAAACGATAATTATTACTGTCTATATCATAGCCTACGAAGATAAGTTTCTGTGACTTACTGTCAAATTTTGATCTCCGCTGTTTAGGTATATGTGAATAAACTTCTGTACCAAATATCTTCAAATGATTTAATGTTGATTTCTTTCCTATCCACATTTGATATGGAATTTCCTTATCCAGGTTACGAGGTCTTCTATTTAATGTATATACACAAGTATTGACAGCTTCAGCCCAATAATTTGTAGGAAGATTTGCTGCAGAGAGCATTGTTCTGGCCCCCTCAACTACTGATCTGTTCTCTCGTTCGATTCTACCATTTTGTTCTGCAGTATATGGCGCTGTAAATTCATGTATAATTCCTTTTTCTTCAAAGTATTTTCTAAATTGTTCATTTACAAATTCCTTGCCATTATCACTCTTTACTCTCTTGAGCTTGTTTCCAGTTTGATTTTCTATTAGCCTGTGAACTTTGAGAAATATTGAGAAAGCATCAGATTTATGTCTAATGAAATATACCATCTTGTAAGATGTACAGTCATCTTTAAATAATATAAAATAATTAGCTCCACCAAGAGATGGACTGGACATTTTACCACAAAGATCCATATGAATAAACTCACCGGGACTATGAGCTCGATTAGGATTACTGTGAAATGGAGGTCGATGGAATTTACCTTGTTTACAATGTCCACAGAATAAATTTTCAGTCGTCTTTATTTTAAGTCCAGGAATCATTTCTTTATCCGCCATATCCTTCAAAGACTGAAAATTAACATGTCCTAATTTTTCATGCCAAGACAAAATTGTATTTGTCATTGACATATTAGCTTGATCTGGATCCTTTATCAAAGTTTTAAATAACATTTTATAGCATTGATTTGCTAGTTTTATCCCAGTAGCTAATAGTTTGTTACTAAAGACTTCCATATTATTTTCTCTGAATATTACTTTATAGTTTCTACTTGTCAGTTCTCCCACTGAAAATAGATTCTTTCGCAAACTAGGGACATATAGCACATTTTCAATTGTTCTTGGCTCCCACTTGCCCTTGACCAAGGCGATAACTTCAATTGAACCAAAACCTTCAACTTTAATTTGTGTATTGTCACCTATTTGTACCATACTTGAATTGTTTTCAAATTCTGAAAATGTTGTAAACCATTCTCTTCGATATGACATATGTCTGGATGCAGCACTGTCTGCTAGCCAATCATCTTCACTTACTGGTATTTTCATGTTTTTAAGTTCGACGCTTAACGCTGTATGATTATTTGTTTTGTCTTCAGCCTTGTTTTTATTTATTCTGTTTTGATTTGCTTGTCTTTTCCAACACTCAGATTTGAAATGGCCTTTCTTTTTGCAATAAAAACATTCTACATTTTTCTTATTCTGAAATGAATTTTGATTGCTATTTTTCTTCTTATCCTTTTTAATTTTTAACGCTGAAAAAGCAGTTTCTATTTCTTCGGATTGCGACAAACGCTGTTCTTCTTTAAGTAATCGTGCAGTTAAATTATCATACGTCTGTTTATTCTCGTCGTATGAATCCCAAGCAGTAACGAAGTTGTTAAATTTTAGTGGTAAGCTTCCTAAAGCTTTAGCAATTTTATCTACTTCAGATACTCCTTCACCTATATCTGAAAGAGATTGTGCTAATGAATCAATTTTGCTTAAGTGTTGAGCAATACTGTCAGTGGTAGACATTTTATAACTAAAAAATTCCTGTTTAAGTTGAATTTTATTTATTGACGATCTTTGCTCATGTATCGCTTTGATTCGACTCCACATATCTTTTGCTGTATGACAACTTATTACTGTTTGTAACTGTTCATATTCCATACTAGAGGAAATGAGTAGCATGGCCTTAGCATTAACTTTATCCCATTCTTGTGTTTCAGCTAATTCCACTGGACGACACTTTGTTCCGTTTATTACCTCAAATAGATTAGATTCAGATTTGAATATAATTTCCATTTGATATTTCCATAATTGGAAATTTTTACCGTTGAACTTTTGTATTTGAAAATGCTTTAAATCCATGTTTGATTTATTTTTGCTCAATCACATTAAATTGTCAAAAGAATAGTTTACTGCCACGTTCCTGGGCCCATAACCTGTTAACTTTATTAATGGAATGGATGTGAGCCAAAATATCAGAGAATACACAATCAAACAGGATTATAACTTTTAATATATTTTCTATATCACTGACATACATATATTTTATAACAACTTGTCATTCCCAACTATTATAATCATTTCTATGGTTACATACAAAAAAACAACATTTTAATACAATATTAAAATCAAGTATTCAAACGCTATTTCAATACAATAAAAGTTGACCATAAATATAAGTCACTTTATTATTACATAATGGAAGGACGTTTCGAACTACAATTTGTCCATCGTCAACTATTAAAATTACAACAAATTACAACAATGTATAGTCATAATAAAATAAATTCAGAATTTGAAAAAAACTTGAGTCAGTGCTCAACCTGACGTCCTATAGTTTTTTGTCTCATGGCTCTGCTGTGATTATTGACAAAATTTGGGCTTTAACTACAAATGTTTTACGTAGTTTTTCAAAATGTAATTCAATTTCATAGTAGCACCTTCTAAATGTAACATTAAATTAAAATTTTGTCTTCAAATTCTGGTAATTAGAAAATTATTTTATTATGACTATACATTGTTGTAATTTGTTGTAATTTTAATAGCTGATGATGGACAAATTGTAGTCCGAAACGTCCTTCCATTATGTAATAATAAAGTGACTTATATTTATGGTCAACTTTTATTGGAAACTAAGGCCTTCTACCTATTTCAATATAGGGATCTATGACAATGTTGCTAGGCAACTCTGCATAAACCTTTCCAACTCATGGGGTGGAAGCGTGATCGCTCATTTTCCACCAAAGATTTTCATTGTAGTTAGGAATAATGTATTTCCCAATCTCTAAAAGGTTAGGAATCGACCTATTACTACAACGATTGTGAATAAAATAATTACTGGTAATAGGTGTTTTGAAACCATAAAAAATATGTATATAGTAAGAGCCACGGTACAAATATTCCATCGTTACCGAAATCTGTGTATGAAGCAGATTGGCACACCCAGTAATGGGTAATATGCCGTGATGAAATATTTATTTATTTATATTAATTTTTAGAACACTAAAAATGTAATAATTATTAAATGTTTCTGAGGAGAAAATATATATATATATATATATATATATATATATATATATATATATATATATATATATATATATATATATATATGTAAATAGACAAATTGTTAATTATTTAATGTGCAATACTAATATAAAACGTATTGTATAAAATAAAATGTAATTGACGGAAACCAATGTGTTGGCTATATATATTTTTTTTTTGAATTAGTAAGCTCGCCGCCTCTGTGCTATTCATATTTTTATTACACCTTTTTCTTCCTGTTATCTCTTTCACTTGGATTTTCAATTCTTGGAGGAATTTCAATCTTGAATGAAAAGTCCTCCAATTATGTGGGATGTGGTGTATGCGCCATCCAGGCCCTTTTAAAGTGATGACGCTGCCAGGAGATAAATACAGCTATCGATGGACACTCGACGTCGTCGTCTCGGCGACTATGTCGCGCGGGAAAATAGCTGATGAAGCTCCGCAGATTAGAATAGCGAGTAGTGCAGATAATAAGGGATCTAATAGCTCTTAACACCATCGAGCGTAAAGATCGTGATAGGATGGGAATTGAAAGATTTTTCTTTTTAAAATTGATAGCTACGAGATAATTGAATTGGTATATAAAATGTAGCTCTTAAAATCTAACTACAAATCCATTGAATTCACTTGTTTGAAAAAATCTTTATTATGATGACAGCAAATAGCTCGTAGCTATAATAATATTTAATACAAAGTTTTCTCCACCACAATTTTGTGAACCAGCGAATTGGGTAATGGGTAATATTTTTGTATTCATTTATTTGGAACTAATTATCATTTGTTGATTTTTTTTTGTCCAAATTTTAACGGCTTTCAATTTTTATGGTTCACTTATTGCCACAAACATCTTTATTATTCAATATATTAATAGTTTGAACTAACAAAACAAGTTAATCACTAACATACAACCCACGATACAAGTTACAATGTATTTCCGTTAATTGTAATTTATTAAATTAGAAAAAGATTATTGCATGACTAAAATATCAACCTGAAAATGCTTTTATACATTTTTTAATTATTAAAGTTTTCATATTATTTGTTATGCGCGTTATCTGCAATTATTTATACTGAAATCGTTTAACAGAATATCATTCTATATAGGAATAATTAAAAACGATTTGTCATATATTAATGATTAATGAAACCCTTAAATAAAGAATGCAATTTTTAAAAATGTCAATATTTTTTAGAATTTCAGTATTTGAATAAAAATAAAAATTAAAAAAAATAACTTTGTACTCATGTATGTTGAAAGAAAGACGGAAGATGAACATTACTCACTATTTATTGGTTACTAAAATAGAAAACCGATAAACATAAAGTTGAGTAATGCATTTGGAAGACTTTACTCTTTTAAAACGAAATTGATAAAGTACCTAATATTAAATTAAAATTTATGTCTTGTTTTATGTTTTCATGCTTATAAAATACTCGTAAGTAAAATAAAATAAGAGGTAATTACACTAAACAAAATATAATGGCTTCTTCAATAATAATGATTAATATTTATACCTTTTATAATTAATATGCATCCATTAGGGTTAAGAGTTATCTAATTTTGTCTTTCATTATATAGGAAATACAATTAGTAAAAAAATTATCTAGCAAAAGATGTTAAAAATTAAAAAAAATGCATCTAATGAAAATAACATAAAGTTTGACACTATGTTTTTATAAAATTCTTGTCTTAATTTTATTATTATTCAAAAATAATATATGAACTTAATAAAATAAAAAAAATTAGTGTGTAAAATAATATTTTGCGAAATATTTATAATTAATATTTATTTTTCTCCACATGGTACTCTGTAAACAACTCAAAATTTTAATTCACATCTATCTTGTGACAGAAATGTACAAATCAATTAATTTGGCTAATTGGAAGCACGTTTTAATTATGAACATTATTCGAATATACAGGTGTAATTTTTAGGGCTATTGGGATATGCAGAATCCGTTGGCGGCGCTGTAAGCGCACCTGTGGTAGGGTACCTCTGTATGCAGAATATGGCCATGACGTGCTCGCGTTTTTTCCGACATTTGCGGGCCACTGTCAAATGTGTTGTTGTTGCGCAAATTATTATGTATTTTTGTGGCTAGTAGTTTTATTTTAATGAAAAACACATTTAAATATAATAATAATAATAATAATAATAATAATCTTTATTGATAAGACATAAGACATATCAATGGCGAGGTTCAGCCATAGGCTGGTCTACCACCTAACCACACAAATTATACACAATAAATAATGCCAATTAATTATTAATTTACACAATGGAAAAAAAAAATAATACAAATAAATGGTGCAGTAAATGAACCAATAATCTTTATATGCGAAAATGCAAAACAATATGCCAATAATCAAATACGAATAAATATTTGTACAATACACAGATATTACCTACGCAAACATATTTTTGATACGGGTTTTAAACATACTCAGGGATAAGTTTTTTAAATTATATGGTATGCTGTTATACAATGACGGTGCCAAATAAGAAAAGGAACCTTTTAATTTAGATTTTCTATAAGCTGGTACTATATATAAATCTTTAATTCTGAGCGTATAATTATATTGTTTCTGTTTAAATTTGTCAAATAGATAGTGAGGTGTACCAGTTTTCAGAATTTTATGTATTAAACAGAGATACATAGTTTTCACGCGATTATTTACAGATGTCATACCGGCCAGTTTACGATATTTGGAAATGTGGTCAAACTTGCGTACACCATAAACAAATCGCAGACAAGAATTTTCAACAAGTGTAATTCTATTTTTATCTGTTTCTGTGAGATTTGGAATGTACGTACAAGCACAATAATGGAATAAAGGTAGAATTAGAGTATTAACTAGACGTAATTTTACTGTTGAACTTAGATCTTGTCTGAACTGATATAGATGTCGCAAGCGAAGTCTCGAGGCAGTAATTTTTTTATGTAAATGTTGTCTGAAAGAGAGATTTTCATCAACAAGAAGTCCCAAAATGTTGACAGAAGAGCTACGTTCGAGAATGGTACCGTCCAGACTTCTAGTATTTATTTACTTGTGTATATTTTTGAGATACTGACTACGATTAATATTAAAATTAAAAACAAATAAAAATTACCAATATTAAGCACAAACATTTAAATTTTTAAAAGATACGTGTAGAATATATACTTACTATGTAAATAATTACTACAGATATTAAATTAGATGTGATATTAATAACTTATATCCTATACTCTACATAACCTCTAAATGTGTGTCAATAATAATTGTATGTCTCTTAAATATTTTTTTTTACCTTTATAAATTCATAATGTGATTATTTAATATTCCTTTATAATATAATATCACATTCCTTACAAATAAATAGGAAAATGAATACTCAGTACGTTTGATATTGGCTCGCTAATAGCGGCGATCTTGGCCCATTGCCATACCCTGTATATACAGGTACCCTAACCTGTGATGGCGGCCAGTAGGAAATGTTAGATTCATTTACATCTTTCTGACCTAACATATTGTTAACATTTCAAGTCAACTGATTTTTAAGTTTGTTTGGTCGAATCAATTCATAAATTCAACATTAATTACTACTTATGACGTAACTCGACGTACGACAACGTGACTTGGAACTGCAGTTTGCAGGCACAAATATTATACTCCGTTCGCTGAAACGAGAGAATGTGAAGTTAATTCTTGAACAAAGACATGTTATCCTATTGGTCAAAAGAGCATAATTTTGGACCGAACCAATAGAATGACTTGTTTCTGTTCAATAATTAGATCCATATTCTCATGTTTCAGCGAATGGAGTATAGTAAAATTAATGTAATTATAAATTTTATTTAACAGAACTGTCAATTGTATTTAAACCACATACATGCAAAATTGTTTATAATCATTATTTGTGAAATGCAAACAATAATCATATTTATTTATCAAGTTAGAGTTTTGTAATATTTTTGATAAATATGTACATACTTACCAAGTTTCTGTTCAATGCATGAGTTAATATGTTTTTGTACTCACTCTGAAATTAGCTAAAAGCAGTGTATATGTACATTCTGTAATAAAGTTTTAGTAAATAAAATTATTTGTACAAAAATTACTAATTATTAGTTTTATACATTTCGTACAAAAAAAATTGTACAAACCGCGTGCGTGAACTTGGTTCCCGGAATCGTACTCGCAAGCTCGCGCCGCCAAACACTCATCCGGGATCCAAGCGTTCCCGCAGTTGGTATGTAAATAACTATTTCACCTGCCAAAAGGTTCTGTTTTAATTATTTTTAAAACAATTGGTACATATTATCGATAAAAATTACAATTTTTTTATAACCAAGCATGGTACGTTTCTGTTTCATATAAAGCTAGAAAACAAATATAAAAATTTGTAAAATTAAGAAATAATCTCATTAGTCATGAAACTAGCAGTAACAAAAAGTTGACTTAAGGCAGCTCATTAATAAACTTTTATTTACATTTTATTTGTTATAATTATTATTTTGGTTTTTCTTCATGTTACTGTCAGTTTCATGGTTAATGAATTGTTTCTTAATATCCCAAATTTTTAAATACATATTGTCATGACTTTCCAACTTTGCCTTGAGCACTTTGAATGAGTCAACTGATTCGATTTGGGGTCACTGTTCAGGTCGCCCACTTTTTGATAAACTAATACACACTACATCTTCTTCACATTTCCATATAATTCGATAAATAATCGTTTGTTCAATATTTTAATCCTCAAAAACGTTAACAAATTCACGTTTCGACTATCTGCCCAACTAACCTATAGATAGATTTGTGTATCATCTTTCAAAACTTTTTCTGGCAATTTTAACATGGTGCATTATAAAACAATTATTAAGCATGTATTATCCAGTAACAACTAGATTAGACCTTATTTATTAATAAAATTTGAAGCGTAATTTTTTTTCTCAAAACTTTTGTTATATATGTTAATATGTTACATTTCACGAATGCAAATTATTTAGTGTTTCATTATTGTAAAGAACGAATGACTGATATCTTTATGTATTAAATTTGATTACTAATTCAACTTAGAATTTTGGTAGGTTGTCAAAATAACACATTTAAAGAACCTTGATTGAATATTATTATATTTAAAGGTTACTAACCTATGGAAAGTAGAGGAGTATTACAACAAGGAAACTTTGAAAGTAGTTGGCATTAGTTCAAAACTATAAGCTATACACCCTTCACTAAGGCCATGAGTTGATTACCTATTTCAAAATTTGAATATCCTGGGGCGATGTTTGATAAACGCCACTTTTGTAAAAAATACACAGTATTCCTGAAATTTAAACTAAAAGTAAAATTTATTTCCTAAACTCTTCATAAGAAAGATAAATTATTTCTTTTTTCGACTAATAGATTTCGTGAGCGGTAAATATTAAGCTTGCCGAATTTTTCTTATTTCTTTCATATTACATGAGGTTACCACTTAAGCACGAGCTTTTCGTGAAAAGATCTTAATGATTATGAATATAGCTAGTTATATTATAATGACACATAAAATCGACAATTAAAGTTTTTTGTCCCACAAGATATCGATTTGTTGAAGTGCATGTAAGAATTTCCTAATTACAACCCTGCGCCATGTCGCGAGTTCAGCAATAATAATCAAGCTAGGCCATTACGCCATCCACTTCCACTTTTATAGCTTCTTGGCGAATTTACTCAGAGCTGGAATGAAGGAGAATTTTACTTACGAACGTAGAAATGTGTCTCATCTTGATTTATGCCTTCCTATCAATCCTGTCATGGATACGTCTCATAAATTATTTTTATTCCCCCGTAAAGGAGTCTACATATAACGAACATTCACATCTTTTAATGAAAACTATCAAATTTACGGCCTATACTTTTATTTAATACTAGCGGTGATTGCTTAATGTTAATTGCACTTTTTTGTAACGAAATATCTAGAAATTAAACATGACATTCAATATGGCTAGTAATTATATTGATTTTAGATTAATTCAACTTTTAAGGTGAACTCTACATTTTAGCTGAGGCTATAAATAGAACATTTAAATTCAAAAGGGTTAAGTATTATATTTATGTTTTAAAGTTATTCAATATAAATAAACAAAATTTTATTAAAATGTACTGAAAAAGGGTAAATATTTTTTCTTCGGCTTTCTGCCTTGGTAAATAAAATCGTGACCGTAAATATTGAACGTCAGAAATATAAAAAATTAAATTCCACAAAAATATCATTGGCCAAAGGGCTATAAAGATAGATGTAAGATTTTTTTAAGATTCCGGTAAACAGAACTGAACTAAAAAAAAATTAAAACAACTACAATAAAAAAATTCAGAGATGTCCAATCAAGGTCATCTACAAATTGTATGAATTAAAACTTTTAGTTGTGCCCATTGCGACAAATTCTACTACTGTTATTTTATTGTTTTAAAAATATATGTTCTAGTAAAAGCATTCAAAATTCAAAACTAAGTCAACTGGTACGTTTCTTAACAAATGTAAAACCAAATATGTGACAAATAATGAGATACTGACACAGTGCCAGAGTCAGCAACACTGACAGAAAATTACGTTATTTATACGGTTATGAATCAAGGTAATATATCCGAATTAATAAATAAACTTACGCTACAGCGAAAGTATTGTGAACAACAAGCATCGTTTTAAAATTAAGTGTCCTAACTTAGTCGAAACAATATGAATTTTTGAAACACAAGCGTATTATATCCATTCGTATCGCACACGTTTCGTATAACGGCAAATGAAAGAGATAAATGTATGTCAATTTGTTAATTTGTTCATGTTATAGATGACCTTGATCGGACATCTTTAAAAAAATTGTCCATATATCAATTATTTAAAAATGCTCATGTGCCATATATATATATATATATATATATATATATATATATATATATATATACAGGGTGTCCCTTAACTTCGAGCAAAAACTTTAAGGGCATATAGTACTGACCAAAATGAATAAAAAAGCTTCATCAACATAGGAATGATCTTCAACTGTTTCCGAGAAAAGCGAAAAATCTAAGAAAAACTGACAAAGATAGCGATCGAATAAAATTTTGTCTATGTCAGTAAAAAGACTATAAAAAACAATAAAATTTTATATGAAACATTTTTCTCAATTTCTTATAGTTACGTAGTTATATGAAAATTAAATATTGACCAAGGTCGCCACAACATTTCACTTTTGATTTTTATAAAATAACAAAAGGCCATCTAAGATTACCTCTCAAAGGTAAACAAAAAGTCTCAATTAATCAAAATCGTAATTCTTATAGTTTTCGAGATAGCAAAGGTAAATCTCGTAAAAACTCATTTTTCACTGCGTTATATCTGGGAAACTATTAAAGATCGGACACATTTTGACTGAGCTTTTTTTACTCATTTTGATCAGTATTATATGCCCTTAAAGTTTGTGCACCAAGTTAAGGGACACCCTGTATATATATATATATATATATATATATATATATATATATATATATATATATATATATATATATACCTACGTCAAAATAAATAGTTTTATTTAAATATTAATATTTTAAAATTAAGTCAATATTATCAACTTTATTAAATTTATACCTAATTTTGGGTTTAATCTTGAAATATGAAAAAGAAATTATAAGGTAAAACATTACGTAATATTATATCAATATATTTAAATCAATTTTTAATAACTTTTTTCCATTACATTTGTTTATAATATTTGAAAACATTACCATTGTTAAAATTGTATGTATAGAATTTCTCTTATCGTAGTAGGCATGTTGATTCTTGTATTTCGTAATGAAGATTTACAGCGGGCTATGGCCAGTAGACAGTAGACCAGTCAGTATCTACTTTGTTTTTATTCAAAACGAATGTCCGTTGTTCATCGAGATTTTTATCAATAATTCACTGTAATATATAATGTCTTATGTTTAGAATTTAATTCTCTTTCTTGTGATATAAATTTCAAACACGAAAAGTGTTAGTGTCTTGGGTTATGTTCAAATAAATAATGTCGGAGACAGAGAAGCATTTGACTAAGGCATACAAAACATTCATGAACAGCTAAACAAAACTTTAATATAAATTTATATAATTTAATATATTTTTATTTTATTGTTACAGTGTTTGTGGTGAACTGAACTTAGGAATCAACCATAAGATAAGGTAGGAATATCACATAATTATTTTTCATAATAAAAATGAAATGAAAATTTTATGCATTCCATGAGATAAATAGAAAAATATTCTATTTTCCTGGTATGAAGTTATGTTAATATTTTAATTTATACATTTAGGTACGAGCAATATTAAATACTTATTATGAAATGAAAAAGTTCAATGATCATGATCCAATCCCAAAAATATACACTCCAATTCTGTAACAAAGTTGCTAACTCTTAGCAACATTGTTACAGCAAATAACCAATAATAATTGCAAACATTGAAAAAAATATATATGAAAATGACAGGCTTTAACATTTGTTTCTATTAGCTATTTTTTACAAATGTTGCTAAGACTTAGCAACTTTCTTATAGAAAAACCAACTACAATTATGTGAAAAATATAATAAATATTTATTTAAATTAGACACTGGCACTGGATATAAATTCTTAAGTAACTCGATCATCATCGGCTTATTGGAAAACTAAAAAAAAATCAGTTGTGGCCAGCACAATACCTCTCGCCACATCCTTTTTACTTCCTTGTACGTAAGTAAAGGAAGTATTGTAATCGCGAAAAATTTCGGTTTTCAGATTTCAGCGGAAATATCCATTTTGGTCATCCCTGAATCCATTTTGACTAATTTCGTCGTGACGTCTGTACGTACGTACGTACGTATCTCGCATAACTCAAAAACGGTAAGCCGTAGAAAGTTGAAATTTTGTATTTAGGACTCCTATAACATCTAGTTGTGCACCTCCCTTTCTGGTTATTACACAATTTCCAGAAGTGGCACTTTACATGAAGCCTATAATAGATTTTAATGAAAAACTGTTTTAAAATATAATCCAAAACTTTTCAAATTTGGTATACAAGACTTTTAAGTCAATCGAAATAACATAAAAGATTTTGGTTAAAATAGGCTAACCGGAAGTGGTACATTATTTGAAGTTGTTAACAGTTTTTCTTAAATAAAATGATTTTATTTTGATTTTAGAAGCACATTAAGTATTATTAAATTAGCCCATTGCATAAGCGAGATATGTAAATTTAAAAATTATATATTTTTTGTTTTTGTAATAAAGCATGCTATCGATTAGGACAAAAACATAAAAAAAATGTTCATGTCAAATTACGTTAAATACGTGCAATTTTATAATTCGTACAATAACAAATATTATATTTTTATTATGAAATTAATCATATTCATTGTTGTAATCAAATATTTCTTTGTTGTAATCAAAACTCTCTTTAAAAAGAACCGGGTTATATTATGGTCACTATTTATCTTACTGTTTTGAAGTTAAAATTAATATTTTGTAATTTATTTATTAAAAAAATATGTATAGTTTAATAATCGTACAAGGAAGTCATGTGGTGTCCACATCAGATTTTTTGGTTAAGTATAGGGCGCGAACAGTCATGTTACATTGTTGGTCTTGACAAGCAGATGTGGAGGCCCGTTTCAGAATGATAATTAGTAATTATGTACATAAATGTCAGAATTTTTCATTAAAAATTTCAAGATTTTCTAAATTCATGTAGTTAATTTGTCACCAGGAGTGTGGAATTGACTTGTCGAGGAAAATAAATCACATGGAATTGGAAAATCACTAAATTTAGAATGAGAAATTATGATATATGACATTTATATACATAAATACTAGCTATAATTCTGACACATGACTGCTCGCACCTTAATGTATTTAACATTTCTTGTATACTTACACTCTACACCAAAAATTCTACTTATATCTATTCCATATATTTAGATTTTTTTAAATTAAATTCATTCTATGAAGAAATTTAGTCCTACTCTTTTAATTGTTCGAGATGTTTCCAATTCATTGTCGGAAGTAACAGCATATATGAAGGGTATGTGTAATATACCTATAATATTAAATATTAAACTATTAATCTATAAAATATATAATAAAATATTTAAATATATCACATAGAGAATTTAATTTTCTTTAATATTACCACGAAAAATTTTCAAAAAATAATATTTAGAAGATTTTTTTTCAAGAATCTTCTAGTTCCGGTTGTCCAATTGGTACCAAAACCTTTTCAGATCTTCCCATGAATGTCCGATTGGGAAATACGTAGTTAAACAAATTTAAAGTCTTATAGTTTTTGAGTAATCGTCCTTCCAACATCCCACATACACACACACACACACACACACATACACACACATCCACACACACACACACACACACACACACACACACACACAGACATCATCGCAAAAATGTTAAAATCGGATTGTATGGACCTTAAAACGTGCTTATTCAATAAAATCTGGATATGCGATTTTTAGCATGAATCCAATACCTCTCTTAGCGAGAGGTAAAAAGATTTAATGACAGCGATTCGGCAACTAGGACCTGGACAAACCAACAATATTTTTATACGGTGTTCCACCTTACCAATGCAATATTGTAGAAAATAGGGCATAGTTTTGAATTCTCTGATTGGCCAAAATTGGAACTTTACGCAATTTAATTTCAGACTAGTGCCAGTGTATATAACATGTCGTGTCATTATTGTGCAATATCAGGTATCATCTTTATCCGATTTGGAAATCAGATAAATATTAATTTATATTTCATACTTACTGACAAGAATATACAAAGTTTCAATGACATTGTTACCTTTTTCATATTTTAATAAAATGTCAGATGATATCATTTGAATACTGCCATTTTTTAATTTAATCGGTTTAAAACTGGCGCCATCTACTGAATTGGTTAAGTGGAGCAAAGTATAACTATTCATCCCCTGAAAAAACGTGGCCGGAGCTAAAATCCTTATAAAAATTAAAGAAGCACAAAACTATTTCTAATAATAAAGCTCTAATTTAGAGGAATATGAAAAAACTGAATTAACACGAAACGATCCAGAGCTATTATGACTTCAAAATTAATAAATTAATGTTGGTTTTGAAACAAAATTTGACTATTTTTCAAAATTATTATGGGGAAGGAAGACATTTATGAGAGGGTGGAATTACAATGCCGGGATCACGTCATGACCATATATTCCTTTCATTGAAATATGCTTCAAAATTTGAACCTTTTGACAAAATTAATGTCCAGGAGTGCATTTCATTAATTGACAAATTTGTAACTTGTCATTATGATAATGGCCGTTCAAAAACATAGACACACATGCACACTTGGTATAAAGAAATAAAAAATAATACAGATTTTTTCACACCCGTTTTGTCAAGAACCATGATTTTGGAACCATTAGCTAACACTGAACAAAATTCAAAGTTCAGTGAAACATTCAAATTAGTATTTTAATGTGTAAGTAGTGAGTTTCTCCACTTTGGTATTGAAATGGCACCTATCCGCAAATGTGTTAGCTATTGAAAAGGCACGAATCCCGAACAAATGCCGTTTCTTGACTAAATGCAAACGTAAACTTTTCACTGTTCTACACAGCCATATATTTACAAGTGTGGCTTTTAATTACAAAACACGAGAGTCACAGATGGTAGTATCGATCTTAACTCAATTTGATGCTTTTTGTGGACTAGTGCCCTTTTAATAATAATAATCAATTCAATTTAAGTTTTATTTATTTTCTTTAAAAACAAATATTGAATCGCTCCACCGATAACGATTTTTTCCATTTCAGGACTTTATCGTCTTTGTCTATCACCCCAAATACCGAAAATAAATAAAACTTCACTTGTTATCATAAAAAATCTAATCTGGCCAGCACATTACCTTCCGTCAATCCTGTGTATTATGTACAAATTCTATACATAAATTTTCTTATAAAAGATTTTATATTTCCAGTAAAATTATTTCTTATACAAACTATGCAAATTGCACTTCTTCTTCTTTAGCTTTTTCCATTCGTTAGAGGCCTCAAGGCTTCCGCAATGATGGAATCTTTGGTCTTCCTCTGTTTCTTCTATCTTATATTGCCAAGCTATTCATTCTTCCAGTATATTCTTCATCTCTCCTCATGACATGTTCAAACCAATGTAATCGTTTCTCTTGTATCTTTCTAGAAACATTTATCACTCGAGCCATTTCCATTATTATTTCATTCCTTATCCTATCTTTTCGCGTCCTCCCAATATCTATTTCAACATCCTCATCTCCTGTTACATTCACTTTCTTATCATTGACACTAACATCTGTCAATTAGAATTTTATTAATATAGTAGCTGTTTCCATGGTTATAGCATAGCTGGCTGATTTATAAGATTTAAATTCTTTATAATTCTTTAACTCTATATCCATTGAATATGAAATATAAAATGCAATCAATTCATATAGAAAAGAATATTCTTTAATATTTAATTAACATTAAATGTCAAAAAATAATATTTAACAACGTTTTTTCGAGAAAAACTGTTTAAATAAGGGTACTTCCGGCTGACCAATTGTAACCAAAATCTAATCAAGCCGGCAAGGAAACGTAAAAATTGTAATTTTTGAAATTCTAGTATTGGAGATATCGCGATCGAAATTATAGTCACACACACACGAACGCACACACACACATGCACGCACACACACACATACAGACGTCGTAAAAGTAGGGAAACTCACCACCGATTTTTTTGACCTAAGACAATACCTTACTTACCTAGAAGTGACGGAAGGTAAAAGGTGGCGGAACTCAAAACTAATGTCAATTTTGATCACCAGATAGCACTACTGGTCGAGTTTTACTACTTATTAAATCACCCTCAAACTCGACGACGTGGGGTAAAAAGTATGGTCGCTTCCTGCTCTATTAACAGAAATTAGAACATTCAATGACCGGTAGAGCACTTATGTTACCCAATGGTCAAGATTCAGCTAATACTTCGTTATGAAATTATTAAGTTCTTATAAATGTAAATATGTGTCTGGTCGCGAATCTGGGGACCCGGGTTCGATCCCGACCGACGCCAAAAATTACATCGAATTTTAATGGCACAAAATTGACCCCTGTGGCGCACTCTCCACGCCAGCATTGAGTGCCCGTGAGGTGACGCCTGGTAAGCGCCCGCACGGTACAAATATTCCATCATTACCGAAATCTGTGTACGAAGCAGATTGGCACACCCAGCAATGGGTAATATGCCGTGATGAAATATTTTTTTTATATATCTAAGCTATATTATAGAAATAGCGGTTAAACCAAATTTAGACGATCAATTTTTTTCGCGTTTTATACAAGTATGCAAGATGGTTTTATTATTAATCCTGTTTCTGAATCTGCTGTAACTTATATTAGCAAATAAATATTTTATCTTCCCAAATTCATGTGTTCTTTACGATCAAGTTTTACGTGGATGTAACGTTTTAATATATGCTAAAAATGTCATCAAAATAATGAAATTTATGGAATATCTTTTATGCATTGTATAAAATCCGCCCTAACAGATAATACTGATGTTCATTTTATGATAAGTAAAATACAATGAGCTTTATATTGATATATGTTAACAAATTGTAATGAGTAGAATATATTTACCACAGAATAATAAAGAAATATGGACTTTTTTCTCATATTTCACCACTTCTCACGTACATGCTGATTCAGAACTACTGTAAAAACAGTTTGTTGGGGCGTTTATTTTCAGTGAAAAATGACCCGATCTCGTCTCCTACAAGAGTACTAAACTTTTAAAGATGACCGTAGAGATGTAGATATATTTTCCTCTCTAATTTGAAAGCGAGTGTAGGTAAACTTGCCAGATTTTGGAGTAGGCCAAAACCAAACTGTCTATTAACTTAACTGTAAGATAAAACCAAGAGTGTCGCATCGAAAATTGGCATATATATATATATATATATATATATATATATATATATATATATATATATATATATATATATATATATATATATATATATATATATATTACAACTTATACCTATTACAAATGCTATATTTTTCGTTTTAACTACCAGTTTAGTTAGCACACAGATGAAAATACTGGACATAAGAATAAATAGTCTGCATTGTTTTTACCCCTACTATTGCTCAATAACCAAGCAAGAAAATTTGTGATAAAATAAAAAAAGTACAAAATGTTTCTATATGCTGTAGCAAATATATTAAGATTTATAGATCTATCTATAACCATTTGGCTAGTAATTATATTGCTTTTAGATTAGTTCATCTATTAGTGTGAACTATATATCGGTCCCTTAGTACTGAAACTAGGTAACTTAAAAAAAGTGTTTTCTGGAAAAATTAATTTGAAGTTTCCTAATAAAATAAAAGTATTTTACATGAGTAATCGTTTTTGTCTATGGGGTTTGACGATAGAATGTAAAACAAACTGTACCTTTTACATACTAACATAAAATAATATTTCATAATTTTAGCAGATTTTAGCAAAAAAATAAAATATCTAGTTATTGCAATGAAAAAAAATCTGTTGTGGCCAGCACAATACCTCTCGCCACTTCCTTTTTTTGGTTACATAAATATAGTCCGCGAACAGTAATGTTACATTTTTGGGCTTGACAAGCAGACGTGTGGGCCCGTTTCAGAATGATAATTAGTAATTATGTACATACATGTCAAATGTCAGAATTTTTCATTAAAAATATCAAGATTTTCTAAATTTACGTAGTTAATTTATCACCAGGAGTTTAAAATTTACTTGTCGTATGCCTTAGATATTTAACATTTAATTCTGCTCCACATGGAATTGGAAAATCACTAAATTTAGAATGAGAAAATATGATATTTGACATCTATATACATAATTACTAGCTATCATTCTGACATGGGCCCCCATATCTGCTTGACAAGGCCAACAAAATCACATGACTGCTCGCGCCCTATTGTATTTAACATTTCTTGTATACCTACACTCTACACCAAAAATTCTACTTACGCATGTATCTATTCCTTATATTTAGATTGTTTAATTTTAAATTCATTTTATGAAGAAATTTTGTCCTCTTCTAATTTTTCGAAATGTTTCCAATTCATTGTCAGGATTGAAGGATATAATATGTAATATACCTATAATATTAAATATTTAGCTATTAATACTTTAAGAAATAATATAATGTATGTACTTCCCAAAAATTACATCGCAATTTAATGGCACAAAATTGACCCCTGTGGCGCACTCTCCACGCCAGCAATGAGTGCCCGTGAGGTGACGCCTGGTAAGCGCCCACACGGTAAAAATATTCAACCGTTATCTGTGTACGAAGCAGATTGGCACACCCAGCAATGGGTAATATGCCGTGATGAAATATTTATTTATTTATTTATTTACTTCCCAGAAAAAGTCTTCACAAATGTCTCCGGATTTCTGACACTGACATTTATCTGTCAGTTAAAAACAATTTAAATTTTCAAATATTTTCCATGGCCATTCTTTCGGCTGTAAAATTTATTATAACAGATTATTTTACATATTATATTTCTTTTATCTCTAAATTTATAGAATATATAATAAAATATTTAAATGTATCAGATAGAGAATTTAATTTTCTTTAATATTACCAAGAAAAAAATTCAAAAAATATTATTTAGAAGATTTTTTTTCAAGAATCTTCTACTTCCGGTTGTCCAATTGTTACCAAAACCTTTTCAGATCTTCCCATGAATGTCCGATTGGGAAATACGTAGTTAAACAAATTTAAAGTTTTATAGTTTGTGAGTAACCGTCTTTCCAACATCCCACACACACACACACACACACACACACACACACACACACACACATACACACACACACACATACACACACACACACACACACATCCACACACACACAGACATCATCGTAAAAATGTTAAAATCGGATTGTAGGGACCTTAAATCGTGCTTATTCAATAAAATCTGGATATGCGATTTTTAGCATGAATCCAATACCTGTCTTAGCGAGAGGTAAAAATAAGTGCAGCAGGTATCATTTGGAACAACATCTGATCATCATACTTTTCTTTTTTAATTGGTATAAACAAACATGCCTGTATTATTTGGTGCTTGCTTTAATGCTATTTCTATTATATATTATTTGTTCTTTTGAATATTTTCCAAATAAAAAGAAAAACAAAAATATACTTTGTAAACGCTTAAACTTTATTACAAAACTAGATATCTTAAGCAATCAAAGGAAATGGTTGATGTTATTACAAAACTAGATATCTTAAGCAATCAAAGGAAATGGTTGATGTTAAGTCAAATTATTTGCTGTTATAACTAGATATCTCAAGTTACTTACTTCCATAATAAGCTATCTCAAGTTAGCATAACTAGATATCTCAAGTAATCAACTAATAGCACGAAAATTTTGCAATATCTTATAATTATCTATTTGTTGCTATTGGATTTCTACGCTTTTACAATTGCATAGAACTTAGCGTAAAAAAGAAGATAAGACCATATAGATTACTCAAAAAACACAAAATTCGAGTTACCTAGTTTTAGTATTAAGAGGACGATATTTTAATAGGGGCTATAAATAAAGCATTTAAATTCAAAAGGATTTAAGTATTATTTTTATGTTTTCAATATATTCAATATAAATAAACAAACTTTTACTAAAATGGACTGAAATAGAAAAAAATGTTTTTTCTTACGCTTTCTGCCTCGGTAAATAAAAGTGTGACCGTGAATATTGAACGTCAGAAATAAAAAATTAAAATCCACAAAAATATCACTGGCCCTTTATAAGATGTCAGAATTTCTAAGACTCCGGTACACAGAACACGGAACTGAACTAGAAATAAAAAGTAAAACAACTATTCAATTCAATTCATCTTTATTAGTTTAAAAGCTTCACATGCTTCATACTAAGGTTTGGTAGCATTTGCATATACATACATAATACAAGTATTGTAACAAATAATTGACTAATTTACAATAATAAAAAGAAAGTAATAATTTACAAAATTGCAATAGAAATATTTTAAATAACACTACCCATGTAAAAAATAGATACTTATGAGATATGAGTATTGTACCAAAAAAATAATTGCATAAAAATAATTTTGCAATAAAAGAAGTTATAAACATTTTACAAATTATAATACTCGAAATGTACAGCATTAGCCACGATTAACAAAAAATTACATATGACAAATTAAATATGAAATATTGTACCATAGAAATAATTATATTATTATTGTTAGTTATACAGTACGGAGAAAAAAAAAGAATTATAATCATTTTACCAATTAGTTTTAAACATGTACCAAAGAAATACTTTAATTAACATACTATTCGAGATATAAATATAATAATTAATTATACAATAAAGAGAAGTAGTAAACATTTTACAAAATATGACACTTGTAATACACATTATTCGTGATTAAAGAAGAAATAACTATTATGAAATTAAATATGAAATATATCTTAGAAATAATTCCGTTAACACTGTATTTTATAGTACAGAGAAAAAAAAACTTTACATTTCGGGTTTTATAAAGAGATAGACTTGTGATTGACAAAAATATATATAAGGGTTATTAAGTTTGTTTATATTTAATCATTAACAAAAAAAAAAGCTGCGCAATCTAATTGCTGAAACTGTAAAGTTAAATAAATCATCAACTTGGTAAGGTTTAAGAAAAGGGAATGGATATTGTCTTATGAGATATTATTTATATTGTGACTTAAAAGAAATTTGTGCATAGATCGGGCATTCTACAAAAAATGGTGAATGTCTGCCTTCTTGTGAAGATCACAACTACCTACATCAAATATTTAAAAATGCCCCTGCGCCTATTTAATTAATATATATATACGTACATACCTACTTTAAAATAAGTATTTTTATTAAATATTCATATTTTAAAATTATATCAATATTATCAATTTCAATAAATTGAAATTTATACCTAATTTTGAGTTTTATCTTTAAAACTAAAATAAAAATTACAAAGTGAAACTTTATAAAATATATCAATTTATTTAGATCAATTTTTAATAACATTTTTCTGCATTGTTTTTACTCCGCTGTCGCTCAATAAATAATCAAGAAGTGTTGCGATAAAATAAAAAGAAAATACAAAATAAGGTTTTATATGATGGGGCAAATATACTAAGATTTATAGTTCAATCTATAACCGTTTTCAAATTTGAAACCAAAATGTACGCCTCCAGGGTCATTTTCAAAAGGATGGTTTTGTTGTAGGAGACGAGATCGGCACTGTGTTCGAAGGACAATTTTCACTAAAAATTACCTTCTTAACAAACCGTTTTTTTTTCTTACGATCACATACGAAATATATTGTTTCTACCCGATTACCTAGGTACAAAAATTGACAATATCGTTCATGTATCGAATAAATCATAACATATACTTTTACGAGAAATTGCTACAAAATATCAAAGTATGAAAACAAATAATACGAATATGAATGAAAAAATGCCGACGATAATTACACATTTATTATAAGGTATTTAAATACAACATTTGTAATACTATCACATTCAACGACAATTCACTCCGTTCGAACATATATAAAACAATGTATATGTATACGTGGTTAATACAGTATTAAATAAAACTTTAGAAAAACGTGAATGTGATTATATTAAAAATGGATTGCAGTAACAGAGATTTGTCTATGGAATATACACCACCCAGTCTCGTGCAGGTGACAAATAATTTGATGTTAAAAATATATTAAATTGATCAGTTTTTTGAGGTAGTAAAAAAATAGTGTATAAAAGTCGCTAGAAAGGGGTTTTCATACACCCGTGTAAATCAACATTCACACTCGTTATGAAATGACCCTTCTTTCTTAGCTTGTTGTGTAAATAACTATGACACTAGCACTAGATCACCCGTAAGCAGGGGCAGGCACGTAAAATAAGTCACTTAAAATACTACATTTTCGCGCGTAAAAAAGTATTTTTTTTTACAAATTTATTAAACAGCCCAATGTTTGTTTTTAGGGTTAAAAATGTCATTTTGTGACACCAAAATTAAAAAGTGAAAAAATAACTTCAGTTTCAGAAAAAATAAATTCAATTTCGGAAACGGTAGATGGATATAATTTTTCGGAAATTAAAATTACGTTTTCTGAAACTGAAGCTTCTTTTTTCTGAAATTGAAGTTACTTTTTCTGAAATTGAAGTTGAAAAGATATAGTGTTAAAAGCAAATGAGTTACCTTGGTAATGACGAATCGAACAACAAATCGCCATTTTTGATGTAGGCTAAAAAATTATTAGAAATACAAATTTAAATGAAAAAATAGTGTAATGTATGAGTTAAAAGTGATTTAATTTCCATCTCACAAAATAAAATGTCACTTCTAACACTTATATCATATCATAAATACCTAACTATTTTACAATGACAGTGTTTGAATTATTTTACGTAAATAATGTATAATATATAAAATATAATAAAACTTCAAACACTTTTTACGTAAAGATTAAATACATAAATTTGAAGCATATTATAGTATTTTATAAAAACATATTTTATATTTACTATTGTGTAAACCTAGGCTATAGCTCCGAATCACAGAGTTGATATTTGTAAACAACAAACCATCTAGTGCACTTTTTACTTATTTAACATTTTTTACGCATATGTGTATACTTAAACGTAAAAAAATACTTTTTGATGCCTAAATTCCCATCCCTGCTCGTAAGTAACAACATTTATTCATATGGGTTTATAATCGAAGTGCTTTAATACGAAATTGATCGTTTTTACCTCCAGCTACCCTTGGTAAGGGAGATATAGGGATCGTGCTAAAAATCGCATATCGAGATTTTGGTAAATGTCCACGTTTTAAGGTCCCTAGATCCATTTTTAACATTTTCACGTTGGTTTCTGAGTGTATGTATGTGTGTGTGTGTGTGTGTGTGTGTGTGTGTGTGTGTGTGTGTGGATCCTCTTTACGCTCTAATTCAAATACTATCATTCAGAAAGTTTTGAAACCATGTATCTACCTTATTCTAATATGAAAAGAACTGATTAGATTTTGGTGGCAATCGGATGACCGGAAATGGCAGTTTACTTGAAGCTCAAGATAGTTTTTCTTCAAAAAATACCTTTAAATGTAATTTTTTCTCAATTAGTTATTATAGAAATTAAAGATTATTCCATTTTCTACAAGTTTGCTTTAATACTTTTTCTATATATTGTATGGATAAATTTATAAAGTAATATAAAAATTATATACATAGGTAAATGGCGGGAGGTACTGTGTTGGTCACATCAGATTTTTTATGTATTTTATGTTTTTGTAATAACATTGTCAGAAAGATAATTTTTATTTTTCTCTAAAATATTTTTTATTAAAAGAAACAGACAAAAGGAAGGAATTTACATTCATCATCTGAACGAATTTTTGTTTATCCCAGAAAGATATTGTAAGTTCAGTTTGCAAAGAAAATGAACATGATTTTAGTGACCTACCTCAAACTTTCTGTGGCTCTAGTGAGTGTATGCATACTCTAATTTCGTTTTTAATACTAATGCGTAACTGCTAATCTCTTTTCTGTTATTCATTCAAAATCTAACTTCGTTCATCCTGAATTCTTTAAATCACATATGTCTCCAACGATGACAACTTTTCTCAATGTGGTACTGATTTATGTTTCATTCAATGCCAAGTTTTCAATGTGAAGGTCATATTTCTTTAGCATTTTCCTTTGCCTTTTGATGTGGCAAGTCTGTAAGATTTTAAAATGTGCACGCTGGAGATCCGGTCTTTAAAACTCCATTTTCGATAAAAAAAGGTGATTTGGAATTGCAATCTTGGGGAGGAAATTGACACTCTGGTTAAGTGCGCGCAGGCGCGACCTTCCTTGCTCTCACTTTGAATAATTTGCAACAGAGAAAAAGGAGAAATATATTCTATTCTAGATCAATACTCATTTACATACCCACCGTACGTCATTAGCTGCTGATTAAATGTTTTTACAGCGCGACACTTTTCTTTCAACTACAAATCGACAACGCTTTTTATCTTAACTGGGTCAACCGAATCATATTTTACACCCTAACTGGTCATTTTAAACATATCAACACACACAAAACATTCTTGTTTTAAATAATGACAAAGTTCACAAAGAATAATTATATGTTATACATGAATGTAGGACGCTCGTTATTAAATATTACATATTCCGATTAATGGAAACTGTAAACAAACATTTACTGAATAAGACAACATTTATAACAGTGTTATCTAGTTACAACAATTTTATTGTTTTTCTAGTAGGTACTATCTTTGTACGTGAGCTAATGCAACCAGACAAAATAAATAAATTTAGATAATATGCATAAATTAATTAGTCACATCTTCAGACTTTTCAATAATCTCCAAGTCTTTTTGGTAAAAAGTTAAGATTAATAACCTATAAACTATTTAGATTGCAAGAAATAAAATTTATCGTATATTAACATTAACAATAAATATTTATTTTTCATTAAAGAAAATACATGAATAAATCATATAAATTGGCCTTAATGATCAAGGAAATTTTAATTAACGAAGAAAGATTTTGTGAAAAATTAATGGATCCGACTGGGATTTGAACCGAAGACCTTCTTATACCTAGTATGACGCTCTAACCATCTGACCACTGACGAATTGTAAAAAGACCAATGAAAGATTCACTGACTTCAATGAGATCTTGTAGCTCAGCTGGTTAGAGCATCCTACTAGATATAGGAAGGTTTAAATCCCAGTGGGGGTCCATTAATTTTTCACAAAAAATTTCTTCGTTAATTAATATTTCCTTGACCAAAAAGGCCTATTTATACGATTTAGGCCCGGTTTCATAAAACAATTTAATCTATGATTAAATTTTACTTCCGAAGTAAATTTAAAAATTTGAACAAGTGCAATGCGATTTTTCGACAGCAATAAATTTAATGTCATAAGAACGTGGAAACTGATTCGAATTTGTTTATACAATTAAATTTACTTTGGAAGTAAATTTAACTAGACCTTTATGAAACCGGCCCTTAAAAATATACTTTGATAACTAATAATTATTATCGAAAATACATTAAATAATCATATATAATATCACGAATGTGTTAAGGTATTATTGAATGCCACGAAACGTATTCTAAAATAGTATGTTGAATGGATGTACACAATATATTCTGATAATATCGAATACACGAGTGATATTCGTTATTATATAATGAATATATTTGATGATAAAAATAAAATCAAATTGTTGACGTTTTTACTGGTGGTTACTGTGTCATTACATTTGGGACCAAGCGATTATACAAAAGCGATTATTACGTCGTCGAGAGTATACGAAGTCTGTCCGGCACGGAAATCCGACCTTATACTATATCTTTATCATGGAGTTAAGCATATATATATAGAGGGAGTGTGAAACATGTTTGAAAGCAATGACCTTGATGCCTACTGATGGAAGTAGTATGAAGTGTTTGCCATATTGTACTGTTCCATTTCGGCAGCATAATACAGAGTATATTGTCATATTTATTATTAAAATTTACTAAATATATAAAAAATGTATTTAAATACAAAAGTTTAAGGAACAAATTCGAAATAACATACATCAACGCAAGCAAAAAGCAAACAACGGATCAGATATGGAACTGTATAATATGGCGAACCATTTCCCGTACGGCTTCAAGATTTCAGACTTGTGCTCCCTCTGATATATATTCTTAACTCTATGATCTTTATACCTACATCTGATATTGTGAAAAACGGCTATATTGCATGGAGGGGAGACATTTATGAGGAACCCCACCACGCAGCGTGGCCCTACAACTGTTCAGATTGAGCAAAGAATCTGTATTAACTATGCCGTTCTTCTTCTGAAACAGTCGATATGATTCGCAAAATTTACGGTGATGAATCTACGAGCAATACACAGATTAAAAAGTGGCTTCGAAGATTTACGCATTGAGAAGAAAACGGCCCGTTTTGTGGAGAAGTGGGGAATGGATGCTCCACCACTACAATACATCTGCCCATTCATCACCTCTTATCTAGAAATTCTTGGTCAAACATGACATCTTACAGCTTCAACAGCCTCCATACAATCCTGATCTGGCTCCATGTGACTTTTTGTTGTTTCTTATATTGAAAAAATTATTGAATGGCAGAAGATTTGAGGACGTAGAAGACATCAAAAGCAATGCGACGAAGCATCTTTTTACTAATCCGATAGCCGACTTCAAGGAGTATTTCCGAATGTGGCAGGACCACTGGAAGAAGGTTGTGTTTTCCGAAGGAGAGTGCTTTGAAGGGGACATCGTCAACATTGACCAAGAATAACCTTATTTTCAGTTGTAGCACAACGTCGAGAACTTTCCGGACAGATCTCGTATTCGCTTATCAATACATAGTAACTAAGTAAAATTCTTAAATGACATTGGCTTAATTAATTATGTATTATATAATCAAGAATATACAAGTATTCTCCTCCACTGTTTACGATTGTCATTTTTTTTTTATATAGGTACCTTCCACTTTATAGGTAAAAAATAAAGATTTTACGTCGTAAAAAGATAAAAGCAAATTTGGAATTAAAGCGATAATCGCCAGAAGTAACATACTGCCTGCATCAGATATCTATGTTAACTTAATAAATTTATTTATTTATCAGTTACATCTATTTTGATATAGTATATGCATCACAAAATTTTATATCTAAACAGTAAAGAATTTAAATTCAGAGAATAATACATAAATCGGTGATATCCCCGTTTTATAATTTATATAAAAATTAAAATATTCATACTTATTTAATAAATTTTACTTTAATACAGCTCTTATATGAATTTTTTATAGAAGCTTCGGTGTGTTTATATCTAAATCAGGGTAAATAAAACTATAGATATTTCTTCCCCTGTTATGAGTAATTTCCTTGCGAACAGATTAAAATTACGGTATACCTCATCAAATTATGCTAAAAAGTTAAAAGCCGTGGATAACATCTACTTCATAAACTAAATTACGTCTTTCCATAAAAGCTGAGATAATAATGAAAAATTCCAGCATAAAACACTAACGAACTACTGCAAAAAATCACATGAAATGGAAGAGCCTTTCAGGAGAAAAGTACATGGATATTTGACATCCTTCAGCACTCAGATAATACAGAGTTGTACTAAAAAAAATACATATATTAACAATATTTTCTACTGCTTGGCGTACGGTTATCTGGTTTTGAATCTAGCGGTAGGCTTATTTACTCGTATTAGCCCTAAAAAGTAAATTATATTGGAGAAGTCATAAATGATTACATTGACGATACAAGTGAAATAATATAATGTGAACCAGTGATTTAATTTATACAGTACCGTCCGTAAATATGAGTATACTGTACTTCCGATAATTAGGAAAACAGAGTTAACTAATAAACTACCTATCTAAATATGTAAAACTAATCAGTATTTAGCTCAGTTGTCAACATTTTTACTATTCGGTCATATACTGAAAATTACAGCATTATCGGCCAAATTTTCTTAATATAGTAGCTGTTTCCATGGTTATAGCATAGCTGGCTGCTTTATGAAATTTAATTTCTTTCTAATTTTTTCGCTACATTCATTGAACATGAAATACAAAATGCAATCAATTTATATAGAAAAATATTCTTTAATATTTATACTTACTTAATATTGAGCATATCTACCTTTCGGTGTAAGGCGTCGTCTGGTTATGTTTATTCTGTGATTCTGTCTTCGGGGTTTCTTTTCCAGATTTCTCTCTAGCGTTGTCGGTTTTCCATTGTTCTTTTAGCCTCGTTCCAGTTGATGCCTTTTTGTTCTGCCGCTCGTTTTGTTTCTTCTTCCCATGTTTTAACTGGTCTGCCTATCTTCCTCTTCTGGTGTAACTTTGCGGCATATCCCTGTTTTGCCAGTCTTTCGTCACTCATTCTGTGTACGTGGCCAGCCCATCTCAGCTGTCCTTCTTGAAAGATGTGTGCTATCGGTTGTGTGCCTAAATTTTTCCTAAATGTTTAATTTATTATTCTGTCCATTTTTTTCCCTTCTATCTTCCTTAATATTTATAATAACATTTAACCTTAATATTTATAATAATATTAAATGCAAAAAAAATATATTGAACAGCGTCTTTTCAGGAAAAAACTGTTAAAATCTTCAAATGACGGTTCTTTCGGTTGACCAATTATAACCAAAATTTTACCACGTCTATATATGAATTTAAGGAAGAGGGATACGTAAAAATCTTAATTTTTAGAATTGTAATATTGGAGTTATCGCGATTGAAATTATCGTCGCACACACGCCCACACACACACCATTGCCAATATAGTAAAATTGTATTTTAAGGGCCCTAAACCATGCTTATTAATTAAAAACCCGCCACCGAATTTTTTGACCAAATATCTTCCTTACTAAAAGTGACCTGTAGCAGATTTCAAGTAGATACTCGGTACAAAATACTACTTTAATAAAAAAAAACTTCAATTCAAATCAATCAACCGCTCATACGATTAATTAGCGCCAAAATAATCGAATACTATTCGCCGAATACTCGGCTATTCAGTCTAGGAAAGTACCGAATTTTCAGTTATTTGGTCTTGGGCCGTGTACACTATTCCTTATAAAGTCTAATAATAATAATAATACTTTAATGGTGGTGTATACTCGTATGTTGTTAATTTGTTATTGCCGAGAACTACGAATAATAGAAGAATTTCACACCCAGAATTGGATAATAAATCATGATGTTATATTTATTTTCAAAGCTTCATCAACTACATCGTATTGTATAGTAAGAGATAAACTTATGACCGAGTAATCAGTGAAAATTGTATGGCTAAATACAAAGTTGTAGAAATAAGTGTAAATTTATAATAAGATAACACAGAATCTAGTCTATAATTCTAAACTTAAATTAAGTATGTATTCTCTATTGTGTATTGTAAATGAGTTGAAATGTTCCAATTGTTAGCGAAACGGCCTTTGGCCAAAAGTAAATTATTTTTTCTACGTTTCAGCATATTATTTATTATATTACAAATATAATCATCACATACGAGTATATCGTAGGTCCTGGGTTAGTATCTCATTAGGGTATGGATATGGATGTTTGTTATCTGTTTTGCGATCAATATGATTTAAGATATACATGCAACAGTTGTAAAAGAAACTATCTTATCTCCATCAATCACTGTTTTCATGTCGGAGTGGGTCACCGTGGAAGTGTAGACCTGAACCATTCTTATAGAAGCGAAGAGTAACGGCTGGCTTAGAATTTTATTTTTCCGGGCTTTTTAACCGTTCCCAATCGTACCGGCTAAGTATATTAAAGTGACTGGCTTATATTACCAACTATTATAATAACAGCGGTATTATGAAGCACACTTTTACTTAATATTCCTATTAAAATTGTGTATATCTCTTGAAAAAAATATTTTTGATTACAAGAAAAAAATGCTTAATTATAATAAAGACTGTACAACTCATCCGAAAATAGCCTAATCAGATAGCTCAATTTTATTTAGTTACGCTGTATAACATCGCTTATTTGGGTTGCTAAGTTGTGTTTTGTGAAACATAATTTTTGACGTATAGGCTGGTTTATGTAAGCTGTAACCTTAAGAATTTAGCTTAGCAATAGCATTATGACTTTGCATAATAATTCAGTACAGACAATTGCGTGCTACGGTATATGTAGCGGTAACCTTAACCTTAGCATTATGCCGTAACCCTAGAATATGATAATTTCTTAATTTTTAAGTCATTCTACGCCGATTGCTAGTCACAGAGCATTACTGTTTTCTTAGACGCGATAGTTACAGTGACGCGGCGTGCATATTTCGAAATGAAACCGATTATTTTAAACAATAGTTACATTTTACAAATGTTATTTGAAGAAGAGGATGACAATTCCTATCTAATTAGGAAAAAAGAGTTCGAAAAACGGAAAGTTATTTTTCCATACTGATAAATAGGCATTTGAGCGTAATTGCTAACAAATTTTGCAAAAAAATTCGCGTCAGTCATTAACAGTTTGATTTTCTATTGTCTTTAGTTGATGAAGAACTCCGTAAAGATCTATATAATATAATCAATAAAACCAATAACAGCAGCTGCAATATTAGCAGTCACCTAACGGCAAGTTATCACCAAAATATTTAATAAGGTGTAATACTAATTTATCCTTACATTTATCATAACCACTATTATACAAAACGTCATTTTCTTAATATCTTCAATTAATTTCTCATCATTTATGATTAAAAATGTTGATTTGGCTATCCTGTCGCCAGCGACTGTCGCAGTGTATATCCTATACATCGATTCGTCGCGAAAGACGATCTGCTGCGCTGTCGCGGTCGCGCCGAGGAAACTTCTTATAATTTGTTTATAAGCAGAAATGTCGCGCGACTTATATGCAGACGCAAAGTAGCGAAATGAACAGACAATTGTTATATCATTATTTGTTTAAAATTATTCAGCCAATCGATCTGTATATCTTACGGCAAATACTTCCTTGGCAAGGTAGATTTATGGCAGTGATAAAACTATGGTTCATAGTATCTGCTGGGCCGTTAATAAGCCAATAATAAAAATTAATAATAATTATATATATATATATATATATATATATATATATATATATATATATATATATATATATATATATATATATTCACATTAGGCTTGGTAAACACTCTTAACGTTCGTCAAAATTAAATATTTAAACAAACTTTGTATATAACGCAGGAGTAATCCTAAAGCTAACAATTAAAATAAATAATTCCCTTTGTATAATTGGCTGAAAGGCGTAAAAATATTTAATTACAAAAACTAACAAGTGGTGTAAAAAGTACAAGTTAACATAAGTAATTAAAATCTGAAAACAAAGCTTCGCTTCACACACGGAGTGCATTATTACGTGTGTTAGTTCTGCCGCATTCAAACTTTATAATAAATGGAGTATTTATTCACAATGTGAGCTCACAACCCGTGCGTTGTTTACACGTCTAGTTGCTGCTTTAAAAATGCTAACGACCCCCTCACTCATTTGTTTTTCCTCTACACTGCCGCCATTTTACAAAAGACAAAAGAGGATTTTGTTTATTCCATAGAAGAGGCGATTGTATAAATATTTACACCTGACTCGAAAACGAATACATATTTATTAGTTGGCTAGTTAGCTTTGCTGCATTTAAATTAAAAACTGCAAAGTTTTATTAAAAGTTCTAATTTAAAGGAAATTAACTTCAAAAGTAATTATAACATTTTTGTTCCTTACTTTTCTCTTTTGAAATATTATGTAAGAGTAATCAGCTACGTAATTACTAGCAGTGAAAAGTTACAAAAGGTAGTGTTTGCAGTCGTTACATTGAAAAAAAATTAGCGAAGTGGAGGGTGATATGAAAACAAATATAAAAACGTCAAACGTAAAGAGCATAGCTAAAAGAGAAGAACCCATACAACTATGTTTGAAAAGGGAGAGCATAGAACAAGAAAATTTCTTCGAAGGAAACATGGCAACTTGAAATGGACAACACATGCAAGATGGCTCCCCAAAGACGCATTAGATATCCCATTTAATCTTTTAATACCGGTGTTTCCAAAGGGGGATCCTGAATGGACCACCGGTTTCAAATAAATTAATCAATAATATATTAACATATTTTGTTAAAAAAAAGAAATTATAATAAGAAATAGCTTTAAATATTTTAATAATAATAGAAAATATACGTACTATCAAAAATAAAGTTATTTAAAAAAAAATTAAAAAACATGTCCCTATATAACCTCAGAAGGTTTACTGACGTATTCATAAAAGCAGGACAACCAACTTTACTTTTTACACAAATGCAACAAAGAAAACAATGGTGAGGTTCCTCTATCCGGAATTTAAGGGTAATCGAAGTCGTATCTCTTATAATTTCCGAGGTCACAATGTTGGCCTTCGAAATTCAGACACTAATAGTGAAATTTTATGCATTCTCTTAAATTTGTATAAACTTAAATCTGTATTATTGTAAGCGATATGTATTATAGACATCATTACAATTTAAATGATTAGTATTGAAAGGGCGCTAGTCCACAAAATCACCAAATGATGTTAAGTTCGGTACTCCATCTATAACCTTAACGCGTGTTTTGTGATGAAAAGACACGCTACTTGTAAATATATGGTTGTGTAGAACAGCGAAGAGTTTTTATTTAAGTGCCTTTTCAATAGCAAACACATTTGCGGATAGGTGACAATTCATTAACAAAATTGGGAAAGACACTACTTACACAGTAAATTACTAATATTTTTGAATGTTTCACTTTATTTTGAAATTTGTTCACTGTCATGGTTCTTAGCATTTATTTTTATTTTTCGTTCCTTTATAGCAAGTGTGCACGTGCCTATGTTTTTGAACTGCCATGTATGAGTGTTCAAGATCATAATGGTTGTCAATAACCGAAATACACTCCTGGGCATTAATTTTGTCAAAAGAATCAACCATCCTTCAACCAAAGGAAAATATTCTCTCAGCATTTGAAATTCCACCGTCTCTGTCGTCCACATAATAATTTTGAAAGATAGTCAAATTTTGTTTCAAAGAAGCTTTATTTTATTACTTTTGAAGTCAAAATATTTCACATAAGTAACTGGATCGTTTCGTATTAATTCCGTTTTTTCATATTCTTCTAAATGTAGAGCTTCACTATTAGAAATAGTTTTGTACTAGTTTATTATTTTTTTAAATATTTTATTAATTCCGATCACATTTTTCAGGGGATGAAACAATTAAAAATATTGTTGGTTTGCCCACTTACCGAATAATTGCCATAAAATCTTTTCTATAGTTTTCCATTAAGCCGGTGATGATCAAATGTTACTTAAGAATTTATACTTAGTGTCTAATTTAACTAAAAATTTATATTTTTCATTTTATTTGTTTTTAATAGGACATTTGTCCAATCATTTTAATTATAATTCTATTTAATTTATTACCTAATTGTTTGTAACGATGTATGTATGTATATATAAATAGTGACTAGTACCCTTTAAGAAATAATCAATTCATTTGTATTCTATGCTGTATTAAATTGCTTGATCTACAACTGTCTCTTAAGAGTTTTTAAATTTTCGTCGATTATCAAAACTATTCATCCGGATTTGACTCCGAAAAGTGTCCGAAGCCACCGACGCCAATATAAACGTAGCGACACCGAGCGTCGTTTTTACCTTCCGTCACCTTTAGGTAAGGAAGGTATTCTCTTTGGTCAAAAAATTCAATGAGTTTTTACTGAATAAGCACGTTTTAGGGTCCATATAATATGATTTTACCATTTTTACGATGATGTCTGTATGTATGTGTGTCTGTGTGTCCGTGTGTCTGTGTGTCTGTGTGTCTGTGTGTGTGTGTGTGACAAAAGTTCCGGATTCCATAACTTCAATACCACGATTCCACAAATTATATTTTTTTCGTATTCCTCAAGTTTACATCCAGAAGAACAACTGATTAGATTTTGGTTATAATTGGTCAACCGGAAGTAGTCTCATTTGAAGATTTAACAGTTAAATTTGATTTATTGACATTTAACGTTATTATAACTTAAAGAATTTATTATTCTCTATACGATTTGATTACAATATATACTTCATATTCAATAGATACAGAGTTAAAGAATTTTAAAGAAATTAAATTTTATAATTCAGGCAGCTATGCCAAACTTGGGAACTAGTAATATATTCATATAATTCAAATTAACAGATGTCAGTATCAATAAAAAAAAAATAATGTGGCAGATATGAGGATGTTGAAGTAGATATTGGGGAATACACGGAAAGATACGGTAAGAAAATAACTCTAGTGTTACAAGTTTTTAGAAAGATACAAGAAAGACGATTACATTGGTTTGAACATGTCATGAAGAGAAATGAAGAATTATATTGGAACAAGAATGAATGGTTTAGTAATAGGATGTTGAAGAAACAGAGGAAGACCAAAGATAAAATGGAAGGACTGTATTGCGGAAGACTTGAGAGAAAAGGAACTGAATGATAACGACACGCAAAAATAGAGACCCCTAACGAATGGGAAAAGCTAAAGAAGAAGAATATGTCAGTGTCAAGTGCAATTTGAATAGTTTGTTTATGAAATAATTTTACTGGAAATTTAGAATCTTTTGTAAGAAAATTATGTATGGGATTTATACATTATACACATGATTGACGGAAGGTATTGTGCTGGCCATAACAGATTTTTTATAAGTATTTAGTTTTGAACTCAGTGCACTAGTGCAGCTAATGACGTCATGTCCAGCACTAGTTGTTGTGCCTGAGTGCATGGTCGCGAATCTGGGGACCCGGGTTCTATTCTATTATATCGAATTTTAATGGCACAAAATTGACCCCTGTGATGCACTCTCCACGCCAGCAATGTATGCCCGTGAAGAGACGTCTGGCCCGCGCGGTACAAATATTTCATCATTACCGAAATGTGCAACGTATTACACAAGATTCGGACAGTGAAGATAGATTAGACTGCCAAGAACTAACGATCATAGTAAGTGCGCACTCAGCACTGATTGTATAAATAGTAAACGAGTTATACACTCAATGCAAAAATAGTTCGCACTAAATATATAAATGGAAAATGCTATTAGTTTTCTTTGATTTTCATAACCACTTATAGACTCCGTAGAATATTTGAATTAAGTTAATTTATACAAAAATAGATAAGTGATTATTTGTTTATTTCAAACGTAATGCACATTGCAAGAAAATTGCAATTATTCTTGCGAATTCCTAAAACATATTTTGTTTGAGTAGCGAAACATTTTTACTAAATATTAATTACTTTTTTAGAAGTACTATATTAATATTATTCTTAAAATTGATATCTACAAATTCAATCATAGCAATGTTGAAATTAATAAAAAAACAAAAGATTCTTTCTTTGTTCTGAGAAACTATTAGAAAAGATTAAAATCTTTTCAGTAATTTTTCAAAGTTCTCTTGAATTGAATTGTAGTAAAAACAAAACTCAATTATCGTTTTTGCTTCGATAAAACAAATCTTCCCAAACTGAAGTATTGAGAGTTTAAATATTACGTTTGTAATCAGTTTAGAAGTTCACTAATCGCTACCTGAAATAAGTTTCCAGAAACCAATCTAAAGTCATTTAGAATGATAAAGAAACAATACAAAGTATTTCACTCATTAAAAAACCAATTTTCAATACAGTAAAAATGTATTAAAATTTTAAACGTAACACCAGCAGAGCATTATGAATTTTTTTAAATAATTTTTTAATAAACAAAAAGTATGTGAAAGCTTTAATTCTAAATTATTTTCATAAAAGATTAATTTCAGTTCATAAAGAAATGTTCTAAAGGTAATGAATATCTTTTATACGTGGGTGAAATAAAATGAAAAGTTCACGAACTAATAATAAAAGATTGTTTTTACCTCTCGCTAAGAGAGGTATTGCATTCATGCTAAAAATCACATATCCATATTTTATTGAATAAGCACGTTTTAAGGTCCCTACAATCCGATTTTAACATTTTTACGATGATGTCTGTGTGTGTGTGTGTGTGTGTGTGTGTGTGTGTGGATGTATGTGTGTGTGTGTGTATGTATGTAGGATGTTGGAAGGACGATTACTCAAAAACTATAAGACTTAAAAATTGTTTAATTACGTATTTTCCAATCGGACATTCATGGGAAGATCTGAAAAGGTTTTGGTAACAATTGGACAACCGGAAGTAGAAGATTCTTGAAAAAAAATCTTCTAAATAATATTTTTTGAAAATTTTTCTTGGTAATATTAAAGAAAATTAAATTCTCTATCTGATACATTTAAATATTTTATTATATATTCTATGGATTTAGAGATAAAAGAAATATAATAAATAAAATAACGTTATAATAAATTTTACAGCCGAAAGGATGCCATGGAAAATAGTTGACCAGTTGAACTGTTTGTAACTGACAGATAAATGTCAGTGTCAGAAATTCATAGATATTACTAAAGAGTTTTTCTGGGAAGTACATATACATTATATTATTTCTTAATGTATTAGTAGTTAAATATTTAAGATTATAGGTTTATTACATATATCCTTCAAAAATACAGTCAATCCTGACAATGAATTGGAAACATTTCGAAAAATTAGAAGAGGACAAAATTTCTTCATATAATGAATTTAAAATTAAACAATCTAAATATGAGGAATAGATATATGTAAGTACAATTTTTGGTGTAGAATGTAGGTATACAAGAAATGTTAAATACAATAGGGCGCCTTGACAAGCAGATATGGGGACTCATGTCAGAATGATAGCTAGTAATTATGTATATAGATGTATCATAATTTCTCATTCTAAATTTAGTGATTTTCCAATTCCATATGGTTTATTTTCCTCGACAAGTAAATTCCACACTCCTGGTGACAAATTAACTACGTGTATTTAGAAAATCTTGAAATTCTGAATGAAACATACTGACTAATTATCATTCTGAAACGGGCCCCCACATCTGCTTGTCAAGGCCAACAATGTAACATGACTGTTCGCGCCCTATACTTATGTAACCAAAAAAGGAAGTGGCGAGAGGTATTGTGCTGGCCACAACAGATTTTTTGGTAACGGATTACTTTTATTTTCTCACGTAAACCGTGACCTACAATTTCATTTACTAAATTTACAGTTCAGCTACACCATTTTAAAATTACTATTTTGTGAAGTCCTTAATTTACTCCATATAATATTTGCGTCAAGTGATTGTCAAATAATGCGATTGTAGTAGATTGAAAAGTTCGCGACTTAACAGAGAGAGGACAACATTAGATGCACATCTCGTTTTCTGTATGATATGTGAACTGTCTTTCGTGTCACTGAGAAGTTATGTTACTTCGCTAGTTTGTAAAATTAATTGAATTTTTTTTAATCTACTTGTGCATTGACTTTTTGGTACGTGGTAAACCCCTACGCTTCCACAGTTTCAAATGCAGATTTGATTCAAGCAAATAGTAGGGAACTCGTGTTTCATCGGTAGTAACAAATTTTACCATAAACTTCATCAACTTCATAACGAAGAAACAACTCGGACAACGATTGGAAACGAATACTATTTTGATAAATCGTCAGAAATTGGGGGACCCACCTAGCAATTTTTTTTGTCGTTCCTGACTCATTAATCAGAATGTTCTGAACCAGTCTATACAGGGTATTTATTTTAACATGCAACATATGGTCAATCACTTCCATAGTTACACTACTGTTAAAAAATGACAGCAATGTAATAAATGTCCATTTGAAAACGCAACATACGAAATTTTTAGGGTTCGTCTTAAAAACACTAATTTCCAATTAATTAGTCCACATTCTATTAACAAAAAATCAAAATTTTAATGTGGGACATCTTAACAAAATTTGGCTTACAAAAATTCATAATTTTAATGTAATAAATATTCAAAATACCCTCATTCACGCTGAAGCAATATCCTAGTCGGTACATTGTAATAATAATTATAATAATAATTAACTTGAAAATTGTAATATTGGCTGTGATTAGAAATAGATTTTATTTATAATGTTGTATTTTAAAATGGACCATTACATTGCTGTCATTTTTGATAGTAGTGTGTAACCTGTAGAAGATGTCCACAGCTTTTACCATTTCTTGAACCTTGATTCGTCAATCTCCCATGACCATACCGTGAACAAAATTGACAGTTCCAGGTCTTCCACTGTGAGGATAAACTTCAATCCCTTCTCTCCCATGTTTAAATCCAGAAGCTCATTTTTTTAACATTGTATACGAAAAACAAGATGTTCCCAAATTATTTGCCATATATTCATGCACTGTTTTCAGTATTAAGCCCTTTTTACCTCTCGCTAAGAGAGGTATTGCATTCATGCTAAAAATCGCATATCCAGATTTTATTGAATAAGCACGTTTTAAGGTCCCTACAATCCGATTTTAACATTTTTACGATGATGTCTGTGTGTGTGTGTGTGTGTGTGTGTGTGTGTGTGTGTGTGTGTGTGTGTGTGTGTGTGGATGTGTGTGTGTGTGTGTGTGTGTATGTGGGATGTTGGAAGGACGGTTACTCAAAAACTATAAGACTTAAAATTTGTTTAACAACGTATTTCCCAATCGGACATTCATGGGAAGATCTGAAAAGGTTTTGGTAATAATTGGACAACCGGAAGTAGAAGATTCTTGAAAAAAAATCTTCTAAATATTATTTTTTGAAAATTTTTCGTGGTAATATTAAAGAAAATTAAATTCTCTATCTGATACATTTAAATATTTTATTATATATTCCATAGATTTAGAGATAAAAGAAGTATAATATATAAAATAATCTGTTGTAATAAATTTGACAGCCGAAAGAATGCCATGAAAAATAGTTGATAATTTAAATTATTTGTAACTGACAGATAAATGTCAGTGTCAGAAATAATGAGTAATGAAAGAAAAATGTACTTGGAGAATCCCTTAGTTCTTGATCTGTGACTATTATGGAGATGACAAGTCTAGGTTGAAGGACTTAAATTTGTTTCAAACATTATGGGACAATGTACACCAGTACTATAGTCTAGAGTAACTTTGAATTGCGAAAAAGCTATCAAATTCTTCTCAAGTGAGTTGTAAATATTGACAAAATTACACATCGATATAAGAATAATCGGAGTGCAATCTATCCGTCACTTTATTAAAGGGAATTAGTGTTATTTAGATATAACATGTATGAAAAAATAAAATGTAAAAGAAGATATGTAAGAATAGATGCACAATCCATATATACATTTTAGACCGCCCAAAATTAATGTTTTTACTAGAAGAATATGAAGAGAAGGTAAACAACGTTGTTCGAATTGAAAATTGCAGTTACCAGCCTAATATTTATATATGGTAAACTCTACTTTGTAATTTATTGTAACATAATTTATGGTAAAATATCTTCATGTTGAGACATGCTATTATTGAATAATAAAGAAGTTTATACGTCATAGATTTATATGTATATATTATTTGTATTTATAAAAATATTCTTTGCTTTATGCATACAGCCAGGTAAAATATACGGCGAGAGGTTATGTGCTGGCCACATCAGATTTTTGTTGTTGTTTGATCACTGCTCAATGTTCTATTTTTCTCCATTTTTAAAAACAGTCAATACACGTGTTAATTTAAAAAAATACCACTTAACTCACAAATTAACGGATTAATGCAAATATATGCTATTTTATTAAATTATTATTAAAATAAATTAAATTTAGTTTATATCATTTTTTACGATTTTATTCTTACTCCATACACCACTTATTTGTCACTGCTTGCCTTATTATAAAATGCACGAAACGCCACTGATCTCGTATTGTGTTCCAGAAATAAAATATTGTATATATTTTTATAATTTAAGTTCCAGGGTGTTATCGTGGATGTTAAACGGATATTATGAAATAAAATTCATGCAATGCGCAACTTTTTACTTATTTCTTCAATTGTATAACGCCTTTGTCCAGTTCGTGAAATGTATAATGCCCAATAATTATAGCGCGGAAACTACCTCATTACTTCCTAAAAGAACTTCAAACTGGAACTGAACCGAAAACCGGACACCAAAAAAACCGCTGTTTTTGTCCGAATGAAAACCGCAGCTGAATCGAAAAAAAAATTGGTTTATTTCGGTTCGATATATAGTTAAAACACGCGCGTTAACATAAATTTATTTCATTTGCCAGTGTTTGTTCATTTGCGGGGTCTCGTAGCGTAATTGCACTTCGTCTTACGCGAAAGAGAATTTTGTTTGATTTTAATAATAATTAATCATTCGGAACTGACCCGAAAACCGAAAAAACCGTTATTTTTGCCAAAACAAAAACCGGAACCGAACTGATTTTTTTTTAATCGGAGCAAAAAATAACGGATCGAAGCCTTGCTTTCTAAGGAAAATATAGTTTCTTCTGCTTCTAATATCAAAATACGCTGTAATAATAGTTATTTATGCAACAAGAGTGTAAACACAAGCTTTATGACCTCAAGTATTTCGTATCGAGGCTTGATATAGAGCTTTCTTATACCTAAGCTGCATACACGATTTTTTTTACGACCTTAAATAATATTCCTGAAGTTGAATACTGCAATACTCAGTCAGTATTGCCAACATGCACGTACAGAAAAAACTAAATTTAGGTAAAACAACTTAAATTCCTCAAGTGTATGGATGATAATGTGTACAATAAATAAAATACGAAAATACTGTTTGCAATATGTAAAGTACCACCTTTACACATCGAAATATAAAAAATCATTTATCATATAAACTATGTATATCAAATTTATTTAATAAATTTTTATCTATTACAGAACGTGCATATCATTACATCTAATCTATATTTTATGAAACAGACTCATATTATCTTGATTTTCTTTACTGAGCTTTAATACTATCTGTTCGTTCTCATATGATATTGAATGTTCAATACTGCGAAATCTGGTAAATTTGATACAATAACCATCAGATATTGGAAGCTTTTTAGCGTTAATACAATTTATTACTTAATAATGTCAGAATATTGAATTGGCGTCGCACGAAATGGAATTAGAGTAGGCTGCGACTGACACTAGCGCCGCCTTGCAATTTGCTTTAATATCATCCAGCCAAATCCGATCTTCAGATACTCATATTAAAATCTCTCCATGGACTTTTAATATTCACAGCCAAGAGCAATAAGTGACGTCGGTCTTAAAGATAGACTTGCATAATATAATACTTTCATTTTCTAAAGAATTTCATGCACTGTAAATGTAGCTAAAAAAACACGTACGTAGGTATATAGTAAATTTGGTAGATTCGACTGTCACATATACTTTTTACTTCTCGGCAGTGGCGGCTCGTGGGTTGAAGATTTGATGGGTCAAACTTGATAAATATTATTTGTAAAATTATTTATCATTATTGAAATTTGTGATATTTATAATAAATGTCTTTTCTCTGTTTCGAAATTAGAATGTCACATTCTAGCACGCATAGTGATGTTAGAAGGAGCTTCATTCTAAAACGATTTTTGGTAATATTTTGTTATTTGAGATTGGTATGATTAATAAATACATTAAATATCTAAACAATGGACAGAATAAAAAAAAACACAATTTACTGTCGCCAACCTAATAATTCTATAAAAAATAACCCTTAATGTAAATTATCAAAAATAATAATAAAGAAATAATACGAGTATAAAAGAAAGCATCAACAGAGAAAATAGTATAAAACACGCGTTACAGAAGACAATTGAAGCACTGTTTCGTTCGCCCACTCGCCGCTACGCGCTCGTGAACTAAATTGTAACTCGTGCTAGAATACGTTGCCTTCTGTAACTTATGTTTTAATATACTATTCTATGCTTAGCATATAATAAATAAGTCATACATATTTTTATGCAGAACTGAATTAAAATTGTTTTGTTTACATCTTAGCTACCATGATGGAAAATGAAAAATTACACCCTGCGGGTGGTACAGTAGCATGTGCGGGTAATAAAGGAGCCATGCGGGCGGTAAAGTGGCACATGCGGGCGGTAAAGTAGTACATGCGGGCAGAAAAGTAGAGCAAAAGTCCGGCGTCTGGTAAACAAAACGTCAAAAATACAATAGGAAATGTATTTAAAAAATAATTTGAAAACATTTCATTTAATTGCAGTTGTGCATAAAACATTGTACATACCTCAGGTCGAAAGAAGTTTGCATCCTTGGACAAATAAAAGACCTCTGTTACGCGTCGGTCTTCAAATTTCGTCCGCAGGCGTAAATCTTTTCTTTCGACCCTCTATACGTAAACAACTACGTCCATCCTCCGTAATCTGTTTTAATTTCATACCTGGCTTCGGATGACCTTTTGTCTTTATTTTCAAACCTTTTTCATAGTTTGATGCATTATTGCTTTTTAGTTTTTTAATTTCTTGAATGCCATGATAAAATATACAGCCGAATTTACGATGTAACTATCCGCTACTAGAATGATGCCTTCGTCATTCATCGTATATAAGCGTATATAGGGGAATGGTTGTCTTCATCTAACGCAAGCAAAGTTACAATTCATTTGTGTCTGTCTGACACAAGCTTGTATATGCAGCATATACCACAATGTTGTCACAAGTTTGATGTGATCCAAGCATTGCGTGCACTGATACCATTCGTTATCTTGCTTTCAACACAGTGGTGTCGTGTGCAAGTAACGCTAACGATACGATTGACTGACTATTAGAAATTATTGAATTCAAGATATATTATTTTTATTAACTCGTTTTTTCTGTTTAATAAGTTCGGGAAGTCATTGACCAAATGACCTAATGGAAGCATCGCCACTGCCTCTCGGTATATATAGATAAGGGAGGCATTGATCAATATTCGTAGACATTTCAAAGACTTTAGTGTAGCTTTAATTTTGGAATAAAATAGGGCCCGAATTCTTAGCCATGAATAATGGATTTAATTATACTTACACTATGCGCACATAACAAAAAACCTTCACTGCTTATAATAATTGAAGTCTAAAAATTCAATGGGAAGTTTTTAATGCACAAGTTTTTAGGGTTCTCAGTATTCGTTTGTGTGATATTTTCTTCTCAGATAACTCCAAAGCTACAATTCCGAAATGGTATTTGTTTCTTATTCCACGTTTGTACATCTTCATATGAAGAGCTGATTAGATTTTGGTTACAATGGGGTTCTCACTCAGTTTTACGATCTTTTAATATAATGAGAACGAATAATATAAATGACCTATTTTCTAATTTAGAGGACACCACTGGTTGGCACAGCAAATTCTGTATTTGCGTTCATTTATTGAAGGAAACGTGTTAACTGTCTGATAATTTTATTAAACGATTATTCTGAAAATATAAACATCTCTCCATCCTCGGTGGTGCGGAAGATTGAAAGCAATTCATTTAGAAAACTCCCCATTTATGAAATGATGGTGAAAATCTTGGAGAATTTTCCAATAAATGTATTTTAATTACGTTTGAATAAAGTTTCTCACAAAGGAACCGTTGGGAAAGATATTGATGTATAAAGAATGTAATATTCGGGGCAAACATTGTGAAAAAATTGATACGGGTCAGCTAAAATCGTTCCGCGTTGCTGAATGTGTGTCGAATAAAAGACTTGTGAAACACATTTATTTCTGTAAGATTGCTCGGGCGTTCGGGAAAAACCGATTGATTTGTTTGAAAAATCACTGAAAAATTGCACGAGGCACATAATATATTATCCGCAGAATCAAATAAATTACACAAAATAAGACAACCAACAACGCACTTCATAAAAAACCTAAAGAGAAAGTTTTCATCATTAAAAAAAAACATTTTAAGTGGTGAAATATTAGGTACATTTATTATAAAGTTAATATTGAATAATGGAATGTATATTATAGGTATCTAATATTTGAAAGATAATTAAAACCCAAATTCTATTCTCAATCAAATGTTGTAAAGCGCTACCTGCCGTAAAGCCATACATACCGTGTTGCCAACCTGATAACTAGTTCCTACCAGTTATTATACAAAAAAAAATCTGTTGTGGCCATCACAATACCTCTCGTACTCTTTCCATTATGGTATATAAAAGTATTGTATTCAACATTTCTTGTACACACAAAAAATTATAATTATACCTAATCTTTATATTTACATATTTTCTATAATTTTAAATTCATTCCATGAGCAAGTTTCTCCATTTCATTAACGGGATTGGCGGTATTTCTGAAGGTTCTATGTAATATATCTATAATTTTAAGTATATAATTAATAATACAATAAGAAATATTAAATATCGTTCCCAGAAAATGTCTTCAGTACTATCTTTGAATTTTTGACACTGACATTAGTGACATTTATCTCAATTACAGAAATTTTATTTTCTCAAGTAGTTACCATGGAGATGCTTGGGCTGTGAGCAGGCTGTGAGATTTACTACAACAGATTATTTTATAGATTATATACCTATATCTTTAAATCTGTAGAAGGTATAATACATTTTTTAAATGTATCGGATATAGAATTTTGGTTTTTCAATATTTGATATTACATAAATTTTAAAAAATAATATTTAGAAGATTTTTGTTAAAATACTACTACTTCCGGTTGTCCAATTGTTACCAGAACCTATTCAACTCTTCCATTACTGTTAGACTTAAGAATCCTTAGTTACACAGGTTTTTAGTCTTATGAAATTTGAGAAATCGTACCTCCAACAACCCTACACACACGCACACAAACACACACATCCACACACACACACACATCCACACACACACACATATCCACATACACACACACACATTTTTAGCATAAATCCAATTCCTCTCTTAGCGAGAGGAAAACAATAATATTACGAAATGTATCCAATGATAAGTATCTGAATCCATTTCAAGTGAACACAACTTTAAAATGAATGTGAAAAGTATACCACACAGGCTAATAATTGCTTCAATTCCTCGGTAATACGCTCTTTCATTCCACATGTAACCTGCCGTCGAAATTCGAATGATAAAGATACGAATACAATATATCATTACTCCATGAATATATTTCTTCTATATTAAATAGTGCTATATGACACGATGATATATTTAGCAAATATAGTAAAACGTCCGGTAATATATTCTTTGTGAGTTATTTCTTTATAAATTCACCCCGAAATATGTCTTTCTCTCCGTTTAAAATTAGGACAGAATTTGTTCGCTCAATCCCCATCTATGTTTTCCCGTCACGTATAAAATTCTTTATCTACATTCAGTTATTATAATTTCCGGAGAGGCGCGCGTGCGTTGCTCACAATTTGTCAGAGTTCACTTCCTCTATCTCTGACGCCCTACCTACGAAAGGGAATAATGATGCAACTTTTACTTTTGTTTGACAGCGACTCTAATTCATAGAAACCCTGGCTATGAATGTGAAAGAGACAAATGGAAATTTACGGTTACAAAAGAATGAAAAGTTTTTATTGTTTTTTTCTACGAGAGTTGTACCTATGAAAGGGAAATCTTTTTTTATGAAATTTATTGCTCAAAAGTAACCCACGTGGTACACTCCCTAAAGAGACTATAAATTTCCTTGAGCGTTCGTTTAGTAAATACCTTTTGTAATAACAAAGCATTTGTATCGAAATATAATGTGTAAAGCGCTACAATAACTAATAAATGTGAAAGGTATATTCATTTATATAGAATTTTTATAATATTGAAACAAAACACTTGATTATTCCACAGATTTATTTATTTACGTAACGATCGTTTCGTCCTTTCGGACATCATCAGACAATGAAACGATCGTTACGTAAATAAATAAATCTGTGGAATAATCATGTGTTGTGTTTCAATATTATATTTTAAAATGTTCCATCAAGTAACGACTACACAAACCCTAAGAATTATAGAATTTTTAATACCTATATTTTATATTAACACAATCATTGTGTTAACAGGTCATTTTGTCTATTTTTTAACATTGCCATAGTACACCAATATTTAATGCATATTTACGATTTTGCGGAAAATATAATTTCAGTCAATTTTATGGGACTAATAACTAATAATACAGAATTACCCGTAAAAGGAGAAGAATATCTTTTTATAGTTCACTTTTTTGGAGCCGACTAATCCATCAATGCATATTATGAAAAATAAAAATTTGATGTGGCCAGCACATAACCTCTCGCCGTATATTTTACCTGGCTGTATGCATAAAGCAAAGATTATTTTTATAAATACAAATAATATATTCATATAAATCTATGACGTATAAACTTCTTTATTATTCAATAATAGCATGTCTCAACATAAAGATATTTTACCATAAATTATGTTACAATAAATTACAAAGTAGAGTTTACCATATATAAATATTAGGCTGGTAACAGCAATTTTCAATTCGAACAACTTTGTTTACTTTCTCTTCATATTCTTCTAGTAAAAACATTAATTTTGGGCGGTCTAAAATGTATATATGGATTGTGCATCTATTCTTACATATCTTCTTTTACATTTTATTTTTTCATACATGTTATATCTAAATAACACTAATTCCCTTTAATAAAGTGACGGATAGATTGCACTCCGATTATTCTTATATCGATGTGTAATTTTGTCAATATTTACAACTTACTTGAGAAGAATTTGATAGCTTTTTCGCAATTCAAAGTTACTCTAGTCTACAGTACTGGTGTACATTGTCCCATAATGTTTGAAACAAATTTAAGTCCTTCAACCTAGACTTGTCATCTCCATAATAGTCACAGATCAAGAATTAAGGGATTCTCCAAATACATTTTTCTTTCATTACTCATTATTTCTGACACTGACATTTATCTGTCAGTTACAAATAATTTAAATTATCAACTATTTTTCATGGCATCCTTTTGGTTGTAAAATTAATTACAACATTATTTTATATATTATATTCCTTTTATCTCTAAATCTATAAAATATGTATAAAAATATTTAAATGTATCAGAAAGAGAATTTATTTTTCTTTAATATTATCAAGAAAAATTTTCAAAAAATAATATTTAGAAGATTTTTTTTCAAGAATCTTCTACTTCCGGTTGTCCAATTGTTACCAAAACCTTTTCAGATCTTCCCATGAATGTCCGATTGGGAAATACGTTGTTAAACAAATTTTAAGTCTTATAGTTTTTGAGTAACCGTCCTTCCAACATCCCACACACACACACATCCACACAAACACACACACACACACACACACACACAGACATCATCGTAAAAATGTTAAAATCGGATTGTAATGACCTTAAAACGTGTTTATTCAATAAAATCTGGATATGCGATTTTTAGCATGAATCCAATACCTCTCTTAGCGAGAGGTAAAAATTATATACAGTTGCATGCAAAAGTATTGGGCCAAACTTATTTTATCTCTTATAAAAGAATATATTTTCTTTATAATACATTTACATATATCACTACCATTAGGAATGTTAATTGCATTACACAGATTGCGACAGAGTATCCTCCCTAGTTTTACTATTGCATTGTGAGGCGATTAGCAGTCGTAAAAGGGTGGGGTGGTGTATATGGAGGCAGGTGGATGGGAATGTTACAAAAAATCAATCGTAAATATAATATGGACGAGTTTAACCGGAGAAAACTATACCGCGAAAACAGGTTTGTAGTTGCCTCCTAGTACGCGTTTAGTATTCAGTTCCAAATACCCTCTCATCAAGCAGATCTCGTTCGCAAATCGATTACGTTGGTAATTTTTTTTAGGAAAACAGGATCTGTTATCAGAAATGGACATGGACAACCATGGACTGCTCGAACACCCAAAAAACATAGACGCAGGGACATCGGGTAGTTACCATTAATTCTGAGATTGTATGAGCCTTCTCCAGAATATTTTTGCACCAAGAACTTGCCCTGGAGTATCTCTAGTTTGATCAGGATGGAGCCGCCGCCCACACGGCATGAACATCAATGCAGGTTTTGAGAAAATGTTCTCTAGGCGTTTGATTTCTCTGAGAGGCGATATTTCTTGACCCGCGAAAGTGCCACTATACGACTTTTTCTGTGGGGTCGAGGAATCCTAAGGAGGCAATCTGCATAGAATTCCGCAATTTACCCCAAGAAATGTTCGAAAGAGTTATGCGCTTACAACGGTGTTTGTTTAATACACCTACCAAACTAGGGAGGTTTCTCTGCCACACCCTGTAATTAGTATATTTGACATGTTTTAAAATTTATTTTCATTGTATATTGTACCACACACGAAATTGTCCGTGTTCAAAAATATCGAGTTTTATATTTGTCACCAAAGTCTCAATTTAAAATTAAATTAAGTTATCGTCTATCATGGAAAATATCATGATTTGTGAGCCCCTAAGCTTAATTTACAAATAATTAAAAAATAATTATAAACAAAAAAGTTATTTTGAGTAGCCCGTTTTCCAGTGTCAGCCAGTATACCCTCATTTTTTTACGCTTTTTTTAACACCCTCTATGTAGGGCAAGGCAAGAGGATCTATATAGTAGTCTATCTCTATAAAACTTTGTGATATTGCTGTTAATTTATCTGGCGCAGAGTGTTGATGTATTTATTCCCTGTCGGGTTTTATCCGTTGATCAGTGTAATTATAACCGTTGTGAGCGGCACTTCACCACCACCACGTATTTCTCTCATTTATCACTGATGAATCGCAGAGCAGCGTGGGTTTATCTTCCACTACATGAGCCACGTTCAACGCTTATCGAACTTTCTATTTCACTACAGCCAGACACTGCAGCAGTATAGACATTTACATGAGAAAATGCAACGTAAAGGGTTTTTCATACCGGTACATAAATATAAATAAGCGTAAATCACACTAGAGTATGAATATTTATCATACATTGTTTTATTTTAAAAGCAGTTTCTTTAAAAAATTCCCACATAGCTCATTCTTTATGCTGAATAAGTGGTAGGGATTTTAACGGGTTCATACAGTAAAATTTGCTTACATTATAACAAAGAGGAATTCAAATGTTATAGATTCAGAAAAGATTGATCGGAGAATAGTTTTTGGTTGATCATACCCACATTAAATTTTTTATCATCGATATTTTATGTATATTTTGCTGACAATTCCCGTCATAATCTGTCATCCAATTAAATCACAGTATTTTGGTGAATTGAACCAATCACATTTGAATTACACCGACAATTTTCACTAGTAAAAATTGCCGCTGTAACTTCACGATTAAGCGTTATTTGGACACAACGTGTCAAAATATTTTGAATGACAATTGTCATGCCGAATACCATTCGTGGCTAGAATTTTACTAGTAATTTATGCCTACCTCAGTCCTGCTTGTTGCTTTAGAAAATAGTCATTTGTGCTATCGCACTCGTTTCGATTTTTCTCACAAGAAGCAGTCGTGATCATGACGGCAAAAATTTCTAGCCGCTAGTGGTATTATATATGATAAGTTTTAACATTGCCGGTGCATATTAAAGCACTATGACTTAGACAAGGTTATGCTACCTGGGCAACGACGACTGGACGATGAGCAACAGGTCAATGGTCATCTGAGCCTGAGCGATAGCCAAGTGGGTGCCGGACATCTGGGCGATAAAATAATAAACATTTCAAGAGATGTTTTTATGAATTTCATAGAATTCTGCTATTCTCAAGGTTTTTTGAAGATAAACAATAAGTTTTATAGAAAAAAAAAACTGGCGTCGCCATGGATTCATCTCTCAGCCCTGCTATTGCTAATCTTGTCATGGACGCATTGTTAGATGACGTTTTGCCTAAACTTCCTTTCTCCGTGCCATTCATCAAGAAATATGTTAATTTAATCCTGGCCGTACCTGAAGATAAAGATGAAGTAACTGTCGCTGAATTTAATGACTACAGTTACTGTTGAAAAAGAAGAAAACGGATGCATTCCCTTCCTGGATACATTGTTAATTAGAAATGAGAACTCCATTCTAAATAAATGGTACAGGAAGCCTACTACAAGCACTAGATATATCAACTATCAGTCAAGACAACCACGTTTTCAACTGTTGAATGTTGGTAGGAACATAACCTCATCAGGAAATTATAACAGTGTACCACGTGACCGGAAAAAGTTTTACAATGTGTAAAACTTTTTAAGGAACAGACACCTCTGCATCCTATAGTTAGCACTATAGGTTCACCACCATACAATGTGGGAAAGCAGTTATCAACTTTATTACAACCCCACATTGGTAAAACAGAATCATATATTAAGGACTCCACTCACTTCATCGATAAACTTAAAACAGTTAATCTGGATCCCGATGACCGTTTTTACTAAAAAATCTGTTGCTAAAGCTCTGGAGTTTGTGAGCGAACTTTTCCCAGACGATATCATTAGTTTGTTTCATCACTGTTAACCAAAAGCTACCTCCAAGGGAACAAGGAATATTATGAACAAATCTTTGGTGAGGCAATGGGCGGTCCACTTAGTCCGGTCAATGCCAATTTCTTCATGGAGAAGTTCGAGTCAACAGTGCTTCAATCTGCCGTACTGAAGCCTGAAGGTGGAGTGCAGATACGTCGATGACACATTCGTAGTCTGGAGTCATGGTGATGATAAACTTACAGAATTCCTTGAATTTATAAATAACATCAACCCCAGCATTCAATTCATTATGGAAAAGGAACGAGATCGCCAAATCGCATTCCTTGGCGTACTTGTGACCAGAACTACAGATCTTAAACTGGGACACAGAGTATACAGGAAACCTACACATACAGACCGGTACCTCCACAAGACATCCAATCACCATCTAACGCAGAAGTAAGGAATTATCAAAACTTACACCGAACGAGCGAAACATATTATGCGAGCCAGAACATCTCGATGAAGAATTGAAACATCTGCACTTAGCATTTCGCAACACAGTGTGTTGTACAGCAGCGACTTAGGTAGTTTTTAGCTTGTCGGAAACAGGGTAGGTAGTACGGGTACAGTTCAAAAGAGATTAATCGTGCCATTCATTCAAGAAAACAGACTAAAAATAGCAAAGATAAACCACTTGCAGGAATAACAGTTCTTCCGTTTATTAAAAAGGTAACTTATCGGATTGGCAAAGTTCTTGATAAATATGTCAGAGTTATTTATCAACCAACACAGATAATAGAAGGCATACTCAGATCAGCTAAAGACAAGCGTGATCCACTATCCCTACCAGGTGTTTAGAGAATTCCATGCAGCTGTGGTGATGTATACACTGGAACAACAATGAGAAGTGTGAACAGCAGACTTAAAGAATATGAACGCTGTTGTCAACTGGGTAAGACTGATCGTTCAGCTGTTGCTGAACACGATTTGCAATCGCTATGATATTAATCTGAAGGGAACCGAAATATTATCTACAACTGTTAATTTCCATGCTTGCTTACTGCGAGAAGCGATTGAAATTTACAAATACCCAAAAAAAATTAATCGGAAGGAAGAAGGATTAAAAATTAACAGGGCTTGTAATCCTGCATTAAAGAAAATAACAGCTAAAGGATCCAACAAATTAATTAAATAAAGTTTTTCAAAAACAAACCAAGAATTGACACTATCATTTGTCACCCGTCAAAAAATTTAACAACTATCTTAAATTTAGAAAAATCCTCTGAAGATGTCTAACACAATGTTAGACGAAACATTAGGTTGTAAAGCACCTTTTAGATCACAGCCCAACAACCCGAAAAAGAAACAGACTTTCATAGTCTTTGATTTATTAAATGGAATAGAAAGTCAACAGGTTTTATAAGGAGTTTATAGTTTACCAGTCATTTTCATACATGTAATTTCTACACACTGGTCAATAACAGGGCTATTCGTAAATTATAAATGCACACATACGCATATACTCAACCGAAAAAAACTTTTAAAACTGGGACACCCATTTACTTTAAATGATAATAAACATAAATAATGACACGCCACTGCTTGCACGCTTGTTCAAAATTTACATACGCACCAACTTGAACAAAAAAAAGCCCGAAAAAAAACTTAAAAGTAGATAAAAAATATAAAAAATCGGCAAATGAGTTTAATAAGTTTGAATTATAATAGTTTCGGTATAAGGTTCTCTCAATTTAAGACTGTACTTCTTGTATTTTTATTCATATGCGTGGGTCCAGCCAATTTAGATACCTCTGGTTCTAACATATAATTTTATATTTCTACAGAAAGTACCAAAATAAAATAAATATCAGTACAAATTTATATTACTGAAATAATTCTGTTTACATTAATACAATATTAAAATTAGTACACGTGTAAAATGAAACGTTCCGTTAATTAAACAGTAGCAAAGTAATTTAAAGTGTACCAACTGTGTAAACCATGACATAACTAACTTTACTTACCTACTGTTCTGTATAAACCGTAGTGAGGCAAATAATCATTAATAAATGAACATGCTTACTATGCATAGCGACCGATATACGAGTAGTTTTCACAGTACCATGATTATGTTTATTGTGCTTAAACGAAATGCAACTTCAATTTGTACAGGAAATTATGCAATATTTACTGCGATAATATAATACCTGTGTAAGGTATGGACATAACTACGTAAACAAGGTCATTTATAATATTTATCTACGTGTACATAAATTTTTATAGAAGCTGTTTTCTTTAAAACTACCAGCGGTTTTTTGGGCGAACTAAGGACTTTAGAGAAAAATATTATATATTAAAAATAATCAAGAATAAGGGACTCATTTATCAGTAATAATAAACTAAAAATACAACCAGTGGTTTAAAAACGGTAGAACAAAATTATTTTATATATATATAAACATTTTTCCCTACTCATTAATTCGCAAAAAAGCGCTGGTTGTTTTAAAGGAAACATCTGTACATAAATTATGTGAAATTATTTATTTTTTAAATTCTTGATGATGTTCACGTAATTTATTTTACAAAAATATTTCACGATGAGAGAACAACATATTTTTATTCATCATACATAATTAATTACGTACATAATTATAATAATGTATAAATATATTTCAATTAAAAAAATACAATTTAATAAATCGAACTTAACATTAATAGAACCTAACAAAGTATTTTACTTGTATGTAGTGGTGTGAAATTAAAGCTCGAATAATTCTGACTAAATATTAAATTATAATGTTATTATTTGAAATTTTAAACGAAACGAAGGTAAATAGTGGCAAGAAATAGGATTAAATGTTAAGTTTTATTATTTTCTGTAACTTTTTTTTTAATAATATGACGATTGTTTTTATAGTATTGAATCCATGTAGTTTTCAAATTTAAATAAATATACAGGTGTTCCATTGGAAAATATATGTTACAACAGTCTGCAGAAAAATTTATACTGCGTATTTATAGACATATGTTTGAATTTTTTTCCATAATATTTAAAATAATCGAGTTACTAAAAAATAAACAGATACATGAATCACCCTGTAAAGTAAGTAACGTTTATCTATTCTATATTGCGTTTATCCATTCTATATAGCGTTCATCCATTCTATGGCGGTAATGCTTTCTATGTAGATTTTTTTATTTTGTAAAATTAACATTTTTACCTCTCGCTAAGAGAGGTATTGCATTCATGCTAAAAATCGCATATCCAAATTTTATTGAATAAGCACGTTTTAAGGTCCCTACAATCCGATTTTAACATTTTTACGATGATGTCTGTGTGTGTGTGTGTGTGTGTGTGTGTGTGTGTGTGTGTGTGTGTGTGTGTAGATGTATGTGTGTGTGTGTGTATGTATGTAGGATGTTGGAAGGACGATTACTCAAAAACTATAAGACTTTAAATCGGACATTCATGGCAAGATCTGAAAAGGTTTTGGTAACAATTGGACAACCGGAAGTAGAATATTCTTGAAAAAAACTTCCATATATTATTTTTTGAAAATTATTTAAAGAAAATTAAATTCTCTATCTGATACATTTAAATATTTTATTATACAATCTATAGATTTATAGATAAAAGAAATATAATATATAAAATAATTTGTTGTAATAAATTTTACAGCCGAAAGAATGCCCAGGAAAATAGTTGAAAATTTAAATTGTTTGTAACTGACAGACAAATGTCAGTGTCAGAAATCCGGAGACATTACTGAAGACTTTTTCTCGGAAGTAAATACATTATATTATTTCTTAATGTATTAATAGTTAAATATTTAAAATATATCATATCACATATATCCTTCAAAAATACTGTCAATCCTGACAATGAATTGGAAACATTTCGCAAAATTAGAAGACAATTTTTTTTCATAAAATGAACTTAAAATTAAACAATGTAAATAAAATGGAATAGATATATGTAAGTAGAATTTTTAGTGTAGAGTGTAGGTATACAAGAAATGTTAAATACAATAGGGGGCGAGCAGTCATGTGATTTTGTTGGCCTTGACAAGCAGATATGGGGGCCCATGTCAGAATGATAGCTAGTAATTATGTATATAGATGTCAAGTATCATAATTTCTCATTCTAAATTTAGTGATTTTTCCAATTCCATGTTGTTTATTTTCCTCGACAAGTAAATTCCACACTCCTGGTGACAAATTAACTACGTGTATTTAGAAAATCTTGAAGTTTTGAATGAAAAATTGACAAGTGATATCCATGTACATAATTACTAATTATCATTCTGAAACGGGCCCCCACATCTCCTTGTTAAGGCCAACAATGTAACATGACTGTTCGTGCCCAATACTTATGTAACCAAAAAAGGAAGTGGCGAGAGGTATTGTGCTGGCCACAACAGATTTTTTTTATTATACATGCATCATAATCCCTCTTAAAAACACGCAAATCTTGCGTGCGTAAATGGACCATAAAAACACGCTAAATTTTTGAGTTACCTAGGTAACGAAAAATGGCAATAAATATGAATAACAACTAAAACAATGATTATTATTGGTTTTTATTTAAATTTATATAAAAATTACAATTTTTGTTGTCAGCAATATGGAGATTACAGGATTTTTGCTGGGTATTTATGGTTTCGCTGTCTCCGTTTGCTGGAATGTCTATATTATCTTTTAATATACTTTTTTTATGTGTACTAGTAAGTGCCTCTGCAATGCGTTTCGACTGATATTTTGTTTTGTATGGATTCTTCAATATATCCACTCGCTACCGTTGATGATTTCCATCCTACTTGGCGCTTCAGTTCATCAATACTCATTCCGCTGTTTACCATGATTGTAGCAGAACTGCGCCTAAATGCGTGTCCCGTATACTTGGAGCGTCAGGAAGATTTAAGAAACGCGCCAGAAGAGAAGGACATTTTCCAAAATTATTAATTCCAACGTCTTGTTTAATGCATTTTCCATTGGTGTATTTCAAAAACACTATCCGTAGATATAGTTTCTGGACGTTGAGATATGTATTTGTTAAATAATTTGACATATGATATGCCATCATTATCAATCACAGCAAACTTTCGACCTTTTTCGGTTTTCAGTTGTCGAATAATTAATAATTAAAACAGAGCCTTCTTTTTTAATATCAGACACATCACATAATTCGTAACTCCTGCATGAGCCAAATATTCTACATATGGTGACCACCTTTAAAATAAAATATTTATTAAATTTTGTAAAACATATAATCTTATGCTTAGAGTCCGTGTCAAACGTGATGGGCTGTTGCGCAGAAGGCAAAACTATTTCTTTCTCTTTCTCCTCCTCCTTTTTCCTGACCTTTCTCTAGCTGTCTCTCTTCTTGATTTACGCATTTCATAGCCCATGAAATTTGGCACTACCTCTACTTTCAAAAATAAATCCGTATCATCTGGCGGTTCAATAAAAACCTTCCTTAACTGTTCTTCCGAAAATATGAAAGATTTTTCGGCTCGTAGCCTTTATTAACGCTTTTCATGAAAGCATGCAATTTATGAAAAGTAGCTATGTTTACTTCTTTCTTAAGTTTTAGCATTGCTTGTAATTTGGAATGAATGCACCATAATGATGAAGGTTTATACTTATTTGACTATAACGAAATACAAAATAAGTACAATAAATTTCACAAGTTGCCGTTATACCATTTGGTTCATATAGGCCAGCATGAGTGTTTCATCCACAGTGACGGCATTTTTATTTTTCATCCATTTATTTAATTTTTCGTATTCCTTATAGTACGCGTCTTTAGATTTAGGCGGAATTAATCTTAATTCCACATGTTCCGCTAATTCATTAATTTCATTAATTTCTCACTCTCACAATCACGTGAAAAATATTGACTTGTTGACTCAACGTAAACAATACCAATAATTATTGTTAACTGTCTCCTTGGAAACGCTCAAACTCCCTGGATCAAAAATCAAAATCGTATGATTTGCAATGTAGTTTTAAATGGTTATGATGCATTTATAATAAAAAAAATAGCGTATGATACACGTGTATAAGCTAGCCTTTAAAAGCACTATAACATTAAAAGCACTCCAATACGCGTCTCGGCTTTTAAGGCTAGCTTATACACTTGTATCATAATTTACTATTATACTCATTTTCAAATTTGTCATATGTCTTTGTTCTTCCTAAAAATAGGTTTTATATTTTTTCTATTTCTGTGACCCCCTGCTGTAAGTTAATTGTCATGAAACAGAAAGGAATACACAATTTAAAGAATTTCTGAAGCTGGACAACCAAGTCACACCGAGAATTTGTGAAGATCAGTAGTTTAGGCGTGTAAAATGTATAGTTTGTTATGTATCCATAACTAAACTTTCCCCATTACATTTTCCATAATAATTTTGTAATCAAAAAGCCGAACTAATGTTATATTAGAAGTTAAGAATTACTCAAAAATTTAAATAAAACTGTACATTTATATTTTAGAGATATATGAAAAAGTTGGAACCTCAACAACTCCTGCTTACGTGCATCTAGTATTCTAGTACAGAGAAAAGCCTGGAGCTAGTACCTACGGACGTCACATCATAACAACATTAATACGAGCCTGTGCACATACGAATCTATGACATTTTAATATGATGAATATCTCATGCATGTATATGCGTATAGATGATATGGGCAAATCTATGAAGAAAACTGACCCGTTTACAATGATGTAAATCAATTATGTAATCCAATAAATTAATCCATAATCAAAGCAAACTCCACATGAACCATGCTTGATGCACGTATAACTAGTCAATAATTTGAATCGTAAATGTCGTGGTATAACGAGACATGAGCAAATATTATTGGCACTGTAAACACATACGTTACGTACATATATGTATTATATTACATTCTCATATAAATTAATTTTAGATTGTGTTTATTCCACTGAAACATTTGTGCATACTTGGTATATTGAGTATTTTAGTTACCTTATTCGACATTGTTGCATGAATTACAAACAATCATGACAATAGAGCAATATCATTCAGTTTTATCCACAATATGTTCTCTTCATTGTATTATTCAATTAAAACAACACTACATCACTAATTTATGTTTACCATTATGCAATTTGTTAATTTGTTGATGTAACAATTGCTGTTTTACTAATTGCATATTTAAACACTAGGGAGAAGCAGTGCGCAGTTCAAAAACATCTGACAGAGTATAATGACAGCTGTAGTAAATTTGAGAGAATTATTTGTAAATTGCGACTATATATTTTTATTCAAAATATAAAACTTGAATATAAATATTTAATTGTGGGTAATTTCTCAACTGTGATGTGGATGAGGTGTTAGCAATTATACGAAAGTTCAGTCAAACAGCATTTATTCTTACTATACCAACATTTCGGTGCATCCTTGCACCTTCTTCAGGGTCTGCAACAATTGTACAACAAAAATATAATACGTACAAAATAACATGGACGTTATCACACATACAGTAAGATCTTACAAATTGTTACAATTCATGTACACACAATACATTCGTACAAAACATTCAGTTAATTTATTAAACATCGTACAAAAAAATTCAAACAGACACACGTCCATTTGTCGTTTTTTAGAGCAAATGGATGAATGTATGCTCTTTGAAATCTTTTGTACGATGTTCAATAAATTAACTGAATGTTTTGTATAAATGTATTTTGTGTTCATGAATTGTAACAATTTGTAAGATATTACTGTAAGTGCGATAATGTTCATGTTATTTTGTATGTATTACATTTTTGTTCTATAATAGTTGTAGACCCTGAAGAAGGTGCAAGAGTGCACCGAAACGTTGGTACAGTAAGAATAAATTCTGTTTGACTGAAGTTCCGAGTAATTGTTAACACATAAATATTTAATAGTCGCGACATTCAGTTTATATGCTAATAATAATTTTTATTACATGAGTGTATATGTTTATTTCGTATCATAATATTTATTTTTAACAGTAATCATGCAATACTGTTTATATAAGTGCACAGTTCAAAAATACTACTTTAATTAAAAATTCAAGGAAAAAATATTTTGCAAAATGCTTTTTAAAGAAGCATAAATATTTAAAGTTTACTCTTTTCGTATTTAAATATATTTTTTGTCTATATAGAGGGTGTAATAGAAATAAGTACATTAATTTAACCAGTGAAGAACTCGTCGAGTGCAACAATATTTCTTAATAACTTTTTTTTGTAATCCTTCTAGATATTGAGTTAAAATTCTTCAAAGTTTTATTACATATATTTCATTACCTATGGTTGAATTCAAAATGGACTCCGCATGCGTCTACAACCAATTGTCTCTGTTGTGACTGCGACTGAATACAATAAAAGGTTTAATGAATTTGTCAACACAAAAAAAAGTTTAGAAACTGGTGATTAGAATGACCGATACACCAGATGGTGAAACTATACACAAATCGGGAAAGATAAAAAATAGAATAGAATACCTCGACTAAGGTAACAAAAAAGTCAAAGAATAGATACAATTTGAATTATTTGTGTGTATAAGAAATGTTAAATTCGTTACTTATTGAACATAAAGTGGAAATGGCGAGAGGTATTGTGTTGGCCGTAGCATTTTTTTTTTAGATCGCTACGTTAGACACGTTATCCTGTACGCCTGTATTCTGCGAAAAGAGCAAAATAATAGTTTTTTTTCCTGCAGATAATCCGGACTGTCATATGAACGTCAGACACATGCGTATTTTAAAAATATCGTTCCAACCGACTGTTGTACAGTCCATGGAATTGTTGGTATGTTTGTTCCCACAGACTTCGAACGCATACATGAACGCATCCGCGGCCTGTCAGATCCATCCATCTACCATGTGCGAGGAAAATATGTTATTGTTTGCGTGTTTTCATAAGTGAAGATAATGAGTGATATGGATTTTGATTTAAATTCTGTATCAGATTTAAATTATTTGAATCATTGTTATCTGATTACACTAATTATTTAGGTATGTAATATGATAAATAATTAATATTTGATTTTGGATAATTTATTTACTGATATTTTTTCTGCAGAGGAGAGAATAAGTCCATTGTCCAACCATACAAAGTTTCTTACTTATATCTGAGTGGGTACATGAACAAGACATGCGCACAAAAGGCTTCATGAATGCGTACATGAATGCAGGAACATAACTAACAACTTTTGTATTGTACATTTATTAGTGTAACTTTTAAAATTGTACCATATTTATGTATTGCGTATTGTGTGTTCCGTAAACCAACCGGTAACGTATCGGTATAACCGGTTCTTGGTTGAGCTTCCCGTAATTCCTGAAATTTATTTACCGGTTTCTTTTCGGAACGCGGTTCCTGAAAATAATATGGTACCGGTCGTACCAAACCAACGAACGATAGACGCCCATTTACAAGGTACGAGTAGAAACGGGTAATAGCTTCTATTAAAATTGCAGAAAACTTGTACTGCTTTTAATAAAAGAGTAGGTATTATTTGCTCTGAATTTTTTACCATTTATTAGTATAGGTACCATAAATAATTGCTTCGCATAGAGTAAATTTGTTGCCTTTATTGTAGTAAAAAAAAAAAAATAGGTACACCTTTGTAGTTACATAGGTACCTACATAATATTCACTTTATGACTAGTGCACTACATTATGAAATATAATTTAAAAAATATTTCATATCATGTAAATTTGTATAAAATAATATGTAAATTACAGGCGTTTTCGTAAAGTCGATCGGATTTATCCGATCCAATCTTAAGCGTTCGTAAAGTCAATCGGGTTAATCTGACGCGTTCGTAAACTCACTCCGATCACTCAGACCGAGCGATTCGATCAAAAAATTTCAACCTTGATAAAATTGTAAACATTTGTGTTTCAGAAAATGTGTTTATTTAAATGTTTCTGATTATAAACATTCCAACCGCCTCGGTGACCGAGCGTGTTGATGCAGCGGGTTCAAACAGCGCTCTAATCGACTATCACCGCTCGGATCCTGGGGTCGTGGGTTCGATTCCCACCAAGGACTTGGATGTTTGTGGCGTCTTTCTCATATCATTTCCATCAACGCAACGAATAATAAAAACTATGAGGTTACAAAAAATTATAAAAGAAAGTTGACCCACCCCCATTTAATCACCAATTATAATAAGTTGTACAGAACTTTAAATACAATAAAGATTATTATTATTATTATTATAAACATTCTAGCACTATAGCAAGATCTGAAGAAAATATGGCAGTTCGCACTTTGTGAAGTCTATATGAGTTATTTCGAACAAATGAATTACCACATAAAACAGTTTCTGATCGAAATAATCTAAACAAATGATTCAAGTGGCCTTTCAGTCTCACTTGATTCGTCGTATATAAAATTATGTACGACAGAAACAAGTGCTATTTTCTTATTCATTTTAACAAGTTAAACTTCTTCTATAACCTCAGATGTAAACGTCGAAATCATATGTAGATTTGATGCGTTCGTAAAAGCTTCGATAATCGGATGGATCTGATATATCTGTGACGTCATCGAACAGATCCATTGGATAGCTCGGAATGACTACGAATACGCCTTATAAACTTAGAAACATGCACAACTATGTATTTATAAAAATTATTAGCAATTTTCAAACAGCAAATAATTGACCTCTGTGGAATCTTCTCCAAGACAACTTTAAGAGTCCTTAAGGTGACTCGTGATTAGCGTCTTCAACGATACCTACATTATCATCATTATCAAAGTCTGTGAATAAATGAAAATTGGCACACCCAGAAAAAGGAAATAAACCGTGATGATATATTTGTGTATTTATTTATAAAAATTATTTTTTATTATTGACAGTATTTTAGATATACCGTATGGCGCAAATAACTATGTGAATGAAATCATTTCAAATATAAACGAATCAATTTTGTTTGTATTGTAAAAACTTTTTCCAAGGATAGAATTTAAAAGCATACCTCCCGCAGTTCGACAAGTATTTACCCTATTGCCTAAAAGGCTCTCCAGGAGTCGTTGACCTCAATCTAATTTAATAAACAGAATTTCTTTCCTACTTCATACGTCTTAATATTTCTTTTGTACACGAAACAAAATATTTTAATATACCATGAATTTTAATTGCTTGCGTTCCATTTAAGTAGATTAAAATTAAATTTTCAAGAGAAAAATTGAATTTCCTCGCATTTAAAGAAGGCTGAGAGCAAACAAATGGTAAAAAATAACAAAACGACATCGTTTCTACATCATCAGAAAGAAAAAAACGCACCGTCGTTGCCATGCCATCAAGAGATACGAATGGCGGTATTGTATGTTGATTATTCGGCCGATTTGAAATGCATATTTCTCAGAAATTGCTCCGCTTATTTACCAAAATAAAGTCGTCGACGACGATATCTTCGCGCAAATTTATGTAAGTATGTAGATTGCCGCCACTTTCTTTATGCATCGATCAATTTCTTTCTCCCACGCACACGCACAGATACACTTTGATGTTGCCAGAATTATCATAAGAGCTACATCATATACTCCACAAAGTGGATAAAATATATAAACTCAAAAAGCATCTCCTACTGACACATAAATTTTCCAAGAATAAAAATTAATTTTCCTCTCATATAAATCATTTTTCTTACAAATGCGTGATTTCAGGAAAGGTATATTTAGAAAAAAAAATCTGTTGTGGCCATCACAATACCTCTCGCCACTTCCTTTCTTGGTTACATAAGTATAGGGCCCGACCAGTCATGTTACATTGTTGGCCTTGACAAGCAGATGTGGGGTTCCCGTTTTAGAATGATAATTATGTACATAAATGTCAGAATTTTTCATTAAATATTCCAAGATTTTCTATATTCACGTAGTTAATTTGTCACCAGGAGTATGGAATTTACTTGTCGAGGAAAATAAACCACATGGAATTGGAAAATCACTAAATTTAGAATGAGAAATTGATACTTGACATCTATATACATAATTACTAGCTATCATTCTGACTTAAGCCCCTATATCTCTTTGTCAAAACACCCTATTGTATTTAACATTTCTTGTATACCTACACTCTACACCAAAACTTCTACTTACATATATGTATCTATTCCTTATATTTAGATTGTTTAATTTTAAATTCATTTTATGAAGAAATTTTGTCCTCTTCTAATTTTTTGAAATGTTTCCAATTCATTGTCAGGATTGACAGTATTTTTGAAGGATATATGTAATATACCTATAATTTTAAATATTTAACTATTAATACATTAAGAAATAATATAATATATGTACTTCCCAGAAAAATTCTTTAGTAATATCTCCGGCTCCGGATTTCTGACACTGACGTTTATCTGTCAGTTACAAACAAAATTTTCAACAATTTTCAATGTCATCCTTTCGGCTGTAAAATTTATTATAACAAATTATTTTATATATTATATTTCTTTTATCTCTAAATCTATAAAATATATAAGAAAATATTTAAAAGTATCAGATAGAGAATTTAATTTTCTTTAATATTACCGAGAAAAGTTTTCAAAAAATATTATTTAGAAGATTTTTTTTCAAGAATCTTCTACTTCCGGTTGTCCAATTGTTACCAAAACCTTTTCAGATCTTCCCATGAATGTCCGATTGGGAAATACGTAGTTAAACAAATTTAAAATCTTATAGTTTTTGAGTTATCGTCCTTCCAACATCCTACATACATACACACACACACACACACACACACACACACACACACACATACATCCACACACACACACACACACACACACACACACACACACACACACAGACATCATCGTAAAAATGTTAAAATCGGATTGTAGGGACCTTAAAACGTGCTTATTCAATAAAATCTGGATATGCGATTTTTAGCATGAATGCAATACCTCTCTTAGCGAGAGGTAAAAATATATGTAATTGAATTTTTCATGTGCTTCATTCCATAACCATTGCTTTTATTCTTTAAATTTAATAATCGTTGCATTTTAGCTGTTTGAAACAGAACATGAATAACTTTTACATCATTGATTTGAAATATGTTTTCAATGGTTCACATTCTACTACGATGCCCTTTTGAAAATTAGATTTTTACTAAAAATTCAACAGTGTTAAAAATGAATATCGTCATTTTAAAGAGCATAAAAAGTGCTTTAAAGAAGTATAAACTGAAATTCAGTATTAATTCATATTTGTAAATTATTTACAAAATTAAAAAACTAAAATATTTACCTATTCGCCTATAATCTAGCAACGTATATGTACCTATGCATTTTGTTTCAAATAATTATACAAACAATAAAATGTATACCTAATATGGCAACTTTTGTATAAATTAATAGGCCCTATATATTAATGTCTCTTAAGTAATTATTGAGAATACGTTATTAGAGACATTTGTATATTTGTTGTTTCATTTATTGAAGTAGTTTTAATTTTGTATAACACTTAACTTGATTAGAGACAGCACTGATTATGTTGAAATACCTCAGCAAAGAAAATTAATTTTCCTATTTCGCATACACAAAATAATTTTTGTGTAACTGTTTTTGTTCAAAACAGTGCTGCAATGAATAATTTTGTACAATAGTTTTTGGGGATTTTTTAAATTATCAAATTCGTATCATAGTCTAAGTGTCAAATAAATATCTTTATCTACACCTGTTTAGTAATATATTGTTTATGTACATAACCGTGGATTATGAGTCATATATTCTATATTTTGTTACAAAAAAAAAATGATCAAATTGTTTTCACAACCTACCTGGTATCATGGCTTACCAGATCAATTATACATAATTTTCTCCTCCGTCTTTGTAATTTATTGCTTCATTAAAAATTAACTTCAAGCATTGAATTCATAATTTTACATAGATTCTAAATGTATAAGAATATATAGGATATCTCATTTGAAATATGAAATTTAATGTCACATCCGGTTAAACCGAAAGCGCTACCATCATGCCAAATACAATGCTTTGTGAGCCCTTAAGTCTAGTTTACAAATATATATATATATATATATATATATATATATATATATATATATATATATATATATATATATATATATATATATATATATATATATATATATATATACAAATTTAAAAAATTATAAATAAGAAAGTTATTTTGAGTGGACCATTTTTCAGTGTTACCGGTATAATATTATTTCAACGGCAGGTGTAGATAAAATCTAGTATTCTACTCGTATATAATGATTATTATTCACTTGGATGAATTACCACACTCGCCAGCGGCTCGTGTCCTAAAGTCATCCTTGTGAATAATAGCTATCATAATACGCTCATTGAATAATATGCTATTAATTTTAGTTTCCATTGCCTCTTATTACTCATGGAAAATTATTACAATTAGATTTTTCATAGTGCCTGAGAATCTGGTCGCGAATCTGGGGAACCGGGTTCGATCCCGACCGACGTCAAATATTTCGAATTTTAAATGGCACAAAATTGACTCCTGTAGTGCATTACCGAAATCTGTATATATATATATATATATATATATATATATATATATATATATATATATATATATATATATATATATATATATAGCAGATTGGTAATATGCCGTGATGATATATTTATTTATTTATAAATATTTACATCAAACAGTAAAGCACTCTTTCAAATTAAAAATCAAAGTATTTATTTGCATGTTCATAACATAATAAATATAAATTTTAATTCTAACCTAACTTGTAAGTGACTGTTGTTAGAATAACGAATGTCAAAATAAATTAAATTTCAAATTGATTTGAGAAGTCTTCGACTGCATAAATAAATGATTGGGAGAAACAGAGATCAAGACTGTTTATCTCCGTGTCTCCCAATCTCAAATTTCGAATGTTTATTGAAAATGTCAGTGGTACCAACCTTGATATTTTAATATTTCCTTCTATAATAATTTTGGAATAAAAGTAAATTAATGCAAAATGGGAAACATAGTATGAAAAACACGTATTACCTGTAGTACTCGTAATACGACTCGATTAGGTTAACTGTTCTCATATTACAATAAGGATCATTGTAATCCTTGTCTTTCAATATACCATTATTGTTAGATTTGTTTTATATTACCTTTTGTTTGTCATAAAGGAAGATTTATGTGATTTTAATTAGCTCAGCTTTGTTTTGGACATATACACAGAACATATTATTTTTTTAGCCATGTTGATTGGTATCATGAGTGTGATTTTAACACCGTTGTCAACTAGAATAGTTGAGCTAATTAAAAGCAAAAAGGTCGCACTAAGAACATTTATAATTTACTCCTAGTTGAAAAACAAACTATAGTACAAACGAACCACTCATAATAAAGGGTATACTATCATTTAAGGCTTTGGTCGTATGAGTACAACAGTGATGTGTATCTGATGATAAAGTTTTGATGTATAATAAATCTGTATTTACTATTCAATAAATGGCGAAGGAGCCAATTTATTGACTGTAAACAAACATGGAAATGTCTACAATATAATAAACATATATCATCTTGTTTTCCGTCCAGTGTAAACTACGTTGCCTCTGCCAGAAATGCACCACACCTAAATTGTGTTCTTCCTCCTCTTCCGCCCTTATATAAACCATCCCCTATAACTCGCTTAACCTCGTTCGCTGTAAACATTTTGCGGCACGCATAAACGCTTCACGCACTCACTTCACTAGTTACACATCACTCTTGGATGCTGCAAATGACCTATGCATTTTACGCTAGCTTAGCAGTAGTAAAGTTCCTGCTGCAACCTGCACACTCTTGCTCCAGCGTGGCAAATTCGTCACGATGCGTACACGCCATGCTGAACTCATTCGGAAGTTACACGCCCGGAACCCCGAGTTAAATTGACTCCGGGACTTCCGGGACAAATAAGTTTTAGTGTGATTTGTGTGCAGTTATGCTAGTGGGAGGAATTGCCACTAAATTCCAGTGGGGAAAAATAATGTGGAATGCAGTATCTATCTTGGAGGAAATATAAATTGCATATCGTTAATTTATTTTCATTAATACAAATGCTTTAAGGTTGTAATTTTTGACTAAATGCATTATAAATTCCAATAGAATAAGTGAACAATGTTTTTAAATTCATTTCAATATAAAGTTAATCACGAGACACCAAAAACTAAATTAAAAATAATAATTTACAGATTTTCATTGATAATATCCTTACTTAGTTCTTAGAATTTTATAGTCTTAAGAAATTTATATGTACGGCATAGTAGGCAATGACAAATTTATAACGAAATTTAAAAAAAAATAGAGCTATGTATGTTAAAAATATTAACGAAAATGATAAATTTCGTTGAGTATAGAGTAAGGCCTTGGTGATCCAGATTTTTAATATTCTTTATTTATTTCAGAACATCGGACGTTTCGAACCAAAGTGGTTCATCTTCAGCATTAATAAAATTTGTATGGAAAAATCCAACGTCGGTTAACATTTTGTCATAACTATTAGAAGTTATAAGATATGACAAAATGTTAACCGACGTTGGATTTTTCCATACAAATTTTATTAATGCTGAAGATGAACCACTTTGGTTCGAAACGTCCGATGTTCTGAAATAAATAAAGAATATTAAAAATCTGGATCACCAAAGCCTTACTCTATACTCAACGAAATTTCCAACTGATCCTTCTCGACTCAACGAAAATGATAAATATAAACTTAAAATTAAACAAATGATAATACCTGACTGATTGTTGCAATTGTTTCATTGCAACAATCATTGATTCTAACGTATAATAATTCTTGCATTTTTGCAGTTTGAAACAAATGGACATACATATGTTATACATCGTTGGAAAGCTAAAAAAAATCTCTTTTCAATGGTGTAACTTTTCAATATAAAAATTAAAACTTTGACATCATACCTTGAAAATCAACAGTGATAAAAAAATTAAGTAACGCCATTCAAAAGAACATAAAAAAGTGTCTGAAAGGTGTGCAATTTAAAATCCAGTATTATTACACATTTGAAAGTTATTTGCAAAAATAAAAAATCTGATGTGGCCAACACAACCTCTCGCAATTTCCATTTTATGTTACAGAAATAAATATATCAACACGGCATTATGTACGCAGATATCGGTAAATGATGAAAAATTTATACCAGATGTCACCTTACGGGCACTCATTGCTGGCGTGGAAATTGCACCAGATGGGTCAATTTTGTGCCATTACAATTCGAAGAAATTTTTGGCGTCGTTCGGGATCAAACCCGGGTTATAATTAAGGAATTTAACATTTCTTGTACATTCAAATGTATCTATTCTTTCGTTCTATGAACAATTTTCTCCTACTCATCTAATATATTCAAAATTCTTTATATTCACTGACGGTATTAGCGATATTTCTTAAGTGTATATGTAATATTAATATACCTATAATTTTAAATATTTAATTAACAATACAATAAGAAATTTTAAATGTACTTACTTCCCAGAAAAAGCTTTCTGCAATGTTAATAAAACTGTTGATTATTGACAATAACATTTTGTATTTATCTGTCAATTATATACATTTAAATATCTCAACTGGTTTCCATGGAGTTGTTTGGCAGCGAGATTTATTACAACAGATTATTATATATTATTATATAATATATCTCTAAATCTATAGAAGATATAATAATAATTTATGTGTATCAGATTGAGAATTTAAAGATCGTTAACATAAATTTTCAAAAAATAATATTTAAAAGATGTATTTTAAAAAAACTAACACATTCGGTTGTCCCATTGATACCAAAACCTATTCAACTCTTCCGATTAATGTTGGATTGAGAAATGCTTAGTTATACAGGTCTTTAGTTGTATAGAATTTGAGAAATCGTAACTCCAACATCCTAACACACACAAACACATCCACACACATTCAGACATCCTCATAAAAATGTTCAAATCGTATTTTACGGACCTTAAAACGTGCTTATTCAATAAAATCTGGATAAGCGATTTTTAGCCTGAATCCAATATCTCTCTCAGCGAGAGGTAAAAATTGCAAAATTTAAATTTTTGCCTATATCTAGTGATCTACGCATTTTTCACAAATAACTAAACTCCATTAAATGGTCTCCTAATGGGGCAACTTTTGCCTTATTTAACCAACTTCGTATCTCTTATAGTTCTCGAGATCCCCATGTTGTACAAATTATCCTGGACACACTGTGTATATTTATTTGAATGCTTTAAAATAATATTTTGAGAAAAATTCTTCTTTAAACAAAAGAGTAAAATTACATATTAAAATTTGGCATTTTGAAAACAGCGTTCTTAAAACAAGGTTTGTGGTACCACCCATTGTAAATTACTGCTGTAATTCTTTTAGACATTTTATTTAATAAAACCTAAAATCTTGTTTAATTTTTTCAGTTTGTCTTGAATTCTGGGTGAAACTAATTAGGTATTTCAATTTACATTAACACAATAAAATATTTTAGAAAACATATCTGGTTACTTGTCATTAGAACGACAAAATGTTTGTAATATTAATAAAGATTGGCTATAATTTATGTTAATTATTATTTGTATTACAAAATAACTAAATAAAATGAAATTAAACCGGGTGGACCAGCTGATGTGGGACAGGGCTTGTTTACTTTTTTTTAACATTGTATATGAAAGACAAAGTGTTTCCAAATGATTTGCCTTGTATTCATATTTTTCTTGGGTGTTCTTGGGGTTCGTGCCCTTTGGGCAAGTATTTAATCACTGTAGGATGTTTTAATTTTTAAAAGATATTTAAAAAAATCCAATTAAGTTACAAATTAGTGGGTTAATGTAAGACTTTGCAGAGACACTAATGATATTGCACATAACCTCGCAAAATAATTGTACAATTAATACAGCATTCAAAAATATGTAAAATCCGAGGTAATAATTGTATATATTTAATTTACTTTGTATTAATAAGTCGTTGACACAAGCCATTTGCAATACCAAATATTATAGGTAGTCATATTTATATTTGGCAAACTTCTTTTCGTATTAAGTAAATATCCTTTTGAATATTGTATTGTAGACTTTGTAAAATAATTTCCTTTGTGTCTCTCATTAGAATTCATGGGCAGATAAACATGCACATAGAAGAGGCATATAGTAGGCATACACTCGTATGCAAAAGAACTCTCACTCTTACTCGACTCGCATTCGGGAAATATAAAGTAAATACCGGGCGAATAAACACGCGTATGATAATTATGCATACACAGAATTGCTTGGCAATTTATATTAAAATAACACAAGCTTTATCGTTTCCTTTTCAAGCGGCTCAGCCAAATGGAAGAAAAAATCAATTTGAATTTTCATTATTCAGAATTGCTTTGCAAATAAATGCTTGCGAATTTCAAATTGTATTTTCAATTTTTAATGGACTCAAATGTGTTGATTTTAGAAATATACTCACGTTGTTATCAAATAATTGAAATGCGCGGAACAAAAAATACATTAAAAGTATCGTTTTATAAAATAATGTTAAATAAACAAATATATCATCTGATACGACTACACCATTGCTGTTTAGTGATGGATGCGTAAACAACACCATGTATTGTGCTTCATTGTTTACATGTAATTAAATATTCTACTTATAAAATGTAATAGAAAATAATTACATATACATTTGAAAAAATCTGTTGTGGCCAGTACAATACCTCTCGCCACTTCCTTTTTTATAGATATCAATTGTGAATTTTTCATTCAGAATTTCAAGATTTTCTGAATACACGTAGTTGATTTGTCACCAGGAGTGTGGAATTTACTTGTCGAGGAAAATAAACAACATGGAATTGGAAAATCACTAAATTTAGAATGATAAATTATGATACTTGACATCTATATACATAATTACTAGCTATCATTCTGACATGGGCCCCCATATCTGCTTGTCTAGGCCAACAAAATAACATAACTGCTCGCGCCCTATTGTATTTAACATTTCTTGTTTACCTACACTCTATACCAGAAATTCTACTTACATATATCTTTTCCTTATATTTAGATTGTTTAATTTTAAATTCATTTTATGAAGAAATTTTGTCCTCTTCTAATTTTTCGAAATGTTTCCAATTCATTGTCAGGATTGATAGTATTTTTGAAGGATATATGTAATATACCTATAATTTTAAATATTTAACTATTAATACATTAAGAAATAATATAATGTATGTACTTCCCAGAAAAAGTATTCAGTAATGTCTCCGGATTTCTGACACCGACATTTATCTGTCAGTTACAAACAATTTAAATTTTCAACTATTTTCCATGGCCATTCTTTCGGCTGTAAAATTTATTATAACAGATTATTTTATATATTATATTTCTTTTATCTCTAAATCTATAGAATATATTATAAAATATTTAAATGTATCAGATGGAGAATTTAATTATTAATTAATTAAATTCAAAAAATATTATTTAGAAGATTTTTTTTCAAGAATCTTCTACTTCCGGTTGTTCAATTGCTACCAAAACCTTTTCAGATCTTCCTATGAATGTCCGGTTGAGAAATACGTAGTTAAACAAATTTAAATTCTTATAGTTTTTGAGTAATCGTCCTTCCAACATCCTACATACATACACACACACACACACACATACATCCACACACACACACACACACGCACACACACACACACACACACACACACACACACACACACACACAGACATCATCGTAAAAATGTTACAATCGGATTGTAGGGACCTTAAAACGTGCTTATTCAATAAAATCTGGATATGCGATTTTTAGCATGAATCCAATACCTCTCTTAGCGAGAGGTAAAAATGAAAATAAGAAAGAAAATATAAAATAAAATTACTGAAACAAAAATATTTTACAAGAATCCCTAATTCTTACTCTTCGAATTCATCCTCAAATTTTACGCTTCTTAGCTATTTGAAATGTTTATATTGTTGATATTTCCTACTCAGTCTACAATTGGGCCTATTCTGTAAGTCAGTGGTTAATTTTTAATGACTGGTTAAAACTTTATCCAATAGACATTGATTTAACAACTACAATTCCATTTTTTTCCAATGTTATATATCAACATACTTGATTGGTCAAATTTTTTAACCAGTTGTTAAAAATTAACCAAGGAATTACAGAATAGACCTGATAGTCTACAGTTTACACTATTATCTACGGATAGATGTATAGAATTATAGTTTATACGTAGAAATAAAACACTATTCATTTACAAATATTATAATTATTACAATTCTGCAACATGCGAAAGTATTTTCCAAATTCTTCATGTAGAAATTTTTATGGAAGAATCAAAACAAAATGAATGCACACATTGTAATTAAAAACAAGCCAAGTATGTAATGTCAACACATTATTTTAGAAAAATAAATTTATCCCATAAGAAAAATTCACTCCATCTTAAAATTTAATAGTATATATCTAAAATATATACCTATGTATTTAGAAACAAAATCATATAGTGCGTTAAACTACATAAAATAAATAATATTGTGTATTGTTAATGCATCTAAAGCTAAAATGCAGGTACAACCAACAGTATAGCAGTTATTCCTACTTGAAGTACCACACCCTGCTTTAGGGTAAGATGATGCAAAAAAAAGTTTAGTATCAGTTCTCAATAGCAACCCAATGTCTATTCACATTTTATTTTATCATATTTGTTATGATTTAAACGTGTGACTTTCCATTACCTTGTGGCATCCACAAGATTTGTATATTATGCTTTGTACACAATAATTCAATATATAATCTAATTACAAATTGTAAATGTAATTATCCACCTTACTTTCAGTTGGCTATGACCTATCACTTCAGTTATTATTTTGTTCATTTTAACTTTTAGTATTGAATTGCGATTACGCTAACATGGTATTAATTTCCAGCCGAGTGTTCGGGAGCATAAGAAATTCAAATAAATTCTGACGTTTTAAATGAATGTATCAAAACACTGAAAGTGCAATGCTTGCAGGGCCGGTTTTGGGCAGGTGCGAGAGGTGCAGTGCACCCGGCCCCGCACTTCCCGGTAAATGCTATCCTAATTCTGTAATATAATTTCGTTTATAACTACAATTTTGTTCTAATAATTCGAGTTTTCATTTATTTTTCACTTTACTAAATACTTGCTATTCCATAAAGCACAAATCATACTACTACTATACGAGAAGATGAGATATTGAAGGGTTGCTTATTGTTCAGAGCCAATTTAAGACGAAGTGTGGAACGAAAACTAATGGGTCTATAAAACATTTTTTTATGAAACTTTGTACAAAGATATGACCATTAATGGAAACTCAACATGAAAATTCCTTATATTATGCAAGATATGATATTTAAAATTTTGCGATGAGTTTGTGACGTTACCTGTGACAGTCCAGTGGCATGGTAACAATATTTTTTCATGACAATCCCACCATATTTCTCACCAATGGGAATGGAAAATGGATAATCAGTGGGCGGGACGCTTTGAAATTATAGGCGGGATTTTCGGCTTTCATATTTCTGGCCAATAGAATCAAATCCACACCAGTCACATCATAAAATGTTTAATTCGTTATAACTTTATAACGAAAAATGTATTTTAAAAGTATTTAGCGATTTATGTAAAAAATTGTTATATTTCGATTATGCTTTATGGCGCCTATTATTTATTGACATTTAACGTTATTATAACTTAAAGAATATATTATTCTTTATACGATTTGATTGCGTTTTATACTACATATTCAATAGATACAGAGTTATATAATTATCAAGATATTAAATTTCATAAATCATCCAGCTATGCTGACCATGAAAATTGCTAATATATTCAGATAATTCAAGTTGACAGATGTCAGTATCAATAAAAAGTAAATGAATGTGCCAGAGATGAGGATGTTGAAGTAGATGTTGGGGAAGACACGTATAAAGATACGGTAAGGAAATAACTCTAGTGTTACAAGTTTCTAGAAAGATACAAGAGAGACAATTACATTGGTTTGAACATGTCATGAGGAGAGATGTAGCATATTTTGGAAGAAGAATGAATAGTTCAGAAATAGAGGTTGAAGGAACAGAGGAAGACCAAAGATAAGATGGAAGAACTGTATTGCGGAAGACTTGAGAGAAAAGAAACTAAATGAGAACGACACGCAAAACAGAAATGAGTGGAAGAAGAAAATAAAAAATAGGAAATTGGAAAAGCTAATGAAGAAGAAGATGTCAGTGTCAAGTGCAAATTGCATAGTTTGTTTATGAAATAATTTTACTGGAAATTTAGAATCTTTTGCAACAAAATTTATGTATGGAATTTATACATAATACACAAGATTGACAGAAGATATTGTGCTGGTCACATCAGATTTTTTTAATTTGTGCGATCAAAGGTCTCCATTATTTATACTAGTATTACACATTTATTTTGGCTGCGAATAAATCAATATTGTTAACGAAAGTTGCAGTAAGAAAATAATAAAGTGTAAAGTGTAGCTTTTATAATACGGGTAGTCCTTTTCAAAATGTCCAGGCGAATTATAAAATTATGAGTTTTGGACTTAATTAGCGTGAATATTTTCTTCAAATATACCTTAACATATTCTAACTCACAAAAATCAACCCGAATTTTGCAGATGTATGTTTAGTACGTCAGTCATTGATAACCGGCGGTCCAATCAGATAATGTAAACCTACGATATTTATGTACTGCGCAAATATTATTTTTTTATAATTTTATCAGTATCATATTAATATTTCTTTGAATTATATATGCGGTAACAGAAAAAGGCATTCAAAAAGTACTTTTTTTCATATTTTTTTACAAGATCAAAGATCGGCGCTGAATGCTTGCATTGAAATTGGTGGTCGTCATTTTGAGCAATTATTATAATAATATGGATTACAAAAATTTAAAAAAATATATTACAAGCAAAATTAATAAAGCCAACTAAAATTAAAGTAGATAATTACGCTTGGAGTTCGAAAACGCAGCGTTCACGGATATAAATTTATTAGTAAAGGTTAGTCTATTTTGCATACCCTACATACACAATAAATTTGTAACATGTGTTCATTAACACCTTGTATATATTTTAGAAATATGCTATGTAAAATATTGAAAATAATATAATATACTATAATATACTAAAATTAAATCACAGAACTTAACTGTATACTTATGTACATACTCGGACATAATGAAATGCCCGAAAATGAAATGAATAATTCAACGAAAAAGGCCGCATCAGAAAGAAATGATATCCACATAAAAATCCTGACAAATAACCTAATTACGAGTACAAGCCAAAAATATAATATGTATTATAATTAAGGCAAAAAGACTGGGAAAACTCTAACAAAACAAAAGAAACAGAATACAGTATATTACAGGCAAGAATAAAGAAGAAACCTTAGTTCTTTCAAACAAAAGAAAATCCAGTTTGCACCTTTCCAAAATTATAATTAAAATTAATTCCTTCTGTTTATGTAGCACGCTTGAAGGCACGCTAAATATTTTTTTTTTTTGGAATAACCAAGAAACAAAATTTCGACGGAAAATTCTAATAAACAAATTGATAAAACTAAATACCCCACTACTGACAACAGATAGCATATAAATAATATGTATTAACATATTGTTTATGGATATTACCTAATTTTCTGAAACAGACTAATTATTCAGATTACAAAATTATAAAATTAAATTTTTCGAAGTACCTGGTTAAAAGATCACGGTCAATACATGAACAATGCCAAAATAAACCTCAAGAAAAAATAGTATGTAAATATTACAACCGAATATTGTTTCAAAATGAATGCGGTAAATAACAATTTCCGGCACTAGTGCGGCAAATAAAAGAATATATTTGTGTTGTTGCCATGAGTGCAAATGTCATGAACAGCTCAAGTAGTAGACTATGTCAACATTTTTTAAAACATTTCGTAATTTTTCTTATTTTAAACCGATTGCATAAAAAATATTGTTGACATTATTTGCCAAAAACTCGAAACAAATTCTAAAACTCGTTGCATTTGTTTTGGAAACTTGCATTCGTTTCAAAATGATTAGTTTCCAGGAATTGTTATAAAAATATCTCTTGACACTCAGTAAATACAAATTTGGCTGTTAGATATTTTTTATTACATAAAGATTTATGAGGAGATGAAGACCGCTGCAGAAATATGATCATAGAACATACAATTTTAAATCTATCATGTTTATAACAGCCCAAACTCCTAATAATTCAACTAAAAATTATAAAATCTAAACAAATTATTAGAAATTTCTGCAAAATTCTTTGGAATACTATAAATATAAATTTAAAACTAAAAAAAAAAAAATTGGGGGCCAAGTGATTGGTGATAATAGTTTAACAGGCACTTTAAGGATCATCTTATAGTCCAGATTTAGCTTCTACCGGGACTCTTTTACTTTTGACACAATAAAAAAAAACTTCGTAAAAATCCAGTGCCTACAGCAAAACCTACCTAGCAAAACATATATGCACGGCTTAGGGATACAATGCCTAATAGAATTAAAGCAGGTATTAATAATAAAGGCGAAGTAACCCAATATTAAATGGCGAAATACTTAAAATAACATATTCAGTGTTTGAAAATTTAAAATGTATATTTTAAACTAGTCGAAAGAAATTTGTAGAAATTTCATACCATTTGCGTAGGTTTCATAATTTGTTTGTAACCGGTCGAACTAATATGAGTTTGGGCACGTATATTGCCAGTTTTATTGAGAAAACATGCAAAAATTCAGCTTTCAAAATTATCCAACAAGGAGGAAGAATGAAATTAGATAAATTTAGCAAATTAAATATTATTAGAGGGACATCATATTATGTAGGAATGTTATTTTTAAAAAAAAACTTTTTAACGATTTGAAAATCTTACAATTATATACTTTTAAACAATTTAAAAAAAAATCGTCATCTAATTTTTTTTATGGCATACAAGAACATCTTCATTATACATTTTTGTGAAAAATATTTTTCTTAATTTTTAGACTTGGTTACGATAATATGTATTACTGTCACCTGAATAAAATTATTATTATTACCAGACGTTTATCCGTTGATCTAATAACCTTGCTCACTCTTGCTTAACACTATAAATCATATAAGAGACGACGTTATATTGATTTATGAAGTATGTCACAGATTTTTGTTCTTATTGTGCATACATTATCCATGAAGTACCTATATAACACCAGAAGAGTTTATAAAATGAATGTGCTCGTAAATGGAATAAGGTGCTTATATATTTAAATCAAATTTACTAACCGCAAAGTTAAGCAAACTTGAAACTACTTTACGTCATTGTTTATACTGAAAAAGAAACATTATGAAGTGTTCAAAGTAAAGTTCTGATCAAATTCCGCCCCGTAGCGGGGTGAAAACTTGAAAATTACTACTGGTTTCTCATTCAAACGAGAATCTGGAAGTTTTCCAGCTTTTCGCACTATTACGCAGACTAGTACAGACTATGAGTCGACATTGCATTTTACACTCTTATTAAAACTTTTATTCTAACATGAATATTTTAACAGACTCTATTCGAAACTACGCAGAAGAAGTAGATTACTCCATTCATTTATTCCCTAGATATTCAAATTTAATAGATGGTCACCCATCCTAATTACTTCCGTGCATACACAATAATTTTACTATAAAAACTTTTGTTTTAATTTTCTTGCTTAAATTCAAATATGTAATATTATTCTAGTTAGGTTAACACAATTTATTTCAATTTATAATTTTAAAAAGTTAGAAGTAGGTAAATGAATTAGATTCACAGGAGTTTTCTATTTAATATTTAAGTAAATGTATCTTCACGACATTTTATATCTACTTATTTTATAATAGTTATTTGTGTTAAGGGCATAATTAAAAGATTCTAGCACACGGAAATGTTTAAAGTTCGACGCGTAGCGGAGACCTTTATTTATCTCGAGTGCTACAAGGGGGTCATTTCAAAATAGCTATTTGTGTATTAAGAGCGCAAAATAGGACATTGTCGATTGAGAGGTTGTTGCCGCGCTCCTGCATCGCGCGGCATTCTCTCGAAATCGACAATGTCCATTTGCGCTCGAAACACACACAAGATTTTTTCTACAGTCGCGACAGTGGGGTCCTCCACCATAACAAAAAATAATAAAATGTACATTTTTTACTTACACTACTACTCAATTAATAAGGATTAATATAAAGAAAAAACGTTTTTTATATTTAATTTTTATTTATCGTTATTTCCTATTGCTTCAATCTATTCTAAACATTTTATACTTTCGTTTTTGTAAACGAATGCCCTATTTTATTTTCACAATAGTGCGGCATTTTTTTGGTTATGTAATATACCGACAGAGCAGTTATATGTCAGATTGATTTGTAAAGGTGGTAAATGTGTCACTACAGTGCTATTAGTTCCTGACTAAACGTTTCCATTAAGAATGTAGACAAGTGACATTTCAAAACATTGTATAGTTATAAATTTGGCCAGCGAACGTTTTTTCTACTTTGTCGCACTAGAGCGGCAAAGTGACATTTTGCGTTGACAAAAGAGAGCGCAAATGGCTACTTTCTATGCAGACTGTAGAAAAAGTATTTTTTGTCAATTTTTTTTATAAAATCGTGACATCCATCTCATTTAATAAATATAGTAATATAAAATAATTTGATATATGCAAATTTTCATTCATAAATCTGCTAATAAACTTTCACGACTGTAAACACGGACTAAATTTGTGACGTCATGGCTTGTTACTCACACATAGACATTTATTTCATACCCTTGATTATATATACTAACGTTATGTAACGGTCTTTGTAGCACTTATAGTTCTCGAGATAGCAATGGTGACCCATTTGAAATGAACAGCTGTATATGTTTATAGATATATTTAATAAAGGTCACTAACAATATAAAATTATGTTTCAATTAGTATATGTAAAGCAAACAGCAATAAAAGTATAAAAAAAACTAATGAAAATGGGTCAAAATAAGGTTAATTTTTACCCTTTTAATATTTGAATTCTGTTTAATATTCGAAATTACAGAATTTTATTCAGTTGAATAATTATAAAAATTAATTTTTTATACAAAGAGAAATTGAAACGCAAAAAGCAGAGCAAATAGCAATATACAAACATTATTTACTGAGTAAGCAAAAAGTATTGAATTAAACAGTCAATTAAAAATAAATATATCCCGCACTGCTAATATTAACAGAGAATGATTTTGTGTGATTATTGCATTGCACATAAAATACGTTTTATTTGATTCAGTTCCATGCAAAGCACATCGTATGAAATGCTGATTTGAAAATTATTTTTTCTCTTTGCGTGAGCATCTGAAGGAACGCCAAACTGAATGAAAGAAGTAACACTCGAGAGATAGCGACAGCGAACGCGGCTATTCATAAAAACGCACTCAGATGCGATCCTTTTATTATTCGATATGTTTTGACTTTGCGTTTTATTTATTACGTAAAAAAGGAATGAAAAAAGGAAATGTACAAAGAACAGCACAGTGTATTCTTTTACGAATCTGCATGAAATATTGCCAAGCCTATATGCAATGAAAGCTGGCGGTTTATTTAAAAACACAATTTATTTATATATTTTCTTTTTACATCTATATCTGTCATATTCGTGAAACATAAATTTATTTCTTTCACTTTATAGATAGAAATAAAACAAATATTTCATATTAATTTTTGTTTATCAAATTTACCACAATATATCATTTCTCTTCTTCGTATATACCTTAACACTATTCAGACATGGCTCGTGTTATTAATCGAACAAAAAGTAAAAAGGAAATTACACATTTGTTGTGACCAGCACAATACCTTTCGTTATTTATATGTACATATTTTATATAAATCCACACAGGAAGTTTCTTGTATTTTCAGTAAACTTTTTTCACAGACATAATGTGTAAATTGTGCTAATTGGTAATATTTAATTTTTGAAACTATTTCTATAGTGATGCAGCAAGATTCATAAAAATTAATTTCTTTATAAATTTTTATCTCTAAATGCATTGAATATGAAGAAAATTATGCATTCAAATTATATAGAGAATAACATATTCTTTAATATTTATAATAACATAAAATGTTAAAAAATGATATTTAACTGTGTTTTTTTAAGAAAAATAGTTAAGAGCTTCAAATAAAGGTATTTCTGGTTGATCCAGTTGTAATCAATATCTATTCATGTCTCCATTTGGATGTAAGAATGAGTAATTTGAAAAAATTCTAATTTTTGGAATTGTCGTATTGGAGTTATCGCCCCCCCCCCACACACACAAACATACACAGACATCATCATAAAAATAATAAATCCGTATTCTAGGGACCCCAAAACGTGCTTATTCATTGAAAATTAACCATCGAATTATTTGACCAAAGACAAAGGCCCGTATTACGAGCGCACTTTTATAATAAAAGCGCTTTTATGGATCATATTCCTCATAAGAATATAATGTAAAAGCGCACTCAATAACAAAGCTTTTATTATAAAAGTGCCTTCGTAATACGGGCTAATATCTTCCTTACCTAAAGGTTACGGATAGTAAAAATAGAGCAGTTAAACAGTCAAGTAATAAAAATTAAATAAAATGTCCAATATTACTGTGTTCTTTAATTTTCATTAGGAATATAAATTGAGTATTTATTTTTATAAATCCGGGGATGAAAATTTTGCACGATTTATTTATAAAATACAGCATATATTTAGAAACAGGTCATGTTCACTGGCTAATGCTCCAATTTTTATAAGTCCTGGACAAATATTTACAATTTCTTTCGATCTTTTTACAGACTACTCAAAACTAGTATTGCTGTGAATAATAAATTTCTGTTACAAATAACTAATATAATTTTCAATTTGATTATACTTTTATACACATTTAAATCTACACACCGTCAGTTATGTTTCATAAAAATTCTAGTTTTTCTTATAATTTTAAAAGCACTTGAGAAATACATACTTTAAATCTATTGTTATCTTTTGTATTTCACACATTTATTTATCTATCTTGTAACATGCTATGCATATAAGTATATTCAATAGTTTATTACTAATTATTTTCTAATATAGTGAAAATGATTAATTTTCTAATATAATGAAAATGATTAGGCAGAAGACTCACGTCATCAACCAGAAAAAACCTTATAAAATAAAATATTGCTTGTAGAAAATATTGGGTGTTCTTTATTTCTAAAAGAAGAAAGAAGTGCTAGTATTAAGTAATGTATATATTAATGTTATTTACAATTATTTTTAAGTCAATCGTTATTCCTTTAAAGGAATATAAAATTATTTGAAATAATTGTAGTTTATTTTCGTACCATACGTTGGCACTACTGAGAATGACCATGTTTCTTTAATACTAGTATATTTTTCTTCTTTTTAAAAAAAAATAAATAACAACTACAAATTTCAACAAGTTATATTCCTTTTCATAAAGTTTATTTCAGGTTGATGACGTAAGTGTTTTGTTTAATCATTTTCACCATAAGTGACGATGAAAATTATGTATTTATGTACTGCAGAATTATAAAATATAATAATATTAATTGACAAATTTGAATTATATCAACAATGTACAGTACGGTTTAAAGTTACATGACACAGTAAAACTGAACATTTTATTGTAACGTTTTTATTTATATGGGTGAAGTGTAAATCATAGACAAATATTATTAACTAAAAGAATACGTTTATTAAACGGTATATAATTAAGGATTAAATATTAAAAGATAATAAAAACAACTAACACTATGATTAAATAATTATAAACACTAAGAATATTATTAAATGCTTAAACACTACGATTATTTATCTAACTAACATTTATATCACTGCACTTATTTATATAACTACATTTATTTATGTTAACAACTGTTGAACTGTTTATTTATATCACCGAGTTCATATCTGGTTGCTTGTATATATGAGACTGTCTCCCGCTGTTCTCCCTACGGTATTTATACAGCCCCTATCATTCTAGAACTCTTCTAAAGCGACAATGACCCGTATACAAAGGAATGAGGTCACGGCGCAATTAACCTGTCTCAGCGCGTCGGGCATTGTATTATCGCTCTGGTACGTTCTTTCGAAGGGATTACGTCATTGTTCGCGAACATGCTATCAGTAGCGGCGCATGCATACTTTTCTCTCAGGGGCGCACGTCACATTATTATATATTATTTTTGCCACTGTTTACCTATGATTCCTTTGAAATATCATATTTATGACATTGCTACGGGTTTTAATATCACTTCCATATTTTTATGATAGCTACTATACATCAAATTGAACGCAAAATATACAGCTCGAAACAACCCTAACGGTCTAAACATGTTTCAAAGGTAGAAGCATATACCTAACAGTGCAACACATATGCCTGTAACTGACTTGAATCTTCCCTACTAAAGTTTCCTACCTTTTTCTTGCCATTTTTCAACCTTCCTACCCTAAATCAACTCAAAGAAAGATTCAGCGACTCAATTTGAGGATTATCTTCCCTGTTTCTATCCCAAATATTTACAGTAAAAATACTCATTAAATATTGTAGTGTTCATGCACACGACGCGAGATTGCGATCGACGCCGCTGGTCGAACGTTTCTAGAAACCTGAGCAATGACGTAATTGTCAGCGGGATAAACAAATATGCCTCGACCTGTTTAATTACCTGTAGTTTCTTGATCCCATTGTATTCGATGATATTATCGCGTCAAATGTCCCAGAAAGGGCGCCGTATATATAAATACCGTAAGGGAACCCAGTCGGGGCATTCAGATATAGACAAGCATCATGAATTAAACAGTTGGTGATATAAGTAAATAGTCTACGAGTTGTGAACATAATTAAATATAGTTATATAAATAAATATAGTGTAATAAACATTGTTTAAATATATAATCTTAGTGTTTAAGAATTTAATAATATTCTTAGTTTTAAATTAATGTTTATATTTGTTTAATCATAGTGTTAGTTATTTTTATTATCTTTATCCTACTTATTTATCGTATAATAAACTTTTATTTTAATTAACAATATTTGTCTGATTTTTACACTTCACCCAAATAAATAAACATTACAATATATATTATTCCATTCTGTATTATTATAATTGTTTACTATTTTTATCAAATAAATTTATTATTATTATTACAAATCATAATTCATATAACAATGACATTTAATTATTTTGTAAATGTGTTTCAATTTCTAAAACTGAAAATTACATAGCATGCTTATTGGAAAATAAGTATCATTTTTTTCCCTATTATTTATTTGTCAAACACAGTGTGACTTCATATGAAGGCGCGAACATTAGCCAAGGAACAGAATCTAGTGACTTTATAGTTAGCCGCGAACTAAATAGAACATTAAATTTCACTGCCGCGGTTTTCGGCAGTCGGAGGATAGCAGGACGAACAAACGTATGAGAAAAATATATACAGGGCGGAGGCGGTTAGAGGCGAACATAGGGATTTAACATGGGATTTTTGTTTAATGCAATTTTCTGCTCTCCTGTTCATTTTACGGCAAAATTAGATGAAATAAAAAAAAAATGTCACATACCACATTCTACAAAATCGGTACCTACCTATTTTATTAAACAATACTCGTAGGTACGAGGGCTGTTTGATAAGTCCGTGACTTTTTGAATAAAAAATATTTTTTTCAGCAAATAAGCGTTTTATTTCTCTACATAATCTCCTTTTAGCTCGATACATTTAGTCCAACGTTTTTCCAATTTTTTTTAGTCCTTCCAAAAAATAGCTTTTCTCAAGGCTCTCAAAGTAGGCGTTTGTTTCAGTGATGACCTCTTCATTCGACCCAAATCTCTTACCGCCCAGCCATTTCTTCAGGTTTAGACACAGGAAATAGTCGCAGGGAGTTAAATCTGGAGAATCTGCTGGATGGGGTAGCAGTTCGTAGCCCAATTTATGAATTTTTCCCATGGCGACTACACACGTGTGCACCCGTGCATTGTCTTGATTGAACAGTACTTTTTTCTTCGCTAAATGCGGACGTTTCTGCTTCAAATCAATATCAAATCGGTCCAAAAGCTTGGAATAATAATCGCCGGTGATCGTTTTACCCTTTTCAAGGTAATCGATGTGAATGACACCGCATGCATCCCAAAAAACTGTGTCCATAACTTTGTTGGCCGAAAGACTCACCTTGGCCTTCTCTGGTGCACGTTCACCCGAAGAAACCCACTGTTTTGATTGTTCCTTGGTCTCGGGTGTGATGTGATGGATCCAAGTTTCGTCTACGGTAACGAAACGACGCAAAAACTCTTTCGAATTACGGTTGAACATCACCTAATACTTCTTTGAAATGGTCACACGGTTGCGCTTATGGTCGAGTGTCAGTAATCGCGGCACCCAGCGCGCGGATACCTTTCTCATGTCCAAATATTCATGTAAAACGTGATGCACCCGTTCAGTTGAGATGCTTACGGCCTCAGCCACCTCACGCACTTCATTCTCCGATCGTCCAATATCATTCCATGAATTTTATCTACGATTTCTTGTGTGATGACTTCTTTTGGGCGACCTGAACGTTCGGCTTCACTTGTGCTGGTACGACCACAACGGAACTCGGTAAACCACTTCTTAACCATTGAAATTGAATCCCTATAGTACTTATCAAGCTTTTCCTTGGTTTCCGTGATGGTTTTTTTACGCAAAAAAATGCTTAATCAAGACGCGAAATTTACTTTTTTCCATTTTCAATGAAATTAACGAAGTTGTCTAATATAAATAGCTGTCAAACATAAACTAAATGGCGTAGCTTGTTCATAATTTTTCAGTAGCCTACTAATAGATGGCAGTTGATGGGAGCAGTGTTGTATTTAAAGTTACTGCGCGGAAAATTCAAAAAGTCACGGACTTATCAAACAGCCCTCTTATCTACACAGATATAGAACCATTTGAAAACACAGTCTTTGTCCCTCTGAAACAATTTGTGGGCAAATACCTCTTCAGCCGTCCGCTTCCTACGTCCTTGTGTATGTTCGAAGTTTCAATTTTATATAAAGTACATAAATGTATAGTGGTGACGAACTTTTGACCTGCAGTACTTCATCATTTCTGTCAACTACTCGTAGGTAATATGCATGAACATGTTCTACTTGCTGCATAAGAAATATTTTATTTGTCCTAATTTTCTCGTTCCTTCGTTATGAAAAACTAATTAAAACAAAAATCAAATTTCCTCTCGTCAGGAATTCATAGCCACCTAGTGTAAGGTTAAAGTGTGTCACCTCCTGCTTATAAGCAGGGTAAGCTGGAAAAATCGTCGTCCAGGGCCTGCATTACTTTAATATTCATCACGAGACCGCAAACACATGTCCGACACACCACACTACTTCATTATCTGCACGTGCGCACATACGCCACCGCGAGACATCAGCGTCAAAACAGGCGTGAGGTGTGTATGAGCGTGATATTCACTGGGATAAATTAGCAGGAATTAGACAGACGGGATTATGACTTTTAAATATGTTTGGCAGCTGTGGTTATGTATTATAATTGTATTGTAGGTACGTATACTTAAAACCTAGAAAGATTACTTTATATTTATATAATATATATATATATATATATATATATATATATATATATATATATATATATATATATATATATATAAAATTGAAGATTCAACATGTTGATAATTATCAAAGAAAATTTGGAACATGAGTGATTTTCTATGTAGTTTTAATACTGTTGCTTAAAAAATTACGTAAATTTGTTTCCTCCTACAAATTTTATGTAAAACAATATGAAAATATTTGGTTTTTATGTATCAGCCAATTAGTTAAAACATCATGTTATTAAATTATTATTTTATTATGCATTAAAGTCTCATAAATTTGACAAATTAATAACAAGGTTTATTTTTGGAAAATGCAATAATAAGTTACGTTGGTGCAACTATGGCCAAGATGACAAGAAGAACATTGTAAGTACAACAAAATAATAAAAAAAACAGTATCTGCAAAATTCAAAAGTATTAATAAAAATCTATAAATTTTAGGATAAATAAATTAATGAAGGTCAAACATAAGAAAGTTATTTCGACTTGCATATACCGGGGATCCCAAACAAACTTTGACATAGGCATTTAACATGGGAAAACAGTTTTCTGCATATAAAAAGTGTCCAGTACCTTATTTAATATTACTTACTGTATTATTATTATTGTAAAAATTGATAAATTACAAAAATTTGCAAATAAATAATTGTTTCAATTTTTTACTATGTATGTAGTATGAAAAGATCTTCAAATGTATGCACGGTATATTGGCTAGCATGGCTGCATTTGAATTTGAAAATTGGGGTTCGATAACTATGTTGAACTTTTAAAAATGTATTTTCTATTACAAATTTTAGAAATAATAATAATGTACAAATAAAGAGAAAATAATTGACGATAATTGATTGCAATTATCAAAACATTGATATAATAAACAATGCATTATATTTTCTTTTAAATTATATCTATTAATAAAAATCTGATGTGGCCAGCACATTATCTTCCGTCAATCCTGTGTATTATGCACAAATTCCATATATCTTCTTCTTTAGCTTTACCCATTCGTTAGGGGTCGTTATTTTTTATTTTCTTCTTCCACTCATTTCTGTTTTGCGGGTCGTCCTCATTTAGTTCCTTTTCTCTCAAGTCTTCCGCAATACAGTCCTTCCATCATATTTTTGGTCTTCTCTGTTTTTTCTACCTTATTTTACAAAGCAATTCATTCTTCTTCCAATATATTCTTCATCTCTCCTCATGACATGTTCAAAACAATTTGATCGTCTCTCTTGTATCTTTCTAGAAACTTCGCCAACATCTATCCTCATCTCTGCCATATTCATTTTCTTCTCATTAATACTAACATCTGTCAAATTGAATTATCTGAATATGTTAATTTTTACGGTTAGCATAGCTGGCTGATTTATGAAATTTAATATCTTTATAATTCTTTAACTGTTAACTCTATATCTATTGAATATGGAGTATGAAATGCAATAAAATAGTATAGGGAATAATAAATTCTTTAAAATTTGTAACATTAAATGTCAATAAATGATATTTCACTGCGTTTTTTGAAGATAAAGTGTAAAAGGTTACAAATGAGGGTACTTCCGGTTGACCAATTATAACCAAAATGTAATCACGTCTGCATATGGATCAAAACTCTAGAAATACGAAAGACATTATAATTTTTGAAATCGTGGTATTGGAGTTTTGCGATGCGAAACAATTGTCATATAACACAAATACGCGTGCGCACACACACGCACATACGTACACACATACATACAGACATCATCATAAAAATAGTAAATTCATATTCTAGGCACACCAAAACGTGCTTATTTATTAAAAACTCACTATCGAATTTTTTGACGATACCTTCCTTACCTAAAGGTGACGGAAGGTAAAAAATAATTGAGATAAAATGAATACGTGTAGGTAATATATTTTTACTGTATTTATAAAAAATATTTTTTATTAATATTAAAAGAAAATAATATAGAGCATTGTTATTAATATTAATGTTTTGATTATTGTAATTAATTATTTAAAAAATAATAATAATAGGGCGCGAGTAGTCATGTGACTTTATTGGCCTGGGCAGGTTGATATGGGGGCCCGCGTCAGAATGACAGTTAATAGTTATTTACACAGGTGTCACAGTTGTCATATGTCATAATTTTTCATTCAAAATTTCTAAATTTTCTGATTTCATGTTGTTTATTTGTCATCAATAATGTGTAATATACTTGCCGAGAAAAATAATCCACATAAATTTTGAAAATTATGATGCTTTGAATGAAACATTATGATACTTGGCATCTGTGTACATTATTACTAGCTATCTTTCTGGCACGTGCCCCCTTATCTGCTTGCCAGGGCCAACAAAGTCACATGGCTGCTCGCGCCCTATAGTGGAGAATCGAACCCCAATCTTCGAATTCAAAGGCAACCATGCTAACTAATATACCAAGCAGACTATTGAATAACTTTTCATATTACATAAATAAAAATTGAAAGAATTATTTATTTGCAAATATTTATATCTGCTAATTTATGCAATAATAATAAAGGAATTAATAGTAAATAAGTTACTGAAGGTAATGTACTATTATCATGTTCAATATCATGGCTTAATTTTCTGCCGGACTGTTTATTAAAAAAAAACTGTTAACTGTTTTCCCATGTTAAATGTCTATGTCAGAGTGTGTATGTGTGTGTGTGTGTGTGTGTATGTGTGTGTGTATGCATGTGATCGTTCCGGATCGCATAACTCCAATACTACAAATCCAAAAATTATAGTTCTTTCATATTCATCTTTCGTACGTCCATATTATGAAGAGTTGATTAGATTTTGGTTATGGTTGGTTAACCGGAAGTACACTAATTTGAAGATTTTAACAGTTTTTCTTTATATTATCATAAATACTAAAGAATATTTTATTCTCAATTTGATTTAATTATATTTTTTCTACATATTCAATGAATTTAGAAATAACGAACTAAAGAAATATCTTTCAACCTATGCTGCTAAAAGCTGCAGCATTGAAACAGAAATAAATAAATATTTCATCACGGTTTATTACTCATTGCTGGGTGTGCCAATCTGCTTTGTACACAGATTTCGGTAATGATGGAATTTATGTATCATGCGGGCGCTTACCAGGCGTCACCTCACGGGCACTCATAGCTAGCGTGGAGAGTGCATCACAGGGGTGAATTTTGTGCCATTAAAATTCGATGTAATTTTTGGTATCGGTCGGGATCGAACCCGTGTCCCCAGATTCATATTGACAGATTTCATTATCAAATAAAATTTACATGATTTTACTGAAAATATAAAAATATAAAATAATTTGATGTGGCAAAAACAAATCACATAAGTTAATACAACATATTATAGCCACGAGCCAATTCAGCAGATTATTATGCTATAAATAAAATTCTATTTTATTTTCTACTTCTTATTTTTAAAAAACATACTGTTCTTTTTAGTTTATTTCTCCCCTAAAAAAAAAGAATAGTTTACAAAAAAAATTCTATGGTATTTGTACAAAATACGTAGAATTGACGGAAGGTAAGGTATTGGCCACATCAGATTTTTTTTTCTATTAAACTTTGAGTTATTAAAAATTCGTTATGTAAACCTAAATGAATCGAACTTAAGTTATGCTCGTATTGAAATGACTGCTTTTCCTTAATACACTATTTTTTATACATTTACCGTAAATTTTCGGTGAACTTGTACATTTTTCATTTTCATAGTTGGAATTATATTTTATGAAATAAAAAAATTCGAGCATAAACTTACTCAACAGGTAAACAAATTACCTCCCAAATTTAAATTTAAATTTAGTGTATCATTAATGGTCCATAGGCTATGTTTACATGTAATCAGTCAATGATGAAATTAGAGCAAATTTCGGGTCACTGAAAACTGATCAACTATGTTAAAATATAGGTTAGTAAGTAAACAATGAAATATACAGTATCGGACATATGCGGCTTCGTTGTAATATATAATATAAAAGTGACATATTCAGAAAATCGTAAACACGTTCAATATCTAATTCAAAAGTATTATACTAAATTTCTCAATTACTTACGTATTTGAATACAGTTGTGAGGTAGTGAGTTGCAAAAAAAATAGAGCTACTGTATAAAAATCTTATATTTACTTTAAAAAAAAATCTGTTGTGGCCAGCACAATACCTCTCGCCACTTCCGTTTTTGGTTACATAAATATAGGGCGCGAGCAGTCATGTGACATTGTTGGCCTTGATAAGCAGATATGGGGGTTCTGTCAAAATGACAATTAGTAATTTTGTACATAAATGTGAAATATTAGATATTTTCATCAAAAAATTCAAGGTTTTCTAAATACTTGACTTAGACAAGCAGATAAGGACGCCCTTGTCAAAATGACAGTTAGAAATTATTTACATAAATGTCAAATGTCGTAATTTTTCACGTGGTTAATTTGTCACCAGGAATATGGAATTTACTTGTCGAGGAAAAAAAACCACATGGAATTGGAATATCATGAAATTTTGGATGGATTATTGACATTTGACATGTATGTACATAATTACCAGCTGTCATTCTAACTCGGGCTCCCATATTTGCTAGTCCAGTCCAAGAAAGTCACATGACTGCTTGCGCCCTAAAATTTCACATGTCTTTTCTTTATGTTTAGTTTTCTCCTATACTTCTAAATGTTCGAATTTCTTCCAATTTCTTGACGGGATTTCAGATGGGTATATGTATATATAGCTATAATTTTAAATATTTAATTGTTATTATTGCTATACAACAAGAAATAGTAAACTTACCAATATCTCAGAAAAATTCTTCAATAATGTCAGTTAAACTTCTTCATTTAACGTAAAAGCGTAATTTGACGTTTTACTGTTATGTTGCCAAAAAAGAATATGTAAGATTTATTTTCAGTTAAAATCTATATAAAACCATATCGGTACTATGGCAAATTCTGAATCGGTTCTTATTCACTGCCATGTGTTTAGTTGAAATAGACAATTTTAGAATTGAGCTGCCAATACCGCCCAAACAGGTTTATGAACTACTGTTGGTTTTTGACAATGACATTTTTCTGTCATTAAACAAACATCTGATGGTTACTATAGTGTTGTTAGGCTCTGAAATTTATTACAACAGATTATTTTATATTATTATATACTATATCTCCAAACCTATAGGAGATATAATAAAATTTTAAAATGTATCGAATATAGAATTTTATGTTCTTTAATGATAATAATAAAAAAATTCAAAAAATAATATTTAGAATTATTTTTTTAAGATACTACTACTTCCGGTTTTCCAATTGGTACCAAAACCTATTCAACTCTTCCCATTAATGTTAGATTGAAGAATCCGTAGTCAAACAGGTCTTTAGTCTTATAGAATTTGAGAAATCGTGTCTCCAACAACCTCACACACACACACATCCACACACACACACACACACACACACACACACACACACACACACACACACACAGAGACATCATTGTAAAAATGTTAAAATCGGATTCTATAGACCTTAAATCGTGCTTATTCAATAAAATCTGGATATGCGATTTTTAGCATGAATCCAATACCTCTCTTAGCGAGAGGTAAAAATTAACCAGAATAATAATTTATTAAAGAAACTTAAATTAGACAAAATTATCAATGTTAGATATTTAATTAATTATAGTAACTTTAGTAACTATTTATAATAGATTGCATTCGTCGTAGCATCGAATGAAATAAAAATTATCGATGATTTTGTGGATTATGGATATCCATGCATCCGTTATAATTTTAAATAACTATTAATATTATTTCTTGCAATATTTTTGTCAATGGAAGAAATAAATTTGCTGGATATCAGTCCTATTACTTTTATTTAATATCTCAACATTTCCTACAGAACTTCAATTTTATTAAAGATCGGGTTATTACATATTTGGGAGTTACAGACACAAATTCATATCGGCTCATTATTCTCTTTTCATTCACCACTCTCACACGGTTAAAAATAGAACAACGCGGTTCAAAATATGAATTCAGCATGAAATTCTCTTTCTTATTATGTATTACACGATTTTAGCGAATGAGTGGTTCCCGAATAGAACACAGTGGAATTCCAAAGAAATGTCTAATATTTTGAACAGTTTCAAATCGGCAAATTTCTTATCTACTACTCCGATATATATTTTTTTCCTATTATGTATTTGCACGATTGTTGTTGAGGAATAGTTAGTAAATTTGAAGATTTTCAATATATTAAAGAATTTTTTTTTTTGGAATTCCATTGAGTTTTATTCGTGAACCACTAATTCACTAAAATCGTGTAATACATAATAAGAAAGAGAATTTCTTGCTAAATTCATATTTTGAAACCGCGTTGTCTTTTTTTAACTGTGTGAGAGTGGTGAATTAAAAAAGTATAATGAGCCGATTTGAATCTGTTTCGATAACTCGCAAATATGTATTTTCAATACCATTGAAATTCTATTGGAAACCATTTACAAAAATGTTACAAGGAACAGTATGGATAATAATAACCAATTATTTAAAATTATAACGGATGAATAGAAATCTTTAAACTACAAAATTATCGATAATTTACTTGATTCGATGCCAAGATGAATACAATCTATTAAAGTATTAAATGTCTAATTTTAGATTCTTTCATAAATTATTATTCTGATTAATGTTTTAAAGTAAATATAAGATTTTTATATAGTCGCTTAATTTTTGTAGCGGCTCATGTCCGTATTCAAATATATGTGAAATTCAGTTCGTTACTTTTGAATTACTTTTCAAATTTTGTACGATACTTTTGAATTATTTATTTAACGCCCATAAGGTTTTATGAATATGTGTCTTACATTATATAAGAAGTTTGAAAATATATTGAATATTTAAAATATGGGGGAGTATTTTTTATTAGTTCCTACGGAGTCCCTCTATTTATGTCCGGTACACAGTGCCGGATTACCCAATAGGCAGACTAGGCAATTGCCTATGGGCCCCGCGCCTTTTAGGGGCCCCGCTGCATTAGATTAAAATAATATTGGTTTAATTTTGAGATATATTTTTTTTATTAGGTACAAACAAAGAAATCCTTAAATAAAGAAATTTTGATTACAACAAAGAAATGCTTATTTACAATAATGGAATCTTGATAATAATAATAAAAAATGTCAATCAATATTACAAGACCCTACTGTTACATCTCGATTTTTATAATACGTCTCCTTGAGTAGAGATAGAAAAACAACGAAAACCATTTAAAAATACTTATTTCAAAATAAATTTATTACAAAAACCATCAAATATTTCACTATATACTTTAAAATTGAGAAAAGTGAGGGAGGGGGGCGAGATTTCCAAGGGCCTCCACATGGTTTAATCCGGCACTGCCGATACAGTAGATCAAAATTTGGAGTAGAAAAACATAAATTGCTTTTTTTGTGTGAAAAATGAAGTGAAAAATATAAAATAAATTATATTTTATATAGAATTAATATGGTAATATGTATTAGGTACGTCATTCATTTTCAAATAAATTTAATACCCATTTGCTTGTATTTGCATAATAAAATAATTCCAGATCGAACACAGAATAACTGCTCGAATAATTGTGTTCATGTAAATGAACATTTTACATATATGCGTCAATTAAAGGCTTAGGGCTGTAAAGTACGCTTACTTTAGCCTGCCTTGAGGTTATGGTTACGTATTTATTTTTAATTTAGGAATATCCACCTGTCGTTTTGAATATACATTACATACTACCTTGGACTAGTAATTTAACGATAAATTATAATCAATGTGTCAATTTAAATTTTCGTATTATGCACGGATTTATATACAGTGTGTAACAAAAATAAGTACATTAAATTTAACCAGTGATAGAACTCGTCGAGTAGAACAATATTTCTTAATAACTTTTTCTTGTAAACCTTCTAGATATTGAGTTAAAATTCTTCAAAGTTTTATATATTTCATTAACCGCCTATGGTTGAATTCAAAATGGACTGCGCATGCGTTTACAAGTAATTGTTTCCGTTGTGACTGCGACTGAATACAATGAAAGGTTGAATGAATTTGTTAACACAAAAAAGGTTAGAAACTGGTGAATAGATTGACCGATATACCAGATGGTGAAACTATACACAAATCGGGAAAGATAAGAGACAGAATAGAATATAATACCTATCTCGACTAAGGTAACAAAAGAAAGTCATACGTCAAATTTTATGTTACAACAGCTGGACAATCCAATTGTAGGACATTTATGGGATGCAGTCGACCAAGAATAACTCTACAATTGTCAGTACACTATGAAGGCGTCAATGAAATGATGTAACTGTTTTTTTTTTCAATATCCTTCAAATTTTCATACGACATTTTGTGTTGTAGTGCTATCTTCGAGTATTAAATCATGGCTGAGAATCAACACTTATTAACACATGTAAAAAGGTGCGAACGTTTGGAAGATTACGATTCGGCAAACGGTCCAAATAAAATTTCTGGGCTTTGGCAGCGTTTCTCTGAGATTTACTATAGGCCAGCACAATGTCTGTATACTCACTAGCCGTAAAGGTAGGTATCTTTATTGATTATAACTTTTATAATAATTATTAATCGATTTATTTGTCAAAATTTATTTGAAGAAGTTGACAACACATTTGTCAAATACAATTGTTTCATTGTTATTGCTACTGGATCATATTATTATGAAAATACCTAAACGATTCGTTAATTTATGGGGGGGGGGGTAAAAATGCTAAAAAAAGAGATTTAGAAAAAAGTTATTAAGAAATATTAATGCCCTCGACGAATTCTATCACTGGTTAAATTTAATGTTTCGATCTTGTGATCATCATCGCTCGTTGTAAGTAATAATAAAGCTGTGAAACTACACCAAGTGTTTTATTTATTTAATCAAATATACATAATTCCAAAATGTTTCACCAAGTGCCAACCACAAAGTCAGTTCAATATATTTTAATGTATTTATTTCTGTTACATCCTGTATAACAATTTCCCATAAATACATCTGTTTGCTTTCAATTTTGTCAATAAAATACATCTGAAAGAAGAGAGAATTATCTTATCGACCAGAAATTTAAATAAAATGTAAAAAAATATAATCATCTAAATTAGTTTAAATATTTGCTTTTTCCTGTTTGAATTTTTCTGATTTAAAATTCTTCTAATAACTTTAATTTGTATTTATATACCGACTTTTACTGGTCACATATACATCATATTCTTCATATTTATTATAAGAAACTGTGTGTATTATATTCTGTAAAAAATGCACTTTTGCAAAAATTAAAACTGAATTATTCATCAGGTTCAATCGATTTAACGACGTAACCTTCCTCGTTCTAAAGCTCCAGTGCATTAAAATGTATAGCGGATATTAAATTAAAAAAATTGAGAGTATGAAACGTAATAGAAAAATAAAGGAATGTAGTTCAAGGCTCCTGTGATGTCATCAAGAATATATCGCTGCCATCACACTTGTAGCAATATTTCCGGAATAGAATTCATACAAATTACCGCGTTTCCAATTTCGCTTACCGGGATAAAGCCGGCCCATAAACTCAAGTTTAAAATAAAAATACCCTTCAGAAGAAGTCGTGTTTTTACATGGCAGCAAACACCGCGGGCAAAAACATAGTAAAGTGTGTTACGGTCACAGAACATGGCTTCATAATAGAATCGCGCGAGGACAAAAGATAAAAGGAGAAAAAACCCCGCATCGCCGTTATGTGTGCTTCTCAAGCACCACTTACGACAGAGACGCAGATATATGGGTTGATGTGTGTTAGAAGGAGATGGGAGAACCTCTCAAGGGACTCGGTATACGAGTAAGTCAAATGTCTGCTATCGAGAGTAAAGGTATCAATCACCACCCTACCACGTGGAGTAAGACAATGACGGTCGTTCACCTGACAACACTTCTGCACTAGGCCTACGTGTAAGTGCAACATTTGTTAACAACATGTTTCACATTCACATGACCTACATTTTCCTACAGCAACTTTGTTTCTATTGTAATGTTCTTAACGCGTCGGATTTGTAAATTGTAAACTCTGACGAAATGGAAACAAGATTTATTTAATTAAGCACAGATTTAATAAGATGAAAGTATTACTTAAAACTTAAGGTAAACATTTTCATAATTGTAAATAATACGAAGATATACAATTACTACAATACAAAACGTAGGTTAACATCATTTTTCAAATAATCTCTTTTCTTTTCAATGAATTTGATCCATTTGATCCTTCGATGCACAAGCTTCTTATACACTCAGAAAAGACAAAGAGCATATTCATGAACAGTAGAGTGGAGCGAAAACATTTTTTTATAATTTCAAAATGCCTATACCATCAATAACTGTCTTTTGATACACAAAATAAATGGTCCATAGCACAACTTCGGCAAACGTTACTCTTTACTGCCGCCGAACACTTGCTTTAATTCATATAAAACGCCTAAAGTAAATGATATTAAAACTAATCTAATTTCCTCGTTAAGAACAAAAAACATGCTATTATTGATGGTTATTGAATGAGAATTACCGACACGGTACCGCTCGAAAATCACGGAAATATGAATCCTCTGCACTAATGTGTATGAATGTAAATTAATCAAAGATAGAAGAAAACAGATGAACTAACAGATTATTAAGAATAGCAAGAGACAAGAGACCACAGAGATATAGGGAAACCAACAGAAGAATGGGTCCAAAGTTATCAGTCATGATCAACAGGAATTTCTCCATATCTTTTCTTAATGATGAACAAGCAGTGCCCAAATAAAGAGAAAGATGAATAAAAAGATATACTTAATTGTATAGGATAAAATAGGAAATAGTTAACAAAGGAACTTAACATGGAAAATAAAAATGTTCTTATTAAATTTGAATTTATTCATTGCGTTCCATTATGCTATTAATAAAATTTGTTGAAATTAAATTCTGTAATATTGCCATTTTTATAATTTACATTTTCATATAGATGACAAATACAAATTAAATTGCAGCAAATCGTTTTTTTATAGCTTTAATTTTAAAATTAATAAAATAAATAAAAATATATACTTATTATTATAGTTGTGTCCAGTATTTAACAGATGGGCCAATTGCATAAAACGTTATTATAGTCGCTGTCAAATAAGTCCTTTTTCCCTTCTCCGTATCCTGTCCCTTGTCCTGCGGTGTTGCCGCTTCTTCATAACTTAGCATTTTCTACATGTCCAGTGAATTGGAAACTGTGTAGAAATCTCCAACCCAAACTTTTTGACGGCAAGTCTGATTTATTTGCACATTGTAATCATGGATACGCATAAAAATACACTGAAAACCTTGTAAAAGTTAAGAACGTGATTAAAGCTAAGGAGTTCTATTATAGATTTTGAGAGAAAATGGATGTGTATGTCCTTTTTATGAATTTTTACGTGTATAAACTGAATGTTTAGTACGAATTAATTTTGTGTACATAATATGTAACAATCTATAAGATCTTACTACCCTGAAAAAGGTATGCACTAAACTTCGGTGTTGTAAGAATAAATGCTGTTTGACTGAGATTTCGAGTAATTGGTACTTTATCCACATCACAGTCGAGAAATTTCCCAAAGTTATTAATGTTTTATGCAATAAGGCAAAACAATTACCTGATAAATAATTACATCATCAAGACTTTGTTGAATGTCGTATCTATATGCTTTTACCCGTAGATTTCAGTATTAAAGAAATATTTTGACCGCTTAAGGCGTTCATTAGGCATTACATTATCTCATCAGCAAACAAAGCCGTTGTAAAGATAGCAACACAAGATCATGTTTATGCTACAGTGAAAATATTTTTCAAATTTTGAGTTCGATCGAATTAGAATCCAGGCAACTAGAATCACAACCAATCACTGAACGCACTAAATTATTCTCACGTTCCTTTATATTTATTTATAAATTGGAATATATTTTCTAGGAAGCGCCAACGATATTTTTTAAAGTATTAATGGCAGGAAATAAATCTATTACTTGTCTACCCTCCTTTCTCTATCGTGGAAATCTAGCTCTTTCTATGTGTCAGAGGAGTAGTTTTATTTGCTTCCAACGCTAGTAAAAATAAAGCAGGAATTAATCGCGCCTGGGGGAAAAGGCTTTGCGCTGCCACTGCCGTCAAGCAGTGGCGTACGTGTCTGGCTCCCTGGGGCACCACAGGCTCACTTTGCATGTCGGTAAACACTGGCACTTCAAACGCCAACTTCGTCTTTCAAATCACTTTTAATACTGTCAACATGATAACAAAAAAATATTACTGTGCAATCTGTCATATTAAATCACAAACAGTGAACAGTTTCTTGTGTGTCATATATACATACTTCATTCACTTATATACGTACATAGGTATCTAATTCTCTTGACATTTCTCTGAACGTATGTTGGCACAAATTCGAAATTTAATCGAGCAACAATAATACACATAACCTCTATAAACACAATTCTTGGCGGCAACATTTCCCTGTTTGCACTTTCTTTACCTTATCAGTTTATCATATAACATAAAAATGAATTCACTTGTATTCAGAATGAACATCCTTAATCTAACTAACGTTTCAGGGTGTTTCACTTAATGTGGGCCATTGGCATTTAGAAGGAAAAAGCGTTTTTCTTTGCCGTTATTCCTCTCATTGTCTTAAAAGAAAACTTTAAGTAAAAATTTAGATTAAATTTTACAGTAAGTTAGTATGTAATATTCAACTGTATTATTAGATACGAAAATTTAGTAGTACTAGCCATGGAATTAAAACAAAAAGACAAACAAAAAAAATGTGTTATATATCATAAAGTTTTACTTTTATTGTTATTACACATAACGCCAAATAACTTAATTATTTGAACAGAACTAATTTAAATTTAAGTAATAGTAACAAAATCAAACTTAATAAAAACATAAATTCTAAAAATAATATTTTTAATTAATACATGACCGCCGATTTGAATTATTCTAAATCTTATATCACTTATTTTCTGACATTTTCTACCTATAACATCTTTCAAATCTTATTGTTATTACTTTTAATCGCTTACTATAAAAAAATGTTATATTTTAAGTGCGCACGTAGACAAAGTCGCATGAATTTAAGTCAAGAGACCTTTAACCATTTTACTAACCATCTTCGTCCTATCAAACTTTCTAGAAATGCAAGGTTGAGATATTCCATAATCATTCTCGTACTCCGTGCAGGGCGTTTGTTGTACTGGAACCATACATTTTTAATAAATATATTTATTACGAGAAATATGATAAATCGATGATAATGCTTAATCATTTGCTGTTATGTATAATCCCCAATAATATTGGAGAATATAAAAACATTTAGAATATTATAAATAGTCTGCAATACTTTAAAAAAGTACCAACAATAACCTCACCTAACGCACAAAAATCACTTTTAGAAAACTCGGGACGAGTTATATGTATTAAGTGAGGTTTTTGTTCTTAAATTTAATCATTTTCGTCCCATTATTTTTACATTATGCAAATTCTCCAACATTGGAGGTGACTATACAGGGCTATAACATAGAAAAACAGTTTTTTTGTTGCGAAAAATTTCTATATTAATTTATGGGAAAAATAATTGGTAGAAAAAAATACATTTTTTTTATACCAAACGCGTCACATTTTTGTGACATGTAGACACAAAATAAATTTAAAAATTTGCGCAATTAAGAAAAAATCTCATTATGCATGAAACTGACAAGAACAAAACAAGAAGGTAATTTATAAACGTGTACTTAGCATTCTATTTGTTATAATTTCTATTATTTTGTTTTTACCTTCCATCACCTTTAGAGAAGGAAGGTATTGTCTTTCGTCAAAAATTTTGATAGTGAGTTTCTAATGAATAAGCATGTTTTGGGGTCCCTAAAATACGAATTTACTATTTTTCGATGAAGTCTGTATGTGTTTGTACGTCTGTGTGTGTGCATGTGACGATCGTTTCGGATCGCATAACTCCAATACCACTATTCCAAACATTATAAGTTTTTCGTATTCCTCGAGTTTAGATCCATGATTATATCTGTGTACAAAGCAGATTGGTACACCCAGCAATGGGTAATATGCCGTGATGATACATTTATTTATTTTATTTATATTTTAAAGTATATGTTATTCTCTATACGATGTGATTGCATTTTGTACTTCATATTCAATAGATATAGAGTTAAAGAATTATAAATATATTAAATTATGCTAACCATGGAAACTGCTAATATATTTAGATAATTCAAATTGACAGATGTTAGTATCAATGTAAAGAAAATGAATGCGATAGAGATGAAAATGTTGAGATAGATGTTAGGGAAGACACGGAAAGATAGGGTAAGGAATGGCTGGAGTAATAGATGATATGCAAAACAGAAATGAAAATAAAAACAGCAACCCCTAACGAATGAGAAAAGCTAAAGAAGAAGATGTCAGTGTCACGTGCAATTTGCATAGTTAGTTTATGAAATAATTTTACTAGAAATATAGGATCTTTTGCAAGAAAATTTATGTATGGAATTTGTACATAATACACAGGATTGATGGATGGTAATGTGCTGGTCACATCAGATTTTTTCTTCACGTTAGTAAAAAATTATAACGTTTTGTTACTGTCCATTTCATGGTTAATAAGATTTTTTTGTAATTTTTCAAATTTTAAAATTTATATTGTGGCTTTATGAAACAGAAATGTAACGTGCCTGCTATCAAAAAAATCTTATTTTTTTCTCTATAATATGCACCAATTCTTGTTTCTATAAATTAATAAAGAAACTTTTGGCAGCTAAAAAGTGTATTTTCTATATAATAGTCCTATGGCCCATTTTAAATATAAGTGGTTGAATGTATCTCAACTATAGTGGCTGTCGTTGTTATGCTCCAGCGGCAAGGATTTAGTCCCGGTGTGCAAAGTGCAAAGAGCTACTTTCGACCTTGGTATACAAATTTTTTCATTGTTTTTAAATTTAACGAACTGTCACTATTTTTTAAAATAGTGTCAGTAATTAATTTTGCTAAATTCGTAAAGAAAAACTAGAATAAAACTATTGTTAATAAATTAAAACTTTTAATTTTTTATAATTTACAAAATTTTGAAATTTATAAAAATAATAAAGACAAGTAGGAAATGATCCCATTGATTCACTTTATTATTACTTATTTCTTTAGATTTTATAAAAAAATATTTTATGTTTAAAGTGTTTATTGTTAGTGATTTCAGAAGGTAAATAATTACATTATTGTGCTTCAATTACATTCTGACTAATCGTTAGAAGTTTATGTGGCACGTAAAAAGATTTTTGTTTCGCGTGTTTCTGTTATGTACGTCTCAATGAATCCTAATTTGTTCCCTTTTATTAACCACTTAGACATAATGGTACTAATATATAAACGAAAACAGAGAAAAGTTAAAATATTGTATTTTATTACTATTCGCTTTGTTCGCAAGAGTCTGTAGAATTAAATATATCTGATTATTCTCTTCTGGACAACAAATACATCTTTGAAAGATGCTGATAAACTCCAAAAGTAGATTTCGTAAGATAATATGGAGCCAACTTTAGCATAATAAAACAAGAGTACCTGTTCTTGTTAAGAAAATAATAATAATGGCTTCTGAAAACACGATTTGTTTAACAAAGAAACTACTTGTGATTACAATGTGACTTCCGAATAAAAATTTCATCCATATGTGTTCCCAGAAATTTTGTTCGGGGAACTTTTAGTGACAGGATTATCATTTACAGTTATCGATGATTGAGAATTATATGTTACACTAACTACGATAAATATAAAATCTCAAAAAGTTCTTTTTAGTTGGGTTAATATATATATATATATATATATATATATATATATATATATATATATATAAAGTTATTAGAAATAATTACCCATATGAATAAAATTCCCACTCTTTTAATAATTTTTTCTAATCATGCATTTTTCAATACATTTGATAATTTCTTTCATGATCTCTTGCAGTCATACATATTAATATATGCACGGCATTCACTCTCCTTTAATGCTTCTTTAGTCTTCATACATCAAAGAAGGAACAATTACTCCATCACATAAATCAAACTCAATATATATATATATATAGCAACTCAAAGAAAATTTGTCCACCATTTTATAATCTGAAGCTTTTCTTCATGAGAAAACTGTTTTATACTTTCAAAGAAATATGTTATTGAACGAAAATCACAAAACACAAACTTTTTTGGCAGTTAAGATGTCATACAATTGTTCGTAATTTTGTTTGAGTTCCATGGCTACCGCTATAAATCAGCTCTCCAGAAAAAAATAAAATTGAATTTCTCGGTTATTAAATTTCAAAAATAAAATCTTATTACTAATTCAGGTGCAGAATTTAATTCTCTACAACATTTATTTAGAGTGTTTTTGTCTAAAATAATTTGGGAACTTTTGCGCAAGGAAAAACTGATTTCCCATGTTAAACGCCTATGGTCTAATTAGCACACTATATATATATGTATATATATATATAGATTGTGTTATTCATAGTTTTTCTATACTTGTGCTAAATTAGACTAGTAAGTCCATACAATACTAATAAAATCATCAATTATCTATGTAATATGTAAGCGAAAATAATCCTTTCATTTCATTAATGGAAAATATATATTAAAGATAATAAGGAGTCTGCTACCACTAGCCATATTTTGAGAGTCCTCGGAAAGGAGAATAAAACATGTTATTATGGTAAATGACCCGGTCTGTCAATTTGTTCAAATTTAGAAAAGTCTCCGTTGTACTTAGGGAGGGTAGGAGGCAGAACCAAACACGAATTACGAATTTTCAATAATTATAAATTTATATGATCTTTAATAATCTTTCTCGAGCAAATACAATGAAAAAGGTAATTAAGAATAAAATATAATGCTGTGTATATAAACTCTTTATTCTTATTAATTAATTTACAAAATTAATCTCAATTACCTTTTACAGCGATTTACAAACTCTTATTAGGTTCCGAAAATTATATAAACTAAAATACTTGCATGAGTAAAACAGAATAACTGTACACCGATTTTTATCACTTGAGCTTTATTTATTTATCTCTATCTTACTTATTAATAATAATAATAATTCTTTATTGTATTTAAAGTAACATAGAGAATGAGAGTTTTCGCATATGTATTACATCTTCGACGTTTTTATACCTTGAGCTGATGGAGATGAGATGATGAAAGGACACACACAAACATCCAAGCCCCTGGTGGGAATCGAACCCACGACCCCAGGATCCGAGCGGGCTGCCCCAACACGCACGACCACCGAGGCGGCTTATCTCTATCTTACTTATTATTTCCTACATTCTAGCTTACCTATGTCTAATAGCTTCATTTTTGTCTTACTAACAGATTTTTCTTTAAAGAAAGATAGTTATACGAATTTTGATTTGAAGGCAGTGGTACTTAATATTTTTGGAAGCTCATTCGCAACCCAAATTCAGACGAAATTACTAAAGGCTTATCTTGTTTAAGTTAAATGTCACGAAATTCGAGAAGTATGAATTTCATTTTCGACAATAAATATGTGAAATTTAGATTCGGAATTTACATTTTAGATGTGTTAATGTTATTATTATGTTCAGAATTCGTCCCGTAAATACTAAAACTAGGTAACTTGTAAAAATTGTTTCTCGAAAAAATCAATTTAAATTATTAAAAAATCTTTCAGAACTCACAATTCAATTAAAATGATACAACTTTTTAGTTTTAGTTCTGTTTATTGTTATAAAAATCGACGTTTGGGCAGCATGAACTATACTGCCTTCTTCAGGGAATAAATAACAAATCAACGAATATATAAATAAACAATAACAAAAACATTAGCAACAGGTAACCATGGTGACAAATTACAACATATTTAATATAGAAAGACATGCTCCACTAAGAACTAAACCGTCAAAATGATTGAGATTATTATTCTTAGTTTTGAATATTTCAATGGATTCTCTAATTAACCTGTTGTTTAGGTGTGTTGGTCTCGGTAGTATTTTTGTTTCTTCGAATTTTATACGGTGGAATTCTTCCAGGGCATGCTCTGCAACTGAAGATTTTTCTGGCTGGTTCAAGCTGATCTAACGCTGGTGTTCATTCAATATTGTTGTAATAGTTCTACCAGTCTGGCCAATGTAAACTTTCTCGCAGACACATAAAATCTGGTAAATCCCTGATGACTGACGAGCAATGACGTCTTTTACTTGTCTCAACATATGTCGAATTTTAACATATGGAGAAAACGAAATCTTCATGTTCGTCTTATGAAGAATTCTACCAATCTTGATGTGACATTTTTAAAATAAACAAGCGAAACAAACAATACGTCGCTTTCATTAGTATTGTTAATAAGTCTTTTCGTTTTCAGACATTTTTCGATAGAAGATTTAGAAAAACTATTCTTCATAAAAATATTCTTAATTTCTTTCATCTCTTCTTATTTCTCCGAATGACATATTTCTGAAGCTTTTCTTATTAGGCATTTAATTGTACCATATTTCTGAGAATGATGATGATGTGAATTGACAATTATATTGATTTGTGTGCTTAGGCTACCTGTAGACTGAATGTGGTAGAACTATCTTCTTGTCTTTCCAGTAATAAATCCAGGTAGGGAATAATGCCATTTTCTTCGACTTCTATGGTGAACTTAATATTTTCATGGATGTTATTCAAGTGGTTTAAGAAAATTGATAAGTTTTGATGTCCATGGGGCCAAATAGCGAAGACTTCATCAACATAACGTAACCATAATGAAGGTGTCATCGTAGTAGAATCCAAAGTTAATACTTCAAAGGACTCCATATAATAATAAGTTATGGAAAAAGACAGAGAATTGCCTATTGCAACGCCATCAGATTGTTTGTAAAATTCATTGTTAAAAACGAAGAAGCTTAAGGTTAAACAATGTCGAAAAAGTTTCAAAATATCTTCTGAAAAACAAGTTTCAAGCAGCTTCAGGATGTCTCTGATGGGGATCTTCGTAAATAATGACGTAAAATCAAAGTTCACTAGACGATCATCTGATGAGATATGTTTGTTCTTTATAATTTCAATAAAATGATTGGAATTCTTCACATAGGATGAATTTCCAATGTATGGTCTTATAAGATTATGTAAATATTTAGATAAATCATAAGTGCAAGACTTAATACAATTCACAATCGAGCGTAGTGGTACATCTTTCTTATGTACTTTCATGTTGCCGAAACGTCGGTTTTTATAACAATAAACAGAACTAAAACTAAAAAGGTTGTATCATTTTAATCAATTTAAAGTTTCCTAATCAAAATAAAAGTATTTTACATGAGTAATCGTCTTTGTCTTTGATGTTTGACGATAGGATGTAAAACAAATTATATCTTCTATACACTAACATAAAATAATATTACATAATTTTAGCAGATTTTGGAAAAAACAATAAAATATCTAGTTATTGCACTGAGAAAAATAATTTTTGTTCTAAGATTTAATTTTTACAGTATAGTTAAAATAATAACAAATAATTCATTTTAGTCATTATCATTAACATCACTTAGACATTTTTCCAAATAAAAGAAACACAAAAATCGACCTTGTAAATGCGTATACTATATTACAAAACTAAATATCTTAAGCAGACAGAAGAAGTGGTTGATGTCAAGTCAAATTATTTGCTGTTATAACTAGATATCTCAAGTTATTTTCTTCCATAACAAGCCATCTCAAGTTAGCAGAAATAGATATCTCAAGTATTAAACTAATAGCACGAATTTTTTTAAAAATCTTATACTTATATATTTGTTACTATTGGATTTCTACGCTTTTATAATCACATAGAATTTAATTTAGTTATAGCACTAAAACGAGCTGAAAAAACTAGACAAGACCATGTAGTTAACGCAAAAAACCTAAAATCGAGTAACCTAGTTTAGTATTTAGGGGACGAATTGAAGAGTGATTTTACAAAACGTACTAATTCATATTTTTAGGGATTTTTTTTGATGTTATTTTGTTCAATTTTTCAAACCCTATTCAATGAGTTACTGATCTTATTCAAACGGACCTAATTCATATGCAATTTATGTACAAAACTTTGTAAATAACTAATAGGTTCATTTCAAGTTTTAACTAAAATATCATAGAGCACAAATTTGCCTAATAATGACTTACCACGTTTGGAAAAATCACTCTTCTATTTATTGGTGACGTTCGCCTTTTCTTTCAATGATTTTCGTTCTTAGGTACGAATAATCTTAGAAACAATCGTAAAATGTAATGGTATTTTAGTTTATGAATAGAATAATTTATTATACAATTGCAGATTTTTAAGCTAATAAATGACGTAATCGCATTGTACACAAAACTGAGTTCTGGTAGTAATGAAGTTTCTATCATTACATTTGATTCATACGAACATCAAACTATGATGTGAAGCTCAAGTGATAAAAATCGGCGTATACTATAAACTACTATATTAATTAAATTATTACTCATTTCATAAAAATAAATGGTTAACTACCACATTATGTCGTGATATATTTATTTTGAAGTCTGATTTTATAGACTGAAAAGTGTAACTTTTTAGTGATACTTTTCTGCTTACTTTTAATGGATATTATGTTGTTCATTCGGACGAATATACATACGTATATAGTATATTCGTCAAACTATAGCTATCAGTTGTTAAATAACATAATATTCATGGTTTATTTGCGGGGTCGCGGGACCGCGTGCCTGAGTGTCTGGTCGCGAATCTTGGGATTCGCGTTCGATCTCGACCGACGCCAAAAGAAATATTTTGAATTTTAAATGGCAGAAAATTGACCCCTGTGGTGCACCTGATAAACGCCCGCACGGTGCAAACAAGTCATCAACTTTACCGAAATCTGTGTACAAAGCAGCACACTCAGCAATGGGTAATATGGCGTGATGATATATTTATTTATTCATTAGCGAATAGAAAATTCTGTATTAATGACTAATTTTCCTGTAAGTAACCGTAGATACCTGTGTAAACAGATAATGTTAAAACTTTAAGTATCAAACGTTACTATACTTGCCGTTAAATAAGTATGGACTGGAGATTTCGACACTTTTGCCAATTCATGGGCAATGTTGAAAATACTAAGTTATGAAGAAGCGGCAACACCGTAGGGCAACAGACAGGGTGCAGAGAAGGGAAAACGTTGAACATCAGTTCATACATTTGGCGGCGAATATAATACAAATTGTGATAGAATAATTTTTTTTTCCAATTTAATTAGATACAATCGATGGAAAAATAATGGCCGTCAGTATGAGCAAGTGATTTCTCTAAAATAATAAATAAAATATTGATAGAGACAAAACAATGCTAGTCGAATGCTCGCTAATTACCCTTAATCATTGTTTAACCGATCAATGTATATAACTAACGCGTGTGTTCATGAACAACCATTAATTCTAACATGTCTCGGTTATTAGTCGCCCTTATTGGCATACTTACTAAATAATTATTAACATTTTTACCTCTCGCTAAGAGAGGTATTGGATTCATGCTAAAAATCGCATATCCAGATTTTATTGAATAAGCACGTTTTAAGGTCCCTACAATCCGATTTTAACATTTTTACGATGATGTCTGTGTGTGTGTGTGTGTGGATGTGTGTGTGTGTGTGTGTGTGTGTGTGTGTGTATGTATGTGTGTGTGTGGGATGTTGGAAGGACGGTTACTCAAAAACTATAAGACTTAAAATTTGTTTAACAACGTATTTCCCAATCGGACATTCATGGGAAGATCTGAAAAGGTTTTGGTAATAATTGGACAACCGGAAGTAGAAGATTCTTGAAAAAAAATCTTCTAAATATTATTTTTTCAAAATTTTTCGTGGTAATATTAAAGAAAATTAAATTCTCTATCTGATACATTTAAATATTTTATTATATATTCCATAGATTTAGAGATAAAAGAAGTATAATATATAAAATAATCTGTTGTAATAAATTTGACAGCCGAAAGAATGCCATGAAAAATAGTTGATAATTTAAATTATTTGTAACTGACAGATAAATGTCAGTGTCAGAAATAATGAGTAATGAATTAAAAATGTACTTGGAGAATTCCTTAGTTCTTGATCTGGGACTATTATGGAGATGACAAGTCTAGGTTGAAGGACTTAAATTTGTTTCAAACATTATGGGACAATGTACACCAGTACTGTAGACTAGAGTAACTTTGAATTGCGAAAAAGCTATCAAATTCTTCTCAAGTAAGTTGTAAATATTGACAAAATCGGAGTGCAATCTATCCGTCACTTTATTAAAGGGAATTAAGGTTATTTAGATATAACAAGTATGAAAAAATAAAATGTAAAAGAAGATATATAAGAATAGATGCACAATCCAGATATATACATTTTAGACCGCCCAAAATTAATGTTTTTACTAGAAGAATATGAAGAGAAAGTAAACAAAGTTGTTCGAATTGAAAATTGCTGTTACCAGCCTAATATTTATATATGGTAAACTCTACTTTGTAATTTATTGTAACATAATTTATGGTAAAATATCTTCATGTTGAGACATGCTATTATTGAATAATAAAGAAGTTTATACGTCAGATTTATATGAATATATTATTTGTATTTATAAAAATAATCTTTGCTTTATGCATACAGCCAGGTAAAATATACGGCGAGAGGTTATGTGCTGGCCACATCAGATTTTTTATACTAGATATTCATTTCAGAGTTCAGACTAAAAGTCGAGTAGTTTATTTGTTATGTTATATCTTGTTACCTTATTCCTTTATACATTCTGTCTATCCCCTCCTCTTTTGAGATGACCCCTTGGCAGTGGCATGGCTGTTCATATATCAGGCCACATGTGTCATTGCGGTGTTTGTGTGTGCGTGGGCGACGTCTGGAGTTAGAGACGCGACGCCCGATGCACGTATGGCGATGGTTAGACGCGGGTAGCACGTGACGCCCGGAGATTTATACCACACTGCCAGCTTCCGGCCGCATCACGGTCAACACGTGTTGTGGCTGCTACCGGGACACAAGGACCGAGAGAAGCACTACTAAAAACAGAAAGAATGTTATGAACACAAATACGCAATATATGGATTTATAAATCTTCTATATAGCACGAGATCCCTAGAAGCCCCAAGTCTCAGTGTTTGGTTCCGAATCTGGGGAATCGGGTTCGATCCCGACCGACGCCAGTTATTACGAATTTTAAATGACACAAAATTAACCCCTGTGACGCCTAGTAAACGCTCGCACGGTATAAATATGTCATTATCATTATCGACATCTGTGTACAAACCAGATTGGCACACCCAGCAATGGGTAATATGCTGTGATGATATATTATCACAGGGTGAGTCAGGGAAGACGCCCCTCCTTTTAATTTTTTTTTTATAAGTAATAGAAAAAAATGACTCAAATTAATTTATAGGTATATTTACCAAATATTTACAAATAGAACAAAAATTAAAATTAATAAATGTGTAAAAATATTTATAAAACAACGTTTCTAATAATATATTTCTTTAAATTTGTGAAGGTACGCAATTTTCTTCAATAGCTGTTTGTTTATAAAACATAATTCACTTGAAATTTCCTCGTTAGAATTAGACATTGATGCAGAATATATGGAATTGAACCATTGTTCAATTTCGATTAATCTTCTCCAAGCTAATACAAAGAGAAAAATATACTCTGTATACAATTTGAAGTATGTATATGTTACCGGTCAACCCCGATTATACGACAATCTATTTCTGCACAGGCCAAGCTAGTCAAAAACATAATTTATTTCTGTTTTATACGTTAGGTTATGCTACGCCTAAAGTATTTTTAGAACTACAATCCTCATTATTACACCAATTTTAAATTAAACTTATCTTAAACTTAACCCAGAAAAACCATGAATGATTCATCCTACTAGGAATTAGTTTAGTTTAGGCAGAACTAGTTTACCTAAAATCAAGTTTGGCCGATAACATACATACCAAATTAAATAAAAATAACTCAACAGTTCTTTCATTTTCTTAATTTTATTTTATTTTTATGAAATGGCTGTCCGGTTACTTCGAATAACTGGATAGTTAGCTCGATTATTAGCGATTTTGAATTAATACTCAGCAATGGGTAATATGCCGTGATGAAATATTTATTTATTTTATTTTTTATATACTTAAATCATTGTTTTTTTGCTTTAATAAAGTATATTTACCATTAGCTGATTAATCGGTTGCATGTGGTTATCTGGGTAATTCCGAATTTTTGGTATATCGTGGTTAAGCCATCAAGTCATGGATAACCAGTTAACCATGGTAAGTAATCACTCCACGGCCCCGTATTGTGATCTCTGTTATGTTAACAGTCAGTTATAAAAAAATGTATCAATAAATTGATACTACTATAAAATCGATGCTATATTTTTCATAGAACTAACTGTTAACAGATATCAGTAGATAAATCCTTATTGGTTGAGCCTAGTTTAAGTAGTTGAATAATTTATTCAAATGAATAGTTAGCTTCGGAGTATGCCGAGCGAGTAAATCCGTGAATTATATTCTACATCAGTACCTAAATTACAAATCACGTGGGTATCATTTTGTTTTATTACCATAACAACATCAGTAATTTGATAATCATGAATATTATTTGCGTAGTCACCGTATAGAGTTTTGAAATATGTATCTTGAGTTAATTAGTACTGATGGTTGGACAGATTTGTAATTGGCCGAATTGAGTTCTGTTCACGCGTAATTATTGTTCCCGTGCAGTTTTATTCAGCTAATTAATTCTACTTTGAAATGTGGCTCTCTCTTTACTATACTACACTGTTTATCAAACCCAGTCGATTGATTTTTCGGTTTTAATGTCATTCACAAATATTGGATAGCTGATATATTCCGACAGAGTACTCTATTATCTTGTTCGTTAATTAATTGCATTTTAACCATTGCTGAATAATTGCTATTGATTCGCTTGCCCCTAGAACTAATAGGATATAAATTTCATTTGTTTTTGTGTAGTTCATAGTGTTTTAATATTAAAAAAAAAAATACAGATTAATTTTCTATTAAAAGTTTATTCAATGTGGTTGAAAATAGAATTTTATTAATTTAAAATAATGGAAAACAAATGGAAAAATTAAATCCAGCTGTATTATTTTCCATCGACATTTTATTTTTGTACACGTAACTATAAATACATTATTGATATCGATTCTCCATTTAAATACTAATAAGGGACTATAACCCAATATTGCCACTCTCATGATGTATCGGATGCATATAAAATTTTGTTATATATAAAATAAATATAAAATAATGACGGCTTATTATCCATTTTGAGTGTGCCCATCTACATTTTTAATCGCGGATTTCTGGAATGACGACATATTTGTAAAGTTAATTAAGGGCGCTTAACAGGCGTCACGTAACGAGCTTACAATACTATCGCGAAGAGAGCACCACATGGTTCGCTTGTGTATTTTCAAATATGGCGTCAGTCGGAATCGAAACCGGGCTGTCCAAAACATAACCAGTCACCTAACCGACACCTATAGCGACTCTATAAAAATTTGGTTGTTATTATAAAATCTAACAATAATGATAGTTTAACACAATGTTAATATATTTTTAAATATAAATTTTGGAATTTGAAACATTTTAACGAAATGTAGTGGGCGTAGTAACAAATTTTTAAAACAATACCTAATTTGTGGAATCGGGTAAAGACTTATTTACCCCACTTTCTAATATTTCGTATTTCCCGAGATATTTATATTAATTTACAAACATACCTCCTACATATAACTAATGCTGGCAACAATTTTGCAAACTTTAATGCATACCGTTATATTAATTATTTTTATTAAATTGTCATTATTGCATCTTAATTATATTTTTATTTTATATGAATGGTTTTAGTGTTGCTCGATATACAGATATAGTTTTATTCATGGATTTTGTAATGGTAAAGCGAATACAAACAGTACTACCAGTAGAATATGGTTCACGATAAGGATTTGGACACTGGTTATTTCTAAAAAATTGTGTCTTTATTTTTATTGAGTATTTTGTGTTTTGTTTGGTCAGGTTCTGTTACATTACAGATTGACATTTATTTAAAAATATGTTTTACTCAAAATCAGCGGAAAATAAACTTCTAAAGTTAGTACACTCGTTGTATCTTATACTATAAAAGATGTTTATGAACTTCTATTTTTAATGGGTGATAACTACGGTGTAAAAGAAAGTGATAAATGGTAAAAGAACTTACAATTAGTAAAAGTTGGATGGTAAGAAAAAAATGCTAAACTTTTTAGTGGTAGTATTAGCAAAGAACACAAATTAATAATAATTACAATAATGTACTGATCTGTAGTATTAGTTAAAAGATAGTTAAAACCCTTCACGGGGAAAAGGATGAAGTTCCAATACAAAAAAAATATTTAAAATACTGTCTCTTGGTAACTTAAATATTCTATTTCTGATTTCTGCGGTGCTCTAATTAACACAAATTAGTAGTTTGATAATGTCACCACACTGAATGATAAAGGAAAAATTAAATCATAATGTACGAATATTGCAAGTTTATTTATGGTTTGTGTTATTTCAGGAACATATACCTAGTATGTTTATTATATAAAAAAACTAAATCCTGAACATCAGTTATGTATATTATATATATTTTTTTAAATATGTTGTGGCCAGCACAATTCCTCCCGCCACTTCCATTTTGGTTTACGTAAGTATAGGGCACAAGCATTCATGTAACTTTGTTGGCGTTGACAAGTAGATATGGGGGGGGGCGTGTCAGAATGACAACTAGTAATTATGTGTATAGATGTCAAATGTCAGAATTTTTCATTCAAAATTTCAAGATTTTCTAAGTTCACGTGGTTAATTTATCACCAGGAGTGTGGAATTTACTTGCCGAGGGAAAGAAACCACATGGAATTGGAAATCACGAAATTTAGAATAAATAATTATAATGTTTGACATCTATGTACATAATTACTAGCCATCATTCCGACACAGGTCCCATATATGCTTGCACAAGGCTAACAAAGTCATATGACTGCTCGAACCCATTGTATTTAACATTTCTTGTATATCTACCTTCTACAACAAAATTTTTATTTATATTTATTCTTTATATTTAAATTTTTTAATTATAAATTTATTTTATGTAGGAATTTTGTCCTACTCCTACATCGAGATGTTTCCAATTCATTGTCGGGATTGACAGTATTTCTGAAGGATATATGTAATATAGCTATTAATATATTTTTGTTTAGTTCGATAAGCAATGAATTTATTATTACTTTTTTCGAGATTGTTCAAGAGCAGGTACTAGTCGACTGTTGAGAAGAAATGGTATTGACACCAAAATTTACGTTGTGATCATCTGATTCGGCAACACTTTCTTCACTGGTATCAAATATAACATTTATATTTTATCGCACTGCCTATTGTGTAACTTCATCATCGGAATTGTCCGATGAGTTTGAGACTGGAGCAATAATAATAAATAATTCTATATTATGAGCAATTTTATCGATCAATTAAATATATGGTAACATATATTTTATATAGACTCTCTACGCTATACCTATTTACATATCCCTCTTTACATCACTTATTTATAATTACACTTTAATATTTATATAATTGGGTATATTAAAAAATACGGTCTATAAATAATATTAACTAGCCTGGAGTTAATAATAATGGTCGTTTTATTTTACCAATCTTATACCTATTCAGCCCGACTCGCCGAACTGGACATATGCCTGTACGTCAGTACCTCGCTTATTTCCCCTATGCCAATTCAGCGCTTGTTTAAATGTCGACGTATTAAACGACTGAAATGCGCCTTTGCACCATGTTACTGAAACCACATTTGTAGCAAAAGAATGAGAAAATCATTTCCAGTTCAAAAGGGACTATAAGTTGTGCGATCGATTTTCGACACTTCAGATATGCGTATTGTAGCAGTTGTGTATTCCGTTCCGAGTAAATGTTGTCTCGTCAGTCGCCAGCACAACCATGGAAAAGTTAAGAACATCATCATGTCACAAAAAACATTTACAGAACTGTACACTCATGGCATGATCGTGAGATTGTAACGCTTGTATCCATTGCACACGAAATGGATGCAGTTGCTCCTCACATAGTGTCTGTCAGACAATGCGATTTGAGATGTCTACTTAGCAAGCTATGTATTTCCAACACGCCTACCTATTCACAAAGAGATTTTTATCAATTTGTTCATCAACGTCTACAATTGGTGCCACATCTTTCACGTCGTCGATAATGATTTCGCAAACCACCAATATTTATTTATTTAGCGTATGATAATACTGTCATCACATTAATCAGATGTAAAAATAAATTGTTTGGCGATGTCGTCTTTGGAAATGGCGCTCGTTTGATGGAGTTTTCAAGGTTGGTACTATGCATGAAGGCACTAAATTAATCGAAGTGATGGGAGGCGCCGTTGAAGATGGTGTAGTATTGTCTTTTATACACCATCCTGGATCGCCGCAGTGTACTAGTGAAACTACTACAACACTACTACTGTGTTTCAGCCGTTCTGACATCTATAGTGCCCAGGAGATCCTGAAGATTGTCTGGTAACCGATTGCGCTAGTTCATTTCGAGTTATCCAGAGTGCATCACGAGGAGACGTACTTGTTTTACACCAAAGCATTGGATTTTTGAGAATTTGGTCTTCGTCTATTTGGTAATTATACAGCGTAAAAGCTATAGCAAAGACGGTGTTTCTAAGATTGCAGGCAATAATTGCAACATATTGCTTTTGGACAATATAAAGAGGTATCTATATTTCATCCACACGGTATAAGTTATACTGTATACTGTCAGTTTTCAGTTTTGATTTATATGAATACTACGGAAATCAGACGATATCGTCCGATTTCACCCGATAAAATGACGTCATAAATTTCCTCCCGCCCCTGGCGATTTTAATCATATGGTTACAAATGATGACGTGGGGATCAAGTCGTGGAAACGGAGTTTATATATATATATATATATATATATATATATATATATATATATATATATATACAGATGACTATGATCGGACTTCTTCAAAAATTAAACTCTAATAATATTTACTTTTTTTACGACAAATCAGTGTTGGTCGGCGGAATTCGATCGCACAGAACAAATATTATAGTTCACAGTGAGCTAAAAGATGAGGGATAATTCGCTCTACCACCGTATTATTATTAGTTTAATGTTTATATTAGACCGATGGGCCATCGCGGTTTTCACTTTTCACACAAAAATACCAAACTCCGTACTGTCAACTGATAACGAACTACATCTGATATTTTAAAAATAAATGAAAATTAAAGTGGACAACAGCGGGTGATCTGCTATAAAAACTCTGTCCGACCTATTATATGCCCTGTGTGATCTCATTACAATAAGGTATTTATAGAAATCAATAACGTATAAACGAGCTCAGAATTGATGTTTTTCTTAAGTCATATAGAAACGTTTATATAGTATATAGAAATGCCTAGAATCCCAGCATTTGTCTATACCGAAAAGAAGAGTCTCGTTAACATGTTGACCGTCAGCTACGAGACAACTTGTAGTTTAAAACTTGATACAAAGGCCCATTACGATTACTCGCTCTTACTATAGAAGCTCTTGCACAAATCGACTTGTAGAAAATACATGTAAAAGGTATGTTGCAGGCATCTGAGTCAGGAATGAAATATGATCGTGGTGTCATGAAACTAACATTTATTTGATTTTTTTGTTCTAGATTTTTTTAGAAAAGCAAGTTAACTAATTTTAGCGGCAGGGAACGGTTCCGAAAAATAATATGTTAAAAATGAGACATTGCATGATAGGGATGTGCCCGTAATCTATGTCATGTAAATTACGTCATTAACTAACTACGCTAAGACAATAATGTAGCTTACCTCAACAAAATTTGTTTATTCATCTCAATTATGTAACAAATAAGTTACTAATTCTTAGCAACATTGCTATAGAAAATAATCAATAATAATGGGAAATACTGAATAAATGATGAAGTTTTACATTTCTTTCTATTACTTACAATTTGTCAGCAATGTTGTTAAGGCTAGCAACTTTTGTACAAAATTGGAGTGATTGTCTACGTCCAGGTAGATTATAATTATTTTTAATTTTTTGCTTAAAAGTGACAAAAATATTACTATTGTTTATAATAATAATAATTCTTTATTGTATTTAAAGTTACATTGAACTTATTACAATTTATGTATGGGGGTGGTGACTTTTTGCTTAATATTTTATAACATTTGCACTATATACCTTTCGTTGGTGAAGATGAAATGATGAAAGACACACACAACAACCATGCCTTATCCGGGATTCGAACCCAGACCCTTGGAGCGGAAGCGCTACCGCTTCTCCACCTGGGTCGGCATTACTATTCTTTATGTGCTTCAAAGATATATATTTTTTAAATTCTCGTTTTCATTTCTGCCTCTCGTTTTTGATTGTTTATTATCCCTGATTTTGACTTTCAAAATAAGTATGAAATTATCTATATTTCGCTATACTATTTTAAGAAAACAGTAATTAGAAACCTGATTTTCACTGTGACAAACTATTAATCTAGTTAATATTTGGCGCTAAATTCAAATATAGTTTACAGTAATGATTTACATTTAAATATAAAATTGGTAACTTAGTATATATTTTATTAAATGTTAAAGCAAAATGAAAACTTCGCACAAATATTTATATTTAAGAAAAAGATTCTAATTTATTTTTCAATTTAATTTGATACATCGAAAGAAATTATGACTACTGAATGTGTGAATGAATGAACAACAATTAAAACAAATACTTACAGAAAAAATATATCCTAAAGAAAAAAAATAAGGGATGAAACAAAGTAATTTAAAATAACAAATATGTTTGTCCAAATAAGATTATTATTGTTGTTTTATTCTATTTCAAGTAAAACACTCATATGGTTATCACCTACCCTAACGTTGCACTCTCCGCGAATATCAATTCCCAAAATATTAATCTAAATCCGAAAATTCCATCTCATTGGTTGAGCCAATAATGACGGTAAATTGGAGTTCCATATCTTCGACAATATTTTTCGGTTTGGTAGAGTTCTTGTTCTTCTCTTTTGATATGTTTGACTACATCTTTACAGTTATATTCGCCAAACCTTTATGAAACAGATATGAAACGTCTGATATTTTAAATATTTTATTTTTTATTGCAACAAAATCCTTCACCTGAGCTCAAATAAGATCAACTGGGTTCAACTTGCAGTGATACTGCGGTAAACGTAAAATCTCCCGTTGTATATTTCGCATCATTTCGCATACTTTTTAAGGAACTGGATGAGTTTTTACATAATTTTTTACCATATCCAAGTAATTCTACTTTAATAAGTGTTCATCTACCTCCATTCCTTTTTGTTGAAGAATTTTCACTTAAGGCAGTGGTCACACTGGACAAGTGGGATCGACTAACGCCGATTGATTGCGATCGATTAAAAATTAAACTAACACTAGCTTATGGGAATGGTCACACTGCATGCATCCACTATGGTCGAACGATGTCGATCGTCGACGAACGGTTTGATATATCAAACATGTTTGATTTTCTAGTCGGTCGACAGCGATTGATGTGTTTACGCATGCTCAGTGTTGTCATATTTTTCATACCAACTTAACTGTTTTGACATTTGTGTACAGGTTAAAAAGAATATTGTTAGAATATTACAGCCATATTACTAGTATCATGACGGAAATGTGGAGAATTAATGAAATAGACCATAGTTGAAAAACTGTGTAAGAAATAATGTACAATTTTATGATCAAAGCACACCAGGATACAGTAATAATTATAAGACAATGGAAAAATTATGGATGCAAATTTCTCTAATATAAAAAACAAAAACTCATAAGGTTTGTCATTTATTTAAATATTCCTGAAAACATATATTTGCGGCGTTCCAGTGCAAGAAAAAAATAATTTTCTTTTAATTTAAGTTGGTATCATTTTTGTGGAAATATTTACGTATAATAATCTACGACAGTTGATCTTGGTTGATCGATTGCATTCTACTCAATGTGACCACTGCCTTAAGATGGTAGAATTCATGCCATCCACTCTTCAAACACATTGGTATTCATGTCCTCGTGATAAAATGCACAAAAATCAAAAGATAAATAGAGTTAAACTCGTATGAAGCAAAATTGAACAATAAAGCTGGATTCAGAGATTGCGTAGCAAACATAGCATAGAATAGCACAGAAAAACATAGAAAATGAAAATACGGAAAAGCGTTTACTGATTCAGAGTTACAGACATAGCATAGCACAACACAGCAAAACATGGGGAATTGGTCATATTTTATTTCGAAGCTATGTTTTGCCATGTTCGGCCATGTGCGCTATGTTTCGTGAGTATCCGTAGTTACATTACGCCTACTACTACAGCGCATTAATGTTGACAACTTGCTGACATTTATTTTGAAGTTTGGTTAAGACAACTTTTAAGTTATTTTGTATTACAATTGTGTTTATTATAATTATTCCAAGAAGTGACAGCTAAATAAAACTTGTGAAATCAGCAACAAATACTGACATGAAGTTATCTACATACAAAAGTTCTATGTTTTCTGTACAATCTCTGAATTGGTTTTAAGATTCTATGATTTCCTGTGTTGTGTATTCCTATGCTGTGTTTACTACGCAATCTCTGAATGCAGCTTAATAATTTAATTTGTAGAACCTCACTTAATATCAGCTGATCCATAACATAGGCGTACGAACAAAAATATATTCTGAGTTCATTGATTTTTTAACTTTCAATTTAAAACATTATCATTAATTATATTCAAAAAATATATTATATTTATTGGAAATTAACCGTAGTATAATTTAAGGTCCTACTATAATCAAACACTGTGCGTAGTATTGTATTAATACCACCACATACCATCAAATTGTATGTCTATGTACTTGTAATACGAGAGAGATGAATAGAGAAAAGGATATGGAGCAGTTAATTTCCATCGTGGAAACTATCCCGCGATTTTGAACAATCTGATTAGTTCATGAAATAAACCCTATCTTCCCCACACTATTTTCTTAAAAAAAATAGAGTATAATTGTCACCATGACTAGAATACAACTAGTAGGTAATGAAACTTTTAGAATAGATTACAAAAAGGCCGCTAGTATGAACAAGTGATTAAGGGTGATTAGCGAGCATTTGACTAGCATTGTTTTATCCCTGTAAATCGTTTATTTATTATTTTAGAGAAAAATACTTCAAATAAAAGATGTGTGCATTTATTTTTTCTATAACTTTTATTAGAAATATTTTTCTCCAAAATAATAAATAAACGATTGACAGGGATAAAACAATGCTAGTCAAATGCTCGCTAATCACAATTAATCACTTGTTCATACTAGCGGTCATGTGTTCGCTAGTATGAAACAAATGCTCATCTAGGTTTTTAAGCTACCGATAATGTACACTATAAAAGGTAGGTATGGTAGTGACAACATAATATGTGACCGAGATGAAATGGGATTTAACACTAACCATACATGAATTTTATTAAAACAACTATTAAGATCAAGGGTAGCGGAATCGTTGTCACCACTATCCGCATATTAAAAATCCTACGATAGAAGAGTTAAACAAAGACGGGGTGTCAGTTAAAAAAAATTGGTAGTGACACTAAGATATTCAATTGATGTAAACTTTAATAATACTCCGCGAGCAAATAAAGTTATAGTATGCAAATAGAACTACAACGCGACAAATAAATTTATATAAACTCAAAGTTCTTAATCTCTGATTAATTAATCTCAAGCAGTTTTTACATCGATCTACTATTCTTTTCAATACCGGTTCACAAAGAATATAATACAAAGTCAAATTATTTACATTAGTAAAACACATAGTAATACAAAATAACACCAGGATGAGAGAGTCATACATACAATGCAATTTAAATGGTTATTTCATTCAGAAATTCACCAAGCTCAGTCTATAAGACACAATTTCAAAGACAGGAACAACAGAAATACAATAAGCAGACCAGCGTCAAACAAGAAAGAATCAGAGTTTTGATTCTGACTACTCTCTAAGGGTAGAAACCCTTACTTCCCGGCTTATCTCATATAGAATACTCGAGACAGCTTCTTGTTTCTTACAAAAAACTGTTGGCATTCAATGAGATAGTTTCTAACGGACAAATAATTCTTATAACACGCATAAAAGCCCTAACCTTGAGACAAATACATAATACTCACCAGGATGGATTACTACAATAATAATTATTTTAAAAAATCTGATGTGACCCACACAGTACCTCCCGCCATTTACCTATGTTATATAATTTTTATATTATTTTATAAATTTATTCATACAATATATAGAAAAAGAATTAAAGCAAACTTGTAACTTTTATTAAATTACAATTATATTCCAGAAAAATGAAAGAACAACCAAGTATGTATTTGAATTTCTGTTAATTTTTACATATTAACTGACACTAGTAACATTGACAGGTTATATATATTATATACAGCAAAAAATAGTTATACGCTATTTTTTGCAAGCAAGTGTAAATAAAAAAGCTAATTTTAATCTGATAAAGTTAGATGTTTTAGTTTATCTCATATTATCATTTAATCATCTTGAATTTAAAAATCCTATTCCCATCTATCTTTTATGCCATGGCAACGACTTGTGCAGTGACGTTACAATATCCTGTGCATCTGAATCATGGAAAGCGGATCGAGGTATCGAGGATAGCTATGGAACAATCAGGCATCTGTTTCGATTCGCATCAGCCGCTAAGCGTCAGCAGTCAGCGTCGTCTCTGTTCCTGTGTGGCGCGTGTGAAATATAGACGACGCTCGCAATGACGGATGTGACGTCATGGCCGCGATTTGTGGCCACACAAATGACAACCCATCCTGCAGGATATTGCAAGATCCTGAGGGAGATATGTTTTTAATTGGAAGAAGGGAAATGTATTAAAAAATTTAAACGTCAAATTTGAGTATAACAAAGTTAAAATGTAATTTCAGAATATTTTAATATTTTTCTGGGTATCATCACCACCTACTACAGATTTATTTAAAGCAATTAATGTACTAATCGCTGTTATGATTTATACTACATTTTACTTATATTTTAATGCTACTTGTTATTATTATATAACCTCTACAATAATAAATTCTGAGTCACAGGTATTCATATAGTACTAATAATTACTTATCCACTGCTCACTGTGTACCGGCTTATTTATTTCCGCAATACTAAAAAGGATACTACTTACAGTATGGAACACTAAGTGCATTTTTCAACTTCTGAAATGAATATAATTATATTTCTTGTTTATCAGATATTTTAGATCGTATTTAAATTATTAGTTCTATGATAATTAAGAATTCTTTAAATTACTATGCATATACTTAAATCAAAAAGAAAAGAATATACATGCGCATAAAGGCTATATTCTACGATTCCACAGTGTAAAATATCGACAATTTATTTCTTAGGTAAGCAGTCATTGATCGGAATAACGACAACTCACTGTGGGTAAGAAACTTTTTATTTTGACTCTAATTTAGTTAAACAACCCTCAAGTTGCTAATTTTCATCATGGAATACGGCTTTACTTGTTTATCCATTTCAATTTCGCACCTACTAGCAAAAAAAAAACACTAAAATTTATTAGTAATAGCTATTCTGTAAGGTCCAGCCATTTGTTTAGTTAATAAAAATGATCATAATATAAAGATATTGGCCCGTATTCTACACGTATTTTTATAATAAAAGCGCTTTTATGGAGCGTAATTTTACATGATATTCTTATGAAGAACGAGCTTCAAAAAAGCGCTGTAATTATAAAAATGCGCACGTATTGCGGGCCATTATCTTTAACTTCTTAAGTTAGGTAATCGTTCAATACATTGTAGTGGCATTCACTAACAACAAAGAGTTTTTTATTTACACATTTCTATAAATGTCTTGATCTATAGCAGTTTTCATTACTTTTTGTGTGCGTAGTTTTCATTTTCGCCATTTCACAAATGTTTCGATCGTAAGTAGCAACTGCAAAGTTTTTGAGTAGAAACTATATGCAAACCCAAGGTTGAACAATTGTTCCTTTTTAAAAGGTCGATGCAGCAATCTGTTTGTGGTAGAAAAATCTGTCTCACTTTCAGATAGACGCAAAGCATATACAGGGATTCAAATACCTACAGTGGCTTATAGAAATGATTTAAAGTGATTTGGAATTTTCATAACACAAGTTACCTGTAAATGCCTATATGGTTGTTAAAAATGGTTTAATAATAATATATTTATTCGCTTAATTAAACAAAATATAATTACATAACTAAAATGATGTACATTGTCAATTACATTTATTACATTTTATTTTCCATCCTTAAGGTGACGCCTGGCAAACGCCGGCACAGCATCTTCAAAGGATATCTGTGTACAAAGCAAATTAACACAACCAATAATAGGTAATTGCAGTGATGATATATTTATTTTAATTATATATAAAATAAAGTATGAATTTAAAAACAGATCACGTTCACGTGGGTACTGCTCCAATTTTTGCACGTCCTGAACAAATAATTTCAATTTCTTTGGATCTTTTTTTACAGCTGTGAACAAAAGATTTTCATTCAAAACTGTTTTTTAATGTTTATCAAATTGCTAAGTTTTTTTACAATTCACACAAATAGTGTAATAACAACGTATATTTTCACCTGAGTTTCAAGTGTGATCACTGCGACTGACGACAACAGAATAACAGGTGAAACAAAAAAATTGCATCCCTCTGCTATTCCCATATCCCTGGAAATGCGGTATACAATAGCATTATTCTACCTACGGAAAAAAAACCATTTGGGTCCTGGTTGTTGTGCAAACAATCATAATTTTGGAGAAATATGAAAACTTCATTCCACGATTTCTCATTTCTAAAATCTTGCAAATAACTAGTAAAATTTTCCATTTGTCTATATACATTTAAATCTACACATCGTCAGTTATGTTTCATAGAAATTTGGCTTGTACTAACACAATGTACTGAACATTTTATTATATATTATTTTTTTCCACTATTTACCTATGATTCCTTTGAAATTACACATTTGTGACAATGTTACTAATGTCAAGTGTAATTTTTTATGATAGATACTGTACCTCAAATTGAACGTAGAATATACAGCTCGAATCAACCCTAAAGGTCTAAACATATTACAAAGGTAGGAGCACCTACCTTACATACTTACAGTGCAACACAGATGCCTGCAAGTGACTTGAATCTGCCTTACCAAAATTTCCTATCTTTTTCTTACCATCTTTCAACCCTCCTACTCTAAATCAACTCAAAGGAAGATTCAGCGACTCAATTGGAGATTTGTCTTCCCTGTTTCTACCCCAAAACAGTGTAACACTGTGGTAGCGATTCAGAAATGAATAACTTCTTCATAGGGCGTCGTCTATTCAGTCTTGTGTCCTCTAGGCTTTGGCGTGTAGTCCATAGGCATGGATTAGGCTGATTGGGAGTCGATATTTAATGTGTGGCGATGTAAAACATTTGTTGATGCTGCTAGATGTGCGGTGGATGTTGTGATCGACGAGAAAAGTTATGTAACCGAACCAACGTAACCACTTTGGATATTGCAAAGCTTTAGAAATGTAGTTACAGTTGATTTGGAGATGCTAAACTTCTGTGCGAGCTTTGTATACATCTGTCTTTGTTTTCGGTCCCCTACACTCTACATTAGCTTTCTGTTGTCGTCCCTCCAAATGTGGAACCCACGTGTTTTAATTAAAATCGCAAAATACTAAATATAAAAACATATTTTTTTTTATTGTAAGTCTAAATACAACGGTAGAATACGCGAGAAAGGAAAATAAATTCACTCGTCCCCAACAAACGGTTTTGAAAAATTCAATTATTCAGTTTGAAATTTGATATATTTTATAAAAACTCATCACACACCATGTATAAGGCCAAACCTGTTATTACATAAGGTACTGAGTAAACATTTATGTAGATGATTAATAAACGAAAATACCAAATATATCAGAAACGACTTAAAACACCGTTTTTTGGAAAATTTAATTCTTAGCAAAAAAAAAATTGACATTGTTTTTTCCAATTCTACATCTGTCTAAACTCTAATCAAATACAATTGCTACTGTTTTCAGTGTTTTCCATGTAATTCGTAAAATATATATTAAATACCAAGATATTTTGTGAAATATTCATGGTTTAAAAAATAAGTAAATATATCATCACGACATAGTATCCATTGCTGGGTGTGCCAATTTGCTTGGTACACAAACTTCAGTAATGATGATGACATATTTGTTCAGTGTGGGTCTTCACCATATTTAATTAAATGAGTGTGAATCGTTTTATATGTTACACTAATAACTGTAAACAAAACAGTTTAATGTATAAATATACAGGAAGTTAAAAAAGGGTATATTCTTTTTTAGTGCGCCACTACCGACATGAAATTTTTACTAAAAATAATGAATTATATAATAACGTAACGGTTGTTGAATTCTTTCTAATTGAGATTCAGCACATCGAAATGTACAGGTGTCTCATTTTCGATGTTTTTTCAAGGTATCTCGAGATAGAGCAAAATTATTTGCACATTCCACAGTCAACTTTTCGAGAGAAGTATAGTAGTCTCTACAGGAATTTTCTATCTTCATTTGTTTTTTAGGTAGGTACAGGCAAAAACTTGTTTTTCGCTAATTTCGAAAATATCTCGTATTTTATTTAGTATGATAGAGAAAAATTGTGTATACAAATTTAGTACCGTATTTTTTGTAGAATAAAATGGCGTCATTTGATTTTTCGAAAACTTCATAATTCTTAAGATTATAACACAAATTTATATATTTTTTTAAACAGGAACATATATTGAAAATAGTCTCATATATTTGCTTATTTTATAAAATTTTCAATGATGTATTACAAGTTTATATTCTTTTGGAGTGAAAATATGGAAAATAATTTAAAAACAAATGAAAAAAATCTATTACAAATCCGTTTTTGTTTATTTGAATATTATTTTCATCAATTTTTCACATTTTTTCAATTTATTACCTCAGAAAGCATATTAAACTATTTTTTTCGACTTGTTCCAAAGCCAACTAAACGTAGATAAAATATTTATATAATCTGAAAATAATAATTTAAAATTAATTTTAAGAACAGAACTAAAATATACAAATAATGATATTTTTTCATTTGTTTCTTAATAATCTCCAATTTTTTCATCTCAAAAATTAATAATTCATTTTTAAAACAAAAGAATGTAGAGTTGTTATATATCATTGAAAAGCTTATAATATAAGCAAAAAGATAAGACTATTTTCAATGTCGGTACCCATTTAAAAAATATGTTTGTTTTATATCTCGAAACTTATGTTTTCATAAAAACTAATTTCGCTATTATATTTTACATAAAAAACGACATAAAATTTGTGTAAGCAATTTTTCTCTATCTTACTAAATAAGAGATATTTTCGAAATTAACGCAAAACGAGTTTTGACCCGTAGCTCAGAAACAACAGAAGATTGAAAATTCCGTGCGGGTTGTATATCTACGTACAGTCTCACTAAATTAAATATCTAACCATCTGAATACAGGTGTATATTTTAGGTAATATTTTATTAACTACGTATATAATATGGTCGTATTATCCAATCAAAACCAAATGCAGACAGTATTTTCAAGACGCCAGAGGTTACCTATCTCGATATTAACCGCGCTAAAATCCTTCCTTAACTTTATAGATCATATAGGAGTCGATGTCTCTTCAATGAGAAGACAGTTAATAGTTTATTAGCCACAGAATTTGATGGCGTATTTTCTCACTCACTAAGCGAGGAATATATAGCTACCTCGTCTGTTTATTAACATCTCCCGTAAGCCCAGATTTTGAAACTCCCGTAATAATTTCATCTTGCGCTGCAGCCGTCCACATTGGGCTTTAGGGGATATGTGTATAATTTATCACTTTTCCCCACCGTATTTAACCCATTGAATCCATAAATAGCGGCGAGATTAGACGGCGCCAGTCGTCGCGTCGTTGATTGATTTACCGCGCGGGATTCGAACCTTGGTCTGCAGCGTCAGCTGACAACCCGAGTTATTGTTGTTTCATCTGCGGCAGCAGTATGTCGATACAGATAAAAGAGCGAGATTTATTTGTGAGTGTTTTTATTGAATAGAAGGACAACGAGGAATTAAAATGATTAATGATAGATGAATTTACAACAGGAAATGGGATTCTTTCGCAAAATTTCAGAATAAATCAAAGCCAAGTGATATTTATTCATCAAAGAGTTATGCTTTCATTTAACGAGGAATTGACGCAAATATGAAAATTAATTTGCGAATTGCGAAAGAATGGTTATATGTAATTTATAATTATTTTTCTGTTTCGTAATAAGAATGACATATTCAAGCACGCATATTGGTGATAGAATATGTAGGCAACGGAAAAAATAAAAAACACAAATCTCTGTCACCAACCAAAGTATTCCATCAAAAATTCCCTTAATGACAATTATCAACTTACAGATAATTTTCCGAACTAGCTCGGCAAAGCAGGATATTCCGGTCAAAAACGGTGTCAGAAAGAGTACATTTTCTGGGCAATCGCGAAAAAAAAAATATTACGGCTGAACGAATAACCATAAAGACTTTTTAAAAATACATCGCATTCAGTATGAATAGATGAAGTTTCATAAAAAAAATAGTAGAGGGTCCCATTGCACGTATATAATAATTATTAAAATTTATCACTTATTAAAATAAAATAAATGTATTAATATTATTAATGGAGAGGGTCCAAAAGAGTGGTAGCTCAAAATTTGTTTCATATAACAATAATTAGCACTAAACGAGACTAATATTATAGCATTATAAAATATCGGAAATGGTTACATACGGTACTAGGCGTGAACTTTAAGCATCATTTAAACAAAAACAAATAACACAATTATGGGACGAACAAAAAATTTGTTTAATATAGCAATAATTAGCACTAAATGAACATAAAATTATAGTATTATGAAATATTGGAAATTGTTGCACACGGTACTAGGCGTGAACTTTAAGTACCATTTAAACAAAAGCAAATAACACAAAAATGAGATGAACACAAAATTTGGTTTATACAGCAAAATATATCATATTACGAGGGTCATTCAATAAGTAAAGAGACAAATGGCTATAGCTCAAAAACGGTTTATTTCAATCTTGAGTCCCAAAGGTGGACGTCCACATCGGGGTTCATCACCTACACTTGTTCGGCCACTTTTAAACCGATCAACCCACTTGTAAAAATTCGCACGGTTCATACAACTTTTACCGTACTGTATTAACATTCTAGAAAATATTTCACTTGGTTTTACACCTTCTGCGACTAAAAATCTAATGACTGAGCGCTGCTCTTCTAAGGTGCAATCTTCTAGTGGACTTGCCATGGTGAACTGAAAATTTTGAGGTTATGTTGACATAAAATAATAAAACAGCTGATCAGAGCATATCCCAAGGTTGCCAACTAACACCCCTGAAAAGATTGTACACATTCATTGAATAGTTTTAAAATTATAGAATTTGTCTCTTTACTTATTGAATGACCCTCGTATTAGCATTGAATTATAGATATAAATTTAAACCTGTTTTTCTATTTCGGGACTGCACCTTCACAGACCTCGAGTACACCCGGTTCCATAATATCACATAAAAGTCTCCTTTTTAAAGCTTACTTTTTCGAAAAATTGCCTTTAAAAGTCGACTTTAATTCTGTTTTATATTAGTTTGTAAAGAGTCTGCATAAAGCACAAAATTGGGGACTTCACAATAAAGGAGACTTTTTTGTAAAGTGCTCTTTAAAAAACGATTATGGAACAGGTTTCACCACAAAAAAGTTTCTTTTGGCTTTAAAGGAGACTTTAATATGATTATGGAACCGGGTGATAGTGGTACATAATTCCGATTTGTTGTCTTTATTTCCGTTACTTGTCATTCGTTTCACTGACATGATTGACAGTTTTTAGGTTATTATTGTTATAGTCACAGAAATTTAATTAGTTGATTAATTCATTTTTAAATTTATGTCCTTATATGTGTTCTAATATAGTGTTGTACTAGTACTTATTTCATGTTTGACGATTAAATATATTTAAACGAAATTTGTCAGATGTGAATTTAACAGTAATGTGAATATCAAATTCACTTGTCTAAAATGGAATTATCTATTTCCTCACTCACACTTCCTGTGTTCTCTCTTAATCTTGCTTTATCCAATAGTTAGCAAATCCCTGGGCCAACTATTTAACAATATACATACTTGATTAATGTTCGTGTATGTAAACTAATTTTATTAAAACAATAATATTAAAATTTAAAAGTAATCGATCCTGATCGACGCCAAAAATTATTTCGAATATTAAATGGCCCGTGAGGTGACGCCCGCACGGTACAAATATATATTTATCTTTAACCTTAACTTTAAATTTAAAATATGGACTTATAAAGTATTGTTGCATCTAATAAAATAATAATATTAAATGATAATTATAGAAAATAATACCGATATTAGCACAATGTTAGTTAATTCATAATATCTGTTCACGATTTTAATTTAGGTAACCAAAATTAGTTTGCTATTTCACTAATATTAGCTTGTTGTTGTTGAGTAGATAATACGATTTGTAATTACAAACATGTGCAGCAAATCACTGTTGCAAATCTATGCCGTTATTAATCTAGCTCGAAAATTTGTCGAACGAGGGTAAAGTTATTTGTACTGCTTTGCATTATAATATTCAATTAGACTGAATGTTTTGGTTTTGATCGGTATTTAAATGCTTTGGAATAAAATTTCGGCGTGCGACAGCATTTAAAATCCGCTCAATCATTTTAATTCCGGTGTATCTGGCGTGATATTGGATGAGATGCACCGCTGCATGTTGTCAATATTTAATGTTTGTTTTATCAGTGTCACTGGTCTCTAAAAACAGATTTGTAATCTTTCTGTATTATCTACATGCTATAATACTCACTCTAATTGGATGTCCTATTTTCATCACAACAGTACACAGATATTTTTGAATAGCAGAGGTGGGCAGTAATGCATTACATGTAATGACAATATATAATCTCACATTTTATTTAAAATGCTATTTTCATTACATTTATATATTCGTAATTTGTAATGTATTGCAATCTTTTTTCACAGTAATTTGTAATTGTACATTGTAATTACTAAAAATGCTCATGCGCATATCCTTGATAAGAAATAACTTGTTCAACTTATCCGATCGTAAACGATTTTGTACGAACAAGAACTCGGTAGGAGTACAATATTTTCCAGGTACTGAACTGACCATTTAAGTCACCGTCATCCCTCCATTTTTTTATTTTGTTTTCCTACTGTTTTGTTTCGTGTTGTTTTTTCCATTCTTTATATCTATTTATATGTTAACAAACAATAATATAATTTTTTAAATAAATCTTATGATATTAATTGATGATTTTACTTCTAACTTCTAGTTTACTGTGTTTACAAGTTAAAACAGACCTTTTATATTTAACAGCTATCTCTTTCTATCTGTGTACATAGTAAGTAAAATGCTACCAGCTGGGCTGTCAAACGAAACATCGAAAATTTGCAGTCACTAAAATGTCTGTATTCTCGTTGAATATTTGCATCACTGACATTTTAGCTTTAATAATAGTCATTTATTATACAAGACGATAAAGAGATACTATATCGATGAGTGGAAGGTGTTAGTGAATGACCTATCTTTCACGAGTTGGTAAAGTATCTTATTATCGTCGCTTACAATATATTATTTTCTTTTGTACCCGATGTTTTCGATATTAAAATTTCAAGCCGCAATTTTATTCCTAAACTTTCTATCAGTAAGTTTATGCGGGTTTGTCAAAATTATAACTTACAACTTTTTTTTACATTATGCTTTATTATTATTTTTATATAGTGTAGATGAAAATTCTAAGTGTAATAAAAAATAAAGTGTAGATAAAAAATTAATTTATTTACAGTTGATGTTAAACTGTTACTTTATCAACAAAAAAGAACGCACAAATCGTACTTTTAACATCAGGTACAAAATAAAAGCTTCTACTTCTTTTGAGAAGTTTTTTAAAGTTCTCACTCCTTTCCTATTTTAGGTCATTTTTTTAAAAAAAAAAAACAAACGCCATGGATCTCGTATGTAAAGCCTGTAACCATGATTCCCGCCAGTTGTTGGTTTAATATGCGCAGATACCACTGTGCTTATCTTCTATATCTTTAATTTGAAAAGGTGTATTATATGAAAATTACAACAAATTTTACAACTCATTTATAAGTAATATTTTATGGCAAGTAGCATCAGTATCATTGTATTTTAAATTTATAGACATCACATCATATACATTACCACCATCATATACAAGCAACTAGCAACTAGCTATTATTTTTAGAACAGTGGTACTTTTTCGTTAATACTTTAATTACACATTAAATATGTAAAAAAGTCGTAAGCAATAAATTTAAATTCCATTCAAATGTAATGTGTAATGTCATTACAAATAAATTGTAATGGTAATTATGTTACTTTTATCATAGTTTAAAAAAGTATCTGAGCGTTTTTCTTAAAAAAATGTGATGGAAATGCAATTACATTTTGCAAGTAATGTGCCCAGCCCTGAGTATAGTACTCATATTTCTTAACCAGGGATAAATTCATCTGCAGAAATCTTGGGAATTCTTCATGTAATTTATCTGATAATAGTTAGAGACCATACACGCGAATAATTCGCATTTAATGAAAATTTTACAGAAAATAAATATGATGACATAAATGAATCACATAATTCAGGATTTTTTAACTAAAATAATGTTGAATCTATAGTTGACTGCCTCTTCTTATACCTACTGTTTTCCCTGGATTGAGTTTACAAGAGTGATAAAAATCTATATTTTTGATTTTACAAAAAAATGTTAAAGGAAGAACTTTTTTGCTTGACATGTAACACTTTGTTATTTACAAGTTTAATTAATAATATTCTAATTAGATTTTTTATTATTCCCATTCTCGAAATTAGGAAAGTGTCTTCTATTCATAGGATACCATTTACCATAATTTATTTTTTTATTTCTACTAACGGAAGATGACTGAAAAGTTTTAAGCTACACTTTTCGTATACATATATTATATTCTAAAAAATTATATAAATGTCAACATCCATTCAAAATACATATGTAAATACAACAGCACATTTTAAAGAGAAATATAGTTTGTTTTTAAAAAGCAGAAAATAAAATATTAAATGGCAATGTTGAGGATAATATTGATTTGGATTCAAGCTAAATTTAAATACGTCCTTGCTGTAACTTCTTGCTAGGTTGAACGTACATTTTCCTTTCAAACTCATTTATACTGATAGAAGGCATAATTTTATAATTATAATTATAATATTTACTCAAATAGACTAATTGAAATATATATTAATAATAATTAATCATTACCTCCAGACAAACAAAGGATTGTTTCAATTCGGATCGGGTTAGAGTTGAGTTCGGGTTCGGGTCGGGTTCGGGTCGGGTTCGGGTTCGGGTCGGGTTCGGGTTCGGGTCGGGTTCGGGTCGGGTTGGTTCAGTTCGGGTCGGGTTGGTTCAGTTCAGGTCGGGTTGGTTCAGTTCGGGTTGGGTTGGTTCAGTTCGGGTCGGGTTGGTTCAGTTCGGGTCGGGTCGGGTTCGGGTCTGATTCTGTTCAGGTCGGGTCGGGTTCGGGTCAGTTCGGGTCAGGTACCGGTCGGGTCGGGTCGGGTTTCATTTTTACGAAAAATGCGCATCTCTAGTTTTCTATACATGCTTTGCAACCAACTTGCAACATGTCAAATGTCATGTTTAATCTGACATGTGTCTTTAGCTTTTATATCGTTAAAGTAATATCGTAAAACTTATTTCTATTACGATATTTGTATGAACGAGTAGTTTAATGAAGAAAGTATTGACAATATTTTTACAATAAAATGCTAACGATAAAACAGAAAAATTATATCCGCCTTAACAGTTGAGGAAATCCAGAATAGCTTTAAAGAGAGGATTGAATTATGTAGCGACGAAGATGGAGGGTTAATAGAATAATTTAATATTTGATTTTTGTTTGAATGATTTAATAAAAAAAAAATCTAAGATTTTTTTGTTTTTTACGGGAGGTAAAAAACAAAAATAAAAAGATAAGAGTGATATAATAAAAATGCATTATATTTTCTTTTGATGTTAATGAAACATAACTTTGTTTTTTTTTTTTATAAATATAGTAAAAATGCAATACATGCACATGTTAACATACCTAGTTCATTTATTTTTATTTTATTAACATGAAAAGAAAATATAATGCATTTTTATTATAATATTATTGTTTTTATTGTTGTAATGCTTGTAATAGGAAATAAAATATAGATTTTTAAAAGTTTAATATTTCTTGCAAAAAAATTAAAAATTGTTTGTTGAAGAATCGAATCCAAATCTATAAAATTTAATAATCCAAAACCACGTACGCTAACCATTGTGCCACGGAAGACATTTTGAAATGTTTTCATATTGCATCATTCAATATTGAAACAATTGTTCATTTATAAATTATTATATATATTTTTTAATTTATATAATAATAATAATAATAATAAGAACAATAAGGTAATTAATAATACCGTACAGGAGGAAATGTACTATTATCATGTCTAATATCATGGCTTAATTTTCTATCGGACACTTATAATTTAAAAAAAACTATTTTCCCATGTTAAACGCCTATGCCAAGGATTGCTTAGGACACCCGGTATATATAGGTATGTACCTATTTAAATTAAAAAAAATAAATGGCGGGAGGTAATGTGCTGGCCATATCAGATTTTTCTAAGATGAAAAGCTGTAATTCTATCGTTATTCTCATGGGATTTGGATATTAAAGTTAATGAAACAATAATGGACAGCAAGAAAATCTCTGTTATCCTGATGATCATTTCGAATTAAAGTTCTGATTTATTCCTTTTTATTCAGTCACGGATTTAATCACAAATAAATTATGCAAATAAAATTAATTTTGAATTGTTTTATGATTGTGAAAAAAAAATATAGTGGCTCAGAAAATTTCTGCAGTGGAGCAGCCACTGTAAAAAGGGCCTGGATCCGCCAATTAAAAACGAATATCGCACGAAATGTTAATATCGCACAGTGTATTTTATTCATAATTTAATTTAAAAACCTTGAATTAAATATCAATATTGTAATTAATAATTCTGTACATTTATATTGGCAATAAAATAAAACAATTTGTTTGCAGATTTACCATAATTGAATGCATATTTGTAACCTATGTTGTTTTAAATCAGCACTAATTGAAAATGATATACATCGATAAATATTTAAATTACTATTATTAAGAATGTCACTCATAAAACTAATTAATAAACATAATTTACAGCACCTGAGGCATATTAGTTTATGTGTTAGGTTCATTACAGGCACGCTTTCTCTAGCATATTTATGCATAGTATTCTGCCCTTTACTTTTTCTTTAGACTGGAACTAATATTTATTCAACAAAAATCTAATTTATTCTTTCTTGTCAGATGTCGTTGTACGTAGATAAATTCAATGTCTGGTTTAAATGGAATTTATGATCTTTCAATAACGTTTTTATCTCTTTTTATGTGCGATCCCCACGCAAAATTCCCATTTCGCTCATTTTACATGAAAAAACCCGTCTGGACAAAATCGCTAGTAAAGCATTCACTCTATTCATTAATTTATCCCCATTTATCAAATCAAACATACTGCCTTTTAACTCATTTACGTGAAAAAGTCAAGTCAAAATTCAAAAAAACCTTCACATTTCATTAGGCAAGAACAAAATATCTGCACAGCACCCTAGTAAGATCGCTAAAAATTCAATAATTTCAAGGCAAGGTCACAGAATTTTAGCAAAGCACAACGAACTGCGTTACTCATATTTATTCACGAAACGACTCCACTTTTTTAACTATTTAATATATAAACTGTTATCTATCAGAAGTTAATTTGAAATTCCTGATCAATTAAAATAAATAAGGTTTTTTAAAATTGCTTATTATCCACGCATATTTTTAATTATTGCCCGCGAGAGTTATTTTGACATATTACTATATTTTATAAGTACTGAAAAAGATCAAGTTATGTGACTCCAATAATTATAGAAGTTCACTGTTTGTGAACAAAATCATTTCTATATCTACGTCATAGAATATTAAAAAACCAATAGTACGGCTTAACGAATAACAAGAAAGACTTTCTAAAACTACAATTCGCTTTCAGTTCAGATGAAATATCATAAAAAAAATAAAAATAAATGGTAGAAGGGCCCCATTCAACCCGAAGCTTGAAGCTCGATTGCCAGCTAGTGGTGTCACCAAATTATTACTTATGCCTATGTCATTATAATGTCTGTCATTATTTATAAAAAAAAAACCTGCAGAATTGGTCATTATGTGAAGAAACAATTAAATAGCTGCTGCCGGAACAAAAGATCATAAGTAGATTTTTTCAATTATTGCGTTTGGATTAAACTTAGTACCTAAAACGTTCAACTAGAAACTAGACCCTTTCAACCGTAATGCTTACAAACTTCCAAAACTTATAGCCTTGTTCTCAGATAACGTCGGGACTCCAAATAAGATTAAATAAAACAGAACTTTGGAGTTCCATTATTTTTTATTATTAAACTAAAAACAAAAATAATAAGGCCTATTCGGTACAAATATGTCATCATCATTACCGAAATCTATGTACAAAGCAGATTGGCACACTCAACAATGGATATTTGCCGTGATGATATTACTTTTAATGTTCCGGTAGCTAAATATCTACTACCGTCGTCAGGTATACTGATTATACTGACTAACTTCTAGAGAAATGAGGGTTGTCAAGCGTGGTTTAGAGTCCGTTCGCTGATCGGTAGTCTATAAGACTGGCTTTTGTTTCCTGTGCAATGAGTATGTGGCGGTTCTTTAATCGTTAGTTCCGAAGTTACAATTTTCAGTGATATGTTTTGAGATATAATCTTCTTACAATGTGCTTTGATTTCTATACTGACTTGGATGAACACCTTTCCCGGTACGACATATGCGATGTCTCTTTAAACTTTCGTTTTGAAGTGTGATCCATGAGAAATACAACCTCCTACTCCTATAACATCAAATTACATACACCTATGTTATTTAAATAAATAAATGTACAGTCTGACCAGCGACTCGTGACTGACTAGCTTGGATGCGCAGCAACCTGGCATTAAGATTGTTTTGGACATTTCATTCGCTTGTAAGCATGCGTAGAGTTAACATCAAGGAAATTCATTGTGAGGCAGAAGCATAAAGTTTAAATCCAAGTTGGGTGAATACGCAATTTGAAGCCAAAATAGGGAAATTTGTGTCTCGTAGTATACTCTCGCGCGTAACTAGCTGTCTCTTTCCCGCCTTATGCGTTCTCTCTTTGCGCACTACTCAACCCCACAGTTTACAAGTGGCTGGTCGACAGTAGACGATAGTTTCACATATTAAGCTGTATGAACTTTGACGTCACATTCTCTTTCAGATCAAGTGACTTTTTCAAAATATTACACTTCAATGTATTAGTTGTACAATATCTAATGGATATTTCGTGATATTTGACGCCATTTCAAGAATAATATTTTTTAAAATTTAGTACAGGGTGTGCGGCGGCAAATTTCTTTTTTAAATTTGAAATAACTCGAAATAAGACTGCGCGCCATTTAAAACTATGTGCTCGTAATGAAGGTCATCATTTGGGAAATCGGTTGGAATGAATTGCTTCACAGGTGAAGATGGCGTTCTTTGCGTGAAAGCCTATTACAAAAACTGCAATTCTTTAATAGCCGCGAGGAGATTTTTCTCGGCTCATCATTGCTTACTACACATTAATCGTGCTCCAATTTCCATCCAAATTTGAAGAGACGGATAACACAACGCCGAAAAAGGGAAGAGGCCCCCGTAAGATTATCAGAACACCAAAAAACTGTGAGCGAGTGCACGAGGCTGCTACGACTTATCCGCGCCGTCCGATTCGTAAACATGCAGCTGTGCTGCATTTATCAAAATCTACTGTTCAGGAAATTTTAAAAAAAGATTTAAGGTTACACCCGTACAAAATTAAAATTGTGCAAGCGCTGAAAGAAGAAGATTACCCGGTTAAAATGCAAGCGGCGCGTGTTTTTTTTTTTGAAGATTTTGACAACGTAATCTTTTCTAAGAAAGGGATTCTAATTGCCCCCCCCCCTCCGAAGCCCGGATTTAACTCCTTTGGTCGTCTGGAAGTCTGCGAAAATGCACTTTGGATGTGTTAAAGCAGAACATCACCCGAGCAATTCGTTCGATTACACGTGCTATGCTTACGCGTGTGATGCGTAATTATAAAAATAAAAAAATATTTCACTTTTAAAAGGGAAACTTGCCGCCGGACACCAACAAGGCATATAAAAATTAATGCAACTGCTCTGTTATCGGTAATTATAAAAATCGATAAATTTACAATTCCTAGCTGATGGACTTCAAAATCGATTAGGTTCCTTCTTTTTATGTATATAGTAGAAATAGTTTTCAAAATTTCTAACTGATAGATTCTGATTAACGATCCTTATATCACCCTTATACCTAAGTTAGGGAGAGGTTTAAAAAGAAAAATAATATGAGCTAAATCAATTTTATCAGTCCATAAAAATTTAATTAAAAACAAAATCCCAGTTTAAATAGACTCTTGAAGATGCATTAGATATTCCATTTCATTTTAGTACTTAGTCGTAAGTTATTGAGATTCTAGAAGAGTGGCATCTCTCTTTAAATAATAATTGTAAATAGTATTCATGATCATTAAAGCTGTTGTACTTGTTTTTGGTTGTAATTTTATCCTTCATAATATTTTACCATTACCGCGCCCTGTAGTAACAAAACAGTGTTCGAGTTCAATAATACCCTACCCTTGGCCGTTATGTAGGAATTGATAGTGTTTGATTTTGTTTTTTACGACGTGAACATAACCCGGACTGTAACAATATAGAGAAATAAATGAAGGGCGATAAATGTAAATAGGATGGTTGGAATGTGGATGTGTTGGTTTACGAGCCATATTCCACAAATGATGCCATGCCGGAAATTAAATCAGACTACAATAAATCCTCTTCACAAGACACCCCCACAACTCAGTTAATGATGATGCGGGAATCATTCCAGTATTGCGCATAAATCAAACAAAGTTGAAGTGAAAAGTTACTTTTATTTTTGAAATAAAATCTCATTTACATGTTTACTCATATTTTAGGGAAAAAAATTAAATGTCAACTTACTTTATTATATGGATTCGTAAAATTAAACTCGTTCACATGCTATACTTACTTGTTTTATTTAGACACGGTTTTTAATGAAACTAAATTCCCTTAAGACTTATAATATGATACAAAACAAGAAATTAATTAGTATTTAACATCTGAATAGAAATGTAAATAGAACTGTTTAACTACCGTAACGATTAATTACTAACAACATTAAATCGACTACATTTAATATTTATTGACATACATTACAGACGTTTGTACCAACGTATCTTTTAAACTTTTTACCTTCCGTCACCTTTAGGTAAGGAAGGTATTGTCTTTGGTCAAAAAATTCAATGATGAGTTTTTACTGAATAGCACGTTTTAGGGTCCATATAATACGATTTTACCATTTTTACGATGATGTCTGTATGTATGCGTGTCTGTGTGTCTGTGTGTCCGTGTGTCTGTGTGTCTGTGTGTGTGACAAAAGTTACGGATTCCATAACTTCAATACCACGATTCCAAAAATTATAATTTTTTCGTATTCCTCAAGTTTACATCCAGAAGAACAACTGATTAGATTTTGGTTATAATTGGTCAACCGAAAGTAGTCTCATTTGAAGATTTAACAATTAAATTTGATTTATTGACATTTAACGTTATTATAACTTAAAGAATATATTATTCTCTATACGATTTGATTACAATTTATACTTCATATTCAATAGATACAGAGTTAAAGAATTTTAAAGAAATTAAATTTTATAATTCAGTCAGCTATGCCAAACTTGGGAACTAGTAATATATTCATATAATTCAAATTGACAGATGTCAGTATCAATAAAAAGTAAATTAATGTGGCAGATATGAGGATGTTGAAGTAGATATTGGGGAATACACGGAAAGATACGGTAAGAAAATAACTCTAGTGTTACAAGTTTTTAGAAAGATACAAGAAAGACGATTACATTGGTTTGAACATGTCATGAGGAGAAATGAATATTGGAACAAGAATGAATAGTTTAGTAATAGGACGTCAAAGAAACAGAGGAAGACCAAAGATAAAATGGAACGACTGTATTGCGGAAGATTTGAGAGAAAAGGAACTGAATGAGAACGACATGCAAAAATAGCGACCCCTAACGAATGGGAAAAGCTAAAGAAGAAGAAGATGCCAGTGTCAAGTGCAATTTGAATAGTTTGTTTATGAAATAATTTTACTGGAAATTTAGAATCTTTTGTAAGAAAAATTATGGAATTTATACATTATACACGAGAATGACGGAAGGTATTGTGCTGGCCACAACAAATTTTTTTTTTATTTATTTATTTTTTTATAGATACATTCAATGTATGTGAATATCGTCAGATGAGAAACATAAAAAATACAATTATACAAATACATGTATGTTTACAATATACACAATGTTCCCTTTGGAAAGAAAGAACGGCATATCCTTTATCAGGGATGGTCGGAAGCGTGAGTCCTCTCCAAGAATTCATTAATGGAGTAACAATTATTGTTTAACAGGTACAGCTTTAGGTTTTCTGAGAAGATTTTGTAAATGGAAGTACTAGTTAAATTGGGTGGAAGTTTATTATATATCCTTAAGCCTAGAATATTTGGAGTAGTTATTGTCAAAGTGTTTCTGGTAAAAGGAACTCTAAAAGAGTCCTTTGGCGAGAGTTAAAGTTATAAAAATGATTATTAAGTGTGAATTTTGTTTTATTTTTGAAAATATATTTACAGGTTTCTAGTATGAATAGACTGGATAAGGTGAGAATATTAAAGTTTGAGAATAGCCGCCTGCATGAGTGCCTGCCGCCAACCCCAGCCATACATCTTAAGACTTGTTTTTGTGCCATAAATACCTGAGATGCTCTAGTTGAGGATCCCCATAGACTAATAGCATACCTCAGGTAGGGTTCAACCATTGCAAAGTAAATCATGCGAAGTTGTTCATGATTAAAATAATTTCTGAGAAATCGTATTACATAGCAGGATCTATTTACCGTGGCAATGGTCATCTCGCAATGAGAATGCCATTTTAGATATTCGTCAAAAGTAGTACCGAGAAATGTGGTACCTTGTTTTCTGTTTAACATTTGTCCATTGATACAAATTGTTTAGTTTATTACATTTGTATTCTGGTAATTATGAAATTGTATGAAATTGGTTTTAGTCTCATTGAGAAATAGTTTATTTGCATTGCACCACTGCAAGAGTGCTATTGTATTAATTTCACATTTTTGAGCAACTTTGTTGATGTTACGGCCAGTTATGATCATTGAAGTATAAGTCGTTGACATACATGACAAAAAGAACTGGAGCAAGTACTGTTCCCTGGGGAGTAGCGATATTACTTTTTAAAATGTCAGAGTGGACATGATTATGAACATTGTTTTCGTCTTTAAATTTCAGTGATACAAAGTGTTCTCGATCGCTCAGAAAACTTTTGATCCAATTTAAAGGTACACCCCTAATTCCATATGAGTATAATTTGTCCAACAGTCTTTACATTTCCATTATTGAATCGAAATGAAATTATATTAATTGTTAATTGCTATAATTTCTAAGCATTATTGATAAATTATTTTCATTTTCATAATCACTACTTTGTCCAGACATAAATAATTAATGAATATAGTAATTAGACCTCCATTTTTTCAATTATTTAACAACTATCATTCTGAAACACTGATGGACACAAATGTTATAACTGCGTTGTTATACTGCGCCACTCCTCGTATGTCGGTCGTTCTGTAGCTTGTCCTCACTTCCGCGCTGTCCAACCGGCTGACGTTCTAACACGACTCAACTAATTCATCTGGACTGTCTCCTGCTCATTTTATTTTTCGTTTCACAATAACCTTATTTATATTTTTAACTTTTTGACATATATTTTGGCATTTAGGTGATTGTTCCTAATATGATGCATAACTAATTACCTGCTTTAGAGCGCAATTACTAAATCGAATCACTTAAAAATCACCGTACCTACTCCAGTATGAAATATTCTGTAGCCTTTCCAGCCCTAATTTTGTCATAATATTTTAGTTTCGAGCCGTGTAAAAGACACTATAGACTAGGGCTGTGCGATCTTAGAAATTTGAAATCGATTTTATTTAATATGAAATCGAAATAATTTATCAAAAAATCAATTTTATAAAAAGATCGATTTTAATAAAGTATCAAAAGATCGATATTTATAAAAGAACAAAATTTCGATTTTAATAAATAATCAAAATATCGATTTTAATAATAGATCAAAAAATCTATTTTAAAAAAGATCGAAAGATCAATTTTATTAAAAGATTGATCTTTATTGATAAGAAAGTTGCTTTTTCATTTATATATGATTAGGATAAGGAAAGAGTACAACAGTAACTATCACATATACATGTTTATTAGAAACAAAGGATTAAATAAAAATAATAAAACTTTAAATCATAGAGTTGACCAAGTACAACCGTGAATTTATCAAGCAGGGTCCCGGAATAGAACGAAATAAACGATCTTGAAGAAATCTACTTTTTAGTAAACCGATCTAGAAAATCGATATCTTTTAGAAAGATCGATTTTTCGGAATAGAGATAAATAATGTTTTAATAGATCAATCTTTTTGAAAAAAATCGATTTTTCAATGATCGATCTGTTTGAAAAAAATCGATTTTTCAATTCACCGATCTTTTGATAAATCGATTTTTTCGTTTGATCAATCTTTAAAAAAAAAGATCAATCAAAAAAATCGATTAATCGATCTTTTTCGCAGCCCTAATTCGTACGTATTTACTAAAAACTCACTATCGAATTTTTTGACCGAAAATATTACCTCTCTTATGGCGGGAGGTAAAAAGAGTGAAAAATTCGAAAATGTAACCCAAAATATTCTTAGAATACGTTGTAAGTGGTATAAAGTATATAAAAAGAGTGAAAAATTAAAAATGTAACCATAAATATTGTTAAAATATGTTGTTAATACGCTTCTGACGCGATCTGATATCTGGCAAAATCTGGGAGTTTGGAAATCGTATCACCCGTCATAATGCGTATCTGTTTATTCTGACGCAATTACACGTCAGAACAAAACACATCTGAACCATCTGAGCATTCCCTTACAGAATAATGAATTAGATTTTCATTTAACACGTTATAATGCGTGTTAACACGAAACGTCACCGCTGTCTGTAGCTACCTTACCAGCTGGTACTTCAAATAAATTTGTATAATAATAATTCTTTATTGTATTTGAAGTTCGTACAACTTTTTATAAGCGATGAGTGAATGAGTTAGATTTTGCTTACAATTTTAAAACTGTAATTTATTGCGTTGTATTGAAGGCAATGAGATGATAAAGACACACCATACTTTACTCGGGATTTGAACCCAGGACTTGTGGGTGGTGACTGGTAACTCGGCAATGCTGCCAACCACAACACTGGGGTTGATTAAGAAATTCATATAATTTTATTTTATTCCAAATAGAAAACTTAGATTAACCTCATTTTTCAACATAGTCCACTTGAATTTCAACGCACTTGGTCCATCACTACACAAGCTTCGTTACGTTGCCCTCAGAAAAGCATGTTTTCAGCTGAGGTAAATCGACTGTTCCTTAATACGTCTTTGTGTGCTCCAAACAAGACTGATACTCGGAGCGGGCGAAATTTCTACGGAGAATAAGTCATTAGTTTAAACTTGAGTTTCTGGAGAGTTTCTACAGGATGGATAAGCAGTATGCGAATGGGTATTGTCATGAAACAACACCACACCTTTTGACAATAATCCTAGGCGTTTGTTTAAAATTATGGGCATTAGTCTGTAACTAGTATTAGGTAGGCCTTATTAGTCGCAGAAAATTGTAAACATTAGTTATCTTCTGGATAGTTGGCTTTTGAAATTTTTCTTCTTTGGCGGTTCTACTTAGATGTTTACATTGTATACTCTGTTGTTTACTCTCCGGCTTGGTCAACATATGATTCTATCTAAGAAAGCGTTCGCTTCAAATGCATTTCAATGAACGATGTTATCTTATGATGCAAAAAAGGCTTCGCAGCAATCTCAAATATTATATCTGACCAAAAAAAAAACGTAGTAGTTTTGAAAAATATACAAGAAAACTGTAAAGAATGTCATTTACTGAAATGCCTGCCAGGGCATAGAACAAAGGTGCTAATAATTTTCATAACCATACATGCTCGGATATGGATTGACACCACTGGGAGCTTGGAAATTATAAAAGAAACAAATTTGATTAAATGGAATACTTAATGTGCATTTGGAAGTCCATTTTAGATGTGCTTTTCTACATTAAATAATGATGAAAAATTGATTTTCTTGAAAAAGTCATTTTCAGTTAACTTAATCTAGAAAAATATTTCAATGTAAAGAAGATTCACTTGTTTCTAATTTTTATATATTTCAAAGACATGGTTTTTGTTAAAAATGTCATTTGCAGTTAACTTAATCTAGATAAATATAGCAATGTAAATAAGATTCATTTGTTTCTAAATTTTATATTTTTCAAATACATGGTTTTAGTTGAAAATGTCATTTTCAGTTAACTTAATCCAGATAAATATTTCAATGTAAATAAGATTCAATTGTTTCTAATTTTTATATATTTCAGATACATGGTTAGCATGTAGATAAGTACATTAGATTTAAAAAATCTGTTGTGGCCAGCACAATACCTTCCGTCAATCCTGTATATAATGTATTAATTCCATACATAATTTTTCTTGCAAAAGATTCTAAATTTCCAGTAAAATTATTTCAGAAACAAACTATTCAAATTGCACTTGACACTGACATCTTCTTCCTCTTTAGCTTTTCCCATTCGTTACGAGTCGCTATTTTTGTGTGTCGTTCTCATTCAGTTCCTTTTCTCTCAAGTCTTCCGCAATACAGTCCTTCCATCTTATCTTTGGTCTTCCTCTGTTTCTTCAATCTCCTATTAGTAAACTATTCATTCTTCATTTCTCCTCATGACATTTCAAACAAAGTAATCGTCTTTCTTGTATCTTCCTAGAAAGTTGTAACACTAGAGTTATTTTCTTACCGTATCTTTCCGTGCCTTCTCCAATATCTACTTCAACATCCTCATCTCTGCCACATTAATTTACTTTTTATTGATACTGACATCTGTCAATTTGAATTATATGAATATATTAGTAGTTTCCCTGTTTAGCATAGCTGGCTGAATTATAAAATTTAATTTCTTTAAAATTCTTTAACTCTGTATCTATTAAATATGAAGTATAAAATGTAATCAAATCGTATAGAAAATAATATATTCTTTAATTTATAATAACGATAAATGTCAATAAATCAAATTTAACTGTTTAATCTTCAAATGAGGCTACTTCCGGTTTACCAATTATAACCAAAATCTAATCACTTGTTCTTCTGGATGTAAACTTGAGGAATACGAAAAAATTATATTTTTTGGAATCGTGGTATTAAAGTTATGGAATCCGGAACTTTTGTCACACACACACACACACACACACGCACACACACACACACAGACACACACAGACACACACAGACACACACAGACACACACAGACACACACACACACACACACACACACACACACACATACATACATATATACGGACAGCATCGTAAAAATGGTAAAATCGTATTATAGGGACCCTAAAACATGCTTATTCACTAAAAATTCATCATTGAATTTTTTGACCAAATACAATACCTACCTTACCTAAAGGTGACGGAAGGTAAAAATTGAATGAAAATTAAATTTTAGAATTAGTTACCTATTTTGAACACGGTACAAATATTCCATCATTACCGATATCTGTACAAAGCAGATTGGCACACCCAGCAATGGGTAATGTGCCGTGATGAAATATTTATTTATTTATTTTATTTATTTATTTTGAACAATTCATTTTATATATGGCGGTGTTTCTATTCTTATGGATCAATGGGATGATAAAATAACTAAAAGTAAAAATTCATGGATCTCATTAGGAATTTTTCTTAAAATCTTTCTTCGTTAATTTTAATTTCTTTGGTCTACGATTAATTTCTATGCATTTGATCACAATAGTTATTATCTAACTCAAAATGTCGTAATCCACAAAGTCCAACTCTCAACTATTTTCTAGGTATAGATAATCTAATTCACTGATTTTTGCACTTTAAAATAGGCTACTTCCATGCTGGCTAAATAAGTAATATAAAATTTAACGTGCATGTTAAAATAGAGTTTTTACTCGCTAGGCAAATGAACATTAGAAAAATCCATGTGTACATTAAAAAAATATTATTTCACGCTAGGAAAATGAGACTTAAGTATTCTAATTTAATGCTCGTGTCATGTGAGCTTAGGTTTTGTCTGTTAGGTTAGGTTATGTTAACATGTGTTTTAAAATATTGCAAGGAAAACGAGTATTTTGTTATTTTACATTTCTTTCGTTAGAACTATAGTGTGTACAATAAAAAACCTATCGCGAAGTTGGTTATGAACAGAGAAACGTATGTCTGATCATTATTCATTTCAAAATTCAAGTTGTCAAAATTGATCTTGAAATGTAATTTTTAAGAGAAAAATAACGAACAATACAGTATATTACCGTTCTAATATAAGATTCAAGAAGAAAAGCTTTGATTTCTTTAGGTAACATTTTTGACAATATCTCGTCAATTGACATTCATTTAAACATTTTTAAATACGATTACATACGTTTCTTTGTTCATAACCTGCTCCGAGTTAGGTTTTGTTTTGAACACACTGAGCAGTGCTGGAAAAATTACTTTCAAAAAGTAATTAAGTACAATTACAATTACTTTAACCAAAATGTACTCAATTACTTTTAAAAATAATTACAGCCACAGCTTACACTTTAACCGCAACTCTAAGGTTATAAGTACAGTTGAGATCTCAAATATATGTACCTAACAGATATATGTCACTGTCAACAAATTAAACATTTCAAATAATAATAGTAACGTTTTAAATAAATAAATAGAACAATAGAACAATAATTATATAAAAGGAACTTAATAGAGTTACCGGTATAAGTAAATATGTAGGAATATAGGTAAGTATACAAATAAGTAAAATAAATATATCGCCACGGCATATTACCCATTGCTGGGTGTGCCAATCTGCTTTGTACACAGATTTCGTTAACGATGATGACAAATCTGTACCGTGCAAGTGTTTACTAGGCGTCACCTCACGGGCACTCATTGCTGACGTGAAGAGTGCAACACAGGGGTCATTGTTATGCCATTAAAAATTCGAAATATTTAGCGTCGGTAAAAATCGAATCTGGTATTTAAATTTTATTTAATTTAAATATTTACATAAATAAAGTTAAATTAAACGGGAGGTATTGTGTTGGCCACATCAGTTTTTTTTTTCAACGAAGTAAAAGTTTGTGTATGAAAAATATGAAATAAATTAACTTTTAAATTATATTTTCACTAGCCATTTGGAATATTAAAAATAATTCCTAATATTTTTCATTTATATTATTTTTCTCGAATTTTTTTATAATCTTCATGTAAAAACTTTTACATTGTTGAAAAGAGAAAAAATTGTAGTTTATATTTTAGTAAAATAATTATAGGTTGCTATTTAAAAAATAAAAGTATCTTGTAAATCTGACTACATCTGCATCAACTAGTACGAGCCCTGTCCCATATAAGTTCACACAGTTGCCTAATTTGCTTAAAATCTTAAAACTTTCACTGTGATTATGATGTAACAGCAATATTTTTACCAGTATTGACTAAATTATTTATTTTTCATTAATTTATTTCATTCATTTCAATAAATAAAAATGTTTCTATCATTGTAAATGTAAAATTATAAAAGATTCATTGGGCAAGGCTTTTTAAAAAATCAGGCAATCGCGATACCATTGACTCAGATCTTATGTTTTGAAACATTTGAAGCTTTTGACGTTTCTATATTCTTGAATAAGCTTATAAGTGACTTGTTAACTAATTGTGTATTAAAAATATTACTTAAAATGGTTCGAGGGAAAGCAGTTTCGCAAGATGTGCGAAAAATAATAGTTTCTCTTTCAAATTCTGGAAAATCATATTCGGAAATTGCAAATATTGTCAATTTATCAAGGTATACTATTGGAAGTATCGTTCAAAGATATAAAGCAAGCGGTTCCACTGCGCAAAAACCTAAACCAGGAAGAAACTCTGGAATTTTGGAAATCCATAAAAGAGCGTTAAAACGAATAATAAAGCAAAATCGCTGCTCTAGTTATGGTGAATTGAGTGCTTTATGGACTGCTGCCACAGGAACAAAAGTGTCTAGGACTACTTGCCACAGAACAGCTAGCAAGATGGGTTTTAAAGTTTATAAGGTAGCCAGTGTTGATCTCATATTTGTTACTTAGAAAAATTAACGTGGTTACAATTTGCAGACGAAAGAAAAACCTTTATTGACCAAAAAACAGAAGAGAAATAGTTTAATCTGGGCAAGAGAACATAAAAATTGGGCTATAGAACAGTGGTATGCTGTAAACTGGAGTGACGAAGCAAAATTTGAAGTATGCGTAGGTGATAGTCGCCGTAGGGTTATAAGAACCCGGGAAGAAGCTTATGACATTGGATGTTTAACAAGAAAAGTTAAGTTTCCGGCATCAGTAATGGTATGGGGTTCTATGTCAGCAAAAGGAGTAGGAAAACTACACTTTTTAGAAGGAACTATGAATGCTTCCAAATACATTGATACCTTAGAAACATATTTAAAACCCACAATAGAGAATTTCAAAAATGCTGACATCGAGTACATCTTCCAACAGGACGGGGCTGCTTGCCACACAGCAAAAAAAGTTGTACAGTGGCTATCCGATAATAACATCCCACTTTTAAAATGGACATCCAGCAGCCCTGATTTGTCGCCAATAGAAACTTTGTGGCATATTTTGAAAAAACAGTTACGACTACATCCAGCTAGAACTATGGTAGAATTGCGTTCTCGTTTACAAAATATGTGGGATAATTTCACTCCAGAACAATGCAAAAATCTGGTAAATACCATGCCAAGACGTATAAAAGCCGTTATAGAAAGAAAAGGTACGTTACAGAATGGTAATTATAATGAAATGTAATTAGCACAAATCGTTTGTATTCGTGTAAATCAATTAATTCTTATATATATTTTAAATAAGTAAAATAAGATTAAATATTTCCGTTGTATTTCAGTTCATTTATTGTTAATTTAATTTAATAGTAGCAAAAATTTAAGTTGTTTTACTTTTGCGCAGCAAAATTTGATGATTAATAGAATTAAATTGGGTGTGTGAACTTATATGGGACAGGGCTCGTATATATAAAATATGAAAATTTTAATATGAGTAATTTTTACCTTCCGTCACCTTTAGGTAGGGAAGGTATTGTCATTGGTCAAAAAATGCAATGATGAGTTTTTGGTGAATAAGCATGTTTTAGGGTCCCTATAATACGATTTTACCATTTTTATGATGATGTATGTATGTGTGTGTGTGTGTGTGTGTGTGTGTGTGTGTGTGTGTGTGTGTGTGTGTGTGTGTGTGTGTGTGTGACGAAAGTTTCGGATCGCATAACTTCAATACCACGATTTTAAAAATTATATTTTTTTCGTATTTCTCAAATTTACATCCTGACGAACAAGTGATTAGAGTTTGGTTATAATTGGTCAACCGGAAGGACCCGCATTTGAAGATTATAACAGTTAAATATCATTTATTGACATTTAACGTTATTGTAACTTAAAGAATATATTATTGTCTATACGATATGATTACATTTTATACTTCATATTTAATAGATATAGAATTAAAGAATTATAACGATGTTAAATTTCATAAATCAGACAGCTATGCTAACAATGGAAACTGCTAATATATTCAGATAATTCAAATTGACAAATGTCAGTATCAATGAAAAGTAAATGAATGACGCAGATATGAGGATGTTGAAGTAGATATTGGGGAAGACACGGAAAGATACGGTAAGGAAATAACACTAGCGTTACAAGTTTCTAGAAAGATACAAGAGAGACGATTACATTGGTTTGAATATGGCATGAAGAGAGATGAATATATTGGAAGAAGAATGAATAGCTTAGTAATAGAACGTTGAAGAAACAGAGGAAGACCAAAGATAAGATGGAAGGACAGTATTGCGGAAGACTTGAGAGAATACGAACTGCATGAGAACGACACGCAAAACAGCAATGAGTGGAGGAAGAAAATAAAAAATAGCGACCTCTAACGAATGGGAAAAGCTAAAGATGAAGAAGATGTCAGTATCAAGTGCACTTTGTATAGTTTGTTTATGAAATTATTTTACTGGAAATTTTGTATCTTTTGCAAGAAAATGTATGTATGGAATTTATACATAATACACAGGATTAACGGAAGGTATTGTGCTGGTCACATCAGATTTTTTTAAATTTATTTAATTCTATTTTATTGTTAATGTACCTACTCTTTTTAATGTGCTAATAAATTTATCCATGCAAAAATATGAGTTACATTATTCTGCTTACAGCTTGAAGTATACTGCTGCATTTGTCTGGTCCAAAGAAGTTTTAAAATTATAACTGAAACAGGTGAAATTCCAGCCTCATGTTTCATGCATGAAAATAGAACGAAATCATAAATAAATTTATTATTGTTTAGCAATGAAACCATGATGACACAATTAAAATAAATACAGCATAAATTGTATATGTTTACGGTAGAAATCAAAGAATTTATTCTATTGGTTTCAAGAGAAAATAAACAGCAAACTCAACGTTCAGTAATTGAAGCTAGCAGAAATAAATTTTATTTTATTCGCCAATTTTATAGCGTAGGATATAGAGTTGGATATGTCGTTTGAAGAGCTATTACTTCTGGTATATGACTGTTGCATTTCCATTAAAATAATGTTTTTATCTGCCCTCGGTAATAATAGTAATAATAATTGCTAACAAAAACAAATAATTATTTTATCTTTATGTGTATTGATATTATTGTTTAATGTTGTTTCACGTACAAGGCAATTCATTTGTAATTATTAAGAGCAATAAACTTTTATCTCTATGAATGAAGTGAAATATGTAGTATTAATTGGGAAAATAGGCTGCCATATGCATTTAATACATTCATATTTTTCTGGTTACGTTCAAGGGATCAATAATTTATAGAAATATATTTTTGCTCCAATTAAATAAGTGGAAATTAATAGGATGGTGTCTGGCAAGTCTAATGTCTTATTAATTATATGTAATTTGGCGAAGGCGTCATCATACAACTTTATTTATGTATAAACATGTAGAGTTTTACGAGAGTTTTGCATTTTCTTGTTCTTGCAAATAATGCAAGACAAGAACTAGATAAGAGCTATAAATTCCGTTGCAAGACAAGACATGAATCTGTCTTGTAACAGATATGCAAGAATAGCAAGATTTTCTAATATTATCTTGCATTTTCACTCTTGCAATATTATATTATTAATCAAATATATAATGTTATCATAGTTTTTTTACAATATGTTATAGAGAGAATCATACTAATTTTATACCAAATGATTAGGTAGAGTGCGTCCACGATAAAAACAAGCCATATGCGTCTTCAATCGTGGCAAGGAGAAATAGAGTGACGTTGAGGTTTATGATTAGCCTAGATCCAAATCCATAGGCTCAACAGTATTGTTTAAAACTGGGAGCAAATTACGTCCCGTAATGAAGCGTATATTTTTCGTCGTTAATTTAAAAATATTATTATGTAGGAATTTCTCATTTTATTTAATGACAACTCAATGAAAAATCCATATTTTAATTAAGAATAGTGATTTGTATTACCAAAAAAATATGAATAAAGAAAAATTAATATTGTGCACGCCGCTGAACATTTCGTTGAAGACGTGGTCAGCCGAACCGATTTATTATGCAGCCGGCTTGTTCTTAACGTGTATATACCCTTTTTTGCAAAAGTAACCTAGCAAGACAAGGAATTTTGTCTTATGAAACACTACAATTATGTAAAAAGGAGCTTTTAATTTATATAACAAAAAATATTATGTAATATTACGTAATGAATGAAGTCTTATTTTTCAATAATAAAACAAGATGTTTAAAAATAAATTGTAAAATATGACAATCGTGATTGAATGCGTTAAGTGACCTTGGTTTAGACTAATGTTGTCAAAGATACTATATTAAGCGGTTATTCTACTAACCTGTTAACTGGACTGGACACTACAGATAAAAAATCTACTGACCGGTTAATGGTATGAACGGGTTTGGTATAACCAACCGATAAGTACGCCCCCGGTAGCTGCTAATATGATATAATTGTACCCCCCCCCCCACAAATTTATGCGCCCTAAGTCATAGTCTAATCAGCCTATTCGATAAACATGCACTGCGGGCAGTTTTTGCGATTAAAAGAATAGTTGGACATAGTTGTGTAAGTTGCGAGTGATCTGTTTACTTATTCTTGCAATAATAATTTTTAGCAAAATTTTAATAAAATTGACAAAGATATTCATTTATTAGCCCAATTAGTTGTGTAAGTTGCCATTGATCTATTTACTGGTTCATGGAATAATAATTTTTAGCAAAATGTTAATAAAATTGACAAAGATATTCATTTATTATCCTAAGTAAATTGTTTTTGTTTTAATAAGGTATATTTACTATTAGTCCGTTAGCCAGTTGACGCGGTTAATCTGGCAAACTGCAATAATTGAATTGCCAAGTTTCAAAATCCGACAAATCCATTTAGATCAAATTTTGGGTAATCACAAAAGAAACTGTTTTGATATGCCCCAAATAAATTTTGTAAAACCATCAATATACATATAATTTTTATGATAATGAATCAAAAACAAATTTGTTTAACGAAAAACTAATTAGTAATGTCAGAATTTAAATGTAAAGAATAGATTTGTCGATTTTTAATTTTGAACTTGGAATATTTCGGGTTCAGTATCTTATTTTACGAATTTACTTCCTAAACTTATTTTATTTTGATTTTATAAGAAAAGATTAAGGTCCTACAGCAGCGTCCTCTGTAGGACCATTGTACTTTGTAATGTTTTTCCACATTAACATTTTTAAGTTTTTCTTTATTAGGGTCTGAACTACTGGATTTTTTTATTGCATTTGTGTTCGCCGCTACACTCTGCAATTGTTTAATTATTAATTATTAAAATTATTTTGAAATTTGAAAGTTAATGAAATCTAATGAGCACTATTTCCTTATTAATTTTTTTTAAATAAATAAATGACATTATTAAACAAAATGTATAGTCAATGTATTTTTGAAATATTTAATACGAGTAATACACGTATTACTTCCAAACCGCTACTATTATCGGATAATTTGGATTTGCTGGTATTAGATCCCAACCGGTTGTGGATTTTTAAACTAACTTGATATTTGAAACGTATATATCTCCAGGATTTGTTGAGTTTTAGTACGTAAACATTACACCTAGTTGGAGATTGAGAAGACGAATCCGTTGCAGTATTAAACTCATTTTTAACTAAAATGGATTTGTCGGGTTTTGAAACTAGACGATTAAATTACCCGATTAACTACGGTTGTGTAATTACGGTTAATCGGCGTCAATTTCCTACATTTTCTGTAGCAACAGTTTAGACGGCCCAGATTTGAAGTAAAGATATGTGTATTTCCAATTTTCAAATTCCTAATTTAAAAGTAACTCCTGTAGGGCTTACTCCACGACAGTTTTGCAAACTGAGATACAGATATTCCGAAACCTAATGAAAAGGCAAATATTCGTAACTTCTTTGCCCTTAAGATAGCAATTGTGCGGCCCGTTTAAAATGGACAACCTATATATTTTAAATTACAATCTCTAAATTAATTTCAATTATTTTTACATAAAAAACTTTTATTCATCTAAAAGCTAAAATAATACATTTTTACAATGCTTAAATAGTATAATACATCCGAGGTGGGATATGTTTCATTACAGCCGAAGGCTTATGTATATTACCGAGAGGCGAAGCCTCGAGGTGAGATAAAGCGCGAGACTGTAATAAAATTCCCACCGAAGTATTTCTACTATACTATTTTATTCACAATCATCTTCTTTGTAAATCAATAATTTTCAAAATAAATTATTGAGTTATAACCTTTAATTTTGTTAATATTTTTTACAGCTCTATTAAAATTTGTTTAGCCTACTTTATTATAGGGATACATGGCAATGTTGCTAGGCAACCCCCACATAAACATTTCCAACCCGTGGGGTGGAAGTGAAATCTGTTATTTCCAACCCAAGGGATTATCATTGCAGTTAGGAATGAGGTATTTCCAAACCTCTAAAAGGTTATATAATAAAATACATTTAATTAATTGAAAAAAACATTGGACCCTAGTGTTATATGTTGAACTTTCATACAATCGCCAGTATTATATATTCTTTTAATCGACTATGTATCTCTTCTACTCCTTAAGATTCCAATGTCAGACACGATATCCTGGACATCTGAATATTTATATTTTAATTTTGCAAGTTCTCCACTATGTCGGATGAGGATAGCTAGCAATCAGTAGCCGTAGGATAAGCCGGTAACCAATCCAGACGGCGGCTTGTTTCCTGGGCTAATTACCTCCCGTTGGCGTCTCGATGCGTCTAGTGACGTCACGGCGACTGTCGATGGCCTATGGCTACCCTGTAATGAACTAAGAGTTATTACGTCGATCACGATATAGCTTTCACGATAGAACGGAGACGAGAAAGATACCGCTAATTAAACGGCACGTAACATATATAAAATTTATGCCATCAAGGATTTTTATACATTGTTGGATATTTCAATGTAGTAGATGCAATTCATATAGTAAAAACATAATTAATTATCTATGTATGTTCAATAATTTATTCAGTTTTCAAACGATAAATTTTGCTTTGATTTCAAACAACGATAATGAGGACATTTACCATTGACACATTAGTACTTAGTTGTTAATTAGGTAGTTGTATTTGAACATTGAAACGATTCTGAAAAAGCAAAAAAAGCAGTAAACATTTGATATATGCTACTCATATTACACTAGTAGATGTAATATACATATTCCATGGTAAGACTTTTTTAAAAATGGCTACGTTATGTTATTAATACTTTTCTCTGTTTCGGAGTTAGATTGTTCCATTCTAGCACGCATATTGATGCTAGGGGAATCTTTATTCTTAAACGATTTTTGCTGATATTTTGTTATTTCAGATTGACATGACTGCAATGCCTTAATGGAAATTGTCAAATATTTTTATAAAAAAATAATGTAAAAGAAACCCTCAACAGAGAAAATTGTATAAAACACAGCTTACAAATGGCAATTCAAGCACTCGTTCGTTCGCCCACTCTCCGACGCGCGCTCGTGAGCGAATTTGTAACTCGTGTTAGAATACGTTGCCTTCTGTAACTTATGATTTAATATACTATTATAATCTGTGAAGTTGATAGTATTTGACTCGCATATGATGGCTATATTTAACCTACATTATATGCTCGTTAAATAATATAATAATTTATATCATATCTGGTAAATAATAAACTGTAACAAACATCTTAATAAAAATTCAATAATTTTTGACAGTTAAAAGGTCAACATTATTTAATTTTTTATTGACAATCCAGACATGCGCAATAACAGAAAGAAGTGGGTCTACTTGCGGCATGTTCAAGAATTCAAGAGTTTTTCTTCACATATGTATATGTACTTCAAAAAATATATTTTCATTAACATTTATTATTTTAATTTTTAAGGTACAGTTAAAATCCTTCAATTTATTTTTGGTGTTTTCAATAATTTTAATATTGTTGTTCATTGAACAATTATTATGGTTCCATTCAAACATGTTTCGCTATTTTGGAGTCATTTTTTTGTTGCCGCTAACACCATCTATTGTGTTAATTGAATCTAATATTAAAATTTCCAGCTTTTGGCTGATATATTAATGGCGAAAATCTAATTTCATTTGTTGGGTTAAGATGCGTAACGTGTCATTGACTGTGGTGGGGGGTGAAACATGGAACGGAGCTCATTCTGTCTTAACTCTGCTGTAGTTAAAATCGAACAGTACATACCGGGGCATAAACTATGAAAGCATTTTAAAAGCTACCTCATATCAGACGTTAATAATATTTGTTAAATTTCAGTCTCATTCTACACCAATATGTAGTAAATAGCGTGCTGATAAGATTGTACGTATATGTGTAAAGAAACAAAATTTCTCGCGCGTACTTTCTATCTCTTTCCTCCACGAATACTTTCTCTCTCTGTGCACATCAGCGTAGACTGTCACGTAAGAATAAACGGACTTTACTACACTATGTTTTATTTTTAGAATAGTAACACATTAACAAAAACAATAACAGTATATTGTAAAAGCATTAAATTCGCAAAACAAATAATTAAAAGAAATATACACGAGATATACGAGCACTACAATATAAATAATCTAATTAAATGTTGTTGTAGTTTGGATTTATATTTAATATATGTCCGGTTACAGAAACGTTCATCAACTCTTTGTTTAATTAACGGGTCATCAAAAGGAACAAATGCAACGCGATTTTATGACTAGAAAGATTTAAATATAAATACAAAGAAACTGATTCGAATTTGTTCATTTCCATGGTCTGTTAATTAAATAAAGCGTTGATGAACGTTTCTGAAACCGGGAAATAGTGTATTATCATTTCTTTATTAATTTTACGCACCAATGGAAAAATATTAGAAGTAATAATAGTATGTAAAGCAATGAATTCGTTAAAATAATTAATCGAGTCGAACTAGGAACTTGGTCGGTTAAGATCGCCTGAAGTTGAGAGTTTAAAAATAAAACAGCAGTGCTTATTTTCGATATTCTATTTGAATAGGAGTAATCAAAATAGACAAGTCAAAGTGCTAGCTTGATAATACTTTAGATTTACTGGAACTTATTACGTTTTTTCGTTTCGTTGATAAGATTTTTAGTGCAAAATGCCGCATTTAGTAACACGACGGAAAGTGGCATAACATATGTAACATAAATTTTTGGAAAAAAAAAATACTGTGGTTTGAGGAAAGTATATTGAATCTGCTTATTACTACAACGATTAACACATAACTTAAGCTTTAATATCTGTAATTAATAAAAGTTAGTGTCGTACACCTTTTTTTTGTAAATAATGTCTTAATAGGTAGAGGTACGTTAGGAGGATTGGTTTCGCAGGATAAATGGTATATTTTTACTTTCAAGCACTGCGTTGTTGACTAAAACTTAATATCTTCGTTTAAATGATATAAATTGATTAAATCAAGTAACTTCGGCTAGCAATTATGTCTATAAACCTCTAATACATAGAACGTACTGTCTAGCTAGAGACGCCTGCTTCCGAAATACTGCACACAACATTATTGTATCTAAAAACATTGCCTTCATTCTAAATTTTATATTTAAACTTTTTGTGCATTATTTACAAGAAAGATAAATATAACAATCTGTAGGAATCCCATAATAAAATCATTTAAAGCGAAGGATTTTTCAAAAGGTAAATAAAATAAAATTTAAAACTCGCCAGACTCATGGGGCAAGTTAGAACTAAACTTCGTCGTGTAGAAGAAAACGGGGAACTAGCTCTATATTAACCACGAATGTTATAGCTTCAGCTATTTTAATTATTGTATTTATAAGAAATTCAATATACTTTCGTTAAACCACAATATCGTCCATTCAAAATTTTTCCGAAAACTTATGTTATATGTGCTACAACAAAAGTAAGCAGTAAAATTAATTTACTAAACAATAGTTACATCTTTGTTTGATGTTTATTGTTATACCGAAAACACATGCGTGTTGTTTATTTTCATTTTGATTTAACCTTATTAATTTGCTTAATAACTTTTATATGTGTACAGTAGACCAAAACAAATTGATGCACAATCACAAAAAATAGCGCATGGTAAATAGTAGAACACATATGCGTCATCCGCGCATAGAACGCCTGTAAAGGGCGTACCTACACGAATGACATGAAAAAAAATCTGATGTGGCCAGCACATAACCTCTCGCCGTATATTTTACCTGGCTGTATGCATAAAGCAAAGAATATTTTTATAAATACAAATAATATATTCATATCAATCTATGACGTATAAACTTCTTTATTATTCAATAATAGCATGTCTCAACATGAAGATATTTTACCATAAATTATGTTACAATAAATTACAAAGTAGAGTTTACCATATATAAATATTAGGCTGGTAACTGCAATTTTCAATTCGAACAACGTTGTTTACTTTCTCTTCATATTCTTCTAGTAAAAACATTAATTTTGGGCGGTCTAAAATGTATATATGGATTGTGCATCTATTCTTACATATCTTCTTTTACATTTTATTTTTTCATACATGTTATATCTAAATAACACTAATTCCCTTTAATAAAGTGACGGATAGATTGCACTCCGATTATTCTTATATCGATGTGTAATTTTGTCAATATTTACAACTTACTTGAGAAGAATTTGATAGCTTTTTCGCAATTCAAAGTTACTCTAGTCTATAGTACTGGTGTACATTGTCCCATAATGTTTGAAACAAATTTAAGTCCTTCAACCTAGACTTGTCATCTCCATAATAGTCACAGATCAAGAACTAAGGGATTCTCCAAGTACATTTTTCTTTCATTACTCATTATTTCTGACACTGACATTTATCTGTCAGTTACAAATAATTTAAATTATCAACTATTTTTCATGGCATTCTTTCGGCTGTCAAATTTATTACAACAGATTATTTTATATATTATACTTCTTTTATCTCTAAATCTATGGAATATATAATAAAATATTTAAATGTATCAGATAGAGAATTTAATTTTCTTTAATATTACCACGAAAAATTTTCAAAAAATAATATTTAGAAGATTTTTTTTCAAGAATCTTCTACTTCCGGTTGTCCAATTATTACCAAAACCTTTTCAGATCTTCCCATGAATGTCCGATTGGGAAATACGTTGTTAAACAAATTTTAAGTCTTATAGTTTTTGAGTAACCGTCCTTCCAACATCCCACACACACACACACACACACATCCACACACACACACACACACACACACACACACACACACACACAGACGTCATCGTAAAAATGTTAAAATCGGATTGTAGGGACCTTAAAACGTGCTTATTCAATAAAATCTGGATATGCGATTTTTAGCATGAATGCAATACATCTCTTAGCGAGAGGTAAAAACCCATAAATATTCTGTAAGTTTTAATTTTAATAAAAAGTATATATTTTTGTTTAATAATTTTGTTGGCAAAGTATGTAGTTTTAATTTACGATCTTCAAGGGTTAGTAAATTTTGTAAAAAAAATCTGTTGTGGCCAGCACAATACCTCTCGCCACTTACTTTTTTGGTTACATAAGTATATAACAGTCATGTTACATTGTTGGCCTTAACAAGCAGATGTGGGGGCCCGTTTCAGAATGATAATTAGTAATTATGTACATGGATATCACTTGTCAATTTTTCATTCAAAACTTCAAAATTTTCTAAATACACGTAGTTAATTTGTCACCAGGAGTGTGGAATTTACTTGTCGAGGAAAATAAACCACATGAAATTGGAAAATCACTAAATTTAGAATGAGAAATTATGATACTTGACATCTATATACATAATTACTACCTATCATTCTGTCATGGGCCCCCATATCTGCTAGTCAGGGCCAACAAAATCACATGACTGCTCGCGCCCTATTGTATTTAACATTTCTTGTATACTACACTCTACAACAAAAATTCTACTTACATATATCTATGTCTTATATTTAGATTGATTAATTTTAAATTCATTTTATGAAGAAATTTTGTCCTCTTCTAATTCCTCGAAATGTTTCCAATTCATTGCCAGGATTGACAGTATTTTTGAAGGATATATGTTATGTATTTATTAATACATTAAGAAATAATATAATGTATGTACTTCAGTAATGTCTCCGTATTTCTGACACTGACATTTATCTGTCAGTTACAAACAATTTAAATTGCAACTATTTTCCATGGCATTCTTTCGGCTGTAAAATTTATTATAACATTATTTTATATATTATATTTCTTTTATCTCTAAATCTATAGAATATATAATAAAACATTTAAATGTATCAGATAAAGAATTTAATTTTCTTTAATATTACCAAGAAAAATTTTCAAAAAATATTATTTAGAAGATTTTTTTTCAAGAATCTTCTACTTCCGGTTGTCCAATTGTTACCAAAACCTTTTCAGATCTTCCCATGAATGTCCGATTGGGAAATACGTACTTAAACAAATTTAAAGTCTTATAGTTTTTGAGTAATCGTCCTTCCAACATCCTACATACATACACACACACACACACATACATCCACACACACACACACACACACACACACAGACATCATCGTAAAAATGTTAAAATCGGATTGTAGGGACCTTAAAACGTACTTATTCAATAAAATCTGGACATGCGATTTTTAGCATGAATGCAATACCTCTCTTAGCGAGAGGTAAAAAGTCGTAATATGTACATTGTGCTCAGTTAGTTTAATACTTTAAGAAGCCATCAACCTCGGTCATAATAAAGATACTACGTTTAAGTAGTAAATATGTTTAACATGGTAAATAAAATAGTCTCATAATTTGCCACAGCCCTCAATTTAATTACAAAATTTGCTCAAGTACTCTACAAAATGAAGATTCACGTAATTAATAAATGAAACTAATTAAATTAAAATCTAATTACTATTATTAAAACCTAAATGTTATGAGAACAACCCTCAAATTTCTTTGATAAAACCTCGAGTTCATTTGGGAAGCATCTAGTATCTTGTTTTATTGACAAACAACGGAATTTCATGTTTTGCTATTATGGAAGTTTACTCCGGGTAACATATTTATTATGAAGGGAATATGACAGTTTAAGTGGTCGTTGTAGGCGAAAATAACGGGAACATGGGTAAAATACGTCTACTTTGTTTTATTCTGATAATATCTAAAGCATTTCATATTTCTGCGGGAAAACTCTTCAATATGTTAAACGGAAGATTATTTGCACACAGAGAGACACAATGCAGAAGTGTCAATGTTATATCTTTCTGATAAAAAAGAAGAATAGTTATTTTATCGACCATTCTACAAGCCTTATATATATTTTTAGTGCTAAATTTATGTCTATTCTGGTATTGTCAAGTAGTATTTCATATTCTTTTCAATGTTATTTACATTTTAATGACCCAGGATGATTAAAATAATAATTAAAAATATAATACTTAACTGCAAGCTTCAAGACAAATCGTCAATATTTGGTAAAAAATTAAATGAATTATAATTTTTAAGTCAATAATGTGAACAATACGGGTATAGCAATGGCAAAACAGTAAAAGGGTAAAATGGTGGTATATATGTACCAAATGATGAATATGCAGGCGAACACGAGAATCCATGACCTGGGCAAAGAGTTTTCTTTTTTTAATCTATGTGTTCCGTAAAATTATGTGGTTGTACTTTATAAATCAAATTATGAATATTTTCACGAAAATTTTAATTTACGCTTTTAGTAATTAAGTAACATTAATTTTAAATATTGATAAAATGGGTCTAGAATGCGATTATTTCAAAAGGTGAACGTCGTTTATTTGCCAAAGTAGAAGTGGTGTATAACAGTTTATTTTTTGATATAATATATACTACATCTATTTTTAATTAATTTACTCGATTACCAATTACGTACCTATTTAAAAATTAAAAGCTTCAAAAAATTTACAATTTTATACTCTAAAATTCAATGTATAAAGCACTATAAAAGTTAAAGGACAGCTAATATTAAAAAAAAATTGTTTCCTCATGTTGAACTCTTACCTATTTTACGGCTCTTCGGTTCATCTGTATATTGCTTCTAGTATGGATTTGAAAATTTCAAGAACCATTAGTGGAACGTTAAATCGAAGCTATTGTAGAACGATTATTTGTCAGTCGACTTAATTAAGATATGCCGAATTTACATTATAATTTTTCAAGGTGTTGTGATCGTGAAACATAATTAATGCACTATTTTTACTTCCTCGTACGTAAGTAAAGGAAGTATTGTAATCGCGCGTACGTACGGACGTACGTATCTCGCATAACTCAAAAACGGTAAGCCATAGAAAGTTGAAATTTTGTATTTAGGACTCCTATAACATCTAGTTGTGCACCTCCCTTTCTGATTATTACACAATTTCCAGAAGTGGTACTTTACATGAAGCCTATAATAGATTTTAATGAAAAATTGTTATATATATATATATATATATATATATATATATATATATATATATATATATAGATAAATAATTATAAAGATATTAAATTTCATAAATGAACCAGCTATGCTAACCATTGCTAATATAGTAATAATAATAATAATAATAATACTTTATTTGTTGTAAAGCTGCAGCTTTGTACAAATGGTTGGAAACTAATTACATTACATGATGATGATTTATGTGCAAAGAGTATGTTACAGTTACAAGTTCGGATGTTTACATATATAAACAGAAAAAAATTTATCCAAAAACTTTACTAGATGTTTATGTATCAAGTGAGCTAAGATAATGTCTAATCAGGGGAAGAAAGTTCAGCATACGAGCCCAAAGGACGAGTTTGCTAACCTCCTCCTCCGTACAAACACTCCCATCTCACGTGAATTATACAATATTTTAATCAATCTTGACAAACCATTCTGAATTTAATAGCTAGTCAAATAGTGGTCTGTGCATGACGAACATCCTAGTCATTTATACAATTTGGTGTCAGAGTAACTTAAAGTTGAGTGAGAGTGATTTAAAAAGTTTTTATTTCAGTAGTGGTTAAGCATTTACTTATAGTTATTAGAATTAAGAGAATTACCACTATGTCAAACATACATTTGACCTTTTACATCGAAAATTGTGTCAAATTTAATTATATACATACAGATATAAATATTACAATTTTCTTTGTATATAAATAGATTTAGTATTTAAATAATTTAACAAGAAACCCATATAAAAAGACTAACGAAATTATTTGATTAATACTATTATTAATAATAATGATAATGATAACAATAATAATATCAATAATAACAATGATAATAATAATAATAGAGTAGGGATGCTATATCTTACAAAACAATGAGGTTGTATCAGATACAGAATTATTTTAGGAAGTCCTTTATTCATTTAGGCAGAAGCTTTTTAACTTAAGAGCGTTTATTGTAAAATAAAATATATTATTTATTTTTTGTATATCCAGTGGTTCAAATAACCTATAGAACTGTTGGCTTGAATTAATATGTGCAATATAATTTAATAAATAAGTTTTCCTTAATGGGCTGTATATAGGACAATTTATGAAAGAATGGTATAAGGTTTCATTTTCATTCATGTTACATATGGGACAATTATTTTCAACATCTAGAGTATATTTGAAGCCTTTAAAGAAAAATTTTAAGTTTTTTTTTACCAGAAAGTCTGATTTGTGCGATTATTCTAATTTTGTTAATTGACATATTGTATAGCAAGTAGTCTGTTGTACTTGGATGGATATATTCAGATAATTCAAATTGACAGATGTCAATATCAATGAAAAGTAAATGAATGTGGCAGAGATGAGGATATTGAGATAGACTTTGGGAGACACGTGAAGTTACGGTAAGGAATGAAAGAATAAGAGAAATAACTCTAGTGTAAGAAGTTTCTGAAAAGAAACAAGAAAGAGGATTACATTGCTTTGAACATGTAATGAGGAGAGATGAAGAATATATTGGAAGAAGAATGAATAGCTTAGTAATAGAAGGTTGAAGAAACAGAGGAAGGCCATAGATAAGATGGAAGGAGTGTATTGCGGAAGACTTAAGAGAAAAGGAACTGAATGAGAACGATAAACAAAACGGAAATGAGTGGAAGGAGAAAATTAAAAATAGCGACCCCTAACAAATGGGAAAAGTTAAAGAAGAAAAAGATGTCAGTGTCAAGTGCAATTTGCATAGTTTGTTTATGAAATAATTTTACCAGAAATTTAGAATCTTTTGCAAGAAAATTTATGTATGGAATTTATACATAATACACAGGATTGACGGAAGGTATTGTGCTGGCCACATCAGATGTTTTATTGTTTTTCCTGCAACTATCAGGTATAACCTTATTTTTGTGCAGTACTGTTCATTTTTCTATTAATATTTTTTGTTTTGGATTATAACTTGAAATCTAATGTACTGACATTTAATTGTTAAAAATGTTATTACAAAGCTTTATAAAAGCTTAAACCTCCATCAAGTATTTATATGTTAATGCCAGTAATTTACGTATGTTAAAAACAGAAACGTAAATAATCGTGTTTGACAAATTGTATGTAGGTACGAGTATTTCAAACGTTGTATATACATTGGAGAATGTTTTCATTCGTTAATTAAATATATCCTCCATACCTTTGTATCACGTTCGTGTTTAGTTTCCCATTCGGTCAACTACCTGAAAATAATAAACTGAAAAGCCCTCATACGAAAAACAAATTTGAGACCAACAACAGGAAGCCTGAAAAATGTTATCTCCGTTTCCTCGTCATTTGAGTCGCAGGTCTGGTAATCACCTCTCCGTGTGTAGTGTAATCATGTATCTGATTACATCACGGGCGTAGATTTGTAAGGGCATTGACAAGTACACTAAGCGAGTTTTAATTCAACCAAAGTCAATATTTTATCGTATCATGAACTACTCGTATTAAAGAGTTATAATTGTAAGTCAGATGACGACTAGTATACGCCATTTACGGTAAAGATATTTACATAACGTAATCCAACATCAAGTCCAGAAAGTATCGTTTACTAGATGAGTTAGGTAATGTTCCCGGTCGAGACAGGGTTGACGTATGTTTCATATTTACCCGGACAATCCGGCGTTAGAATGTCTTGCCTATATGAATAACAAAAAGACCCGGACTTTTAAATTGTGTCTTATTGTTATTGAAAATTATAGGAAAAAAGCTATTTTAAGACTGATATAAACTAGCCCGAAATGCTAACTTTTGAAATCAGTACAGTAATACACGGCTAACATATAGGTATATTTCAATAATTACAGAATTTTGAATTATAATTGACGCTTTCTGAAATAGTAATATTTTTTTTCTAAATTACATTTAACGCTTTTTGAAATGGAATTTACTATTCTGAAATAAATTTATCGAGTTCTGTAATTAACGGCAGAAATTAGGTAAGAAAATATCGAAAATCACCTCAAAAATAGCTATAGCAATGAAATTGATCCAAAAAGTTAACAAATTGTGCAACGTTGTATCGGTGCACATTAAAGCTGAAACTTGAAGATGAACACAGGTAATAAATAAATTCTTGAATTTCAGGAGCAAAATTTATTTCTTATGCTCTGGTCGGAGCTATTACAACAACTGAACTCCGATAATAAATAAACACATAACATGACCACCAAAAAATAATAGCAACAATGAAAATACAAGGTTGCTTTACAAAAATGATAATTATAACTATAACATTTGAAATTGAATGCATCTGGGCCAGCGTGGGTAACGTAGTGATAATTATTTAAAATTGAATTACCCGCGCTGGCACAAAATGTTGACGAATTATCAGTCAAGCTAAGTTAATTATCTTTATTATTATGTGTAATTTTTGTTCAAGTGAACAAATATCATTTTAAATTATCAGATAATTAACTGTAACAGAAATTAGAAATAATATTTAATAAAAATAAATTACCATAACATGACAGATAAATTGTTAAGTTATTTGTTATTTATTTTGTCTGAATTTCATGGCTTTTACTATTTTTGAGGAGATTTCCGATATTTTCATACCAAATTTCTGCCGTTACAAGGCATATAAAATTAATTTTGCTTATGCTCTGCAACTTTTATTTGAACCTTTTTATCTAAAATAATTAGGGAAGCAGGAAATTAGGAAAGTCTGATTTTATATGTTAAAATCCTATATTCGGCTGTGCCGGTTACCATCCTGTATAATTTTCCACACACCTGCATTAAAATTGTTTATTTACTTCTTAATTACTATGGTAGAAACTGCAAGAGTACACGGCAGTAAAGTAGTACATGCGGGCGGTAAAGTACAGCAAAATCCCGGCGACTGGTAAAAAAACGTCAAAAATACAATATAATCAGCACTCTTATTTTAAAAAATCTGATGTGGCCAGCACATAACCTCTCGCAGTATATTTTACCTGGCTGTATGCATAAAGCAAAGAATATTTTTATAAATACAAATAATATATTCATATAAATCTATGACGTATAAACTTCTTTATTATTCAATAATAACATGTCTCAACATAAAGATATTTTACCATAAATTATGTTACAATAAATTACAAAGTAGAGTTTACCATATATAAATATTAGGCTGGTAACAGCAATTTTCAATTCGAACAACCTTGTCTACTTTCTCTTCATATTCTTCTAGTAAAAACAAATTTTGGGCGGTCTAAAATGTATATATCTGGATTGTGCATCTATTCCTACATATCTTCTTTTACATTTTATTTTTTCATACTTGTTATATCTAAATAACACTAATTCCCTTTAATAAAGTGACGGATAGATTGGACTCCGATTATTCTTATATCGATGTGTAATTTTGTCAATATTTACAACTTACTTGAGAAGAATTTGATAGCTTTTTCGCAATTCAAAGTTACTCTAGTCTACAGTACTGGTGTACATTGTCCCATAATGTTTGAAACAAATTTAAGTCCTTCAACCTAGACTTGTCATCTCCATAATAGTCACAGATCAAGAATTAAGGGATTCTCCAAGTACATTTTTCTTTCATTACTCATTATTTCTGACACTGACATTTATCTGTCAGTTACAAATAATTTAAATTTTCAACTATTTTTCATGGCATCCTTTCGGTTGTAAAATTAATTACAGCAGATTATTTTATATATTATATTCCTTTTATCTCTAAATCTATAGAATATATATAAAAATATTTAAATGTATCAGAAAGAGAATTTATTTTTCTTTAATATTATCAAGAAAAAATTTCAGAAAATAATATTTAGAAGATTTTTTTCAAGAATCTTCTACTTCCGGTTGTCCAATTGTTACCAAAACCTTTTCAGATCTTCCCATGAATGTCCGATTGGGAAATACGTAGTTAAAAAAATTTAAAGTCTTATAGTTTTTGAGTAATCGTCCTTCCAACATCCCACACACACACACACACACACACACACACACACACACACACACACACACACACACACACACACACACACATACACACACACAGACATCATCGTAAAAATGTTAAAATCGGATTGTAGGGACCTTAAAACGTGCTTATTCAATAAAATCTGGATATGCGATTTTTAGCATGAATGCAATACCTCTCTTAGCGAGAGGTAAAAAATGATATCAGTTCCGCTATAGCTTCACTAACTTTTCTTGGAATTGTTTGCGGAATATTTTTAGAAATTGCCGCCAAATTTGACATTTTTAAGAAAAAAATCACATAACCATATAAAGCATCGCCTTATTGTTTTGTGGCATGGCAACCTGGTCACATATTATTTTTACACAGCAGCAAGCTTTAACTTTATTTAAAAAATAATTTAAAAACATTTCATTTGATTGCAGTAGTGCGTAAAACATTATACATATCTCAAGTCAAAAGAAGTTACACCTTAGACAGTTAATATCCCACCAGCACACGTCGGGCTTCAAATTTTGCCCGCAGGTGCAAACATTTTCTTTCGGCCGTCTATATGTAAATAGCTACATCCAATTATTACCTAATGCGTTGCTGCTGTCCTAGTAATTTTTCTTTTTTACCTTCCGACACCTTTAGGTAAGGAAGGTATTGTCTTTGGTCAAGAAATTCTAAGTTTCTAATGAATAACACGTTTTGGGGTCCCTAGAATACGAATTTACAATGATGTCTGTATATGTGTGTGTGCGTCTGTGTGTGTGTTTGTGTGTGTGTGTGTGTGTGTGTGTGTGTGTGTGTGTGTGTGTGTATGTGTGACGATCGTTTCGGATCGCATGACTCCAATACCACGATTCAAAATTTTTGATTTTGATTATAAGTGGTCCACCGGATGTACCGTCATTTACAACTTTTAACAGATTTTCTTGAAAAAAAGCATTTATATAACATTTTGATATTTAATATTATAAATTTTAAAGAATATATTATTCTCTATACGATTGGATTGCATTTTCTACTTCATATTCAATAGATGTAGAGTTAAAGAATTATAAAGATATTAAATTTCATAAATGCTAACCATGAAAACTGCTAATATATTCAAATGATTCAAATTGACAGATGTCAGTGTCAATGAAACGAAAATAATTGTGACAGAGATGAGGATGTTGAGATAGATGTTGGGGAAGACACGCAAAGATAGGGTAAGGAATTAAAGGCTAACGAAAATGGTTCGAGTGATAGAAATTTCTAGAAAGATACAAGGGAGACGATTACATAGGTTTGAACATGTTATGAGGAGAGATAAAAAATATATATTGGAAGAAGAATGTATAGCTTAGTAGTAGAAGGTGTAAGAAATAGAGGAAGACCAAAGATACGATGGAAGGACTGTATCGTGGAAGACTTGAGAGAAAAGGAACTGAATTTTGACGACACGGGCGGAAGAAGAAAATACAAATAGCGAACCCTAACGAATGGGAAAAGCTAAAGAAGATAAAGATCTCAGTGTCAAGTGCAATTTGCATAGTTTGTTTATGAAACAATTTCACTGCAAATATAGGATCTTTTGCAAGAAAATTTATATATGGAATTTGTATATAATACACAGGATTGACGGTAGGTAATGTGCTGTTCACATCAGATTTTTTAAATTTATTTTTATTGTTTTTATTCTTCATTTACATATTATTGTTTATATAAATAATGTTTGTTACGAATTATGTGGCCGATCGGCACAGGTTAACCTTATAGCCAGATCGCTCTTAATCTTTAACAGATAAACAGTGGAAGTTAATCACTCAATCTGTATCTATCGCTCTTTTATAGAATAATATCTAGAAAATGATTAGATTATCCAACTTGAATTTTGTCGTTCAAAATTCTGAAAGATGTAAGCCATTTTTTGGATATTGCTATTTACAACAGTTGAGTAGTTGTTCAGAATGTTCAGTCATCTTGAAGAAATCAAAAATTCAACAGACGCTAGTTCGATACTTCACAGGCCACAGCTGACGTAAAGCTAAGTTTACATGGAATAATTTGCCGGAAATGGTAACCGTTCATTCCAGCCGGTGTTGGCTGCAGATAAGTCTATGCAGTTCACATGTTACGACGTCAACGTCTCTTCTTTTTACAAATCAGTAATTTTTTATACGCTAACATGATTCAGATATTTGGTTCATATCATTTTAAAATATTAATTCGCTCCCACGTGCTATCAGTTGAATTTGACTATCGTTATTTCATAAATTACAAATTAAATTAATAATTCCCTGTCACGTGCTATCATTTTCATGTCATTATTTTATAAATTACTATTTAAATATTAATTAAATAGGTTTAATTTTGTTCAGGATTTGAATTAAATAAAATTGTTGATATTCAGTTATTTATTTAAGCCTAGGGTTAATTTATCAAACAACTGATGCATATTCACCAGAAATTGACAATGACAACTAATACGAAAGTCTATGAACAAGACCGAAAACTGGTTTACTTAGTGATACACTACACTATCAAATGAAGGGTTCGTCCAAATATACGGCTTTTTAGAAATTACATGTTCAATATGACTTGAATATAAATAAATGAAAACGAAATAAAAATTGCTATATATTTTATATATTTTTATACCGTTAATAATATTACTATTTTTTTTTCTCTGAAAAATGGTCGACATTTTGTGACATCAGCGTCACTACAGTCGTCCAGTTTTACTGTGGAAATGTCACTGTACACTAAACATAGTGTACACCAGTGTAGCATGCATACATATTATGCTCATACATAAATACGTGATGGACTTTATAAATAATCTAACATACACACATACAAATATTAAATATATGGGGTCTCGTGTCCGTATGCCTGAGTGTCTGATCGCGAATCTGGGGATCCGGGTTCGATCCCGATCGACGCCAAAAAATTAACTTCGAATTTTAGTGGTACAAAATTGATCCCTGTGGTGCATTCTCCGCGCCAGCAATGAGTGCCCGAGAGGTGACGCCTAGTAAGCGCCCACACGGTACAAATATTTCACCATTGCCGATATCTGTGTACAAAGCAGATTGGCACACCCAGCAGTGGGTAATATGTCGTGATGATATATTTATTTATCGAAGCAATATTTTATTAACAGAAAAAAAATACTTATTTAATAAATTTTTATTGTAATTTATATTTTAATTATCGTGGATTCGGGAGTTGGTATGAGTGATCGTCAAGCAAGTGTGTGTTTTTGAGTGCTTAATAATTAAAAATCAAAACCTCACGTAAGTGACACTTTAATTTCATAAAATCAACATTACTCTGTCAGAATAAAGTATATACACATAATTAGTTGTTATCGTGGTAGTTCATTTCATTTAAACTACAAAAATTCATTTTTTCAAACTAAAGTTACTCAAGGTTAAACATCTAAGCAAGACCAGAGCGCGTTAAGAAGCAAGTTTGGACTACCGTGCGCAAGTGTTTCCCGCCAAAATACATTGAACAGTGTTCCCAACTGTCTCATAAATAAATTATTATTTGCTATGGCTTCATATGCAGATATTGAGAAATTATTATATCAGCAAACAAAACAGTTAGATGGTAAATTCGAAACACTTCAGACATCAATCAATGCTTTTCAGACAACATGCGAGGACCTCAAAACCAAATATGAGAACATGGAAAAAGAAATACAACAAAAAGATAAACGTATCAAACAATTGGAACGCGATATACGAAGCAAAAATATAATATTTTTTGGAGTTAATGAATCAGAGAGAGAAATCACAGATGAAATAATTGTTGAGTTCTTAAAAAATAAATTAAGACTAAACATCGCGGTTGCAAATATAGAAAATTCGAGACGATTAGGAAAAAAGAATGGAAATGGAAATAGACCGAGACCCATATTAGTGGAATTGAGTTCAAGCCGCATTAAACGAGAAATCTTTAATAATGCTAAGCTTCTTAAAGGAACAAAAATTTATATAGAAGAAGACTACTCACCTGACATCCAACAAATTAGAAAATTACTAAAACCACACCTCATCAAGGCGAGAAAGGACGGCTTGAGAGCTCATCTAACGTACGACAAACTAGTGGTAAACGGCACTACGTACACGGTGAAAGATATAGAAGAAAACTGTACAGTAAATCTATTTTCTACTCAAGATCTTCTCGCTCAAAAGGATGAATCAAGTGAAAAAGGAAACACCATTTACGTAAATGAGAATATTGAAATAATTTCTCCTACTGAACAGCAAATTATTCCTCCCATTGAACAGCAAATTGCCAGCAAGGAAGATAAACCAAAAATTCTTAAGGATTCCTCCAACAATACTCAGACAAAAGGCCCGCTGGATAAACATATTTCAAGACAAACACGCTCGAACTCGAAGTCAAAAAACTCCAACGACCAAACACCGAATGCAAAAATAAAATAATGATCTGGAACATGCAAGGATATAGCAACCTATTCCATTTAAATACAGCCGAAGAAGAAAAAATACTACTACAACACGATATTATTTGTTTAAACGAAACCTGGCTTAACCTAGAAATTAAAGAAAAACCACGTTTTTTACAGGAATACAATACATTCCAAGTAAAAGCAGCAAAAGAAAATAGTATGGGCAGAGCCATAGGTGGCCTCCTTGTTTTTGCTAAGCCGTATTTAAACATCAATAGAATTATCATTTCGGAAATCCACTGGTTATTCTTTGAAGTCCAAGGTAATGATCATGATTTCATCATTGGTACAGTCTACTTTTCACCACATTATGAATTTTCCATATTATTAGATTTACTTAAGGACACCATACAAGGCTTAACAGAACAATACCCGCAACACTCTATAATTATTGGAGGAGATTGGAACGCTAGAGCTGGCGAGCTTAATCAAGCTGAAGACATACTTTTCCACAACAGCAACCTCACCGCGAATAGAACTTCTAGGGACACCATAATCAATCGAAAAGGAAAAGATCTTATCGAAACAATGGAAGGAGAAAACTTTTGGCTACTCAACGGAAGAAGTACTAGTGACTGTCCAGCTAACTTCACGTACGTTTCAAAAAATGGAAAAAGTATAATAGACCATATATGGATCGACTTGAATGCTTTACCACTTATTACAGACTTTACTGTCATATCTGATATAGTATTATCAGATCATATGATCATTTCACTGACTGTTGATATTATAAGAAATCAAACAAGCAATGTATCAGAACAATCTACTATTGAGAAATACTATACAACCTGGGATTCCAATAAAATCGCTCAGTACACTATGGAAATGGAAAGATATTTTGATGCTCATGATAATAATATTAATGTTAACCGTAATACTACTACCTATTCATATAATCACCTTAAAAAATCAATAAACCACGTATCGCAGCAGATTAATGTAACCAAGAAAATTGTAATTAAAGAAAGCAATCTAAAATCTGCCAAAAAACCATGGTTCAATGAAACTTTATACACTCTCAAAAAAACAGCAAGGCAATGTCTACGAAGATGCAAATCACACAACCATAGCAGCGAAAGCGTGCAACGATATTTAGAGGCAAAAATATCTTACAAGTCTAAAATAAGAGAAGAAAAAACTAAATACAAAGACGAAATAAGGAACAAATTGGAAAATATAACCGATCAAAAACAATTCTGGAAGACCATCAAATCTTTACATCAGACACATTATAACGCCAATCCAATCGACATAAATGAATGGACTATTTTTTTCCAAAACTGGTTCAAAAAAGAAGAAGCAAGACTGCCACTAAACTACCTTGACGTCAGACACCCTTATCTTGACTGTGAAATATCTCTCTTGGAACTGAATTTTGCCATAAACAACCTAAAACTAGAAAAGAGTCCCGGAGTAGATAGTATCACGAACGAACAGTTGAAATATTTACCAGTTGTATGTAAAATTTATCTAAAAGATCTCTTAAACAGGTTCTTAGACGAAGAAGATCTTCCTAGAGAATTAAAACAAATTAAACTAACACTACTACATAAAAAAGGAAGCAGAGATAATGTAAATAACTATAGGAGTATTGCATTAGTAAATACAATTACAAAGTTATTCACTTTCATCTTAAACTGCAGGCTACAAACTTGGATAGAGGACTGTAACATACTTTCGGAATCGCAAGCAGGCTTTCGCAAAGGACGTTCATGCACAGACAATTTGTTTGTCATGGACACAATTATTAGAAGTCGCATGCTCACGCACAAGGAAGGAACATATGTAATATTCGTCGACTTTACAAAAGCCTTTGATTCCATTATACACCAAAAATTATGGAATAAACTTCACAATATTGGGGTGAGTGGAAAGGTAACAAGACTGATACAAAATATATATAATGAATCAACATTGCAAGTAAAAGTAAACAACATACTAACTAGTCCTATACAAATAACAAAAGGCGTCCTCCAAGGGGAATGTACAAGCCCACTGTTATTTTCTCTTTACATCCAAGATTTAGATTGCTACCTTCGCAGTCAAGAACTCGAAGGAATATTCGTTACTCCAACTCAAGACGTATTAACACTGCAATATGCTGATGACATTGCTATCTTTGCCTGTTCCCCAATCGACATACGAAGAAAACTAATTGCCTTAGAAAAATACAGTAATAGTCTCGAGCTGAGTATTAGCCCAGAAAAAACACAGATTGTCCATTTTCACAATGGGAGACCTCTAAAAAGAAATATAGAATACTCTTGCCAAGGACATAAAATTAACTTTGCGAAGTCATATACTTATCTTGGAATGTTACTATGCACTTCGGGTTTATACAACAATCATATGAAAGAAAAAGTAATGAAAACGAACAACTTAACAGGAATCACCAGGAGCACACTCGCGAGAAATAAAATTCACTGCTGGAACACTTACATTCAGTTGTTCAACTCTACAATAATGCCAACAGCCCTATATGGGGCTGAAATATGGGGGATTAACTACGGAGAAGCTCTAGAAAAATGTCAAACAAAATATTTTAAATCAATTTTCTGTTGGCCGAAAATCACGCCAAATTATCTTGTAAGAAGAGAAGCAGGTCTAATTAAAACAGAAATTCTTGTTCTCAAAAGAATACTTACATGGTGGTACAAATTGTTAATAATGCCTGAATCAAGGTACCCAAAAATTTGTTATGATAAACTAGCAATGTTAGATGCCAAATCACACTACGAACCCAAAAAACAAATTAAATACAACTGGGTGAGAACACTGAAACTAACTCTGCAGAAAGCAAACTTTGAGCACATCTGGGAAAATCAAAGTCCTTCTGAACTAAAAGCGGAAATGAATAATATAATTACTGCTTACTCTGAAATTTTATACAAAACAGACTCCCAAAGTATGGTCGATTCGCATTACAGTAGAGAGTACAAAATATTTATTACTAGTAATCACTATCTATCAAGCAATATACCACTGAAAACATTAAGAGTAGTAAGTCAGCTACGCTTAGCCAGAACAGACAATGCTCAGATATATATAAATGGCACTAATCACACTTTTTCATCGGACAATATATGCACATTGTGTAATACATTTGAAGAAGATTCACTTTCTCACTTTTTAATCAGATGTCCTATATTCAACCCTATAAGAAATCAATTTCTAAGAAAGCACATGGAACAGGAACAAAACAACAACAACAATATTACACTTTTAAAAGATACAACACCTGAAAAAATCTACGACCTCTATAACTTTACCGTCAATGCATTAAAAATTAAAAATTTCATAACAAACCATTAAATTACGAGTGATGAAAACCAAAAATTCAAAAGATACAGACAAAGTTAAATAAAACCAAGTGAAGTAGTGTACGCGAAGGGCCTGTATATGCGTTGATATAAAAGTATGTGTTAGACAAATGAGCTAGTGTCAAAAAAATTAATTGTGTCAGTGCATTTCAAAACAAAAAAAGCACAGTTAAAACAAATAATAACACTAATCAGCTGGTTACTAGTGATATAAAACTAAGTGTTGCAGTGTTCGCGAAGGGCCTGTATATGCGTTGATATAAAAGTATGTGTTAGACAAATGAGCTAGTGTCAAAAAAATTAATTGTGATTAATTGATTAAAGTGAAAAATCATGTGGTACCATTAAACAGATTACTGTAGCTTTCAAAATAATTATTAGTTGTTTGTCGATTAAATACCAATTTTGCATTAATTTAAAAATTACTAATAACCATGCAGATATACTATTGTACCATAGCTTTTAAGCAATAATTGTAAAAATGTAAATACTTATACCAACCACCTTTGTAATAAGTTTTTGCTTGCGTTACAAATAAATTATTATTATTATTATTATTATTATTATCGTGGATTCGAATCCGGGTCAGGTCGGGAATTTTTCTCGACTGACCTTAATCGGTACCTACTCCCGTTACCTTTCCAAGTTTGGGTACAATAATTAACTTGGCAACTACATTGCAATCTGGTACCGGTTTGTTGTAACAAGGGCTTGCACTGGGCGAGCAAAAACACATGGTATCTGTGTAAGGAATATCGTGGTAAATGTAAAGTAAAATTAATAGAAGTTATGCATGTCAGCCATCCTACGGATATAACCTGTAGAGGTTGAAAAATCCCGACATACATATTTTAATTATTGTAAACTCAATGTTCTAAACAGTTACGAAATACTATTGTAAGTTTCATTATTTTTCTTATCATCTACGGTTTGATTATTGTAATCAATATTGTTATTATTGTATTGTAATTAATTAAAAACTAAATAACTTAGATTCTATTTTAATTATCATAGCGACAGATAATAATCTTCTATATTATATTTAAAAAAAGTCTTAAAGTCACAATAATTAAAGCCAATTACCTCGGTTGTGAAAAGTCTAATGTCATTAATTTTATTTACTTGATTTTTATTTGAGTACATATAATATTTTCGATGGTTTGAATAAATTAAGATTTACCTAAATAAATAAATATATCATCACGGCATATTACCCATTGCCGGGAGTTCCAATCTGCTTTGTACACAGATTTCGGTTATAATGATAATACCGTGCGCGTTGACCGGCGTCACCTCACTGACACTCATTTCTAGCGTGGAGAGTATGCCACAAGGTTCATTTCTGTGTCATTTAAAGTTCGAAATATTTGGCGTCGGTCGGGATCGAACCCGGTTCACCAGATGCGAGATCAGACACTCAGACACGCAGTAGCGAGACCCCAAAATTAAATCACACAAAAATGTATTTTGAAATGACATTCATTTTCTTGATTACTTTAGTAAGTACCATTAACTATAAAAGAATGAATAACGTTTTGTAATAAGAAGGCATATTTATTCTTTCCGTAATTAGCATATATTACGATTAATGGTAACGATTGACGGTTCTCACTACTTACGGCGGAGTGATGCTGACGTCATAACTTTCGCGCCAAAATTTTAATGATCATTTTAGGCGCTATTAAACCAAATTACAAGAAAATAAAAATAAGGACGGGTCCATTGCTAATAGGTTTGTATGATATTACTCATCCATAGTTCTGGGTAGATTCCCGAAATGCAAAATTAATTACCGGAGTATTAATAGGGAATTTTAAAAGAAATTTTTAACAAGAAACATCACTCTAAGGAATAAAAAAATCTCACGGAATTTTTTTTATGTTCTCACCCAAGAACTAATTTTGCAACGAATTCAAAAACGAACCGAATCAAAACCGGAATTGAGCCATTTGTTTTTAATAAACCCAAACTTCAGGTATTTTATTATTGTGATTTGATTATAGATGAGACCAAATTTTGCAATTAAATCTGGCTCAGGTTCAATTCAGCTCCGGTAAAACATTTAATCTACGATTAAAATTTAGTCGGTAACTAAATTTAATATCCTGTGTTATTCTATAAATAAGTAAAATCAATTTAGTTACCAACTACATTTTAATCGTCGATTATTTTTTTACGAAAGTAGCTCTTAATTTATTAAACATAAGTAGTTAAAATTATGGGATCTAAAATAAATTTGAACTTAAGCAGAATGAATCCTGAGTCAGAAAAAAATTAAGTAAAATGTAGGTTAAAATAATCATTTAATTTTACTAACTTTAATCCAGTAAAACCTGGATCAAACCGTTCAAATTCGTTGAACCTGAATGAGGACCCCATAGCCCAGTGATAGCAAACCGACGACACGCGTGTCAAAGGTCAAAGGTGAAACGCCACGACGTTTTGGGTGACACGCCAGAATTTACCAATACCCGAGTTACTAAAAAAACGCGATTCTGGTTTGTGGCCGACGTCTCGTACGTTTATACTTTAGCAATACTTTATTCTCGCCGTTAAAACGGCAATAAAACCAACTAAATAAACCGAATAACAGATGAAATGCAACTAACTTGTGCTTGGCGTGCACAAAGGAGTAGCTTTAAATTCCAGATTTATAAATTATAAATCAGTAACAAAAAAGTCCCTTTTTATACATTATATAATACGACATAATTTAATGCCTGTTTACAATTTTTCGGAAATTGTAATTTCAATATTTTCCTTAGGAATTAATAGCAAAAAGTTGCATGTTGAAGCTTATTTTTAAAGTTCACGTTGTTTAAGGCGTTTAGTCCCTCAACGCTTACTATGACAATTATACAGCATATATATAATTACGGATGATTAGTCCTTAGAACCAATTCGAGTTGTAATATGCTGTTATTACTAAACTTGTTATTTCTTCTACATATACAGTATCGGACATAACTAGAGCGACTTCGTTGGGACTAATAAAAATACTCGCCCATATTTATATAATGGAAGGGTTACATATTCAAAAAAAACCTTACACTATATAAAAATATATTTATTTAATTTAAATTAATCAGAATAACAATTTATGAAAATAAGCTTAAATTAGACAAAAAATAAAGAATGTTACATAGTATTTTATTCACAATCATTATAGTAATATGTCGATTCCTAACCTTTTAGAGGTTAGGAAATATGTCATTCCTAACTGCAATGACAACCTCTTGGGTTGGAAATAACAGACTTCACTTCCACCCCACGGGTTGGAAATGTTTATGTAGGGGTTGCCTAGCAACATTGTCATAGATCTCTATAATAAAGTAGGCTAAACAAATTTTAACAAGGCTGTTAAAAAAAACATTAACGAAATTAAAGATTATAACTCAATGATTTATTTTGAAAATTATTAATTTAAAAAGAGGATGATTGTGAATAAAATAGTATACATACCTCGGTGGGAGTTTCATTACAGCCTCGCGCTGCATTTCACCACGAAGCTTCCCCTCTCGGTAATATACACAAGCCCTCGGCTATAATGAAACAAATCCCACCTCGGATGTAATATACTATAAATACGAGTGCTTATATAATTATTTATAATAGATTGCATTCGTAGTGGCATCGAATTAGGTAAATTATCGATGATTTTGTGCTTTATAGATTTCCATGCATCCGTTTTAATTTTAAATAATTGCTTATAATTATTAATATTACTCCTTGCAATATTTTCTACAATGGTTTCAAACAGAATTTCAATTGCATTAAAGATCAGGTGACTATTTACGAGTTATAGACACAGATTCAAATCGGGTCATTATTCTTTTTTCATTCACAATTCATGGTTAAAAGTAGGACAACGAGGTTTCAAAAGAGTATGTATTATTTTAGCGAGTAAGTGTTCACGAATAAAACACAATGGTATTCCGAAGAAATTCCAGTAATATATTAAACATCTTCAAACCTACAAACCACTCCTCAGCAACAATTGTCCAAATAGATAATAGGAAAGAAAAATTCACATCGAATTCAAACCGTGTTACAATGTCTTTAACGGTGTCGGAGTGTGGATAAAATATGAGATATTTGGTGATTGAAAGTGTCCAAAATATTAAACATTTTTTTTAGAATTCCATTATGTTTTATTCGTGACCCATGCATTTGCTAAAATCAGGTAATATGTAATAAACCGAATTCATATTTTGAAACCTCGTTGTCCTATTTTCAACCATGTGAAAATGGTGAATGAAAAAAAAAATAATTAACTGATTTGAATCTGTATCTATAATTCGCAAATAGGCACCAGATCTTTAATACAACTGAAATTTTGTTTGAAACTATTGACGAAAATATTGCAGGGAATAATATAAATAATTCTAAGCAATTATTTAAAATTATAACAGATGCTTGGAAATCTATAAACCACAAAATCATCGATATTTACTTAATTTGATGCCACGACGAATGCAATATATTATAAATAAATATAAAAGTATTAAATATGCAACATTGTTTATTTTTTGTCTAATTTAAGTTTCTTTTATAAATTGTTATTCTGGTTTATTTTTTTTAAGTATAGTTTAAGATATAGTTATGTCGCACCTCACATATGTATTCAAATAAATAAGTACTGAAATTTAGTATGGCACTTTTAAATTACTTATTTAACGTCCATAAGGTTTTATAAATATGTCACCGTTCCATTATGAAGAAGTTTGAATATATTGAATATTTAAAATATGGGGGAGTATTTTTTATTAGTTCCTGTGGAGTCGCTCTATTAGTGTCCAATACTATAGGTGTTTTGTTGTCAGTTCAATCCGCCTTTGCACGATTGCACGAGATGAATAAACGTACGAAAAAGATTGTGTTCTACATACATAATTGAAGGCCTCATTGTAATAACCGTTCATGTAATATTTTGACGAATTTGAGCTGATTTTTTTTTGGTAGAAAAAAACCCTTTATCGTTGAGTGCAACATTCGTATACGTATTGCCCTTTATTTTAGATTTATAAGTATAATATGTGAATATCTTTTTATATTATTGGTACAAAAATCGCCGACGTAGACTGCTTTTATAGTCATCTTAAATCGGATCCTATACTGTTTTGATACTGATACTATTAATCATTTTACAATGAAATAACTAGAAATTTTCATGTTAATAATTATTAAAACGTTTTTCCTAATTACCTTGAAACTAATTTTTCACATGGACTGTTGTATTGAACGTTATTAAAAATTATTTTAAAACGTTTTTCCTAATTATCTCGAAACTACTTTTTACCTCTCGCTAAGAGAGGTATTGGATTCATGCTAAAAATCGCATATCCAGATTTTATTGAATAAGCACGATTTAAGGTCCATAGAATCCAATTTTAACATTTTTACAATGATGTCTGTGTGTGTGTGTGTGTGTGTGAGGTTGTTGAAGACACGATTTCTCAAATTCTATAAGACTAAAGACCGGTTTGACTACGGATTCCTCAATCTAACAGTAATGGGAAGAGTTGAATAGGTTCTGGTAACAATTGGACAACCGGAAGTGGTGGTTTCTAAAAAAAAAATCTAAATATTATTTTTTGAAAATTTGTTACTACAAATATTAAAGATAATTAAATTCTCAATCTGGCACACTTAATTTTTTTATTATATCTCGTCTAGGTTTGGAGATATAGTATATAATAATATAGAATAATCTGTTGTAATAAATCTCGTTGCCGGAAAATCATTTGCGATATTTAATTTTTTGTAATTGACATGTAAATGCAAAATGTCAGTGTCAGATTTTTCTGGGAGGTAAGAGTACATTTAATATATATTATTGTATTATTAATTAATTATATATTTAAATTACAGATATGTTAATATTACATATATCCTTAAGAAATACCGCTAATACCGTAAATGAATTTGAAGAATTTTGAACATAATAGAATAGTAGGATAAAATTTCTTATAGAACGAAAGAAGAGAAACAATTTCAATTATTTGTGTGTACTTATAGGGCGTGAGCAGACATGTGACTTTGTTGGCCTTGGCAAGTAGATGAGGATCCGTGTCAGAATGACGGCTAGTATTTTTTACATAGATGTCACAATTGTCATATGTCATAATTTTTCATTCAAAATTTCAAAATGTTCTGATGTTTATTTGTCATGTATGGAATATACTTGTCGAGAAAAATAATCCACATGGATTTGGAAAATCATAATGTTTCGAATTAAAACTTATGATACTTGACACCTATGTATATTACTAGCTCTCATTCTGACACGGGCCCCCACATCTGCTTGCCAAGACCAACAAAGTCACATAACTGCTCGCGCCCTATGCTACATAAAATGAAAATGGCGAGAGGTATTGTGCTGGCCACAACAGATTTTTTGTACATGGACTGTTGTATTTGAGCTCTTCAATTATTGTAGTAAGATCTGAACATGTATGTATAATAGTTCCTAACTTCTATACCATTCCTTTAGTCATTGTACATACTAATATATAAAAAATTAAATATATTTAAATTTCTACTTATTTATTTATTTCTATTTATACCATTAAGGGAAATCAACAGTGTACATATACCAATAACAAGTTTTCAAGGTTTCAGTAACACAAAAATAGTACATAAATTATACCTAAGTGATTAAATTCCGTAATTAAATAAATATATCATCACAGCATGCTATGCTGGCTTTGCCAATCTGCGCAGAAATCGGTAATGATGATAACATTGAGTACCATGTAGGCGTTTACCAGGCGTCACCGGTCGGATACTTATTGCTGGCGTAGAGAGTGCACTACAGGTGGTCACTTTTGTGCCATTTAAAATTCAAAATAATATTGGCGTCGGTCGGGATCGAATCCGGGGCTCCAGATTCGCGACCAGACACTCAAGCACAGGATCACGACACCCCGTATAAAAATATTTTTAAAAAATTGGTGACGAAATAACTCTCACTGCAGTATAGAACTAGGAACAGTAGGGTCCAATTGTGTATAATCGTAGGAAAACTCGAAAAAAATCTCCCCAGTGAACGTGTTACACAAGACTTGAACTTCAGCCTCACTGACAATTAAAAAATCTACCTATACATATCTATGCCTGAACTGAACACATTTTTGACAATGTCAGTGCCTACTTTGTGTTTTTAATTCCTTATACGTAGGTAAAGGAAGTATTGTAATCGCGAAAAATTTCGGTTTTCAGATTTCAGCGGAAATATCCATTTTGTTCATCCCTGAATCCATTTGGACTAATTTCGTCGTGACGTCTGTACGTACGTACGTATCTCGCATAACTCAAAAACGGTAAGCCGTAGAAAGTTGAAATTTTGTATTTAGGACTCCTATAACATCTAGTTGTGCACCTCCCTTTCTGGTTATTACACAATTTCCAGAAGTGGCACTTTACATGAAGCCAATAATAGATTTTAATGAAAAACTGTTTAAAAATATAATCCAAAACTTTTCAAATTTGGTATACAAGACTTTTATGTCAATCGAAATAACATAATAGATTTTGGTTAAAATAGGCTAACCGGAAGTGGTACATTACTTGAAGTTGTTAACAGTTTTTCTTGAATAAAATGATTTTATTTTGATTTTAGAAATAAATGCTTCAAATAAAAGTTTTAGAGAATTAATTTCTGCGTCTATCACATCAAGTATTAATAAATTAGCCCTTTGTATAAGCGAGATATGTAAATTTAAAAATTATATATTTTTTTTGTTTTTGTAATAAAGCTTGCTATGGCTTAGGTCAAAAACATAAAAAAAGTTCATAGCAAATTACGTTAAATACGTGCAATTTTATGATTCGTACAATAACAAATATTATATTTTTATTATGAAATTAGTCATATTCATTGTTGTAATCAAATATTTCTTTGTTGTAATCAAAACTCTCTTTAAAAAGAACCGGGTTAGATTAATGTTAATTTAAGAATGATACTAGTAAATGAATTATTTTTTGCTCTATATCAAAATATTTCTCGGGCTTGGCTTAAGCCTGTCAATATTTTGTAATTTAATTATTAAAAAAATATGTATAGTTTAATAATCGTACAAGAAAGTCATGTGGTATCCACATCAGATTTTTTTTTTATTTAAATCAAATAAGAAAAATCTAATACAACACAACTTATTCATTTCTACGCTTGTGGATTACATTCCCGGTTAGAATTTCATCACTGTAAGAGATAAGCTACTTCACAATAAATGAAAACACATGATAAAAAAAGCTCGTACATTTTTAAACATCTCCATTTTCACGCCGTTCACTTTTTGCTCGGGTAATAATTTTTAGGGCGGATGGGGACATATGTTGAGAACAAGGCCAGCAGCAAAGTTGAGGGTTGTACGGATTTGTAATTAGCTAGGGTGTAAAGCGACCCCAAAGTGCTTTAGGAAATATAAACGTTTTGCTCCGCTAGATTGAGTGCTTCTAAAACATGACCCGGAATTTATATTGAAATGTTTACGCTGCGATTATCAGCACAACTCTTCAGGAAAAAAATCAAGGAGGAAATGAATTTAAATGAAATGTAAACGCTAATACGATATTGAATACAGAGTTCAAATAAATAATTATGGTAATATCGGATTTTCTCTAAGTGTGTATATACATATTTCAGGTGTAATTATGAAAGTAAATAAATAAAATATACCATGACTGATTATTACCCATTGTTGGGTGTGCCAATTTATTTTTTAATTGGCACATCTCGGTGACAATAAATCTATACTTTTAAGGGCGCTTATCACATGCCAAAATTTTAAATATATATATTTATTATTTTTGGGTTGAGTTTGACTTTAAATGGTTGACAACACTGACATTTTTTTGTTGTATGATACCTGTCATTGTAATAAATAATTAATGATTTCTATGTTTATATTTCAAGGATTTCTTTTACGTAAACTGAACTTGTTCAAATATTCAAATTATCAGCCGAATCAAAAAGATCACTCGCTTCAGTGCGTGAAATACATGTTGTGGGTGTATAAACGATGAAATAATGACATACTTCGCATACTGAGATCAATGCACAAACATCAACATTTTTTGAATAATGAGATACTGCAAAGAAATCTGTTGTAGCCAGCACAATACCTCTCGACATTTCCATTTTTTGTTACATAAGAAATGAATTTAGCATTGTTTGTACACACAAATAATTCAAATTGTATCTATTCTATCGTTCTATGAAAAATTTTGACCTACTCTTCCAATATGTTCAAGATTCTTCAAATTCAGTGACTGTATTAGATGTATTTCTTAAGGATATATGTAATATAAATATGCCTAGAATTTTAAATACATATTTAATTCATAATAAAATAAGATGTATTAAATGTACACGTACCTCCCAGAAAAATCTTTCAATAATGTCATTAACTGCTGGTTTTGATAGTGACATTTTGCATTTATTTGTCAATTACAAACATTAAATATTTCAAATGATTTCCCTGGAGTTGTTTGAGCGGCTAAATTTAATAGAAGAGATTATTCTATATTATTATACATCATATCTCTAAACCTATAGGAGATATAGTAAAAAAATAAATGTTTCAGATTTAGAATTTAATTATATTTTTTATTATATGTAATAACATAAATTTTCAAAAAATAATATTTAAAATATTTTTTTTAATAAACTACCACTTCCGATTGTCCAATTGTTACCAAAACCTTATCAGCTCTTCTATTTAATTTTAGGTAGAGGAATCAGTAGTTAAAAATGTCTATAGAGAAACCGTACTTCCAAAATACACACACACACACACGCGCTGACATCGTAAAAATGTTATAATCGGATTCTAGAAACCTTAAAACGTGCTTATTCACTAAAATCTAAATATGTGATTTTTAATATGAATCCAATACCTCTCTTGGCGAGAGGTAAAAATTAACATAGGTAGGTATGTTTTTATTCTGATATTCGAATAAGTACTTTCTATAATAGGTTTTCAGATCAAATTTCTGTATACAGGAGGTTAATAAACACGTATTACAAATTTATAACGTATGTAGGGGATGCAAAATATACTAACTTTTACTAATAAACTCATATCCGGCAACGCACAGTTTTCGAGCTACAGGCTGTTAAACATTCAACATTGAATTGTAGACGCATAATGAATGAGCATAGGTACTGTTCCTGATTACGCTAACATAGAATTAATATACGGCCGAATGAACGGCAGCACATGAAATTCAAACAAATCCTAGCGTATTTGAACGAAAGTAGCAAAATAGGCTCCGAAGGTGCAATGTTACCATTGAAATTGATGGTCGTTATTTTGAGCAATTATTGTAATATATATTACAATAATGAATAAAACTATTTAAAAAAATTAAATTAAACAAAATTAATAACAAGTGATACGTTACAGCTAACTAAAATATTTATTTTCCATCCCCTATATACGCCCTATAAATTTGTAACACGAATTCATCAACAACCTGTATATTAAACGCAGTAGCAATATAATAGTATACTATGTTTGAATTGGCGCCAAATTACACTGCCTGTGACGCCTAAGAAGAATTCGTCCATGAACTGGAAAGATAAATTTTAAAAATATTTAATATTTTTTTATTTAATTATAAAAATGTAATAACCCGCTAAAAATCGAATATTTAAATTAAAGATTAAGAAGAAATCATTTGTTAAGAGAGTGACCCTCACTCTCGCTCCAAACCTTTTGTAAGTGCATCTCCAGCGCTCATTAAGAGATTCGCGATAATCATTAGTCAATTAGTTGATTCAATTTTCAAATATTTAGTTTCGGCAAATATATCAAAATTCTGTTTGGAACTTTTAATTATTTAATAAGAAATTCTCAAGTGCCAGTCCTGCAAGACGAATCACATAACTTGTAAGTTATTTTAATTATTTTTATATTATTGTATGTATATAACTAGTATTTGTATGTTTCAGTACTAAATCTTAGTGTGTAAGAATAAACACTTTTTTAATTTAATAAAACCCAGGACTATGAATCCATGGTTTTCTTATTATTAACTTAAAAAAAATATATAAAATTCAAATTGAGTTTTTTTATAAAAAACATTCATACTTACATCAAAATAATCTTTACAGTAACGAACTTTGAATTTGCAAATGGTTTTATGTTTACTTGAGACAACCATTTCATTCTTCTTTCTTCATTTTCAGGCACTACTAAAACTATTTTTTTTCTATTATTACACTGGCATAAAACACTTTCTTACAACCATGTTTGATTCATTACAAAATATAAAAATCAGTAATATGGATAGAACTAGTACCTAGTACATAGTTGGCAGCTGTCGCGGCTGTCACTTGTATAAATTCTGTCAGCAGCAAATGTAAGCCGCACCCTATTGGTGTGAAATTTACGTGAAATGAGAAGCGACAACTTAAAAAAATATATTTTCAAAGACAATTTTCTTATGAAAAAAGTAATATAAAAGAAAATAAAAAATATGGGTTAAATATTTTTTCTTATTCTTTCAACTAAAACAAAGAAAAAAAATCGAGCATTACCTCATTGTAGAAAAATATTTGAGACAAAAGATATGTTATCTAAAACTATTGAATTACAAATAATACATTATGCAGCCAACTCTAAATACCAGGGAGACCGACCTTTTTATTTCTAGGTTCGGGTTTGGTTTCGGATGTTTATCATGAGAACATGAATTTTACTGAGCATTTAATTTGTACCCATTTAAAAGGTACATAAATTTAAATATTTAAACTCTCAAGGAGTAGTAAGCAAATTCATTTTTATAATATAACGTAAAACTAAAATGGTATATAAAGGTACTTAAGTACTTTTCCTGAGAAAAACTATTTATAGCTCAAATATTGTGCCACTTCTGGTTTACCGTTTATCATCTAACCACTTAGTTCTATTTAAGTACAATTTAAGAATATAATTTTTATCTGTTTGTGTGGGGGGGGGGGGTGCAATTTACGATCAAAATATGTTATATTTTGTAAAAATATTTTTTAATATGAAGATGTCCATTGTCATGTGCAATTTTCACCGTATGTGAAGTAATTTTACTGGATATATGCAACCTTTTGCAAAGAAATTTGTGTATGGAATTTATATAAAATATATATTATATGATATAAATGGAAGTGACGGCGGTAATGTGTTGTGTTTCTCTTTTATTCGTGTAATCTACTTGTATTTCTGCAATATAGTCCAGTAGTAGGGTTGTTTTAGTCCGTAAAAGGTCGAGAATTTTTTATATAAAGAGTCCTAACAAAAATTTGAAATTTACGGCCTTGACGCACTTCTACTTGCCATCGCCATCTTGGATGAATGATGACAAAAATCGTTTTCTTTTTACCTAAAATTGACGGAAGGAAGTTAAAGTGCTTGTGACATCAAATTTTTTCAATATCTTCTTATAATAGGAATTAGGCGAAAAATAATTACTATTAATTTCGTATCGGATAAAATTTCCTACATTTTCTAAAACATTTTTACCTTCCGTCACCTTTAGATAAGGAAGGTATTGTCTTTGGTCAAAAAATTCAATTATGAGTTTTTAGTGAATAAGTACATTTTAGGGTCCCTACAATCCGATTTTACCATTTTTACGATGATGTCTATATGTATGTATGTATGTGTGGTATGTGTGTGTGTGTGTGTGTGTGTGTGTGTGTGTGTGTGTGTGTGTGTGTGTGTGTGTGTCTGTGTGTGTATCTATGTGTATCTATGTGTGTGTGTCTGTGTGTCTGTGTGTGTATGACGAAAGTTCCGGATCGCATAACTTCAATACCAGAATTCCAAAAGATATATTTTTTTCATATTTCTCAAGTTCACATACAGAAGAACAACTGATTAGATTTTGGTTATAAATGGTCAACAGGAAGTACGCTTATTTGAAGATTTTAACAGTTTTTCTTGAAAAAACGCAGTTAAATATCATTTATTGACATTTAACGTTATTATAATTTGAAGAATATATAATTTTCTATACGATTTGATCGCATTTTGTACTTCATATTCAATAGATATAGAGTTAAAGAATTATAAAGATAATAATTTTCATAAAATAGCCAGATATGTTAACCATGGAAACTGCTAATATATTCAGATAATACTTTGTGGATAATATAAAGACGTCAGTATTAGTAGCACCATTCAATGAAGTAAGCAGTTCAAGCAAATGCTAGGTAAGCAAACGTGACTTGTTGCTTAGTATACTGAAAGATTTGTTAGCTATATGACGAGCTGATATTCACAAATGTCATCGAGAAAGTTATACAGTTGTCAAATATAACATGTGTATCTCTCATACCCCATTTATTGGTCTGGAAAGTTATACAAAATTAATTTATAGGTATGTACAGTTATTTGCAGATGGTGGAATTAATTTTGAACTTTTTTAAGTCTAAGAAAATATTTCAAATTTAACAATGTTATGAACATTCATCACAAAACTTTGAAAGCCTTTTTGACATGTAATTGATATAAACACACCATAATATGAGATAGAAACAGTACAAGTTAAATTAATATATGTATAATTTGCATTTCCCGCTATTATATTTCATAAGTTCTCATAAATTTGGCGCTTGGATTTCTTGCGAGCAAATCAAGCAAATGCTAGGCTAGCAAAGTCGTTCAACAAATTTTACTTCCGATTGCTTGTTTTCGATACGGTAAGGAATGAAAGAATAACGGAAATAACTCTAGTATTAGAAGTTTCTAGAAAGACACAAGAGAGACGATTACATTGGTTTGAACATGTTACAAGAAGAGATAAAAAATATATATGAAGAAGTATGAATTACTAAGTAATTGAAGAAACAGAGGAAGACCATAGATAAGATGGAAGGAAAGTATTGCGAAAGACTTGAAAGAAAAGGAACTGAATAAGAACTACACGCAAAACAGAAATAAGTGGAAGAAGAAAATAAAAATAGCGGCCCGTAACGAATGGGAAAATCCAAAGACGAAGAAGATGTCAGTGTCAAGTGCAATTTGCATAGTTTGTTTATGAAATAATTTTACAGGAAATTTAGAATCTTGCAAGAAAATTTGTGTGTGGTGAATTTATACATAATACACAGGATTGAGGTATGTGGCCAGCGCGGCCACATCAGATTTTTTTCTATAGATAATGACCTACAAAAAGTAATTTTGTTGAATTTAATTTTTGGAAAAACTTCCACCGTATGGAGTACTATCTGTAGAACACTTTTAACCTTCCGTCACCTATAGGTAAGGAAGGTATTGTCTTTTTGGTCAAAAAATTCAATGATGAGTTTTTACTGAATAAGCATGTTTTAGGGTCCCTATAAGACGATTTTACCATTTTTACGATGATGTCTGTATGTATGTATGTATGTATGTATGTATGTATGTATGTATGTATGTATGTGTGTATGTGTGTGTCTATGTGTTGTGTGTCTGTGTGTCTGTGTGTGTGTGACAAAAGTTCCGGATCCCATAACTTCAATACCACGATTCCAAAAATTATATATTTTTTGTATTCTTCAAGTTTACATCCAGAAGAACAAGTGATTAGATTTTGGTTATAATTGGTGAACCGGGAGTAGCTTCATTTGAAGATTTAACAGTTAAATTTGATTTATTGACATTTAATATTATTAAACTTTCTCTATATGATTTGATTACTTTTTATACTTCATATTCAATAGATACAGAGTTAAACAATTTTAAAGAAATTAAATTTTATAATTCAGCCAGCTATGCTAAACATGGAAACTACTAATATATTCATATAATTCAAATTGACAGATGTCAGTATGAGTAAAAAGTAAATTAATGTGGCAGAGATGAGGATGTTGAAGTAGATGTTGGTGAACATACGGAAAGATACGGTAATAAAATAACTCTAGTGATACCATTTTCTAGAAAGATACAAGAAAGACGATTACATTGGTTTGAACATGACATGAGGAGAAAAGAAGAATTATATTTGAACAAGAATGAGTAGTTTAGTAATGGGAGGTTGAAGAAGTAGAGGAAGACCAAAGATAAGATGGAAGGACTGTATTGCAGAAGACTTGAGAGAAAAAGAACCGAATGAGAATGACACGCAAAAATAACAACCTCTAACGCATGGGAAAAGCTAAAGAGGAAGAAGATGTCAGTGTCAAGTGCAATTTGAATAGTTTGTTTATGAAATAATTATACTGGAAATTTAGAATCTTTTGCAAGAAAAATTATGTATGGAATTTATACATTATACATAGGATTGACGGAAGGTATTGTGCTGGCCACAACAGTTTTTCTTTTTAACGGTATATAAATAACTCGTCTGTTCTTTTATTTTAAACAACTAAAAAACAACATTAATTAGAAATTAGAAAAAAAACATAGCAAGTTATTTTCAAAAATTAAATTCAGTAAAAATTTATTTATCAATAGAAAATAATTTTTAAAAAGTTGTAGAGAATATTCTTTTCTATGAAATTGATAATAACTATTTTAATTTTAATCTAGTAAACTGAAACAATGGAAGAAATTAAGTTAGAAATTTTTTTCGTACACATGGACATACTCAAACGTCATCATAAAAATTTTAGATTCTAGGGACCTTAAAACATACTTATTTATCAAATTATTGTAGATATGCGATTTTATTGTAGGTAATTAATAAAGTGAGGTTAAAAATCCGTGGATAGTTCTCTATTCAACAGTTCTGTAAACTGTGTTCGGACTTATAAAATAAGTAGTTTTAAAGAAATAATATTTCATACTTCATGCTGCTTGTAGCTGTTATATTTTTATATTTTCTAAAAATAAGCAGTTATTTCCAATGAATAATGCGTTTGAGTTTTTCCGTTCGGCTCGTAATTCGATTGTCATTCACTTGTCATCGTCCTTTGTTTTCTGCGTCTGCTATGAAATCCTATGGAAATAACAAACAATAATCATGTAAGGCTGTGCGAGGTGCGTCGTAAAGACGCGGTGTAAGTGCGACGCTGCCAAATAGGCCGTGTGGAGTAATGGCATTTCGTTAGAATAAATGACGCGCCGGAGTTTTTATTCGCTACTGAAAGAGAAACAAAACATGCGGATTGAAATAAAAGACGAACGCTACATGAGATAAACTTGGTGGTTAAGGACGCACATTTGTTTTACTCGATACGTGAGGGGATTTTATTTCCCTAATAGCAATTTTAACTCCTCCAAAAGAAACAAGTAGTATATGTAGTTGGTTGCTTTCTGTTTGACCTATATCCAAGCCAATGTTTTTACACCTCTTACATATGTATGTAAATATATCATCACATCTTATTATTCAATGCTGTGTGTGTGAAATTGCTGACACAAATTTCAATATTAAAATATATTTGAAAAGTGATAGTATTTATGTACGAATTTCAGAAAGTATTACCTATTTTACTGGTTGTGATAGATAAATTTTATGACGAACCCCAAAAGAGTTCAGAAAAGCTTTGTTTACATACAACTGTATATTCGGCACGATTGCCGACCGAACTGTCCGGAATCAAGGGTTTCTGGTTTAAATACATGAAACGAATCAGAATAGTCCGAAAGTTAACAACAGTAACAACAGTAATTTGGAAAAATCGATTTCATAGTGAATAATTTTATGATGATGATAAAAATATCAGGGAAGAAATTTCTTTTTTTATCCCTCCGTTGCCAACTGCTTTTATGTCACCGCTCCAGATAATTTTATACGAAAATGGGTTCAGAATACTTCCCTGCTTCTAAAAGCTTAAATGATAGGTTAGTTTCATTTTTAGAAATCCTCTATTACACACTATTTTAAAAATTTACTTGACCCGCGAGACATCTACTAATTATTTGTTGCAAAATTTACTTGAAGGTCAAGGACAAGGAAATTGCTACTATCATTTTCCGTCTTTTAATAGTACTCGGATAGAAAGACAAAGAATATGGAATTTACAGTTTAATTTTTTTAAAGATGTCTGGCTCATCTTTATCATGATCGAATTAACAAGTTGGCACATATTTACCTCTCTCATATTTGCATTGCCAAGAAGGGTAAACGATAAGGATTGATATAACATATATCAAGATTGTCTTACAAAAAATTAAATTATTACTAAGTTACGGCATGCCATTTTAAAACTATGTTCGTTGTTGACACTACGGTTGCTGTAACATAAGTTAATTTATTATTTAGGAAATAACATAATTCATAGCCTTGCGAATAGTGCTGACACTTCAGTGTTTTATTTTTACATATGTAGTTTCACATGTGTTAAAAAACTTGCCAGCTGACTTGTTTTTGAATTTTGGATACTTTTATTTTTATAACAAAATAACTAGTAACTTATGGATCCCCATAAAAACTAAATAAATGGCATTACTAAATTTGACAGAATGAACGTAGGTAAAATCTCAACTCATACAAATCGATGTTAAACTTGACCGTAAATCTTTAAAAACTTATACACAAGTAATTGTACGATAAGTTATTCAACTTAATTCGAATAAGACTTGAGAACCGAAGTGATCAATATAACAATTTATTTTATTCAAAATATAAAATACTTATGTCTACTCATAAAAAAAAATTGTAAAAGGACGACCGCACAATTTTTTTCGCTTATTGATTTGCTATTATTGATAGATTATATTATTGATTATACACAATTACAAGTAATCTATCAGTCTACTTCTACTTACTGTTTATCATACTTTAACAGTTTTTCTTGAAGAAAAGCAGTTAAATATCATTTATTGACATTTAATATTATTATAAATTTTAAAGAATATATTATTTTCTATACAATTGGATTGCATTTTATACTTCATATTCAATAGATATAGAGTTAAAGATTTATTAAATTTCATAAATCAGCCAGCTATGCTATGGAAACTGCTAATATACTCAGACAATTCAAATTGACAGATGTCAGTATCAATGGAAAGAAAATGAATGTGGCAGAGATGAGGATGTTGAGGAAGACACGTAAAGATAGGGTAAGGAGTTAAAGGATAAAGGAAATGGCTCGCGTGATAGAAGTTTCTAGAAAGATACAAGAGAAATGATTACATTAGTTTGAACATGTCATGAGGAGAGATGAAGAATATATTGGAAGAAGAATGAATAGCTTAGTAGCAGAAGGTACAAAAATCTGAGAAAGACCAAAGATAAGATGGAAGGACTATATTGCGGAAGATTTGGGACAAAAGGAACTGAATGAGGACGACACGCAAAATAGAAATGAATGGAAGAAGAAAATAAAAAATAGCGACCCCTAACAAATAGAAAAAGCTAAAGAAGAAGATGTCAGTGCTAAGTGCAATTTGCATAGTTTGTTTATGAAATAATTTTACTGGAAATATAGGATCTTTTGCAAGAAAATTTATGCATGGAATTTGTACATAATACACAGGATTGACGGAAAGTAATGCGCTGGCCACATTAGATTTTTTAATCAATGGCCGCGTTTATCACATCTCAGCGCTGGGAACATTGAGCATCGAAGTTTGCCGAATACAGTCGCTGGATCAATCACATTCGTCCATCATTGCGTTCGGCAAATATCAGGGCTCAACGCTGCCCACGCTAGGACGTGCTCAACGCGGCCAATGTCTCGTAATAAATTAGCAACAGGCTCGAGTAAAGCAATCGAAATATTTTGCAAGGATAAAATTTAACAGCGAAAAATATTCGAATGACTATTTGCAAAATAGAAATCAGGTAATATTTTATGGTTTTTTTCTTGACAAAAATCATCAAATTGAGTCCATATAGACAACCGGAATTTTATGGTGTTTTGCGTAAGATTGCTTTTTCAATGTTCTGAACGGTTCCTGTCCGAACCGAATCATTTTAAATAAAAACTGAAAACAAGGAAAATATACGTACTTTGACAGGTATGTTCCTAAACATTAAAATATTTTCGTTTATCAAAACTCACTTGTAAAAATATAGAATCTTATTGGATCGAAGTTCCGAATTTTTTTTTATGACGATTTTTTGTCAAAATAAAAGGTAATAGGTAGAATCCTGAATTTAGATGTTTTTGAATTTATGAGTCAAATAGTCATACATAATATCATATGTGGGATTTTTTTACCGGAAAAATATTCAGATTGCTTCGAGACTGGATGCCTAGCAATTTATCAAGTGGCATTAATAAAAAAATCAATGTCACGATATAAATTATCAACAGGCTCGAGTAAAGCAATCAGAAAATTTTGCCACGACAAAATTTAACCACGAATGGTATTCGGATGACTATTTATAAAATAAAAACGATGTAATAATTTAGTTTTTTGACAAAAATATTTATTTTTTTATTGTGTTTTTAGGTTTATATTTAAGATTACTTTTTCAATGTTATGAACAAATTCCTGTCCGAATCGACCCATTTTTAATAAAAACTGAAAAGACTGAAAATATACGCACTTTGACAGGTATGTAAACAATATGTTTCTATGTACTCTTAAAACGTCAAAAAAAAAATCGCTTATCAAAACTCACTTGTATAAATACAGCATCTTATTGGCTCGGAGGATGCGAATTTATTTTGTGACGGTGTTTTGTCAAAATAAATTTGGTAACTACGTAGAATCCTCAATTTGGATTGGTTTATAAATTTATTAATGAAATAATCATTAGAAAATTTCTGTTTTGTCGGTTACAAAAGTGTTTACCCATGTTGCTAGGAAAACTGTGGAGGTAGCGTTGGATCAAATAGGAGAAGCTATTTATCTCAGCGTTTCACCCACTCCGTTGTGCCCGGTTGTCAAGTTTCAAGTAGCTATTTTGAGTTATCCAAACTAGTTACTTGGTGTTTTTTTAAACGTTTGAAAACTTTAAAATGGTGAACTGCAATACATGTGTATGTTATATAATTTTTAACATATGGTACAATTTGAATTTACCGCGCAGCTCCCTAATCCGCTGTGCCCCATTATGTTGTTTACGTCTGCCCCACCTGGTTACATGTATGTTTACTGTTCCTCCGTATTCCTAGCTCCATGTGTTTACCAGATGTCAACTTGTCAACTAATGTACATTTGCATTTAAGATCAGTTTTGCTGGATCAGTAATTTATAATAATTTACTACATTCAAATTCGGACGCAAGTTTTCAAATTAGCAAGTAGCCACTTACTGACTGTATTATACACACAGGTTTACAGTGAGTTTAATCTTGTGGTTTGTGAAATTAGATGATAGGTTGTATTGTACAAAGGTTCAAATGATGATAAGCTTAGTTCAAAGTACAGTTTAGTTCAAAGGCCGAAATCAGCAGCTTAATTGATATTTAATTACCAAAGTAACGTCACCTGTCATTTTGCCCAACATAGCAGTAATAGTTAAATTGTACAGGTTAAAAAGGGGAATAAAATTGTGTCGCCGTAATTACTGATTTATCATGAAGTCAAAGTGTTAACAACGTTATAACTTTGCTTTCCAAATTGAATAAAAAAAATCTTTTATGGCCATCACAATACCTCTCACCCTTTCCATTGTGGTATATAAAGTATTGTATTTAACATCTCATGTACACACAAAAAATTCTAATTACACCTAATCTGTATATTTACGTATTTTCTATAATTTTAAATTAATTTTATGAGCAAGTTTTCTCCATTTCTTCTAAATGTTCGAGGTTTTTCTAATTAATTAACGAGATTGACGGTATTTCTGAAGGGTTCATATAATATACCTATAATTTTAAATATGTAATTAATAATACAATAAGAAATATGAAATATCGTTCCCAGAAATAGCCTTCAGTACTACTATCTCTGAATTTTTGACAATGACATTAGTGACAATTATCTGTTAATTACAGCATTTTAATTTCACAAGTAGTTACCATGGAGATGTTTGTGCTGTAAGATTTACTACAAGACATTATTTTATAGATTATATATCTATATCTTTAAATCTATAGAAGGTATAATAAAAAAATTAAATGTGTCGGATAGAGAATTTGGTTTTTTTAATATTTGTAATATAATAAATTTTCTAAAAATAAGATTTAGAAGATTTTTGTTAAAATACTACTACTTCCGGTTGTCCAATTGTTACCAGAATCTATTCAACTCTTTCCATTACTGTTAGATTGAGGAATCGGTAGTTACACAGATCTTTATTCATGTAGAATTTGAGAAATCGTACCTCCAACAACCTCACACACACACAAACACACACACATACACACACAACGTACTTATTCTCTAAAATCTGGATATGCGATTTTTAGCATCATTTAAATACCTCTCTTAGCTAGAGGTAAAAAGGCTCAGAGGACTATAGGCAAATGGAATCGTATGAATCCAATATATTATTGGACTCTACACTTCGAGTAGAGTCGACTGATATCGGCGACAGTCTGAGGAAATGCAAAATAGAAAACTTGGTTTAGCATCCATTAAACTAGTTTTTGTTCAACATTAAATTCCAGCACTTCCGTTGTCCCACTTAAAACCGCGGTTAATGGAGTTCTTGTCGTCCATGAAAAGGTAAGAATGTATAATATTAAGCCATGGGTGCCAATACGGAGCCAAGCGGAGTGATTTACTTCCGGCGGGATCTTAGTGTAGTGATTTTCATTACTAACTCTTACTTAAAAGGTGGCAATTAGTTTATGATAAAATATAGAATTTTTTAATGTATGATTAGTTTTATTGATGACAGGAATGAATTAACATATATTCGAAATGACATAGTTTAATGATCAAATTTGGTGATACATTAATTATTTTAGAAGCAAATTAGAATATTTAGTAACTAATCACATTTTCTGGTGACCGTAAATGTAGAAACATATTCATATTGAAATAATTTGGTAATTATTCCGAAAGCAAATTACATACCACCTTTAGTTATAGGATAACTAATGGTTATGTTGCAAAATTGTTCTTACCACCTTTAATTAAAGCTAACTGGAAATAAAAACCGTTGGTCGCATTTCTTCTAACCTTCGGTTTCATTCTTAAGAAATGGTTAATTAACTATTACTTTGTTTGAATGTGAAAGGATCGCGCGTTAGTAACTAAAATGGAATGATAAGTTGCTAAGTTAATTCATACCCATTAAAAATGTGAAGAAATTCAAACAACCTACACCAATTCAATAGCAGCAGCAGAGAAAATATTAGAACAAACTAAAAATGATATCGAATTAAAGCTATTGATATGGATATTTGAATACGATTAAAATTTAACAAAGCGAAAACTGTTATTATAGGAATAGAAATACTGCATAATATGACGTGTTTGCAAAACATAAATTCTTGACCGCTGTACTGCCGTGGGAGCTACTATACATTTTGATAATGACATTAGGGGTTAACATGTTGCACGTAATTAAAGAATTCTGTTAGTAGGTTAAGTCAATAATTATCTGCAATTTAGTTATAAACTTTAATTCTACACAAATATAAAATGAGAAACCATATAAGTAAATTGACTGCCTCGGAAATAAGGTTTACATGGTGTATGTGAATATGAAAGGCAAAATCGCGTGAGATATTTGATTTATGACGAGTTTATGATTAGGAAGATTGCGGTAAAGAGAGTGGGTTCGTTGAGATGGTTTGGGAATTTGGAGAGAATGACGAATGAACAAAAGCGTATACATAAATATTGGTGAAGTTGAGGGTGTCCGGTCACGTGGACGTACAGTGTATAAGTGTATCGATGTGATTAGTAATGTATTAAGCGAAAGAAAGTTTCCAAGTGGAAAGATGTATAAATGTAATTATGAATGTCAACGAGACGAATGGAATGTGTAGCGAAAGATGAATGCTACATGAAAGTTTTCTTTCGGGTATTGTATACGTATGTATGTATGTATGTATAGTATTTTTTATAGATGTCCGATCAAGGTCATCTGTGTCATAAACGAATTAACAAATTGGGATACATTTATATCTTTCCTTTGCAAAGGCTACAAGCGTGTGCGATAAGGATAGATATAACACGCTTGTCTTTCTAAAATTCATATTGTAAGCTAGGACATTCCACATTAAAACGATGGTCGTTGTTGATACTACTTTCGCTGTAACGTAAGTTTAATTATTAATTCAGATACATTACCTTTATTCATGGCCGTATGAATAACGATATTTTCTATCAGTCACTGACACTGACATTGTGTCATTATCTTATTTTTGACATATTTGGTTTTACATTTGCTTATAAACTTACCAATTGACTTATTTTTGAATTTTGAATGCTTTTACTCTAATATATATTTTTATAATAATAAAATAACAGCAGTATCTTATGTACCCTTATAAAAACTAAGCAAAAGACAATACGTATACTGCATTTGTTATAATGAGCTGAGCAAAAATCTGAATTCATACAATTCGTAGATGACCTTGATCGGACATCTTTCAAAAATTTTACTGTATGTATGTATGTAATCGTATGTATGTATAAAACTTAATTCTTATCTTTTCAACGAAGTCCTCTTGATTTTCAATGCCATAATCCATCGTTGTACAATTTTCTTTATACCCTTAGAAAAGAACGTTTTCAGCTGACGTGAATTGACGGCCTCCTTAATGCCTCTTTGTGTGAACCGAACAAGTAATAGTGAGAATGGGGGAAGTCGGAACTACTCGTATACGAAAGATGAGTCATTACATCAAACTTCAGTTTCCGGAGAGTTTCGCTAGGTTGGGCAGTCGGCAGTTGTATGTGCATTGTCATGCAACAACACCACACCTTTCAACAATAGTCCTCTGCATTTATATCGAATTGTAGAATTTAACCTGTCATGAAGCATCACACTGTAAGAAGTATTGTTTATTGTTTTGTCGTTCCACGTCCTGATAATAATCACCTCAATTTTGTAACAAAGTTACTAGCTTTTAACAATACTATAGCAATTAACCAATAATAATTAGTGGGTAAATTTCTCGACTGCGATGTGGATTAGTTGTTAAAAATTACTCGAAAGTACAGTCAACCAGCATTTATTCTTACTACCAACGTTTCGGTGCATCCTTGCATCTTATTCAGCGTAGTAAGATCTTACAAATTGTTACAATTCATGTACACAAAATACATTCGTACAAAACATTCTTTTAATTTAACACGTTGACTGCCACGGCAATTTTCAGAATTCCGGTCTAAAAAGCCAATTTGATTTAATCATATTATATTATTAAAAACTCTAATTATAGTACATAGTTATCATCAAAAAGCATAGGAAATGTATTTTTTGAAAAAAAAGGTCTTACGAATTATCTCGTAGTTGGCTTATGTAACAGAAATCTCTTCGCGGAAGCTAACTACGAGTTAATACGTACACAGACACGCTTAGACCTGTCGATTCGCTAAAGCTGAATCAGAGATATGCGTCCATATTTGTGTGGAAGGTTGTTTTAAAAAGTTTCACAGACAATAAAAATATTCTTTTACTTCTTGATTTTGAAAAAAAAATTTATAATTATATTTTCTGTTCATTTATTAATAAATTTTCTGTTCATGTAAGCCAGCATTGATTTTTTGTTCTCTTCCCAGAAGCCATCTATACATATTAGCACTGATATATTACGAGTTTAATCGTAGCTGCACGAATATGGCAAGTAAACACAGTACGAGATAACTCGTAGTCGGCGTCCTAGCAAAGAAAGCAATCTACGAATTATCTCGTAGTTGGCAGTCAACGTGTTAATAAAAATCGTACCAAAAAATTCAATCATCCATTTGCTCTTTGAATTTTTGGTACGATTTTTAATAAATTAAATGAATGTTTTGTACGAATGTATTTCATGTACATAAATTGCAACAATTTGTAAGATCTTACTAACCTGAAGAAGGTGCAAGGGTGCACCAAAACGTTGGTAGTAAGAATAAATGCTGTACGACTGAACTTTCGAGTAATTTTTAACACCTAATAATAATTAGTACTAAGCTTTAAATTCCCTAAAACCACAAGCCTCAATACACCTATGGTTAGATTTAGATATTTCTATTGTTGTACAAGTTTCTTCATAGCCTCAGAAACAATCTGATGTGGCCAACACAATACCTTCCATAAATCCCGTGTATTATGTATAAACTCAATACATAAATTATCTTGGTCAACTAAAAGACAAAGATGAACTTAAATCTAAAGAAAAATGTAGTATACCAAATTAAATGTAAAGGATGTAGCAAAATTTATATTGGTGAAACATCCCAACCCTTACACAAAAGAATTTACCAACATCATTACCATTGTCAATTAATAAACCCACACCACAGTGCTTTAACAAAACATAATCAAGAAACAGGACACAAATTTGATTTTCAAAATACTAAAATCATAACCAGTAAAGCGAATAAATACAAAAGGTTAACTTTAGAATCTATTCATATAAATATCCACAAAAATAAAACTATAAACCACCAAACAAATTTCGACAACATTTTGAATTTCGCGCGGCCCATAACCTTCAATATTTACTTTTCACATCAGCTGGAATTTTTTTTTGGTAAAATAAAACTAACAGGAATTTCTAAAATTAATATTTTTTTTACTTTGTAAAACCTCCACCGTGGAGAGTGGTTGTCTCTCAATTTTAAGGTAAACCACGTATTTCTTTATATACGTACTACTTTTGAAACCTAATGTTTGTTCGTATTTTTCAATTATAACAATCAAAATTATGTAAATATTAATATTATGTAAACTTTAAAATGTAAAACGAAAAAAGTTTTCGTCATATATGCATTTATACTACCAAAAAATGATTTTTTAAGGTAACACTTCTAACGTGCTTCGCGCAACGCGATTAATTACATAACGCACCCTAGATGGTCTGGTGTGCGGCCGCTAACTTTTATACAGTGGAGACGGGCAGGGTTAAAACCGCATAAGGGTTAAAAAAGGATGAAGGGCGCCACGTAATTTTTATCCGTAAAATTACGAAAAGGACGGTACGAAAAAGATAAATAAAGATAAGTTACCTACCATAACTGTTGCCTGAAAACGATTTAGGACTGATAAATAAAAAAGGAAATTTAATAAAACAGAATTTAATGAAGGTAAGATTTGTATAAGCAAAGAATGTAAAATGTTAAATGTAAACAAAAAAAAATATACTGTTATACCCGGAGTCCTATAACCCAGTCTCGGGCGCAAGCATTACATCTACGCAGCGTGAAATTGATCAACTTCGTAGCGCGGGCAGGTACATGCCAGTTAGAGCGCACGCACGTTCCAGAGTTACAAGTCCTGACAATGGGCAACAATGCAACAAAATAAAATATCGAAAAAATACAAAAATACTGTAAGCTTCAAGTGACCATAAAAATGAATATCATAAAAGAAACGAATTATACAAAACATACGACTTCCAACAATGAAGCGCCAAATAATGTTTTACTACAGTCAGACAACAATAAACTCTAAGTTCTTTCCTAGCAACATAAAAATAAACCAAAAAATCTGATGTGGCCAGCACATAACCTCTCGCCGTATATTTTACCTGGCTGTATGCATAAAACAAAGAATATTTTTATAAATACAAATAATATATTCATATAAATCTATGTCGTATAAACTTCTTTATTATTCAATAATAGCATGTCTCAACATGAAGATATTTTACCATAAATTATGTTACAATAAATTACAAAGTAGAGTTTACCATATATAAATATTAGGCTGGTAACTGCAATTTTCAATTCGAACAACGTTGTTTACTTTCTCTTCATATTCTTCTAGTAAAAACATTAATTTTGGGCGGTCTAAAATGTATATATGGATTGTGCATCTATTCTTACATATCTTCTTTTACATTTTATTTCTTCATACATGTTATATCTAAATAACACTAATTCCCTTTAATAAAGTGACGGATAGATTGCACTCCGATTATTCTTATATCGATGTGTAATTTTGTCAATATTTACAACTTACTTGAGAAGAATTTGATAGCTTTTTCGCAATTCAAAGTTACTCTAGTCTATAGTACTGGTGTACATTGTCCCATAATGTTTGAAACAAATTTAAGTCCTTCAACCTAGACTTGTCATCTCCATAATAGTCACAGATCAAGAATTAAGGGATTCTCCAAATACATTTTTCTTTCATTACTCATTATTTCTGACACTGACATTTATCTGTCAGTTACAAATAATTTAAATTATCAACTATTTTTCATGGCATCCTTTCGGTTGTAAAATTAATTACAACATTATTTTATATATTATATTCCTTTTATCTCTAAATCTATAAAATATGTATAAAAATATTTAAATGTATCAGAAAGAGAATTTATTTTTCTTTAATATTATCAAGAAAAATTTTCAAAAAATAATATTTAGAAGATTTTTTTTCAAGAATCTTCTACTTCCGGTTGTCCAATTGTTACCAAAACCTTTTCAGATCTTCCCATGAATGTCCGATTGGGAAATACGTTGTTAAACAAATTTTAAGTCTTATAGTTTTTGAGTAACCGTCCTTCCAACATCCCACACACACACATCCACACACACACACACACACACACACACACACACACACACACACACACACACACACACACACACACACACACACACACACACACACACACAGACATCATCGTAAAAATGTTAAAATCGGATTGTAGGGACCTTAAAACGTGCTTATTCAATAAAATCTGGATATGAGATTTTTAGCATGAATCCAATACCTCTCTTAGCGAGAGGTAAAAAAAGAGGAAGAACGATATTAAATGAACTGGGCACAATGTAGAAGGTGTCCACAACAATGGTGACGCTGACGGCAGAGTCGCAAATCCTCCGAAGAGAGATGACTTCCAGAACTCCAAAAAAAGATGCTCGTGACACCACACGAAGCACCCACCAAAATACACAACACTGGAAAGTCATTCGAGCACCCCCGATGTCGTACAAATCCGCAACAATGGCGAAACCAAAAAAACTGGTCCAAAACAACAATCGGGTACTCCACTCGCGTCAAAACTAAGTCACGCCGACCATCAACCACGTGCCAACGCACTCATAAAAAAACACATCTACCCCATAACAGAGCCTGTACCAGAATTCCCACGATGCTCAAAAACTTTTTCCGGAACCAAGAAGTTTTTGCCGGATGAAGATGGCGCAAAAAAAACAACCACAAAATAAAAAGAAGAAATACAATAAAAACAATTCACGCACGCCGCTGTCGCAATTCTACAACTAAAAACATGTCAAGCGATGTAAACAAATAACCTTGTGGGTCGCCAAAGAATAAACTATTGAAGAATACATTTAGAAATAGGGCGAAAATAGCCAGAAAAGGGATTTACGTAAGTTACAGATTCGAAGTGAAACATATTTTACATAAATAACACTATAGGAACATTTGAAATATAATTACAATAAGAAGGCAGAGAGAATTTATTGGACGAAACAGTATAAAAATATATAGATACACGAAGGATGGACAAAATAATAATAACAATACGACGAGGGAAACCAGATTTAGACGATAGGAAGGTACGTATATCTAGGGCAATAATATTGTGGAGCAAAATGTTCTAAAGTCGATTTTAGACCGTAACACACTATTTTATATTTCACTTTTTGTAACATTGTTCATAATGACGTATTTGTTAATAGCTGATGATGGTGGCATTTTGACCACCGAAACGTTCTAATATATGTAAACATTAATAAATGTGAAGAATATTTGATCCGTATAAGCTACAACACTTTCCTTTGAAAACTATAAAAAATAACAGGATCTACAAGAAGAACAGAAAATTAATTCTTTTTGTATATATTTTATGGATAAATTTATAAAATTATCTGTAATTTTAGTCCCGGAGCCTACGGTATAAACACAACTCCATATAGTTACACAGTTCAGGTCTCAAATGTATGTAACTGACAGATACATGTCGCTCTGAGAAAACTAATCATTTATAATAATAATAGTAACGTTTTAGAAAGAAAACAGTAAATAGAACAATAATTATATGGAAAGGAACTTAATACAGTTTACAGCATAAGTAAATATGTAGGAATATAAGTATTTAAATAAATTTAAAAAAAAATATCATCACGGCATATTAATTTAATTTTAAGTAGGTATTTGAATGAATAAAAATTAACTTAAACGAGAGGTATTGTGTTGACCACATCAGATTTTTTTTAATAGTGATGCATGTTTTAATTATTGTTAAATTTGATTTGTACCGTTAAAATATAAATCATTGTTTCAGATACTGAAACAGAATAATGTACAATCGTAAAATTCAAAACAATAAAAAAATTGGTTTTACGCATGTGTACTTAATTTATTTATACAGGATTCCTCGCTTCAATGGAATTCAGCTGGGAATACGTTCAATTATTATTGTACATTAGCAGAATATTAGCACTCCAGTTTTATAAAGACTAATGTTTTTACAATCGGCGCTAAGTGAATAATACGCTATTAAACTTCACAATTTAAAATCTTTTACGAGAACTCAAATATCTTTTTCTGTTATATGCAAAAAATATCCAACGAAAATGTTTCTGAAATAGCGGAAGAAATGATTAGACTAAATAAACCACAAAGTTCTTGTGGCATTAAAAGTTTTTAAAGCTTGCATTTGGTATATTTGGAGTAAAAGGATACGCAATCCATAGAGCGAGGTAGCGAGGTACTTTTCATATATTTAACTAAGTAACTGAAGAGTGAACATTGTCAAAGTTCTCAAAACTCTCGGTCGTAAAACGTTGGGAAGAGCTTTATTTCTGGAAGTCTAATTATTAATGCAAGTGCTACGGACGCTCAAACTTATCCAAATAAAAATTTCAAATCACTTTAGTTTCATTTTCAAGATAACTTTTGTAATCATTGTCATATTATTTTTTTCAAAAAATAACGCAAGAATAATAATTATTATTTTATTATCGATTATTTCAATAACGTTGCTTATGTATTTATTTATACGAGTGCAATTTATATTAATTTCTATAGCTATATTTTTACTTTTTTCTCGGCAGGCTTTACTTTTAATTTAATGGTGATGTTTATCAGCTTCGAATAAATTACGATTACTCAAATATTATGACCTCAAAAATTAGTGATCATGATAAAGCATATTTGGCTGTCTCAAAAATAAACAAAATAGGTATACAGGGTGTTTCAAAAATATTGTAAAATATTTTAATGGCATATAGTACTGACCAAAATGAGTAAGAAAACCTTAATCAACATAGATCTTCAGCCGTTTCCAAGAAAAACGAAAAATCGAAGAAAAACTGACAAAGATAAGGAGTGAACAAAATTTTGTCTGTCAGTAAATACACTATAAAAAACAATAACTTTTATATGAAACATTTTTCTCAATTTCTGATTATTACGAAGTTATTTGAAAATTTAATATTCACCAAGGTCGCCATAGCATTTAACATAGTATTTTTTTTTATTTAAAAAAATCACATCTAAGATGACCAAACAAAAAGTCTCATTTAATCGAAGTCGTAACTCTTATAGTTTTCGTGATAGCAGAGGTAAACCCCATAAAAACTCATTTTTCACTGCCTTAAATTTCGGAAACTATTGATAATTGGACTTATGTTGATTAAGCTTTTTTACTCAGTACTATATGCCCTAAATTTTTTTTACAGTATTTTTGAAACAGCCCTTTATTTGCTATTTTTTTTAACAAAATAACACATGAAATTTAATTTATAGCTTTTACGAATATATGTTGAATTGCCATGACAACAAGTAATGTTCATAAAACATTCGTTTTCAAGTATTTTTCATTGTAATTTAATCGAATTAGATTGATTAAAATATCTATATGACTTTGTTTTATTAAAAGTCACCTAAAATTGTGACATACAATTAACTTTGTTTCTATAGCCTCTAGGGCCAGTTGCACACCTTATAGTTAAATTTTAACACTTGGTTAAATTGACATTATCGTATCGAACCGAAAAGTCAAATGAGTTAAATATTACTGTCAAAATTTTGATACGTATTTTTTTGTTAATCTCTAGTTAATATTGAGTTGAACAAAAGTGGTACTTTACTTAAATCTAATAAAAGTTTTCCATTAACAGTTTGGTTAAAATATCATTTATTTTAGTTAATATATTGACTCAAAATTTAAAAGTTTGAGAAATTTTGTACAATTCACAAAATCAAAAAAAAAAAATGCCTTGAACCTCTACGACTACTCATATCCCTGTTTGTTACCGCATCAGAGCGCTACCTAATATTGTCTGCTGATTTTGAAAATAGAAAATTAAAATTCCATGTCCATTACTCACAAATTAGTACACTAACATACATGGTCAAATTTCTTTACAAAATAAAAGCAAATTCTTATTACTTCGTTCTTAACTTATTCAGATTTAATTAATTTTTTTATTGTTGATTATATTGTTGGTTAGATGATTACTCAATATTTTAGCATACAGATGAGATTATATTTTGCAATTTTTATTTTATGCTTAAAAGACGACAGCAAAAAAAATATTTATTATATATTATATGTTGTAATTTGTCAAATAATATACCCAAAATTCAACCGTTTTTATCACTAATGACCTTAGTTACTGTTGCTAATTGAATAGTATTGACAGTTCGATGGAATAATATTATTCAATCGTTATGTCAAATTCAAATCTTACATTTCAAAGAGTACAAACAAATCACTTTTAATAAGTATTTTTTTCCACAAAAAAGCCAAAATTACACTAGTTTTCCTTATTTTTCATAGTTTTATTTTCTTCTTAAGCTTAAAATGTAGCTGAATAGTCAGATTAAAATTTTCTACTAAATGTCAAATCACTTCATAATTTTGTTTCAATAAATATCTAGCGATCAACGCTATGTTTATAGGTTATTTCTGATTTCATAATAGTCATTATGTTAATTATTTGACAGTTTTGGATAAAGTATAATATTCTACTCGCATGTAATAAATAACTACATTAAAATAAATATAGGTAAATGATAGTGGCAGTCTCAAAATATAAAAAATTATACTAGATAGTATATTCTGGAAATAATATTAACAGAAATATACTTTTGCAAACTAGAATAGAATATTTAATTTGAAACAAATATGATATTTGAGAGTTTTTGATTGTTGGATGTAGAATTTGAACATATTTCTCATTTTGTAATTGAGTACATCAAACTCATAAAAATACAACATAAAAATAACTTATGCATACAAAGTTTGTTTTAATTAATTCTATAAAATTAATTCATATAAATTTATTATTATGTAAAATAAAAGTATTGAGTGTGATCAATGATATAGGTATTTATATACATTAATAATTTTAAGTAAAGTAAAAAGCAAAAGTTCTATTGATAATACTTCTGGAAATATTAATTGTAGCAATAGGCCGTAAGATCAAGGAAATATTTAATTAAACGAAGAAAGAATTTGTGAAAAATTCTTTCTTCGCTTAATTAAATATCCTACTGCCTATTTCTACGATTAAAATTATAACTGTTGGTCACAATGATTAATTCTTATCAACTTTTCGGAATAAAAAATCTCACAAATTCCCCAAACGCCATAAGTACCATAATTATTTGATTGAATGGATGAGTACTTTGTTTGGAAGGGAAAATCGGAGATCGGTGTCTTATCTTATTACCTCCCTTTTATACTAGATGCCCCTAAGAAATTCAATGACTGCGATTGTTAGCCTTGTGCCTTGCGCTGTACGATTGGTTAAAAATGAAGTCTCCGACTATATATTTCAACTGCTGATTTTTGTCTCGTGATAGTTATTTTCAAATATTAAAATTCGCGAAAGAATCCGAACCGAAACTGTAGCTTCCTATTTTAAAATCGTAGATAAATAAGGTAATCAAGAAACCAACACATTTGAGAAGAAAAAAGGAGGATATGCTTTTTGCCATCCCTACACATCTGATGATCCGTAATGTTTTAGAAATGAATATGTAATTTTCACAAAATACCCATAAATAACATATATCTAACTTAATACACTTGGGCCCAAAATTTCTACCTCTTAATAAAGTTTTGCATAAATTAATTTAGCTAATAAAATATATGTACATACTTCCACCTCCTAATTGATTATGGGGTAACTTTCAAAATACGATTGTTTGACATACATACCTAGAGGGAAAGTCTGGGAAGATGCCCCCGTCTCCATCCCTTGCCCTTTAACTTTTGCATTATAAACAATAAAAAATAATGTCTTATATAAAAGTTTTATATTAATATACTATATGGCAGATGTCGATATTTTTTATAAGTTAGGTATACAAGTGACGACTATCAACTTTTATTTTTTAATTAGCAACCTATAATGATTTTATGAAAATACATGCTGCCCATTTTATTTCTTCCCGCCTGAAAATTCATGAATAGACAATTCATGTTACATTTCATGAGTTACTTGGTTTTGAAAATTTTGTTTTGCTCTTATACTAAGGCCCGGTTTTTTCACCTCCTGATAAAGTGCCAGTTAACTTATCTGGCAGATAAAAGAAAAATATCGCATCAAATAATTGACGTGTGTATAATTTTCTCAATTTACACTGTAATATCGATGCGCAAATTTTATTTTATCTGGCAGTTAAGTTAACTGACACTTTATCCAGAGGTGAAAAAACTGGGCCTTTAGTCGATTTAAAGTACAAATATTTACCAAGTAGCTTATGAAATGTATTCTGTTTTGCCTATTCTCAAAATTTTAGGCGGGAAGAGATAACATGGGCACCCTGTATTTATTTGTCGATATATGATTCCTAGAATTTCGTTTCATTCGTCCAATCCTCCAGAATCTGACCCCTGATTCCTACAAAAAAGTCGAGAGGGATCTGAAAGCGCTATGAAGTTCTATACCCAAATTTGAAAAAAAGTAGTGTAAAAGTACTGAGGCAGATCGTTTATATCCGCACAATTTGAGGATAATATAATTTTTAAATAAAAATATTATAAACGTTAATTTTATTAACTAACAAAATTTGTATTTAGTCAAAAGCAATTTTCATTTTACAAATAAATTTGCCTTCTTTTATTTTTACCTTCTTCTAAATTTATTTGTTCGTATCGATATCAGTATCGCCGATATTTTTCAACAAATATCAGTATCGTATCGACAGAATTGTGTATCGTTGCATCCCTTTTGCATACCATTATTCTCTTGTTTTCGTTCTCTCCCGAATATGACCGAGTAGGTAGTCTATTTAGATATTCAAATTATTGTAAAATATCACTAAACATTCAATTTTATGTCAGAGAGGATATTTCCATTGCAAAAGAGGACGGAGGAAATTATTGGGCAAAGGAGGACGGGTGGCAACCCTAGCTTCTACTAATTTGACGTTACGTTTCGATACGAGATTATCAATTTAACGAACACTTAAAATTTAAGCGTCAGCGTAGCAACCGGACATTAGGAGGTTACTTTCAAAAGAGGAAACTACTTATTTTGTTTGTAAACACTATTATAACACTACGTAGGCCCCAAGTCTCACGGCGCACGAGATACATTGCATAGATTTCCTTTTTGGTCTAAAATGTTCGGGTACTCAGACTTAAGTTGGGTTGGTTATGTCCAGATATATTTAGAAAAATAAGAATCCTCAAAATTTCACTAATTTTAAATTTGAGATTCAATAACAGTTGTCTATAAATTTTAGGTACGTGTTGCTCCGGTACAAAACTATGCGTGGTCGACTGTCCTCGTTTTGTGTCTAATATATTTAATATTCGTCAAAATGTCCCACCGTGTGCCGACACGAGAACCTACTCCATTCGAATTATAAAGTTTAGTATTCTAATCGCGTGCCTACTACTCTTCAAGCCTGTTGAATAATACACTATTATTTAAACCTTTACTTATCCACGTAATTAGTGTAAGTTTCTTCATACGTTTACGAATGACGGTATTGGCCTCATGCATCATACGTCAATTCACAAGACCACAATGCCTTTCATACGCTCTATTTCAAAAGGCTTTACTTTTCATACGTGAGAGCAGATAGATAGGTAATAGTTATTTCTGTTGCAAGCTGAGTAAATGAACATTTTTGGTCGAGGAGATAGTTTATCGGGATAAAGCAAATACCAAGCTTTGTAACACCTCTAACTCCTCTGAGCCCAAGGTAGCTTTACGCAACATGTATCGTACTTATTTTTTTCTAATACCGTCTTTTGTTTTATATGAAAAAAAAATATTATATTAATTTTTAATGATAAATTGAATAGTATGGAATCCGCATAATCCGTTGGCGGCATTGTAAGTGAATCTTTTATGGAATATAGAACCTGTTGTTTATATTTTAAATGAGTGCTTTCTAGGTCATAAGAAATGCTATCAAATCAACTCAAGTATCCTTCATCAAGAAACACGATGATCCTGACTTGGAATTGCAATCTGTTATACTGTTTTTGACTTATATACCATGGTCGATATTAAAATTGACAAATAATAGTAAAATCAATGAAAATATTCATCAATACTTGCCATGAAGAGTACGTATAAATCTTAGCTGCCATTAATTTAGTTCCCTAAAAATTCCGCTGTTGTTACAAGTTATTTTGCAGTTATTAATTACTGTGATTTAATGTTAATGACGGCTGATGTCAAATCATGCTTAGTTAGTAAAAAAGCAAAAATATGTTTGTTTAAATTATCTGTCAATTTGTAAAAGTTATACGTGACATTCAAGAATGTTAGTACTGTGATTGAAAGTAGCTATTTGCAGACCGAAGGAACATTTTTTTACCTCTCGCTAAGAGAGGTATTGGATTCATGCTAAAAATCGCATATCCAGATTTTATTGAATAAGCACGTTTTAAGGTCCCTACAATCCGATTTTAACATTTTTACGATGATGTCTGTGTGTGTGTGTGTGTGTGTGTGTGTGTGTGTGTGTGTGTGTGTGGATGTGTGTGTGTGGGATGTTGGAAGGACGGTTACTCAAAAACTATAAGACTTAAAATTTGTTTAACAACGTATTTCCCAATCGGACATTCATGGGAAGATCTGAAAAGGTTTTGGTAACAATTGAACAACCGGAAGTAGAAGATTCTTGAAAAAAAATCTTCTAAATATTATTTTTTGAAAATTTTTCTTGATAATATTAAAGAAAAATAAATTCTCTTTCTGATACATTTAAATATTTTTATACATATTTTATAGATTTAGAGATAAAAGGAATATAATATATAAAATAATGTAATTAATTTTACAACCGAAAGGATGCCATGAAAAATAGTTGATAATTTAAATTATTTGTAACTGACAGATAAATGTCAGTGTCAGAAATAATGAGTAATGAATTAAAAATGTACTTGGAGAATCCCTTAGTTCTTGATCTGTGACTATTATGGAGATGACAAGTCTAGGTTGAAGGACTTAAATTTGTTTCAAACATTATGGGACAATGTACATCAGTACTGTAGACTAGAGTAACTTTGAATTGCGAAAAAGCTATCAAATTCTTCTCAAGTAAGTTGTAAATATTGACAAAATCGGAGTGCAATCTATCCGTCACTTTATTAAAGGGAATTAAGGTTATTTAGATATAACAAGTATGAAAAAATAAAATGTAAAAGAAGATATATAAGAATAGATGCACAATCCAGATATATACATTTTAGACCGCCCAAAATTAATGTTTTTACTAGAAGAATATGAAGAGAAAGTAAACAAAGTTGTTCGAATTGAAAATTTCTGTTACCAGCCTAATATTTATATATGGTAAACTCTACTTTGTAATTTATTGTAACATAATTTATGGTAAAATATCTTCATGTTGAGACATGCTATTATTGAATAATAAAGAAGTTTATACGTCATAGATTTATATGAATATATTATTTGTATTTATAAAAATAATCTTTGCTTTATGCATACAGCCAGGTAAAATATACGGCGAGAGGTTATGTGCTGGCCACATCAGATTTTTTTATTTGTATTTTTATTTACAAGTGGCCTTAAGAATGGCCATCCAACAAATACACACAAACATATATAACATGAATTAGGTAAATATCCAGTAATAGTTCCTCTTAATATTACAATGTATGGACAAAAATTAATTTATAAATAACTATTTAACTAATGAATTTGAAATCCAATGGTTTGATTCTCTTGCACTTTTCTTCCTAACCCCAACCTGCTCTAAAGTTGCATATACATTTCCACTCGACAACATTTGTGTTTAATTTTATCACAACAAAGTGAGGTTTCCCTTTCACATTCGCTGTTTGTACGCATATATAGTCCATTTATTTTTATATTATTATCTTTATGTAATTTATATCCACATAAAATAACAAAATATTTAAATAAGCTAACATGCAAGATAACCTCAAATTTGTATCTCATTTTACCCTCATTCACAGCTTCACCTACGACCATAGGCCGCATAGCACAATTTAAATAAATATGTACATCTGTCACTGTAATAAAGTTTCTGAATTTATTAAAAAATAACAGAATACTTCCTAAAGTAAAAAATCAAACTACAACCACTAGTGTAAAATTTAATGTTTTCCCTATCCGTTTGTTTTTAGTGCTGCCATGTCTTGGAAATGGCTCTTCCAGATACATAATAATTCATTTGACATTTCATTTCAATTCAATATTTTCAATTTAAGGAAAACTTAAAATTTAACCGCCCATCAGTAACACTTGCAAACAAAGGACCTGTCAAGTTTCACGTACGCATTATATACTCATTGCTAGGGTAGGAAAGTTAACTTACGAATTGGTAATAGAAAAAAAATCTTAGCTAAGAATATGTAATCTGTATTTCATATAAGATTAGCATGTGTGATATACAGTTCAGTGTAGCTAAGGATTTAATTATATAAATGCTTTATGAATTAATTTGTATCTGAATCTATTTGATTTTCCATATTTTCCAGTGTAATTAAAACGAAACAATTCTAAGCGTTTATAACTTAATTACAAGCATGCAGTGGTCATGTGAATGTATCTATGTAATTTCATGGTCCCTGCAGAATGCTGCAACAGCACATAATATTTATGAAGTGAAAAGGAATTTCCCGTTATTCGCTCCTCTATTATGTAAACAATTTTAATGTTCCAAACATTACAGTATGTGTATAAAATCATGATGAAATTACAAGGTACGGCCAGAATCAACAGACATTGCACAAAGGGCTTTAAAGTATAATAGAGTAATCAGTTAATACGCTCAAAATAATTTATAGGCTATACACGTGTTTAAATTATAACGACTTGTTATATCGCGGGGATGGGGGGTTTATTACTGTGTTTGAATGGTTCAGAAAATAAAAAATATTATAAGCAGAAAATTAATATGTAAGATACTTATTTCATAAAATATTTAATATTTATTACAATTTTTGTTGCATTTTCTCAAAAATAAATAATATGTAATTTATTATAAGTATAATAAAACATTGTCGTACGTTTCCCAAAGAATTATGATGCAATTTTAATGACATCACTGATGAGAGATACATAAGTTTATGGAACTAGCATGAAAGAAAAAGATTTCATGAAAGTTATTAAAACTATTGTTAAATTTAGATATTGTACTCCAAATTTTATTTTCTAAAACCTTGTAGTACATAGGTCTTCTGAAATTTAAAATTAGTGCGGGAAATAGCCGATAATTGCTGGAAACAATTGTCATGATTGTTTCAAAATATTATGGTTAGCCGGCCAAGTAACAGATACGTTAAAAGTTTAAAAAATACTTTTGTAAATTGTCTTATTTTTTGAACAATTGCAAGATGTGATTCTGAAACTCCATGCTCGCTGCGCTCGTTTCGGAGATCTTGCATTCGTTTCAGTCACAGTCACTAATTTCCCACACTTATTACAAAAATGACATCTGAAATATTATTAATTACTAAGTAAAATGTTCTATCTACAACTGTTACCTATTAGTACATTTTGCGTGTATCTATAGATGTAAAAGACCAGTCATATTACACTAGTGGAACATGAAATATTCATATTCCACGGTAAGACTTTTAGTATTGTATTGCATTATTGACACTTTTATAAATGTATGTAGGTAAATAATGATTGATAAATTTAAAATTTACTCTTAATTCAATTTATTAATAAAGTAATCAGTTACTCATGTCAACATGTGACATCAACATCTGATATTTAGCATATCATTGCAGTTTCCGGTGAAATGTCAACGTCTGTGACATAAGCACACATAATATATATATATATATATATATATATATATATATATATATATATATATATATATATATAATCTGTAAAATTAAAAGTTGTACATAAAGTATAGTATTTGACTTGCATATAATGGCTTTATTACACTCTGCTCGTGTTCTAAACTTCATCTTTGTGCAATATAGCCTACATTATAATCTCACTAAATAATATACTAATATTTTATATTTATTTTAAAACATTTTTGGAATCCAAAAAAATTAAATGGAGTCTTCTTTGAGTTTATTTTTGTATCGCTGCATATTTATATGGCCGTCTTCAATTGGCTTGATTTAAGCGTGTTTTGACGTAACTTCATATAATGATTAGTCGAGTAAGCTGCAAGTACACGATTTACAGATTTTTGAAATAATAATCATGTTTACCTATATTTATACATTTATTAATTTATGTATTTTTTTTTAATAAGGTATAAGTATTTGCTATTAACCGGTTAGTGATATATCTTAAACTGACTTCAGGTGGATTGTCGGTTAATGGGATAACTTCTAATTGTCGCGGTTAAACTGCAACAACAACAATTAATTTTAACAAAATATTTATACACTTTGTTACTGTCGCATTTTTAACCTATATGTTTTTGCTCCGAATTGTTACTAGTCTACGTGTACTCACCTTCCTAATCTAAATCTGGCTATTTTCATCTTCTTTTGCCATTCTGTATAACTTCCCAGTGTCGTTGAATTTTTCAATTACATCCCTTCTTTTGCTTATGTTTATGTATCTGTTCAATAAATTACTGATTGTTGTTAAACTTATCTGTTTATTGGTTATGTTTGTGCTCTAGTATTCCTAAATATTTGTTCATGTATTATATGTTCCATTTGTATTCTTTAACTTACCTTTGGCTACTTTTGTCCTATTTTTGTAATATTTAGTATTTATTAACCATTTTGGTGATCACATTTGGGTTGTTTTTATTTTCGGACAAGTTGAAACTGTGGGATTGCGCACAGTGTAAAGGCGTTTTTAAATTTTATTTCTGGGTTTCGGAAAAGTTTTCATACCAACAGGACTCTTGTATTAGCCGTAGACGCTTTTTACCTCTCATTAAGAGAGGTATTGGAATCATACTAAAAATTGCATATCCATATTTTAGTGAATAAGCACGTTTTAAGGTCCCTAAAATCCGATAATAACATTTTTACGTTGATGTCTCTCTCTTTCTCTCTGTGTGTGAGTGTGTGTCTGTATTCATGTGTGTGAGGTTGTATGTTGTATGTACGATTTCTCAAATTCTATAAGACTAAAGACCTGTGTAACTACGGATTCCTCAATCTAACAGTAATGGGAAGAGTTGAATAGATTCTGGTAACAATTAGACAACCAGAAGTAGTAGTATTTGAACAAAAATCTTCTAAATATTATTTTTTGAAAATTTATTTTATTACAAATATTAAAAGCCAAAATTCTCTATCCGACACATTTCATTTTTTTATTACACCTTCTATAGATTTAAAGATAAAGATGTATAATCTATAAAATAATCTGTTGTAGTTAAATCTCACAGCCTGCTCACAGCCCAAACATCTCCATGGTAACTACTTGAGAAATTAAACTGTCTGTAATTGAAAGACATATGTCACTAATGTCAGTGTCAAAAATTCAGAGATAGTACTGAAGGCTTTTTCTGGGAATGATATTTAGTATTTCTTATTGTATTATTAATTATATATTTAAAATTGTAGGTATATTACATGAACCCTTCAGAAATTTTGCCAATCCCGTTAATGAATTAGAAAAACCTCCAACATTTAGAAGAAATGGAGATAACTTGCTCATAGAATGAATTTAAAATTATAGAAAAAACGTAAAGATTAGGTGTAATTAGAATTTTTGTGTGTACAAGAAATGTTAAATATAATAGTTATATATACCACAATGGAAAGGGTGCGAGAGAATTGTGATGGCCACAACAGATTTTTTACTAGCATATTGGCGTGTAGGCGATGGTTGGAGGGACTTAGTTTTGATGTGAAGCAGAGTACTCGATTGTTTTTTTGGAACCAGAGTTGAATTTCTACTTTTGTGTATTTTGGTGGGTGTCTACGTGTTGTGGAGTTACGAGCATCCTTTCGGGTTCTGGAAATCACGCTCTTCAGAGTATTTGCGACCCTTCCGTCAGTGTCTTCATTATTCGGGACACCTTCTACTGTGGAGACCTCAGCGGCCTGTCCCATTCGCCATCAGCATCGCCCTTCATTACCACCCTACAACTTCCTCCCGAGCACGCCACTTAAGTTTTCCGTATCGTTCTTCTCTTTTGTTGAACTATATTGTTTGAATTTTATTGTTGCTTAGGAACTCTGTGGTTACAGTGTCGTCGCTGTAAAACATTACTTGGTGTTTCATTATTGAAATTTACATTTTGTATAATTTGATGATTTGATCATTATCGTATCAATTGTAGTGTTCATTATGTACTATCTTGGAGCAATCAGCTCATTTTTAGTCATATTGTTGCCAAGTTTAATTTTGTGCAAAATAGTATTTTTGATTTGTTGCCGAGTGTCGTTGTTTGTAATTCGTGATCGTTCGTGCACTCCAACGGGTTTGTACTATCCCGCGCTACTAATTTTATCAATTTCGCGCTGTGTAGATGTCTATGCCTGCACCCAAAACTGGGTACAACAATATATTGTTTATATTCAGTATTATTGTTTTATTGTACAAATTTATACGTTGCAAATTCTATAGCGCTTTCTGCATTTTTAAATTTACAATAATTACTAAATTCTGTTTTACTAAATTTTTCTTTTCTCTTTTTTACCTTCCGTCACCTCTAGGTAAGGAAGGTATTGTCTTTGGTCAAAAAATTCGGTGGTGAGTTTTCATTGAATAAGCACGTTTTAGGGTCTTTACAATACGATTTTACTATTTTTACGATGATGTCTGTATGTGTGTGTGTGTGTTCGTGTGTGCGTGTGTGTGTATGTGTGTGTGTGTGACCGCGTTTTCGGGCACGATATCTCCAATACTAGAGTTCCAAAAATTACAATTCTTGCGTATTCCTCTTCCTTACAATCATATGCAGACCTGTTTAGATTTTGGTTATAATTGGTCAACCGGAAGTACCCTCATTTGAAGATTTTAACAGTTTTTCTTGAAAAAATCAGTTAAATGTTATTATAACTTAAAGAATATATTATTGTCTATACGATTTGATTGCATTTTATATTTGATATTCAACAGATATAGAGTTAAAGAAGAATAACGATAATAAATTTTATATAAATTTCATAATTCAGCCAGCTATGCTAACTTAACCATGGAAACTGCTAATATATTCAGGTAAATCAAATTGACAGATGTCAGTATCAATAAAATGAAATCAATGAAATAATAAGGGAAGTAACTCTAATGTTAGAAGTTTCTAGATATAAGAGAGACGATTACATATTGGTTTGAACATGTCATGAGGAGAGATGAATATATTAATAGAAGGTGGAAGAAACAGGAAGACCAAATATAAGATGAAAAGACTGTATTGTAGAAGACTTGAGAGAGAAGGAACTGAATGAGGACGACACGCAAAACAAAAATGAGTGGAAGAAGAAAATAAAAAATAGCGACCCCCTAACGAATGGGAAAAACTAAAGAAGAAGATGTCAGTGTCAAGTGCAATTTGCATAGTTTGTTAATGAAATAACTTTACTGGAAATATAGGATCTTTTACAAGAAAATTTATGTATAGGGCGCGTGCAGTAACATGAGTTTGACCCGTGTCAAAATGACAGCAATTAATTATGTCCATAACTGACAAGTGTTATAATTTTTCAATCAAAATTTCATAATTTTCTTATTTTATGTGGTTTGTTTGTTATCAGGAGTATGGAATTCAGTTGCCGAGAAAGGGAATCACATAATACCAAAAATTTATAATCTTTTGCAAGAAAATTTATGTATGGAATTTGTACATAATACACAGGATTGACGGAAGGTATTGTGCTGGCCACATCAGATTTTTTCGAATCTTAGTCGTTTTCAAGCAACATCGGTGACGGTAGGTAAAGAAACATTATATATCGTTTGTACCGTCCTTTTCGTAATTTTCCGTTTAAAAATTACGTGGAGCCCTTTCTTCGTTTATGTAACCATTCCTGTGGTTTCGAACCTACCTGTCTCCACTGTTTAAAAGCTAGCGGCCTCACAATAAAAACAACCAGACGGAGTAAAGTGACACAACCAATTTTGGGTTTAACGTCACAACTTCATGTTCGTTTATTTGCAGCTTTAAGATTACCTCTAGTTGTAGTTACTGTTACGGACAACAAACATCTTTAACCTAAAACTGAATGCATTTCGCATTACATGAAAATCCTTCTTAGTACTGTTGACAGAATAGTGCAAAAAAAATTCTCGAAAATTATCAAACTGCAATTTGCATCACTCTAATCTTTTGAGCCCACAGAAAATAAATCCGGAAAAAAACCTATTTGGTAAAAAAAACACACACATCTACATCTATAGTGATACATGATTTGGCTCTGGATAATTTGCTGACAGCCAGTCATTATTTTAAAAACATCGAATGACCACGTTTGTTTTCAACGTTCACTAAGATGTATTTGTCCAGTGAGAGAGATAATCCATGGCCAACTGCCGGCTGCCACTTCTTTCAAGTTTTTGCCGTAGAGCGAGCATGAGGTATTGTTTCCTGCTCCAGTTGTTTTTATATTTCCTACACTGGGGAAAACAGAACAAACTAATTAGAGCTTTCTTCGAGAGATGATGCTTTAATTAAATTGTAATTCGACACGAAAAAGATTTTTATAAGAGATAGGTTCAATAGATTGAATTACATGACAAATTAAATAAGTTATTTGATATTAGAGTATCGTGTATGCATTATATAAAATGAAAATGACTTTCTCGCCTACGTAGAGTAACAAAAACTAACATAATACGACAAAATCAACAAAAAATAGAGTTGCTTTATGAAAACAAGTTCATGTCTAGGTCTCTTGTTTGTTAAAAATAATACCTAGCCAGCGTTTATATTTGTTTTATAAGATATCACATTCTCCCGCGAATTACTGGTACGTACAGTGTAAATATAGGTAATCTGTAATTTTACTAGTTAGTGTTACCTTTGCAATACAAATATTTACTAAGTTAACTTTTTAGTATAAAAAGTTATTTAATATGATGACACGAGATTTATATGGTTTATACGACACAAAATCCAACATACAATGGCGAATGATTTAATTATTATATTTTTATTAAATGCAGAAGGCTTTGTAATACTATTTTTAGAATTAGACATCTGATAATATTAAATAACAAATGTAATAATGAAATATCGAATTGAAATAAGAAATGTATAATTAATTAATTTTCTTTAAATTTGAATGTTAAAATAATCCAAAGCCTTCTATATTTTTATATTTATATTATTTTTTATTAACATAACATATGCTTGTTTTTATACTGTAACGTTTATTTACATGGGTGAAGTGTAAAAATAAGAGAAATATTATTAATTAAAATAATGCGTTTATTAGACGATATATAATTAGGATTAATATTAAAAAGATAATAAAAATAACTAACACTATGAATAAATAATTATAAACACTAATGTACGACTAAGAATGCTTAAACACTAATATTATTTATTTAAACAATATTTATATCACTACATTTATGTTCATTGCTCGTTGCTACTATATATCAGACTATTGTCGCTATCTGTATATAGCAGATTGGCACACCCAGCAATGGGTAATATGCCGTGATGATATATTTATTTATTTTCGCTGGCTTTGGCGACGGGTTTATATAGCGCGATGTCATTTCTTTAGAATGTTCTCCATCTTTCCATCAAATACAAACATCACCCCACCTGATGTAATTAAGCCAGTCTAAACGCGTATGGGTTATTCCGCCAGCGGGGATTACGTCATCGCTCGGGAATATTCTACCAGTAGCGGCGCTGGTATACTCTTAACTCAGGGGCGCACGTCACAATACTATTGGACAGCAAATTTCATATATTTTATAAATTTGAATAAATATATAGGTGTTCTATTTCAAAATATAAAGTTACATACCATTGCGTAAAAATAGAACACCATGCAAAAAAGACCTATACTGCAAATTTATAGATATTTTAATAAAATAAACTTCGTTGGACATGTTTTTCCATAATATTTAAAATAAATGAACAGACAAATGAATCATCCTATATAGTTTTAATATTATATTTAAATGTAGTTCGTAAATTGGGTGGTATTTTAATGATATCAATGAAATGGGTCATGTGCAAGCTACTTTAATTTCTTTATTAATCAAGCCTGATACTTCAAAGATTGTTTTCCACTTTGTATTATTCTCGTAAAAATGTGTAAACAGTATGAAAAACCATGTTTGTATATGACTGCAACAACGTTTTTGCTTGTAAAAAGTACCTTTGAAACCGTTGCAATCCTTTAATGAAAAAGCAAGTTGACCCCGTTGTAAACAAGCAAACATCCGCGATATAAATATTGACACAGCTCAATTGTGGCTGGTTCGCCACGCAATTAAATAAATAAAGAGTTGTTCAAACATTCACCCGCTCACGCCACTTATTTACCTCCATTATTAATTAACTCTCGCGTGCTCAATAATTTATTATCTCCATGTGGAAAAAATGTAAAGGAAAAAATATCACCCTGACCACTCTCAAAGGATTAGAATTGAGTTCCTCAAAACAACTGCATTTGATGGTTGAAGTTCGCTTAGTGAATTGTAAAAGAATTATATAGAAGGTTTCCAGTATCAATCTCGATGATGTTATAAATGTTTATTAAACTGCACTTCTTACCTCCTCTTCGTTAACAACTAATTAAAGATTAAGAACAGCACTTGAAGTGATCCAGAATAAACTCATGAAAACCACTTATAAAAATAAAACACATTGCTTACACGCGGATATAAATAGACCTAACAAAAGAAAAATACTATGTGTAATATTTTAAATTTAAACTAAGCTTTTAATTCTTTATAACTGTTAATTTTCCATTTTTAAATATTTATAACTTCATATTTAATCAAAAATAAACAGCCGACAATTAGCAAAATTATTGAAATACAGAACATGAACTAAAAAAATCTGTTGTGGCCAGCACAATACCTCTCGCCACTTCCTTTTTTTGGTTACATAAGTATAGAGCGCGAACGGTAATGTTACATTTTTGGGCTTGACAAGCAAATGTGTGGGCCCGTTTCAGAATGATAATTAGTAATTATGTACATAGATGTTAAATGTTAGAATTTTTCATTAAAAATTTCAAGATTTTCTACATTTACGTAGTTAATTTATCACCAGGAGTTTAAAGTTTACTTGTATGCCTTAGATATTTAACATTTAATTCTGCTCCACATGGAATTGGAAAATCACTAAATTTAGAATGAGAAATTATGATATTTGACATCTATATACATAATTACTAGCTATCATTCTGACATGGGCCCCCATATCTGCTTGTCAAGGCCAACAAAATCATATGACTGCTCGCTCCCTATTGTATTTAACATTTCTTGTATACCTACACTCTACACCAAAAATTCTACTTACGCATATATCTATTCCATATATATTTAGATTGTTTAATTTTAAATTCATTTTTATGAAGAAATTTTGTCCTCTTCTAATTTTTCGAAATGTTTCCAATTCTATTAATACATTAAGAAATAATATAATGTATGTACTTCCCAGAAAAAGTCTTCAGTAATGTCTTCGGATTTCTGACACTGACATTATCTGTCAGTTACAAACAAATTAAATTTTCAACTATTTTCCATGGCCATTCTTTCGGCTGTAAAATTTATTATAACAGATTATTTTACATACTATATTTCTTCTATCTCTAAATCTATAGAATATATTGTAAAATATTTAAATGTATCAGAAAGAGAATTTATTTTTCTTTAATATTATCAAGAAAAAATTTCAAAAAATATTATTTAAAAGATTTTTTTTCAAGAATCTTCTACTTCCGGTTGTCCAATTGTTACCAAAACCTTTTCAGATCTTCCCATGAATGTCCGTTTGGGAAATACGTAGTTAAAAAAATTTAAAGTCTTATAGTTTTTGAGTAACCGTCCTTCCAACATCCCACACACACACACACATACACACACACATCCACACACACACACACACACACACACACACACAGACATCATCGTAAAAATGATAAAATCGGATTGTAGGGACCTTAAAACGTGCTTATTGAATAAAATCTGGATATGCGATTTTTAGCATGAATGCAATACCTCTCTTAGCGAGATGTAAAAAATGAGCTTAATTTAAATTCTAGACAACTCTGATATAACTTTTTCATGATTTCTAAATTTGAATACATGAAAGTAAATATAAAATATTGATATTATAGCCACCTGTATATTATAGAAATTACCTGTATCTGTACATTTTTAGTAGTCTGAAGAAAATTTTAAAATGAATATTTACTTTTCGTCACCTTTAGGTAAGCAAGGAATTGTCTTCGGTTAAAAAAATCGATGGTGAGTTTGTAATGAATAATTACGTATTATGGTCCCTAGAGTACGATTTACTATTTTTACGATGAAGTCTGTATGTATGTACGTGTGTGTGTGTGTATGTATGTGTTTGTAACAAAAATATTCCTTCGATAACTCCAATACTACAAGTCGTAAAATTATAATTCTTTAATATTCCTCTTTTGTAGGTCCATATAGAATTGATTAGATTTTGGTTACGATTGGTTAACCGGAAGTACCCTAATTTAAAGGTTTAACTTTTTTGGAAAAAACGCTTTTAAATATAATTTTTGATATTTTGTTATTATAAATATTAAAAAATATTTTTCAATGAATTTAAAAATAAAAATTTATAAACAAATATTTTGCAACTTATGTTGCTAAAAGATGCATTCTGGAAACAGAATATTCAATTATTGCTAATTAACAGTTGTCAATGTCAAATAAAATTTATATAATATTTTTGTGAAATGAGTTTACTAGAAATATTGAATAGTTTGCAAGACATCTTCTGTGCAGAATTTGTACAAAGTACGTAGAATTGGCGGAAGGTAATGCGCATCAGATTAATAAAAAAAAGTCTTATTATGTAGCAACTAAAATCTATCACAATGTCGATAATACATAAATCTAACTAAAAAATATCAGCCTTTAAATTTTTACCTCAATGTTTTTTTACCTCCCGTCACCTTTAGTTAAGGAAGGTATTGTCTTTGGTCAAAAAATTCAATGATGAGTTTTTAGTGTATAAGCATGTTTTAAGGTCTCTATAATACGATTTTACCATTTTTACAATGATGTCTGTATGTATGTGTGTGTCTGTCTGTGTGTGTGTGACAAAAGTACCGGATCCCATAACTTCAATACCACGATTCCAAAAATTATAATTTTTTCGTATTCCTCAAGTTTACATCCAGAAGAACAAGTGATTTGATTTTGGTTATAATTGGTGAACCGGAAGTACCCTCATTTGAAGATTTAACAGTTAAATTTGATTTATTTACATTTAACGTTATTATAACTTAAAGAATATATTATTGTCTATACGATTTGATTACATTTTATACTTCATATGCAATAGATACAGAGTTAAAGAATTTTAAAGAAATTAAATTTTATAATTCAGCCAGCTATGCTAAACATGGAAACTATTAATATATTCATATAATTCAAATTGACAGATGTCAGTATCAATAAAAAGTAAATTAATGTGGCAGAGATGAGGATGTTGAAGTAGATGTTAGGGAAAACACGGAAAGATACAGTAAGAAAATAACTCTAGTATTACAAGTTTCTAGAAAGATACAAGAGATATGATTACATTGGTTTGAAAATGTCATGAGGAGAAATGAAGAATTATATTGGAACAAGAATGAATAGTTTAGTAACAGGATGTTGAAGAAACAGAGGAAGACCAAAGATAAGATGGAAGGACTGTATTGCGGAAGACTTGAGAAGAAAGGAACTGAATGATAACTACACGCAAAAATAGCGACCCCTAACGAATGGGAAAAGTTAAAAAAGAAGATGTCAGTGTCAAGTGCAATATGATTAGTTTTTTTATGAAATAATTTTACTGGAAATTTAGAATCTTTTGCAAGAAAAATTATGTATGGAATTTATACATTATACACAGGATTGACGGAAGGTATTGTGCTGGCCACAACAGATTTTTTCATATTAACTTCAATTTTAATTATTATATAATATTTATAGATTCAACTGCCCACACAACATCCTGATATACATTTTGTATGCAAGTTTTTTTTTTGCTGCGGTTTTATTCTGTAGTATTTTCGAAGTAAATAAAATACTAATTGTAATAATTAGTTTACTCGTATAATTAATTGCACGGTTGTCATAATGATAACAATGAAATTTCTAAAACTGTTGTATTCTGAAAATATTTTAGTTGCTAATTTGAATGTTATATATACAGTATAAAAATTACGTTTCATCTAGTATTTACCTACATGCAGTTATATGTTCTTTTATAACCAATAAATACCTTACTTTCAAAACAACGAATTTTAGCATTCGATCACACACCTGAAATTGAAACGAGAAAATTGGGTAGGATTAATACGTTAAATCCTTTTCATTTTCGAATCTGATTCAATCTTTAATTAGTAAAACCTTTTCAGTTTTTGATATTGAAAAATTTAAACTTTAATGGGACAGTTTGTATTAAAGATTGAATCAATTATATAAAAATAATATTAAACAATATCGCCATGAGAAGAGAAGAACAACAAAAAGTCTCATTTATTCGAAGTTGTAACACTTATAGTTATAGAGACAGCAAAGATAAATCCCACAAAAACTCATTTTTGACCGCCTTATATCTCGAAAACTATTGAAGATCGGACTTATGTTGATTAAGCTTTTTTACTCATTTTGGTCAGTATTACGAGCCCAACCCCAAATGTACTCGTACCCTCTGGAATAAATATATTAACAACGATAAAAAATAAAGTTTTAGGTTACAATAGTTAAGACTATATTTGGGCATTTTTTTATTTTATGTATTAATAAAGTGTACTGGATTTAAATACAATGTTATCAACTAAATTTCTTATTTAAACAATAATCTACGGGCAAATATATGGCAAAAGACAAGTCCTAAAACTTTTCGTTCCAACAGTAAATAATACAATATTTATGTTACTATTATCTTTAAAACTGAGGGTAAATGTAACTGACAATATACTCAATTAATTGCCATCTTAAATTTTATTACTTTAATAAAAATTATTTGCGAATTATTAAAGACGAAAACATTTGTCACATGCAGACAATAGTTTATTTGCAAATAAATTATTATTAAACCTAAGAATTTTTATTATAAGCAATGTATTCAAGTTTAAGATTTGAGACAAGACATGACTGACTGCAAGTTTGGTCGCGACAAGACCAAGACAAGACCAAGGTAGTCGAAACTTAGTCAAGACCATGATACGACCGACCTCAAGTCTCGTCTCGTCTCGTCTTGTGGCCATACTATGAAGACAATGGTTTATTTGCAAATAAATTATTATTAAACCTAAGAATTTTTATTATAAGAAATGTATTCAAGTTCTATACAGTCTATTAATACACCATATCAAAAATTGTTGATTTGGAGTAATATTCATAGCATCCATAAGTTTACTTATTCTGGTATTTAATATAATTGTACGTGGTACTTTAATAAATAAATATCACTTTGCAAATAATTTTACTAAAAAATTAAAATTTAATATAGTAATTAATTGAACTCAGTTTCCTTTACCTTCAGTTTTATAAATAATACTAACATAAATATTTGATTATTTCTTCTTGCTTTCAGAGGGTACGAACATATTTGGGGTTGGGCTCGTATATGTCTTTAAAATTTTTATCCAACACCGAGTCATAATATACTTGTTACTTTGGTTATTCGAAATAACTAATGCACAAACATTATCCACGCTATGAGAGAACAATTGAGAAGTCACGGTGTAATTATTACTGATTTTTGCATTTTATTTTAAAAATAAAAAATAAGTTTACAAAATTATTTTTATATTGACATATTTTATCACCCATTTTAGTGTATTTTCTTTCAAACAATTCCCAATGTCAGACAATATTATTATTATTACTATTATTATTAATAATAATAATTACTAAAAAAAACCCCATTAACAAGATAACAAGCATATCACATAGTACCATTACAACCATTCAATAGCTACTTAGTAATTTAAAATAGTATATCTAATGACTTGTTAGTATCAATGAACGAAAACATAAATGTGATTTCAGAACTTTTTTTTTAAGTGTTGAATAAAACGTTGTTTATTAGTTACTAGAGAAACTAAACTTTTTCTTTCGTGCCTAATATGTTACATTCCACACTTGTATAATAAATAATTTACCGTTTTTTAACAGCCTGTATATCTTGGCAACGAATAAAATAATAAAACACAAATGACTGACACCAACCTATTTTGTCAAAATATCCGTTATTAAAAATTGTCAACTATTTTTATAAAGAAATAATGTTAATGAAAGCTGAAAGCCACAACAGAAACACGCAATAGAGAAAGCTATTCCAGTACTCGTTCGTGAGCCTACTCGCAGCTAAGGAATTTGTCGCCTTGTGTAACTTATGTTTTAATATGATATTTTTAGGGTCTGTAGCTTGATAATCAGTTCATTATAATTCAATTAAAATTATAACAGAACTATGATTTATTTTTCCAATTGCTCCATGTACGGAAAAGAAAAAATTGTAAATGATTAAATGTTGCTTGCCGAACAAAGTGAAAACAATTTACACAAGTTACTCGTCTTGTAGTGAGATAGTTAATATCCTAATCGATCGATTTGGAACCGCAATCGCTTCCAATGTTTACCCAGTCATTATCTTAACCACTGATTCGACAAAATCGGTAGTAAATTTAATTAACAAAATAGATACAATATAAACTCCACAAACAATCAACTACAGACGAAAAAAATCTGTTGTGGCCAGCACAATACCTTCCGTCATTCTCGTGTATAATGTATAAATTCCATAATTTTTCTTACAAAAGATTCTAAATTTCTAGTAAAATTATTTCATAAACAAACTATTCAAATTGCACTTGACACTGGCAACTTCTTCTTCTTTAGCTTTTCCCATTCATTAGGGGTCGCTATTTTTGCATGTCGTTCTCATTCATTTCCTTTTCTCTCAAATCTTCCGCAATACAGTCCTTCCATCTTATCTCTGGTCTTCCTCTGTTTCTTTAACGTCCTATTACTAAACTATTCATTCTTGTTCCAATATAATTCTTCATTTCTCCTCATGACATGTTCAAACCAATGTAATCGTCTTTCTTGTATCTTTCTATAAACTTGTAACACTAGAGTTATTTTCTTACCGTATCTTTCCGTGTATTCCCCAATATCTACTTCAACATCCTCATATCTGCCACATTAATTTACTTTTTATTGATACTGACATCTGTCAATTTGAATTATATGAATATATTACTAGTTCCCAAGTTTGGCATAGCTGGCTGAATTATAAAATTTAATTTCTTTAAAATTCTTTAACTCTGTATCTATTGAATATGAAGTATAAAATGTAATCAAATCGTATAGAGAATAATATATTCTATAAGTTATAATAACGTTAAATGTCAATAAATCAAATTTAACTGTTAAATCTTCAAATGAGACTACTTCCGGTTGACCAATTATAACCAAAATCTAATCAGTTGTTCTTCTGGATATAAACTTGAGGAATACGAAAAAATTATAATTTTTGGAATCGTGGTATTGAAGTTATGGAATCCGGAAGTTTTGTCACACACACACAGACACACATACATACAGACATCATCGTAAAAATGGTAAAATCGTATTATATGGACCCTAAAACGTGCTTATTCAGTAAAAACTCATCATTGAATTTTTTGACCAAAGACAATACCTTCCTTACCCAAAGGTGACGGAAGGTAATAATTGGACAAAACTCTCTATACGCCTGATCCACGCTGAATATATTTTGTTCGTGAAAAGAAATTATTTAAATTAATACTAATGCTTTTGAGAATTTTGCCATTTCAGCCGAAAACATCAAAGACTGAGACTTGAAAGCTAAACAGATTCTGTTAGATAATAACAAACAGTTTTAATACTCTAAATCATCGCAGAATTTACATTCTAAAACGCACTGCTAGCAAAAGTATTTACGCAAAATCTCTGCTTTTATATAACCATCAAGGAATTTCTACCTAGAAACATCAGGGAATAATATGCGATTGTAAATAAATGTTTTAATAAATATTTAAACAATGTTTTAATTTGGTGAACCTGGCAAAAGTAGTAAATTTTAGTAAAACAATGAAAGACTTTTGTATATTTTGAGTATTTACCAATTCATAATGCATACATATAAAGAACACATGCGTAGTGGTAAAAAAATAAATTTGACTTAAATTATGTTAAACACTGGAAAACAATAATATTTATAAAATAAGTCAAAAGTCAGATTTACAACAATAAAAAAAAAAACTAGCTGTTACATTTACACTAAATGATATTACACAGTTACTGTAAGAATTGTCTATTTTTGAATAAAAGTATTTATAGGATAATAATTAATGTCAAAATAGAATAAACATTTGTATTATGGTGATATACCTCAACAGTATAGATTGAACTAGATAAAGTTTGAATTTACCCCTCTTAGGGCCAGTTTCATAATTTCCGGTTAAATAATAATAATCCGATTCAATATTGTTAATTGACAGATGTCAGTGTCAGACAAAATTGACATATCTTCGTGAAATGATTGTACTGGAATTATAGAATTGTCTGCAAGAAACTTTTTGTGTGGAATTTGTACGTAATACGCAGAAATGACGGAAGGTAATATGCTTGCCACATCAGGTTTTTTATTTGAAATACATTTCTTATAGGTACGCAAAGTGCAAATTTTCCAAAAAAAAATAAACATTGACAATCTGAGAAATTTTTGAAATTAAAAAAATTATAATATTCTTACAACTTATTTTACTTGAAACAGAAAATAGAAACCTCGTTATTCTGACCGTCATACTTTTTAGAAATACTGTACATTTTTAGTTGCCGTAACATGTAAGAAAAAAATTATGAAGGTTAAAAATATCTCTCAATTTAATAATAAAAATGTTTTTCATATATTGAAACCAAAATCAAAATTTAGTTTAATTAATATATATATATATATATATATATATATATATTCATCAGTCTAACAACCGAACGTCCGTACATTGCCAGATCCCCAACAATTTGACGTCCTTCGTAAAGTGACGTCCGAATATGGACGCCAAATTATAAATCAGTTTTTCTCACATTTTTAGCATCTACGTGATGTGGGGAGTCTACCTGCAAATTTTAATTTTGGACGCCAAATGACTGTTTTGTTGTTAACAGCCGTATATTTAGTTCATCGAAATTCCGTGTGTGGCGCTTTCGTCGCATCATAATATACGCCGCCGTATATTGAAAACCGAAAATCACCGCCAATTTGACGTCCATACACTTGGCAACATGGCATGTGTAACTCGTGCGTTTAGTTTTCAGTATTTCTTCAATTTAAATGTTTAAAGAATATGAATCTGATTTGGTTATGATACCATAATCAAATATTATATTGAGAAATTATTATTTTTAAAGAATTTAGTCAACCAACACTGAGTAAAATTATAAAGATGTCTATTATTTTCCATATTATTTTGTTTATTTTATAAAGATAATTTGCAGAAATAATGTATTTTTATAAAATAATTATTTTTTGAGAACTCGTATTTTCTCAATTAAAAAAAATCTTTTCCACATATAAACGACGAAAGTTTATTCATTAAAACATGAAAAATAGTTTCATATTTATTTATTGTTCCGATATTTTGTTACTGTGTCATATAGGAATGCAATAACTTCTTTGATAATAACATTTTATGACAATGACAAATTTTAAATGAATTTTTTTCTACGTTCCGTTAATAAGAAAGATAAGAAAGATATTGTTTTTGGTCAAAAAATTCATAGTCCGTTTTTAACGAATAAGCACATTTTAGAGTCCCTAGAATACAATTTTACTACTTTTACGATGATGTCTGTACATGTGTGTGTGTGTGACAATCGTTATTCGATAACTGCAAACTCCAAAAATTACAATTTTTTACGTACTTCTCATTTGTATACCCTTATGAAGAGCTGATTCGATTTTGGTTATAATTGGTCAACCCGACCGGAAGTACCCAAATTTTTATTATGAACATTAAAGAATATTATATTACATGATTACAATTTTTCATTATATTTGCTATAGTTGGAAGAGAAAAATAATTATAAAGAAATTAAGTTTCATAAATCTTGCAGTCTATGCAGCATCAAAATGGAAACAATTTGGATATTCAAATTATACTAATTGACAGATGTCAGGGTCAAAATATGTTCGTGAAATAATTTTACTAAAAATATAATTTTTTGCAAGAAGGATTTAAAAATATATAAAATTGAAGGCAGGTAATGTGTTGACCACATTAGATTTTCTTCATTCAGTACATGAAACTTTGTAAACGCGAAATAGGAAATTAGTTTTGGATCTTAAAAAATACTAAATAATTTAAACAATTTTTAATTAATTTTCATTATGCTGGAAAGTAATTTTGAGTTTTTCAGTTTAACAGATGTAAAATAATTATTAGACTGATTAAATTATTGTCCGAATTCGAAAATCAGGTATAAATATGCAGGTATAAGAAAATAGCGTATAATATACGGGCATAAGTTCTTACAAAGCATAAATGACGTAAAAAAACACTACGCTTCGTGTCGTGCTTTTAAGCTCGTCACACGTAGGTACTTTAAATACCAAATCATCATAGCCAGGTAGCTTTGCTTTCTTTGTTGCTATGGTAGATTAATTGAAAAAATGAAAATAGTAAGTATGGGGTCTCGTGGCCGTGTGCCTGAGTGTCTGGTCGCGAATCTGGGGACCCGGGTTCAATCCCGACCGACGCCAAAAATTACATCGAATTTTAATGGCACAAAATTGACCCCTGTGGTGCACTCTCCACGCCATCTATGAGTGCCCGTGAGGTGACGCCTGGTAAGCGCCCGCACGGTACAAATATTCCATCATTACCGATATCTGTATACAAAGCAGATTGGCACACCCAGCAATGGGTAATATGCCGTGATGAAATATTTATTTATTTATTTATGTAAGTATTGTCAATTGAAACAAAATTCTTGAAAATACTTTATTTTTATAATCGTCTAAAAAATATCTCGCTCGAAAGTAATATTGTATTGCTCGTGCATTCCCATTCGCACGTTATTATACTGTTATAAGTATTTTGTGAATGCGTGACTTGTAAAATTTAAAATTATTTTTTATTACATATTATGTATTAAAATACATCTATACCTGCTACTACAATGATTTTATAAATATCTCGATAAACATTTATAAAAATAATCATAAGCATTTATTACTGATAAAGAAAAACCTCGCCCAATTTTTTTTATATATTATTATGAACCTGAGTGAAGAAAAATTATTGATATTACATCAACGTTTCTGTCATTACAATAACCATCTTCAAGATTAATCAATGTCTCTTTAGGATGTCATTACATAGAAAACACAATATATTAAATTATATATAAAACATTCCTCAGAATTGAATAGAAGAATAAATGAGATAAAATAAATAATGACATACAATTAGGTTAAAATAAATTTAAAATAGACAAGAATATAAAAAATGGTTAACAACTTTAGAACACATCGGATAAAAACTGAAAATTACTTAAATATAAAATTTTAAAATACGGTATTTATAGTTTCGGGGATATTATTGGAAGCGCGGCCCCCCGGCCGACTTATCTCTGCAAAATGTTATAAGAACTCGGTGAAATAAAACTTTTGGAGGTAAAGTCAATATTGCTCCTAGGTGAAGCCAAGGTATATCACTAGTTTTATACTATGTAGAGATGTGCATAGCACTGCGCAACATTATTCCTGCTTAAATTTTATTGGTGCATCGTGTATAATGAAATAAAAAGTTCAGTATTTTAAAAATTTAAAATCAGTATTGTAATTTTTATCAAAAATAAACTTGAAAATTTATTTCTGTCTTTTGAACTGCGATCATATAAGTTAAGGTGTAGCAAAAACAGCGTTAAATATTACATGTGATACACATATACATTTCATTAAAAAATACTGTTATTATAGGATAGACAAACTTAATTTGACAAAACAAATATTTCATATGATCAAAATGCTTGAAATATGGATGGTAGTTTCCTTACTTGCAAATGAAACATATATGTATCTATGTGAATAATGTTTTTGAGATATGGAACAAAAAAATATTTCTTTTATATCTTATACGCTGAGGTACATATAAACAAGTTTATGAAAGATGTGAGAAAACTAGTAGGTAATTATTAAATAAAAATAATGATTGTTATTCCGATCATCCAATTTTACAAGCGATTACTTACGAAAATATGCTAATATAATGTATAAGTACTTCAGTCTTCTTAGTTGGGTGCTCAGAGAGCCAGTCAATATTTTTAATTTATTAGAAAATCAATTTCATACTTTTTTGGTCTAGGCGTCAGATGTTGCGATACATATATTAAATAGTCCTTATATCATAATATTTATTTAATAATTCATGTACCTACGGTTAAACTTTGTTTCAAAAGGAACCTTGTAACTTGTATATATTTAGGAACACCTAAACTAAAAAATTAATTTGTGGCTGTAAAACAATCAAAAAATATGCTAAATCATCTAAACCCCAGTGCAAGTATGTTTACCTATTCTAAAAGCATTTGGTTACTTTAATTCAAATTTTCAGTATATCGGAAGCAGACATAAATTTGTATAAAATCTGATGTGGCCAACATATGACCTTCCGTCTTTTCTATGTGTTTTATATAAATTACTCACAGATAAGGTAGTGTCCTGCAAAAGATTATATATTTCCAGTAAAATTATTTCACAAACTATGCAAATTATACTTGACACAGAAATCTGTCAATTACTAAAATATACTGTTTCTATTTGATTTACATTGTGCTTACAGCAACATAGGTTGCAAGATTTATGAATATTAATTTCTTTATAATTTTTCATCTCCAAATACTTTGAATATAAAGAAAAAAAATAATCAAATCGTACAGAGAATAACATATATTTGTGATAACAAAATGTCAAAAAGAGATATTTAACATTAAAAAAAACTGTTAAGAACTGCAAATAAGAGTACTTCCGGTGTACCAATTATAGCCAAAATTTAATTAAGTCTTTATACGGACGTACAAAAGAATGAAATAATTATAATTTTTGGAATTGTAGTTGTTGGAGTTATCGGAGAACTTTTTTCACACACACACACACAATCAAACACACACACAATCAAACACACACACACACATAAACACACACACACACAATCAAACACACACACACACATAACACACACACACACACACACACACACACACACACACACACACACACACACATAAACACACACACAGAGTGAGAGATGCACACACATATATACGAGTATATACAGACATCATCGCAAAAATAGTAAAACGAAATTTTTGACCAAAGACAATACCTTCCTTACCTAAGGTAACGGAAGATAAAAAAACAAAATCACAGAGAGGAAGAACAAAATTATTTATTTTAATAAAATTACAAATAAATGTGACATTTACGTAGCAATGTTAAAATATTTTGCACATAAGGCGTATAAATATACATATCTGCAGACCCATTTTATTAAACATGCAGAACGAATTTTGTTTTATTTGATTTAATTGAAGAATTGCATGTAAATCAAATTTAAACAATTAGTTTTCAAAATATTAGTAAAAAATATAATTAAAAAAAAATCATGATCCCATGTTAGACGATTATGTTCGTATTCCATGTTAGTGCTACAGTACATAATATTTGGCAACAGTGTAGGATGCCCGATTGATAGCTTTTTGTAAACGTATATTAATTTTGGACGCCAAATTGTCAGTAATACGTACAAAAATATACGCGGGACGGCAAAAACCCGTATAAAGTACGGAAGTCAAATATACGTGTATATTGTTTTCTTTAAATACGAATTTTTCGAAATATCCTTATGCTCACATTATTAGGTGGGGTGAAACATTCTATATACTCGAAGAAGTAGACGCCTAGGACCAGTATTTCCCATAGACGCCAAATGCATGTTTCTATGTACGGAAGTCAAATTGATAGAGAGATGTATATATATATATATATATATATATATATATATATATATATATATATATATATATATATATATATATATTCGAGGACGACGTAAATATTTACAACAGCAATTTTATGAGATGAATTTTATTTAGTGCCATGTGCCTGAGTGTCTGGTCGCGAATCTGGGGACCCGGGTTCGATCCCGACCGACGCCAAAAATTACATCGCATTTTAATGGCACAAAATTGACCCCTGTGGCGCACTCTCCACGCCAGCAATGGGTGCCCGTGAGGTGACGCCTGGTAAGCGCCCGCACGGTACAAATATTCCATCATTACCGGTATCTGTGTATGAAGCAGATTGGCACACCCAGAAATGGGTAATATGCCGTGATGAAATATTTATTTATTTATTTATTTATTTAATTTTATTTCTTTGAAAATATCATAACCACTTCACAAAAGTATTCATAAGGCGCATGCACTTACAATCACTATATGACAAAGGCACTTCGTTAAAAATAAATAAGAGTATAGGCATTCACGGCAAACTATATTTCCAGAACTTTATACTACTAATAAATATGATTATTTTTTTTATCCTTTTTATATAATGTTACGCCTTTACCGTCTTCGCTTTATACTCGTATACTGAAGTCCTCTTTAAAACACTTTCCACATCTGTACTTTATTGAGTTGAGAAATGCTGCATCATTCTTCCAGTAAACAACCCACCTTTCGCTGAGTCAACATTATCTCATTGAAAATGAACTGACGTTCTTGCAGCGTCGATTCTCTTTCAACCTGGTGCGGGTGGAATTAGTTTATGCACCAATTAACGTCAAAACGGCCACCGCGTGTGTTTTGAAAGCGATACGAGATAGGCGTAATCCGGGACACGCAGGGTTAATGGATCATCAGTAAGCAAACAGTCATTTATAACACCTCGCGTTTCGTTATGGTTACGAATATGGTTAGTGAGTGAGTAGAAATTAAGTGATTCATCTACATCGTAAATTGAAGGAAGTTTACTTAGTAGTACGCCAACATAATTTTGTGTTTTAATTTTGGTAGTTCTAACATTATAGTTTCGCCTCAAAATTAATTTCATCTTAGATTTATGAACGATATAACTTTCGAGACGTGAAGGATCTGAAATTAACACATTGATTTACTAAGCGAAGTATTTTAACATCTTTAAACTTTGGATGTCTAAATTAAAATTTAGTTTATGCAAGTTGAGAACGCGAATCTGTGACGCGATTAACATGGAAAAACTGTTTTTTTTTCAAATATTTTTTGTCTCGTAAAACTTTATGAAGTGTTTTCTAGACATAGAGTTTCAGAAAATAAATTACAAATTTTTTAGTACTAATTTTTTTATATTTTTCGCCTTTAATGATGTAAACATATAGGTCAGTTCTTAACATTCATCTGTAAAACTGTAAATTCGTAAATCTGTAGGTTACGATAAATATGTAACTACACAATTTACAGATTTACGAATTTAGTAATTTATACACATATCTGTAACGGGCCGAGTTACAGACATATATCATATCATTTACGATCTCGTAACGTTCTGACATTTGCGACTAACTTCACAAATATTCTGTACTGGATATGGAAAGGTGTCACGGTGCTGTGTTTTTCATTAAATAAGTAAAAATAATGTTGGTATACATAAATTATTATTGCATTATTATTTATAAGGCCCAAATAACAACTAATTATTAATTGACTATTAATATTATCGAAAAACAGTATTGAATATATCTGTCAATTTTAGAAGACGATTATGCGTCAAAAAGTAATACGATCAATGTTTCGGCGAAAATGATGCCTCCATACCAGACTTCCGAGCTTCTCGTAATTCTCTCGGCTTTTAACATCTTTTAACGTTCCAAACTTCCTTCTATCTTTTCTCCCATGCATTTACCCTTCAATTATAATTTTCTGAAGACAATCCCTTCTTAAAATATGTCCAATGCAACTGACCTTCCTTTTTCTTATTTCTCTCAAAATTCTTCTCCACTTCATTCCATTTCTCCTTCTTCTTCAAGGTTCATGTTTCGTATCCAAATAGCACAATACCCCATCATATGAAGTATTTTGTAAATCTTTTCCATAATTTTAAATTGATGCATATTGCTGTTTGCAGTTCCTGAATTTTAGTGAAGACTGTTTTTCTTGAGAGATTTTCTTTCTTACTATTGCCATTATATGTTACTATACTTCTACCTTCCAAGACATTTGAAGAGCTCATAACTTGTTCTACATTCTCTCCTTCTAACCATATGTTTGCGGATCCTTCCCCCTTAGCTATTCTCATTACTTTTGATTGCATTATGCGTATTCTTCAAATTCGTCCAAATTTATAGGCAATTATAATAGATTTACAATTTTATGTAAACTACCATTTAAAAAAAAATCTGATGTGACCAACACAATACCTCCCGCCATTTATCTATGGGGTCTCGTTGCCGCATGCTTGGTGTCTGGTCGCGAATCTAGGGAATCCGATTCGATCCCGATCAACGCCAAATAATTCGAATTTTAAATGGCATAAAATTAACCCTTGCAGTAAACGCCCGCACAATACAAATATGTCATTGTCATTACCGAAATGTGTATACAAATCAGATTAGCACACCCAGCAATGGATAATATGCCGTGATAATATATTTATTTGTTTCTTTATTTAAATACATACCTGCATATTTACTAATGCTAGAAATTATGTACTTTAAGTTCCTTTCCGTAAAACTATTGTTCTATTTACAAATTTCGTTTTAAAACGTTACTATTATTAATATGATTATTTGACAGTGACATTTATCTGTCAGTTACATACATTTGAGCTGAACTATGTAGCCAGAACCACAGAGATGAGTTTAAAAAGCACAAGCTCCGAGATATAATTTTTATATTATTTTATAAATTTATCTATAAAATATAGAAAAAATATTAAAGCAAACCTGTAGAAAATGGAATAATCTTTCATTTTTATAATAACAAATTGCGAAAAAATTATATTTAAAGGTATTTTTTGAAGAAAAACTATCTGGAGTTTCAAGTAAACTGCCATTTCCGGTTATCCGATTGCCACCAAAATCTAATGGGTTCTTTCCATAGTAGAATAAGATAGAAATACATGGTTTCAAAACTTTCTGAATGATAGTATTTGAGTTAGAGCATAAAGAGGATCCACACTCACACACATACATACACACACACACATCAACGTGAAAATGTTAAAATTGGATTCTAGGTACCTTAAAACGTGGTCATTTAACAAAATCTCGATATGCGGTTTTCAGCACGATCCCTATACCTCCCTTACCAAGGGTAGCGGGAGGTAAAAAGTTACTGAAATGACTTTTATTATAGGAATTTACTTATTCTCATCATTTTCTAACAAAATACTCAATAAAATATTAACCGTTGTTGGTCATTTACTTTTATTAAAAGTAATCTCACCATAATAATTTACGAGAACTGTAAGCGCTTACAGGTTTCTGTAAGATAAAGATATGATCAGAATTGCAATTTGATCTTGCAGGCCTTACAGATTTGCTTACAGGTCTTACCGATTTGCTCAGAATTGACCTATTAATTTTTATATTTTGCGCCTTTAATGATGTAGTAAACTTAATTTAAAACTATGAGAAAAACAATTTCTCCAACACTATATTGGAAACTACACATTCCACAACTAAAAATCTGATGTGGCCAGCACATAACCTCTCGCCGTATATTTTACCTGGCTGTATGCATAAAGCAAATAATATTTTTATAAATACAAATAATATATTCATATAAATCTATGACATATAAACTTCTTTATTATTCAATAATAGCATGTCTCAACATGAAGATATTTTACCATAAATTATGTTACAATAAATTACAAAGTAGAGTTTACCATATATAAATATTAGGCTGGTAACTGCAATTTTCAATTCGAACAACGTTGTTTACTTTCTCTTCATATTCTTCTAGTAAAAACATTAATTTTGGGCGGTCTAAAATGTATATATGGATTGTGCATCTATTCTTACATATCTTCTTTTACATTTTATTTTTTCATACATGTTATATCTAAATAACACTAATTCCCTTTAATAAAGTGACGGATAGATTGCACTCCGATTATTCTTATATCGATGTGTAAGTTTGTCAATATTTACAACTTACTTGAGAAGAATTTGATAGCTTTTTCGCAATTCAAAGTTACTCTAGTCTATAGTACTGATGTACATTGTCCCATAATATTTGAAACAAATTTAAGTCCTTCAACCTAGACTTGTCATCTCCATAATAGTCACAGATCAAGAACTAAGGGATTCTCCAAGTACATTTTTCTTTCATTACTCATTATTTCTGACACTGACATTTATCTGTCAGTTACAAATAATTTAAATTATCAACTATTTTTCATGGCATTCTTTCGGCTGTCAAATTTATTACAACAGATTATTTTATATATTATACTTCTTTTATCTCTAAATCTATGGAATATATAATAAAATATTTAAATGTATCAGATAGAGAATTTAATTTTCTTTAATATTACCACGAAAAATTTTCAAAAAATAATATTTAGATTTTTTTTCAAGAATCTTCTACTTCCGGTTGTCCAATTATTACCAAAACCTTTTCAGATCTTCCCATGAATGTCCGATTGGGGAATACGTTGTTAAACAAATTTTAAGTCTTATAGTTTTTGAGTAACCGTCCTTCCAACATCCCACACACATCCACACACACACACACACACACACACACACACACACACACACACACACACACACACACACACACACACACAGACATCATCGTAAAAATGTTAAAATCGGATTGTAGGGACCTTAAAACGTGCTTATTCAATAAAATCTGGATATGCGATTTTTAGCATGAATGCAATACCTCTCTTAGCGAGAGGTAAAAATTATATTGGAAATAATATTATTCCAACAAACCGTGTGAAATAATCCCGTACCCCGTTTGGAATAATTCCGCACGGCTTTCGATGAAACAGTATCTATTTAGCCGCATATTAGCGCGGTATATCAATTATCTTGGTTCGGGTGCTATGGTTATGACTCTTTGTTTTATATTTATTCATTATTTCTGTATTCGCGTTTGACGTTTTAAAGTTTTGAACATTTGTAGAGTTTTTTGTTAACTTTTACAGGTTTTTGGAGTTGTCCAGAGTAATAAGTTTATCTAAATAATAATATATTACTTAGAAAATTAACTGAAGACATTTTGTAGAAAAACATATAAAGTGGAAATGAAGATATAGATATGGAATATACGTCACCAGAAATAAGGGAACTTACTTGCTAATGATACAGGGAGTCAGTTATTACTAAATAAATCAAAAGAAAAATATGAATGGAGTTATTATAAGTAATTTATGGACTGGCGTCAAAAAAATATTTAATGGTATATGATAATATATTGTTATTATCAATCAACATTTTATGTATAATTTCTAAAATCTTGTTATCGAAAGTATAGTCTACAACACATTTGGAATGGCATAACCCACAAATGACATAAATATAGCTAGAAAAACACGCGAGTATTGTGCGGTTGCATTTTGATGGCAACTCACGTATTACAATGTTCAATCGTAATACTCGTACTTTCAATACCTCGCCTACGGCCTACTCGCATTGCAATAAGGATCATTGTAACACTTATCTTTCAAGAAAGGTACTATTTTTTGTTATTTTAAAAAAATGAGCGTCGCATTAACTCTCAATAATCACTTGTAAAATATTTCTGTTTTCAGAGAGTTTTATTCATCTAAGGTACTTTCATACTCATTAACAATAACTTTCTTGGAATTTATTTTGTTTACAAACTAATAGCCTACATTTTTCAACTCAATTATACGTTGTTAAAAAAATTATATATTATTTTCTCCACTCCAAGGAAGGAAAAATGAAAGAAGCATTATTAGCATTATACAAAACTTTATAGGAGTCGGGAGGAGGTGGGTAATCATTTTGGGATTTTTTTTTTGCAGTGAATAATTAAATAAAATTCAAACAAAATTAAACAAAAAAATTTAATCAATCATAATTGTTCCTTGTATTATCAATATCCGAGAAATTAATTATAACTTAAATAATTTATTAAATTAACGAGTAGTACCAAATAATATACAAACGAAGATAGAATTTTTGTAATTAAATTGTAACACTTGACTCGTTGTAAACTTAAAATCCTTAAATTCTCATGATAAAACAGGACTTTAAACTTTACTGTTTACATTGTTTACAGTCTTAAAACTAATCATATTCACACAGAATGGTTGTTACATGTACAACAAAACAGAGTGATAATATTATTTACAAAACTTTATACTTCGAGAAATAACAACCAAAACGAAGAAGACGAATTCTGTTTTGTTGTCAAATAATTTGTAAAAAAGAAGTCATACAATAAGTATAGGCTGTATTTTGTCATCACTTCTTCGCTTGCAACATTTTTACCTCTTGTTAAGAGAGGTATTCGATTCATGCTATAAATCGCATATCCAGATTTTAATGAACAACCACGTTTTAAGGTCCCAATAATCCGACTTTAACATTTTTACAATGATGCTGTGTGTATGTGTGTGTGGATGTATGTTTATAAATATATGTATGTCTGTGTGGATGTATGTGTGTGTATGTGTATGTGTTTATGTGTGTGTTTGTGTGTGTAACTATAAGACTTAATATCTGTTTAACTACGGACATTAATGGGAAGAGCTGAAAAAGCAGTAATTGGACAACCGAAAGTTGCAGATTCTTAAAAAAATCTTCTAAATATTATTTTTTGAAAAATTTTATTCTTGCAAATATGAAGGAAGATTAAATTCTCTATTTGACACATTTAAATATTTTATGGCATCTTTTATTGATATAGAGAATATAATATATAAAATAATCTTGGCTGGAAAACTTCTTGACTGGATGGGGAAGATGTGGATATATAATAAAAATTCTGGATGGCAGTGAAATCAATTTTTTATTCTTCGGCCTCTACATGTTTCGGTACCGCATGTGCCTTCTTCAGGAGCTATAAATATTTGAACAATTACACAACCTTAATGACAATTTCAATTGACCACCTTACGTGAAAAATTTTACTTAGTTTTTAAAAAACAACATTGAGACTGAACAACACAAAGATACAAAAAATTACACATATGTGACGTCGAACAATAAAACAATAAATAAATAAATAAATTAAAAACCCTCTAAAGTTGTCAAAAAATAAAGTATCTATGGAAAAATATATTTTATATAGAAAACGTGTGCACCCCATGAAAAAAATATTTTAAGTTTAAACAAGTTCCGAAGATCACGTGTATTATAATGGCGCTGATATTTTTAAAAAAACCTTGTTTTTGTTTTGAGTTCTGATTTTAATTTTATGTTTAATAATTATTTTAATTGTATTTTACGATATTGATGTCAGAATTTTACTTTGTGTGTGGTATCTGTTTTTTAGAAAATTAAGTTATTTTTAAATTTTACTAATGTTAGTGGTGTCTGTATTTAAATTTATATTATTTTTATCATTATTTATATGAAGCATTTCAAGGGTTAATCTTTTGTGTAAATTGTATTCAGTATCTACGATTTTTACGTTTTCAAAATCAAAACTATGTTTAAGTTCCATTGCATGTCCCTCCAAGACACATTTCCCGTTATTGTTCCTATTATTAATACAATTTCTTTTATGTTCCTCCATCCTTGTGCCTAAATACCGTTTTGTCTGCCCGGTGTATTGTGCTTGGTAATTTTTGCATGGTACTTTGTACACAACATGGGTATTATAATTTTTATCATAGTCTGCCTTTAATTTACTGAAAATGTTACCAATTGTGTATGTTTGTTTAAAACCAATATTTATGTTTAACTGGTTGCAGAACAGTTTTTTTAATTGCATTGCAATTCCATCTATGTAAGTTAATGAGAAATACATGTTTTCATTTGCCTGTTTCGTTTCTTTATTGTTATTAATCAGCTGTTCCTGAATGTTATTAGTGGTTTAATTTTAACTTTATTGATTAGGCCGTTGACAATACCTCTAGGATAATTATTGAGATATAGAAGAAGTTTAACGTATTCTAAAACCTCATATTCATATTCCTTTGATATAATACACGTGACCTTCGGAACTTGTTTAAACTTAAAATATTTTTTTCGTGGGGTGCACACGTTTTCTATATAAAATATATTTTTCCATAGATGCTTTTTTTTGACGACTTCAGATTGTTTTTAATTTATTTATTGTTTTATTGTTCGACGTCACATATGTGTAATTTTTTGTATCTTTGTGTTGTTCAGTCTCAATGTTGTTTTTTAAAAACTAAGTAAAATTTTTCACGTAAGTTGGGCAATTGAAATTGTCATTAAGGTTGTGTAATTGTTCAAATATTTATAGCTCCTGAAGAAGGCACATGCGGTGCCGAAACATGTAGAGGCCAAAGAATAAAAATTTGATTTGACTGCCATCCAGAATTTTTTTTATATCCATAAAATAATCTGTTGCAATAAATCTCACAGCTCAAATAATGCCATGGAAACCATTTGAAAAATTAAAATGTTTTTAAATGACAGGTAAATGCCAGGAAAACTTTTTCTGGGAAGTACATACATATATTATTTCTTATTGTATTAATAGTTAAGTATTTAAAATTATAGGTATATTATAATATACCTATATTATACCCTTCAGAAATACTTTCAATCCCGACAATGAATTGGAAACATCTCGAAAAATTAGAAGAGTAGGACAAAATTTCTTCATAGAATATAAAAAAAGGTATATGTAGAATTTTTAGTGTAGAGTGTAGGTATACAAGAAATGTGAAATACAATACTTATGTAACCAAAAACGGAAGTGGCGAGAGGTATTGTGCAATACGGATCCGAAGCATAAAGCTGCGGTTACATTCGATGCGAATCCGTACGAAAAATTGTTTTTTCGATTTCGTAAGAAATTTGTTCGTATACGCATGCGTAAGAAATTTCTTCGTACTAATACGTAAGACAACGTAATTACATTGATTGCAAAATCGTAGTTCGAATACGAACATAATTTTCATTTTGTATTAAAGTGCGAGGAATCAGCAAATAAATTTACATTATTGAAAATACCGTTATTAAAATTTATTTTACTAGAAAACACCATTCGCTTTTGGGTAGGCGACTATTTTACATCTGGGCCAGTAAATGGATAATTCGGAAAATCATTGGAAGAATTGCCAAAGAAATCAATTATATATTCTTATTACATATTTAATAAATATAAAAGTATTACACGTTTAGGTTCAATATAAGGAATTATAATTAAATTTGCAACGCAAAGCGATAGGTTATGTAAAATGGAATAAAGTGCAGAGAAATTAAATTAATTTAAAAAAATTATGGACAAATTATTACAAAAAATCTTATGTATTACACGTCCAGAAACATTTTTCCGACAGCTCGTATTTAAAGGCCGAGTCGCTTCGCAATCGCAAAACTGCAGTTTCTGGACTAGTGATACAAGTATTACAATATTTGATTTCTGAACACTATCGGTTATCGGTTTAGCGATATTTTCAAAATTTAACTAAATTAAAACATTAGTAAACTTAATCTAAACATGAAATTTGTTGCTCATATTTTAATAAGTAGTTGAAAAGTATTTAATTTTTTTATTTACTATATCCGAAATGGATTTCTTTACGATTTTTTTAATATTTCTATTACATTCTGAATAGAGTGGTTGCAAGATTTTTTGTATTTATAAAATAATATTATATCCTCGTAATTTTGCTTAAACTTTATTTTTGGAAAAAATATAATAATTCCTATAAATAATGAATTATTAATTGTTAAAAAAGTGTATATTTTCAAATATATCACCTGATTAAAAACAAAGTGTGACATCAAAAGGCACTCGCGGCAGCGCATCCAAGGAAATTTCAAACACAAAAGCATATGACAAGTTTTGTTTATAAGAAACGGAGATATGAATACACGCAATTCAACAAAATAGTTACTTCTGTTAAGGCAGCCAATAGGATAGGTGCTTTTTTACGTCATAAAAGTGGGAGGTAGTTTTTGTCTAGAGGTTTTAGCCCGATTCTTTTTAATTCAATATTTAAAAAAATATGAACAAAAAAATATATTTTGTCAGTTTATTATTATTTTATTATTAAAAAAGTACAACCATTAATAAAACGCGATGATTAAAAAATTAAAATATATCTTACTTTGATTTGTACTTATATTCATACATTTTGTTATTAAATGTAAATATTTGTACTTGTATTCGTGACGTCCATACGTCGCTCGTAGGTTCGCCGCTCTTCGTGCACATATTTTCGAATTTTAAACACGTGTCACGGCTTTACATTTAGTTTATACGAGTATGTGGTTTATATTAGTGTGAATGTTTACGTCATAATCCCAGCGACTCAATTGTTGTTTCTAATTTATTCAAAAAAATGCCAATTTAAAATTTAAATACAATATTATTAATAATTTTATGTTGTTTTTTATACATATTCAATAAAATTTGTAGCAATTTTCATATAGATAAACGACCCTATTATTATAGCCTAAAACTGCCAACTCCTACGACGAAATGTAGTAGATAAATAATTAGGTTCCCTGTACATGTGAGAATTTACTTGACCCAAAAATAAAGCATTAATTTTATTAATGTACAATTTCATTAGAATCAAGGATAGCCGCTGCCACCACTATTCGTATTTTCAGAGCCCTCGAATAGAAGGACACGTGCGAAAAGGGTTAAACAGTGGCTGTCTGGGAATCAGTCAAAATTTAGTAATGTCACTAATTTATTAAATTGGTACACATTGTACTTCAGGTCACTAAGATACACACTAGAAATGGGTATAAGGCAGAAACAAACACGTAATTCCAACAATAACAAAATTATATAAATTTTAATACCACTCTGCGAGCAAATAAAATTATATAAATTAAATAAAAGTACAACGTCCAACGCGACCAAATAATTCTATATCTCTAATTTATAAAATCAACAACTCATTTCATTATAGATTAACAAAAAAAAATTATGTGGCTAACACATGACCTCCTGCATGGGTTTAAAAAAGCAATGAGTATCACTTTCGGGTGATCGTTTGCAAACAAAATCTAATTTGTTGTTTTAATAAATAGAAAATTCTGTAATACGAAATTTTGGATTATATTTTATGTTTTCCCTCGAAAATGTGTTACGAGTTCCAAGTTACGTACCACTTCCAGTTAGCATATATAGGCTGATCATGTGAGAATGAACCCAAAATTATCTCCATTATTAAGCGAGATAGCGAGTAACTTCAAATAAGCTAATATATTATAGACGATAAGGGCAATAAGATTTCATATTAAGAAGCAATCTATTACTTCCAGTTCCGAAGTATGTGGTGCCAATTTTGAAATTTCAAATAAAACATAGGTACTATATTTTATCATATTCTTCAAAAGTACACAAATTTGCAATATAATGGTAGTAATAAGTAGTATGTTGTATTATTAAAAAATAAAATGGCGGATATTTGAAATATGAATACATTAAATGTAAAAAGCCAAGATTGCAAGATTTTTTTTTTTTGTTCATATATGATGATATTTTTTTCAGATAAATTTAATCATATAGCGTAACCTGGGCAATTTAACAAAAATCAATGAAACACTTGATTTATTTTATAAGATATTTCAATCGTCCGCTCTTTTTATTTTTTAATGATATGACGTAGTACTTATTTACTACCAATGCAAAGCATATATGGCATTCTTTTGAAAAATATAGTATGCTTTATTTGGAATTTTGAAGTTGGTATCACATACACCGAAACCGGACGTAACAGAACGCTTTTTGATGCAACATCTTATTATCCATATTGTCTATAGTAAATTTGCTTAGTTGAAAATAATCGCTATCTCCCTTAATAACGGAGATAAATACTGGTTCATTCTCGTGTGAACACCTTGTATAGTCAAAATCTAATTTGTTGTTTACAATATTCCAATCATATACAAGTTTTAAATACCAAATTTGAGAAGTTTTGAATCAAATTGTTTTTAAGAAAATATGTTCAGAATTTTAAGTAAAGTACCAATTTCGGTTTATCAATTTTGACTAATGTCTAATATGTTGTTCGTATTGATATAAAAGTGTTAAATACTTTATATTTTAATATAGTTTTTCAGTAAAAACTGTTATGAGTTTCGAATAAAGTACCACTTTTGGTTGTCTAATTTACCTAAAATCTAATCTACCCTTTATATGAGTGCAGAAAGTTTAAATACGGAAAACAGAAATTTTTGGATGTTATTGTGGTGGGAAAAATCGTTATACACACATAAATAACCACACAGACATCATTGTATAAATAGTAAAACGTGTTGTGGGGACCCTAATTAATACTTATGCACTGAAAACTCACTATCGATTTTTGGACCGAATACATTACCTCCCTTACCTTTGTATTTAGGTTGACGGGAGATAACAAACATTATGATATCAAATAACTTACATTTTTTTCACTAATAGTCATATTTTGATTACAACTGTCTTGCAGACTTATAAATCTGTGAAAACCTGATCAAAACACCTTTATTGAATAAATATATCATTACGGCATATTTCCCATTGCCGGATGTGCCAATCTACTTTGCACAGAGATATCGGTAATAATAATGACATATTCTTGCAGTCACCTCACTGGCACTCATTGGATTCTTTTATTTTTGTTGGTTTATATAAAATTGTACATAAGTCTGGCAACTTTCATTGCGACTTTGTTCTATTTGCGGGTGTACAGTAAAAAAATTGAGAGATGTGCGATCAAGGTCATCTTTGAATTGCATGAATTAAAATTTTTGCTCCGCCCATTCTGACAAATTCAGTAGTGCCGTTGCTTAGTTTTTATCAGGGTACATAAGATACTACTATTATTTTATTAGTATAAAAATATATGTTACAGTAAAAGCATTCAAAATTCAAAAATAAGTCAAATGGTAAGTTTATTAGCAAATATAAAACAAAATGTGTCAGTGACACTGATAGAAAATAACGTTATTTGTACGGCTATGAATCACGGTAATGTATCTGAATTAATAAATAAACCTACGTTACAGCGAAAGTATCCTCAGCAACGAGCATCGTTTTAAAATGGAATGTCCTAACTTAGTCGTAAAAATATGAATTTTTGAAAGACAAGCGTGTTATATCCATCCTTATCGCACACGCTTATAGCCTTTGCAAAGGGGAAAAATAAATGTATGCCAATTTGTTAATTCGTTCATAATACAGATGACCTTGATCGGACATCTTTAAAAAAAAATATTGCATCTAAGTTAGTAGTGACTTGAACAGTTGAACAACAAGAAATCAAGTAAGGGCGAATTTGTGTTTGCGTCGGACTGTGTACAAGAGAAGAAAGTAGTGAATCTCAACCTTTACTTTTCGGCTCGCCTCGTACTAAAATTTTGGAGAGCTATTATCTTACAAGAATTATTGGTATTGGTGTTCACTAAGATCCCTTTTAATGTATAAGTCCTTTTTAGTTCCAAACTTGCGGATATCTGACTTTCAACGCTATAGTGTAAATACTTCAATCAGTCAAGGCTACCTATTACAAAAACTATCGTACCAAAAATATGTTTAAAAATCTTAATTCGTATAAACTGCGAGAATTTTGTTCCAGCAATTTTCCATCTACGCTAAACTGAATTTATGAAATGTCTATTCTATTATTATCGTAGAAATCTCTATGGTAATAAAGTCATAACTGAGTCTATATTTCGTTTGATAAAGTACAGATATAAATTCAAAATCCATTATCCATTCCTCCTGAAACCCGCTCTCGCTCTCAAAAAATAATCCCCAATTTATACTTACAATCGGTCTGACAAATGAAACTAGTGTGGAATCTACTCTCAATCACCCGGGCGTCAGTTAGTAAAAAACAATGACGTTTTTACAGAGCGAGTACTCGCACTCGGCTAGCCGGCGATAAAAATAGAAAAGAATACATTTATTCGCCGGTGTAGAATTGATCAGCGGTGATTTATCGGTATAGGCCAGAGGTGGAAGGCCACCAAGTGGTGGATGAAAAATGGACAACACTTCAAATTTAAGAGCAAAGACCTAATAGTGTCGGAAACTTTATTTTGTAACAGCAAATTGCAAAAGAATATACTTACTCTGTCATTTTCTAAAAATTCCTCGACAAATCAAAACAGATTATAACAGGTATGATAGATGCAAATTTGAAAAGAATGGATTTATTAATCTGATATACCTACAGAATGTCTAGGAAACGTGTCCAACATTAGGATCTCGAGAAATGTATAAATTTAACACATTGTTAATAGTTATCTGTATCACTAGTCCAGAAATTGCTTTGCGAGTGCTCGTACTTAAAAATATATTCGCAATCGCAAAGAAATTTCTGGACATGTAATACACAAGATTTTTGTGCCAACTTATCCCTAAATTTATTAAATGATTGTGATTTATTGTCCAAATATGAAATATTAGTGATTTTTCATTGTGGTAACATCCTAAGATTTGAATTTCAAATGACGTATTTACGAAAATACCCTGAAAACTCAACATTTTTTTTATCGATTTTGCATTGAATTTCAAATATTTTTAGCTTAAAATGTGTTCACTTAAGTCAAAATTAACAAATTAGTATTAAAAGTTATAGGTAAATATTTTGCTAATTCTTGTATTGAAAATTGGCCTAAATTAACACCAGATCAGATTTGGAGTTATGTAATACTACTTATACCGGACGGAATCACAAAAAAATAATAACGTGTTAAATTTTGACATGACAAATTTACAAATTTCATTATACTCTATCCGTTTTGCTATATAGTAGACGGTGCTGCAAGCACGGCCATTTTTACATGTTTTAAATAAAGATTTCAAATTTTTGTACCAATCCTGGAGTTAAATTACAGAAATAAATTTACCACGTAGTTATTCCCAGGTTATTAACATGTGTTCCAAAACAGAAAAAAAAACTAATATAAAACAAACAAAATTTAAAAACTTTAAGTTGCAGATTAATTATACTTTTGGTCAGCTGAGTGTAGTCCGTGGAATTAATTATTTTGCTGTGTAAACTTGATTCGCGTGGAAACTAATCAGAGAGCTAGAATCGTAGGCCCTATCTCTCCCAATGCTGAATAGAGTGCAGATATCAAATACATAAATTGTATGTAAGTATACAATAAATACCTATATGTTGAGTATGCATACAAGTAGGGCAAGAAACCGAAAACAATATCGGTTAATGGTTAACCAAAATCGAGAACTTAATTTTTAAAATGGTTTTCGTTCAAAAACCGGTTTACTATTTACTTAACCGGTTTTTATATTGGTTATGTAAACCGGTTATATTAACCGGTTTATAAAATATAAATTAAATTTTATGACAGATAAATATACATTTGTTTATTAAGCTTTTTTGTTTTAATTCCATGGCTATTACTATGTTTGAGTTGATTTTCGACATTTTCATACCTAATTTCTGCTGTTACAAAGCATGCAAAATTAATTTTGTTTATTGATTCAAACACAAATTTTTATAATCTACAACTTTAAAATATGTTTAAGTATCTAAAATAATTTAGGAAGCAACGCGCAAGAAAACTGTTTTCCTATGTTAAATGCCTATGTAACGGATTTTGAGGGTCACCCGGTATATTTACTAAATAAAATAATAAACTAATAAATACAAAACGCAATACGAGTATTACCGGGAAATAACGTATTACGTACAAGCACGAACAAGCATGGTCAGAATCCGGCGCAGTACGTGCTAAGAAGGTGCGCAAGGATCCGGCTAAATCGTGATTTATATTTAAAATTCCCTCCTTTTCAGAAACGGTTTAAAAAACCGGTTTTAATTAATTTTGTTAACAGTTACCGGTTTTTTTAGTAACTAAAAATAACGGTTTCGGTTTCGGTTAAAAATCAAAATTTTAGACCCAAAATATCGGTTAACCGGTTTTTTAAACCGGTTAAAAAAACCGGTTTCGTGCCCGGCATACAAGGCACCCAATGTAATTATTTATTTACACTAATAATATTTATTAATTTTTCACAATTTCACATAGCAATCAAAAGTTTAACATGTTAAATAAAGCAATAAGTTAATTTTTTATTAAACTGGGTAAAAGTCTGTTAAATTAGACAAAATTTATCCCATTAGGAGAACATTTCATGGTGAAAATGAAAATGAAAATGATTAGGCAGAAGACCCACGTTATCAACCTGAAAAAACTTTATAGAAAGAAATATAACTTGTAGAAATTATTAGTTGTTATTTATTTTTTAAAAAAAGAAGAAAACATATACTAGCATTAAAGAAACATATAAATTAATGAATTTACAATTACTTGTAAATCAATCCTTATATCTATTGCGGAATATAAAATTATTTTACACAACATGGTCATTTTCAGTAGTGCCAACGTATGGTACGAATATAAACTACAATTATTTCAAATAATTTTATATTCCGTAAAATGAATAACAATTGACTTAAAAATATTTGTAGATATCATTAATATATACATTTCTTAATACTAGTACTTTTTTTTCTTCTTTTAAAAATAAATAACACCCAATAATTTCTACAAGTTATATTTCATTTTATAAGGTTTTTTTTCAGGTTGGTGACGTTAGTCTTCTGCCTAATCATTTTCACTATAGTAGTTTTATTTGAAAAATATAAGTTTTTTTTTTTTTGGTGTTTGCGAATAAATTTCAAATGTGAAATAATATTTTCACTTTTTAGGGTACTATTTTCTGTTCTTTCGACTGCTTGTGGTCATATATTTTACAATTTAATATTTAATTTTAGATATTTATATTCGAAAATTATAAAAAAAATGTAGAATAAAACGTTAGGGAATATATCAATTATTAATAACATTTTTCCTGTTAATTTATTTATAATATTAAAAACATTGCCAACATTATATGCAAAAAATTAATTTCTTTTATCGCAGTAATCTTGTTGATTCCCATATTCCGAACGATCAAAAATTCATTATAAATTTGTGACATACTGTTCAATATAATGCATCGTGTTTATAATTTTATTCTCTTTGTAGTGAATTAAAAATAATGTAGGATAAGTGTTAGTCTTTTGAATAATGTATAAATAAGTAGTGACAATGTGACGAGACAGATAAACATATGATAGGTATATAAAATATTCATAAAGAATTGAACAAACCTAAAATGTAAATCTTTAATATGTAACATACTATTTTTATTTTATTTTTACAGAGTCTAGTGGTGAATTAAACTTGGAAGTTGACAAAATCTTGAATTTTGAAGTAAACAAAAAACAACAGGTAAGGTAAAAAAATCACATACTTAATTATTCGTTTTCATAACAAAAGCGAACATTGGTTTTTTGTTAGTGAAATGTTTATTGCTCGATCTACAATTATATTATTTATATTTATACATAGCATTGTTGTTTTATTATATGCATTTGATTAGGGATGGTGTTAAGAGTACACCGAGGAGTACCTACACCCTCTTGTCTGTAGTTACATATGTTTAGATATTTTATTTACATTTTTATATTAAATTATATCTATATTGTCTTCGGTTTCAGAGAGGAAAAGATCTTTTGGTACTTTATACATTTAATGAAATAGGTAATAGAAATATTTTCACTTCTCATAGTATGAGAATTATGTTGACATTCTATGGCCCGATACTAGTACCTTCAAGTTACAATGACAGTTTATTAACTATTTTTTAAGAATTAAACTGAAGGTTAGAAGAGATTCTTTCCTAAAAATACAATTTAAAGCCCAGTTAAGGAACTATTATACTCGCCATCAAATGAGTATGGACTGATGCTCAATTTTTTCCCTTCTCCGCACCCTGTCCTCTTTGCCCTACGGTGCTTCTGCTTCTTCATAACTAGCATTTTCAACATAGCTAGTGTATTAGCAACAGTGTAGAAATCTCCAATCCATACTTATTTGACGGCAACTATAGTGTAGAAATATAAGAAGGGGAATTTCATATTGTGGCAACAAATAAAAACCTGGTGCCTATAACAAGAAACGAAGAACTAATTTCTCTCATTACGAAACCGATTTGTTGATTGAACTTATTCAAAATATAAAAATGTCATTGAAAATAAAAAGTAATATACAGTGACTTGGATGCAAAAAGAAAAGGTTAGTATTTATTTATGATTACTGGTAATAATATTAATGTTATTTTTACTACAATTCGATGTGCTTGTACACAATTATTAATAGTATATTATTATCCAAGGTAGGGAAGACTATCATTATTGACCTAGCGTCAAGATTGTATCCTGAGCTGAAAGCGAGGGATATAAGACGCTGGTAAATAATGGTCTTCCCTACCAAGGTAAATATACTATTTTATTCACTACTAGCACTTACATATTTTCTAGTTAATGATTTTTAAATTGATAATAACGAAGCATATTGAAATGAACATTTGTTTTGTAATATTTCAAAATCAAAGTAGGTCTCATTTTTTTTTTAACGTTTGACGTTTCTTCAGTTTGAATCATTTGAATCTTGTGTGAATCAATTTCTACCATTAATTATGAGTAGTGAAAGTGACATTAACTGCACTCCTCCAGAATTAAGGCAGCAGGCTGAAAATGTATATAATTTATTACTGCCAGAAAAATAAAAAGTAAATATATGAAAGTGTATACCATATTTAAAGATTTGTGTCTGATAAAAAAGGTAACTAAAATCTCTGAAAATGTGTTGCTGGCATATTTTCAAGAACAGTCATGTACTAAGAAGGTTTCGACTTTATGGGCTATATTTTCTATGTTAAAATCAACTATTTTACTTAAAGATAATATAGACATATCAAAATATTTTAAATTAATTTCATTTTTAAAACGTCAAAACGCTACATATAAATCCAAAAATCAAGTGTATTTTCAAAAGATGAAATCAATAAATTTTAAACAGAAGCGCCAGATGGAGCATTCCTCTCAACGTAGGTATTTTTTCATGTTGTGGTAATAGATTCTAAAAAAATGCTATTAAATATATTGTATCGCAGGCCATTTCTGTGACTGGATTAGCTGGAGCTTGTCGCACTGATGAGCTTTGTAATTTGCTTATGAAGGATATGGATGTTCGAGATGACATTATTATCGTAACCATCCAGAAAAGTAAAAATGGATTGTCCAGAAAATTTATTTTAGTAGAACCGTTATAGGTAGATATAATTAAGAAGTACCCTAGTATGAGGCCCACTCCACGAATTCATTGTAAATATTAAAATGATCGTATTTATCCCATAACTCTTTCACCTTAATAAGAGTAAAGAATTTCTACATCTTCAATATCATCAAAATATTCAATAATATTCATTTTTATGTGAAATTTGACAGTAAGTACCAGTTAAATCACTAATAAGATCTTCAATTGGAAGTTATAATTATGACAGTTTTAACTTCCAGTTAGCTCTAACCAAAGGTGGCAACAACAATTTTGCAACAAAACCGTTGTTTATCACTAACTGTCACTTTAACTAGAGGTGATAGGAGCACACCTAAATGAAAAATTTAGCTTCAACGTGAGGAACAATATTAAACAATTTCAAAAAAAAAAAATTCTATGATCCAGTCCCGATGTTGAATTTACACAAGACCGGCAGTATATTTTTGGAGGCTATGTACAAAACTTTTCCGCGGTACCTTTGATAGTAAACAACACAATAGTTATTTTTGTATCTATAGCAGACAATTATTGTACTTGTCGATTAATAAAGTAGTTAGTAGAGCTTAGAAATCTTTAGAAATTGACATAGGCACTACGTTTGTGGTACACTAATTTTTATATTCAAAAAACAACCAAAAATTATTACCAGGCACCGATTCTATTTTGTCTTAAATACGTTCTGTATATAATTTTATCTTTAGTTAGCCGTGCTAGACCATTTCCAAGCAATTTTTGTGTTCTCTTCGCTTTTAAGATGAAAAACTTGTAAATTGTAAACATCAACTTTCTGTTATAGACTGACAGCTTAAAAAGGCTACTTTCAACGAGGATGTAAAGAACTATAGAATACATTATTCTTTGTCCCGTGTAGAGTAACTTTGATAAAATACAGCTTACTGTTCTGATTATGAACTAATATTTATTTGCGCATATCAGATTTCTATACACATATGTATACAAATTGTGTAATCTTAAGATAAAACTTCTGCCTGCTTACATATATTTTAAAGAATGTAATAATATAAAATTATGTTAACTTATTCAACAGCACTAAATGAATGCGAATTATTTACAAACTGTCGGGCCTTCGGAAACGGGAGGCATGGTTTGCAGCTGCCTCGGACCTTTCCTGAATTTAAACCATAGAAATAATATCTCAATAATAAAAATATACTGTACAACAGTTGGTTCTTCTACGAACATCTCGTATTTTATGTAATTTTGAAATATTCCAAACCTTAACAGCTAAGATTAGTTATTTTATACTCCATTTTTGTTTTTTAACAATTATAACCTTAAATTTCAATTAACAAAGAAGTTGTGAATGTAGTTATCTTAATTAAAAAGTAGCTTGTAAATAACAAGTTACTTTTAAATCCAAATTGACTTCTTTGTTATTAATTAAAGACACCAATTTGATAAATATTTCGCAGACAAAATGTCTACGAGTATATCTTATTTCACTTCGACGCTTCTTGAAAAATGTATTCAACGTCAAATTTCTTGCCTTTTCTGTTGTCAATTTTGAGAGCAACGTGGCAAAAAAACAGGACCATTAAAAAAAGAGTTTTTATCGACGTGTAACAAACGAAATATGTGTTTATTTGTTATTTTTTGTTAGAATATGAATAAATGAAAAGTATCAAAATTATTTTTGCTTATGAATTAGGTTTTATAGCTAAAGCATGATTTATTTTGATTAAGTAATAGTGTGTATTGCCTCCGCGAGCTGTAAAGACTTCTACCATATGGTTTGGTAAACTTTCAATACAGTTGGTAACTCTTCTTGTTAATTATTTTTGCATACTTCATAAAGAGATACTATTAGATACTAAATGGTTTTTGGCACTGATTATCGATGCTGAACACTTTGCCATAACGTAATCCCATATTTTTCGTATGAATTTAAGTCAGGGTTGCGATTTGTCCATCGTAAATTATGGAAACTAATTTCAAGGAGTTTGCCTGCTAATCACGTACATCCGTTAACGCAACAAAAATGTATTGAAAATTTTGATTTTGTTATTAGTGCTGAAAATTTCATTCCACTCATGATCTATTTGTCAAATAAGTGACAGAAACGTTCGCCTCTTCTTCGCCTGGGACGCCATACACCAGTTCATATTTTCGTCGCCAGATATCATGTTGCTCTATTTCAATAGCGAATATAGAAGCATTAGGTTTTGTAAGAATAAATGCCGTGTGTCTGAGATTTCGTGAATTTGTTAACATCTAAGTAGAATTTCTTGTTCGAAACTCATCAAATCTTTGAGAAATTAGACCATTTGATTATTTTAGATGTTAAAAATTTAAGTTTCATTTAAATACTCGTATATTTTCCTTCAAAATATGAAATATTTAACCTTTTCGGTTAGAATAAACTCGTAGTACGAGAGACCACGACCAAAATCATGTCTCATAGTTTTACGACCAAAACCGTATAAAATCGATAGATTAGCTGACCTTAAACTCGATTAGGTGGGCAGTAACGGTCAGAAACCTACCAGCTTCGTGAAGGGCCATCTCTGCTATGAAAAAAAATAAAATTGACAGACGTTATTTTCATTTTACATCTGATACAGACAATGTACATGATTTTGTTATTTAATTACAAAAAAATTGTTTTCAGACATTTTGCGCGTCGCATATGACCTGAGCGCATTGTCTATATCTGGGCAACTTATTTTCCAACAGTTTTCAGACGGAATGCTATGTTACCGATCGGCCTCTTGGCGAGAGGTAAAAAAATGAGACAAAAACGCCGTCTAAAAATTATTTTTATAATAAATTTGGGTCAGTTGATGCAAAAACATCATTTTTCAGAAAAAAAATTTAAGCATCTGACATTTTAAGAGCATTTTGAAAATGTTAACAAATTTTACCGATCGGTAACATAGCATTGGATTCATTCTAATAATCGCATATCCAGATTTTAATGAATGAGCGCGTTTTAAGGTCCCTACAATCCGATTTTAACATTTTTACGATGATGATGATGTGTGTGTGTGTGTGTATGCCTAGATTTTGAAAGGAAGATTTCTCAATAACAGTAATACTTAATATCTGTTTAACTAAATATTTCTCAATTAGACTTTAAATTGGGAAGTGTTGAAAAGGTTTTGATAAAAATTGGACAACCGGAAGTAGCAGATTCGTATCAAAATTCTTCGAAATATTATTTTTTGAAAATTTTTGTTCTTGCAAGTATTAAAGAACATTAAATTTTCTATCTGATACATATAAATATTTTATTATATCTTTTATAGATTTAGAGATAAAGAAATATAATATATAAAATAATCTGTTGTAATAAATCTCACAGCCCAAATATTGGCATAGAATAAACCAAATGAAAAACTAAAATCTTTGTAATTGACAAATAAATGTCAGTGTCAAAAATCCAGGGACATTACTGAAGATTTTTTCTGGGAAGTACATACATATATTATTTCTCATTGTATTAATAATTAAACATTTAAAATTTTAGGTATATTACATATACCCTTCAGAAATACTGTCAATATCAACAATGAATTGGAAACATTTCGAAATGTTAGAAGAGTAGGACAAAATTTCTTCATGAAGTGAATTTATAATTAAAAAATCTAAATATGAAGAATATTCGAAATGTTAGAAGTGTAGGACACAATTTCTTCATGAAGTGAATTTATAATTAAAAAATCTAAATATGAAGAATAGGTATAAGTACAATTTTTGGTAGGCATACAAGAAATGTTAAATACAATACTTATGTAACCAAAAATTAAAGTGGCGAGAGGTATTGTGACCACGACAGACCTTTTTTTAAAGATTACTTGGGTACGCGCTACGCTATCGGCGTCCGAGATATCCGGACTATCATCTAACTACATTCCGGATATCAGATGAAATACTATGATAGAGTTTGACAAAATTTGTTGACAATTTTGAAAATGCGCTCAGGTCAGACGCTACGCGCGAAATTTCTGAAATTATCATTTTTGGGTTGTGTCATCAAATCTATCGTGATCTTGAGCTCTCGTGCTATCATTTCTACGGCTCTACTGTTGAAATATGACAAATGAATGGTTATTGATGTAGTCTTCAGAAAAAAAAAACTGTTTGAATTTCTGTTTATCGCCCGAGGAAAATGTATGCCCTTGCTGAAGTAATTCCAGCTTAGTCGGACGATTAGGTAGGTAACGACATGACCTTGAGCATTGCAAGACTTCTGCTTGTTCTGCTTTGTGATTTATCGTCTCCTGACTGTTAAATTTGAATTAATGATTTGTGTTGACTGAAACAGTTGCGTAATTCGAGTTTTCGGCTTAATTTTATGTTCAGGTTAAAGGCTTGTTCAACTAATCATGTATATTACGTTAATTACTAAATCACTGTTGATTATTCATTCATTGTCTATTGATTTTCACCCTCGACTAACGTATGAATATAAATTATTACAACCGCAATCACTCGCAGAAACAATATGTGTTTTCCTTTTGCTATAATTTAATTAAGATGATCAAAGAGAATGGATTACTTTATATATGAAATGCCTTGTAACGCGCAACTATAACTAGCATTATTTTCTTACAACGAAGTTCATTACAACTACAATCATATTTCATCGTTTCGCATAATAAACACTGTATACTATATTACAGCAAAAGTCATAATTACTAATTCAAATTATCTATAATATAATTTATGTGTATTGCCTCAAGTATTGACGTTTCCAATCTAAAATTAATTAATCCAAGTTTCATTCGCACAATTAAAATTAAAACAAATTAATGTTAATGGTCAACTTGTATATTGAGTGTCCAGGTTAATGTGACAAATATGGAGATCTAGAGAACTCTAAAGGCTATATCCCATGAGGAAAAGTACAAGAAAGTTTAGGTGCCGATATTAGGTATATGACGTGTGTAAACAAAAAATGTTAAGAATACTCAAAATAAAACCTTTATCAAACATTTATGAGTTTGACATAAATGACGATTGCGCATTCATCTGATGTTATACTCGCCGTCAAGTAAGAATGGACTGAAGCTCAATTTTTTCCCTTCTCCTTCCCTGTCCCTTGCTCGGCGATGTTACCACTGCTTCATAACTTGACATTTCCAACATTGCCCCTGAATTGGCAGCAGTGTAGAAATCTCCAGTCCATACTCATTTGACGGCAACTATAGTAATTTTTTGATACTTATGTGATCTAGCGCATGCAATGAAACGAGTGGTCCAAGAAAACTGCCGATATCGAAAAAGTTTAGCTGCACTCAAATAATTTTTAAGTTGGAGTATAAAATAATATTGAATTTTGATTTGCATTTCTGTAGGGCACTTTTTCAAGTTATAATTTTGTTTATATTTTTAACTTACTCAACACTAATGGGTCGATTCTGTTCAATACTGTAAGTCTGATAAAAACACATCTATTTCTTTTCATTAATATAAAATTATACATAAGAGTGGCAGCTTTCGTTGCGCTTTTGTCCATTATTTACAGATTTATAGATCTGTAAGTTTTACAGATGTGAATAGAATCGACCCATTAAATTTTATTTTGACTGTGATGCCCATTTTGATTATTTTCAAAATTTTATTGGCATGACTTCCTTTTATTTTTGAATAATATTTATTATATTTGGAGCAACGCAATAGATATTAACATACCTAGGAATATTATGAGTATTATAATTGCCGTAGATGTTGATTTGAAATCCGAGCTCGTGGAGTGAGAATTTAAAGACGTCTAAGGCCTATTATGATTCATAATATCCGTAGTTTGTTTAATAGTTTATGGGTTTCAGAAAATGAAAATGTTAATTAATATTATTTTTCTATGTGGGAAATTTCTCGGCTGTGACGTGGATAAGGTGGCAACACCGACGTTTAGGTGCACACTTGCTCCTTCTTCAGGATAGTAATATCTTATAGATTGTTACATATGATGTACACAAAATACATTCGTACGAAACATTCAGTTTTTACACATCGTACAAAAAATTCAAAGAGCATACACACTTCCATTTGCACTCAGAATCGACAACAGATTTTTATTAATGCTACTCTCAGAAATCTATAATAAACAGAACATTTTGACACGTCAATATAACAAATATTCAAGTTACGAGCTTTATTTTTCATGTTTATTGTTTTAGAATAAATAAACCGTATCTAATATGAATGATACACGTAACGTTATCCGTATGTATTAGTAAATAGCCTTATATTTTCGTTTTGTTTTATTTTCATTTTATTGAAAGTTGTTGAAATGTCAGTACGACGATCAGTCTTATTTTACAAGAAAATTATAGCAACGTTGCTAAAAAAAATACCCAATAGACACAAATATAAACTTGTCATTTTCATATTTTATTCAGTGTTCGCAATAATTATTACTGGGCCCTTATTCTTGAGCGTTCGTAGTTACTTTCGTATTCGCTTTCGTTTTCATGTTAGTAATGATAGTAGTCTGTGTTTCAAAAATAATATTATATATGTCAGTGTCAATTGTATTGTCACATTTATTCAGATCACTTACAAGTTAAGAGTTCACTTTTATCATATATTTATTAACGATTAATAAATATTTTTTTGAACATGTAAATGATGTAATAAATGCTGCAATACAGTTGACACTGACAATGACATACCCAATATTGTTTTTGAAACACAGAATATTATGACTACTAACATGAAAACGAACGCGAATACGAACGAAATGACGAACGCTCAAGAATACGGTCCCTGGTTATGATATAGCATTGTAACAAGTTTCTTACAAAATAGGGGTGATTATTACATAGTTACCACCCTAATTTTGTATGTCAGCAAAGGCTTACTATCCTGAAACCAGTAAAGATAATTTAAAAAAATCAATATTTTATTAACTCTCATTTCCATTAGGGCGACATAAAAGCCTTGAAAATCTATGACCCAGTTACATAAAACATTGTTAACTTTAACCACTTTGACAAGGCTTATTTTACAATGTACTTTTGATATGTATCCATAGTTACAATATGCAATTAAACACATGATCAGCCAAAGGCGTAAATAGGTGGGGGGGGGCGAGGGGCCCGGGCTAAAATAAAAACCGCCATTTTTTCTCTTATCAACGATGTATTACTTTTCATAAATGAATATGAAAAAAATCGAGAAAAAAAGGATAATTGAGAAATATCAGAAACTATTTTTATTAAAATGTTCTAGGTGGCTATGCGAAATTAATGACAATAAATCAGATGTTTATTTGTTACCTGTTTCACGTGGTTTATAAAGTAACTGGAAAATGTTCATACACACCACATTCAAAGTTTGAATTTCTGCATAAGAGAGCAGGGTCGTAATTTCGAGCAATTATTTTAAGTTGTTTTACTTTATTACATTTGTAAATTTACGTTGTGAAGTTATTTTACCTGCTTACATTTTGTTTCATTTCGTATAGCCACCTAGAACATTTGAATAAAAATAGTTTCTGATATTTCTCAATTATCCTATTTTTTCGATTTTTTTCATATTCCTTTACGACAAGTAATACATCGTTGAAAAGAGAAAAAAATTGTGGTTTTTATTTTAGTAAAACAATTATAGGTTCCCATTTGAAAAATAAAAGTTGATACTCGTATCATGTAAACCTGACTTTATAAAAAATTCTGTACCTGTCATCAAATGGTATATTTACTATGATAAAACTTTTATATGAAGAATTTTTTTTCTATTCCTTATAATAAAAAAGTTAAGGGGGGGGGTTCGTCTTCCCAGATACACCCTGTATTTATTTATGTCGTTATTACTAATGTAAATTTCTTATGAAAGTGATCTAATTAGTTGTAACTATTCCTTATTTGAAGCAGAATTTAATACTTGGAAATACAAATGAAAAAAAAAAAAATATTGAAAATAAACCAAAAATTGTTTTAGAAGCATTGTAAGAATGCAATAAAGATTTTTTTATCCAAATATACGTATACTTCTTTTGATATTAGTTACCTTGCCAGTATGTACAGCTCAGGTAGAAAGAACATTTTCAGCACTCAAAAGACTGAAAACTATAAAAAGAAATACAATAGGTGAAGAACGACTTACAGGCTTAACTTTTATTACATATCTGCACATAGATATAGAAGAAATTATAAATATTATTGCAAGGAAAAATCGAAAACTAGATTTTGTTATATAATTAAATATTACCACCTATACTTAATTAATTTGATGTACATTTAGTTATAATATATATATATATATATATATATATTATATTATATTATATCGGTTCTTTAAGATTTTTTTGTATAATCTGGGCCCCCTCCGACATATAAATCTATATACGCCACTGTGATCAGCTAACAACGATTTATGCAATTGGCCCTAAATGTTCTAATTGGATCTGTGTAGATTAAGTTTGTAAAATATTTTGGGGATCATGTTATCTGCCATAAATAAATATATATATATATATATATATATATATATATATATATATATATATATATATATATATACAGTAGTAATCCGGATTAATTGGGACCGGACCCCATCCGGATTTTTGACTTATTCGGTTTTTCGAAATGAACCAATAAAATACTTTTTGGGTGTCTTCAACGCAAAATATATTAGCTGCAATCTGTCATAAATTACTGTGATGTTTAGAGAAGAGGAGCGGAAAATGAAATTATTCATTATTAATAAATAAAGGTTTTGTTGCTGTACACAAACATTGTTCCTTTACAAGCAAATTTTTTTTTTCGCCAGAATCGAATCCGGTTTATCGATTGTCCGGATTTTTGACGCTCTACTGTATATATATATATATATATATATATATATATATATATACATATATATATATATATATATATATATATATATATATATATATATATATATATATATATATACATATATATATATATATATATATATATATATATATATATATATATATATATATATATATATATATAGTATTAATTAATGTTGTTTTCTGTGTCTTTCGTTGCGTTACATTTATTGTAACGCGTATTGAGTCGTGTGCGGTGACCCCGACGTGACAAAGGGTTGTGTGTGTTACTACAGATCTAAGCTATTCGTAAAAATACGACATAAAAATATGTAAAAAAAGCATTTATCATATTCGGATGAAATTATACTCAAGTATACACCTTAACTGCATGTTGTGTTCGTAGTATATGGCTATTTTCTTGGTCAGTTTGGTACTTACGAATTATTTTGTTGAATTTTCAAATATTCGAAAACAATATAAACAGAAAATTGATAAATTTTTATAGGTTTTTTTATCAACATGCCTGTGCTATCATCATAAGCTTAAATTTCAGCAGAGAAGTCTTAAATGTACCTCTCCTAATTATAAAATAGCCTGTAAATAACAAGTTGCTTTTAAATTCAAATTGGCTTATTTGTCGTTAATTAAAAACAGTAATTTGATAAATATTTTGCAGACATAATGCCTATATCTTATTTCACATTGAGTCTTCTTGAAAAGAGTATACAACGTTAAATTTCTTGCCTTCTTCTGTTACAAATTTGAGAGCGAACAGATACGTATTTGCTTTTTGTGTATTCTTGTACAATGTTTATAAAATTTAATGTGTACTTGACATAATATGAAATCTTACTTACCCTAAAGAAGGTATACGTGTACACCGAAACGACGGTTTCGGAAGAATAAATGCTGTATGGTTGAGATTTCGAGTACATGTTAACAACAAACTTGAGTTTCTTGTGTAGAACTTAAAATCTTTGAAAAATTAGACCACATGATATTTGCTCAATCGTGCTATTAGGCGACTGATAGAAACTGGATCAATTTTCAAAGAATCTGGAGCAGCCCATGTATCAATTCTGAATTTTCGGCATTTGTAGCAGTTACTGACTTTCCACACCCAGGTGTTCTAAATATCGATACAACTTCTATTGTTCGCCTAATAGCACAGTTTATGCTAAAAAGTAGTAATTTTTCCCTAAAAAATATTCCACATTTTTTTTGCCATGCCAATTGTTCCTTTATAACACATTGAAATCATGTCTAAATCAGATTTACTTAGTGCGGTGTCATTATTAAAAGAAATCTCGAGATAATTGGACAAAATTTAAAGCAAATTTATAACAATGTTATAAATAACTCAAAATGTCACTCACAGTTACATTTGTTTCAATAATAGCCTACTTGATTTTAAACTGATTATAAAATCAACATGTAGTATACTATTACATAAAGCAAATTGCGAATTTCTCTGTGAAACAAATATACAAAATAAGTTACAAAGTTACGTCTAGTTTCACTAGTTTACGAACATCTGAGTCAACTTTCATAAAGCCATCGTCAGAAGACGGCCAGCACAACAAGTAACCACAGACGCGTTTCGCACTTATTAGTGCTCATCAGTGTGGTGTAACCTGTGGTCTCTGCCCGGTCCATAGTAAGTGGACTCCTGGAGCAGAGACAATGACTCGTGCTGGCGGTAATCATATGATCATCTATAATGATAAAAGGCCTGTAGAGGTATGTTAATACCATCAGAGCCCTCTACCGAGACTTCTGACGATGGCTTCATGAAAGTTGACTCAGATGTTCGTAAACTAGTGAAACTAGACGTAACTTTGTAATTTATTTTGTGTATTTGTTTCACAGAGAAATTCGCAATTTGCTTTATGTAATAGTAGTTTTGAATGACAAATTTAGAAAATCGCTATTCACTTGTTTTTCTATATAAATGTTTGAAATTTGATAGGAATACTTTTCAACCCTTTGTCTGAAAAGATAAATATTTTAAATCAGTATTTCAATGTACTCCGGAGGTATGAAGTCTCAAGCAGGATTCGTTATTTAGTAGTAATTTGGTATATTAGGTTATAAATCTTTTTTTTATTCTAACCAGCTAAATACCGGTTTCTGTTCGAATAAAAACAGGTTTGCGTACCAGATAAAAATATGTGTTGCGGCCGGTTAGAAACCGATATTCTAACTTTTGAAACCGATTATTGTGTTATTGTTTTCTAACCGGTTAATTGGGTAGTAGTTTTAAGAGTTTTGGTAACAGATATGCAATTTCTATTCATTACTGAAAGATCCATTCTATTTGACGCATATTTCTGTAATTATGAGATATAATTTCGTGTTACGAACGTCTTCTCGTCGATTAACCAATTTTAGAATCATTTACAATATTAAATTTATAATTAAATATATTAATTTCAGTCCGTCTTTCCTTTGAAATAAATGTTAATTTTAGTAAATAATATATGAAGGAAAAGGCAAAAAATTTATCATATTTTATTAGTTTTAGATTGCAGAGAATAAAAATAAATCTTCATGAAATTGGATGCTTATTATAATAAAGAAGTCGTACCGTCGTACGGAATCAAAATTACACAAAACAAAAAAACGCTGTGTGTAATTTTACGGTGCAAGTAAAGCAATATAGCACGATAAGACTCGCGTTCCGAGCAGTCTAAGTTATCAGATGACATCAGAGTGTAATTTAAATCGCACTTTTCCATTCATACTTTAATAAGAACCCGCAAAATAATTCTGTCAGTTTATAAATTATGAGCGTATTTAAGAAAAAGTTATTAACCAGAGCGTAACTTTTTCTCGTCGTGGCTTTTGGCGTATTGTGATAACCTAACCTCATTCCAGAAACCGGAGGGCATTAAACAAAACGTAGAGAGGTGACGGGCGGTCCTTTCAAAATGTCTAATTAATTTCCTTTCGGAGACGGGCAATAATTAGCTCCGCATCTTGGGAGAATAAATAATTCGAACGCGATCATGTCATTTCACCGATATCCAATCTAGATAGCGGGATTCCCGTGCTAATAATCTGGAAATTGTTCTCAGCAAAAATCTCCGTCTTCGTCGCCATTTCCTCGTTCGCTCTTCCTCGAGCTACATCGATTATTTCTCGCCTTCACCAGATGAATTAATAACTTCTACGAATATTGTTTATCTCTTCTATTTTACCATTTCTAATAGAATTTTTAATTGAATTTTTCCAACATTCAAAAATAGAAAATAAAATAGAATCAAATTGCATGAAAAGCATAAAATAATAAATAAATGTAACTTAGCCCACGCTTAATGCACATTACGCAATGAAGTTTTTCTTCTTAAGTCACTTTAAAAGTCCTCTCTCGTACAATAATATGTAAATGCAAGAGATACAAATGAATAGACTTATAAACGAAAATCTTACAACAAAAGTTTGCAAACATGAGCTATTGTGTTACGAGGGTTGCCTTTTATATTTCGGGATTAGAGAACAAAAACAAATATTTATCAATGAAGATGGCTTTATTGTTTTTCAAAATATTCTCCATAATGATTAATAGACTTTTGCATGCCTGTGAACCAACTTTCAAAGCACTTTTTCCACTCCGATTGAGGTATCTCCAAAATATGCATTTTGAACGCATCAACCGCTTCTTCATGTGTCGTAAAACGTTTTGATGTTCGGGAATAAAAAGAAGTTATTGGGCGCCAAATCAGGACTATACGGCGGATGACTCATCAAATCAACATTTTGAGCTCTCAAAAGTCTCTTGTTCGAGCCGATGTGTGAGAGCTCGCATTGTCGTGATGGAGAATGATCCGTCTTCACCAATGGTATCCAAACATGAGGATATTTATACGGTGAAGTCGACCAAGAACAACTCTACAATTGACAAAACAAGAAAACGCATAAAGATGATTAAAAGTGATGTAGGCATAAATGAAATCACAATAAATGTTCAAAATGGCCACCGCCATTGTCAATAACTGAAGGCGTCGATGAAATGATGTAGCTGTTAATTCTCTCCATATACTCCAAATTGTCATATGTGACACTCTGCTTTGTAGTATTATTGCTCGAGTACTAGACCCTGGCGCTCATTGATCTATTCAATATTCTCTGATCAGGGCGTATTCTACCACGATCTTGAGCAGCAGGCTTAAAGGACTCATCATCTCGGACCCGGAGATTTATTCGGCAGCGTGTCCCTGAGCTTTAGCATAAGTCAGCACAATATCTGTACACTCGTTATCCGTAAAGGCAGGCATTTTTTACTGATTATACTTTTATAATAATTATTAATCGATTTATTTGTAAAAACTTATTTGAAAAAGTTGACAACTCGCTTTTGTCAAAAACAATTGATTCATTATTATTTCTACTTGATCAAATTATTCTGAAAATACCTAAACGACTCGTTAATATATAGGGGGAGGGTAAAAATGCTAAAAAAAATTGAGATTTCGAAAAAAGAATTATTAAGAAATTTCGACGAGTTGTATTACTGGTTAAATTTAATGTACTTATTTCTGTTATACCCTATATATTATATATATATATATATATATATATATATATATATATATATATATATAACTTTGAATGTATGAAAGTATTGTTATATTTTTATTCTATATTGTGACAAAACAAAGCTAAATACACGGATACAGTATCAATAGAGGAGTCTAGTCGAGAAATATAAGTAGGAGGTGGGGCAAAGCGATCAATTCGAGTCAGTCGGGTAGTCAGTAAGTGAGTTTCTCTGTCAACGATTATCTGCTAGTGGCGAAGAATTCAAAGAAACGGTACTGTAGGGAAATATAACACTAGGCAAAGGAACACTAAAAATTCGAGGTTTCCCTTTATAAACGTAACTTGCTGGAATACTTGACACTAACACGTAACATATACTATTAAACCTTCGCATGAATACTTCCTTGGCTGTACCGTGCCCTTGATCAAGTTTGAATGGGCGCGTAGGGGGTGCGAATGAATAGCTGAAGGGCACGTGTCACTGAAGGGTTGTCCTACACCCTCTGCCCTGTAGGTAATTACACAGGAGCGGGATCATCACAAGACGAGCTTTATTAGCGCATAAATACCCGGCCGAATGATGTGTGAGAGTGAGACGGAAAATGCAGGGGGGTAGTAAGAAAATAGAAAGGAAATTGTGTAATGTAGGTACTCAATTTACGATCTGTACATATTAGTGCAGGTTATTTATTTTTTTCTCACGACCACATACGAAACATATATGTCTTTGAATTTGTAAGATAATGAATGAATTGTTATTAAATGAACTGATTTCTGGACTTCCATTGTCTTTACTGTTCTGACACACACACTAAACACAACGTTTCGGAACTATACCTCTGCTACCGAAACGGTGTGTTTAGTATGTGAGAACAATAAAGATAATGGAAGTCCAGACATCAGTTTCATTTAATAAAGAAATATTGTTTCCACATGATTACCTAGGTGCGAAAATTGATATCGTTTATGTATCATAATACACAGGTGTATTAATTTGTGTTATAGTTAAACTCGACTGTTCACTTCCGTTTTACTTTGAGTTATTTGACATTTGATTTGAGGCTAGAATCGTATATAAAACAATGAATGTAGTTAATACAATTATACAATAAGTTTTATGGAGACAACGTGAATGTGATAATCAAAAAAAATGGATTGCAGTGACAGCGATTCGTCTATGGAATATACATCACCGGGAGTCATGCAGGTAACACAACTAATTTTTAGGTTAAAAATATATTAAATTGTGCCGTTTTTTGTGATTGTGAAAAAATTAGTGAACAAAACTCGCTAGAAAGAGGTTTTCATACACGCGTGTGGATATGTAAATAACTCTATCATATGCAAACCATATATATATATATATATATATATATATATATATATATATATGTATGTATTTATAACCCAAATTATCTTTTCTAATAATATTATTTAATTCACATATATTTTCACTTTTACGGTTGCTAATAATGTCAACTGTTCATGAAGATCGAAGAATTTCCCACATTTCGGCCATTCCTACATCCAGTTCCGTCCTCGGAGTCATCATCTTCGTCAGATATGCAGTGTGTCCACGGCTTCATGATATCGGCTGAGGTGGACGTTTTCTTCGGTGCATCTCCTGAGCTGAGTCATTCCACTTCATATATGTCGTGACCTCTTATTGGAAATAATTCGATAGGGATCTAAGAATTACTAAATTTAGTTCTTTTTATGATGGCCACAATATCGCCGCAATGGTATATTCTAGGTTTTCTTCTTTTATTAATTTTTTTTCTCATCTTCTTGGACGTTTAGAATATGTTCCACGAAAGGTGAAGTATTATTCTTTTCCAGCTTTCCTTGATTTTCTATGGTGTTGTAAATGACTTCATCTTGGATGGTTCATAGTTGTGGATGCTTTCTGAAATTACGGTGTGGTAGGTTGTTTCAGTGCTATTTGTCCTCGTCTCTTCATCTATATAAAGTTTCATTTTTTTACTATTCGTTTCATTTTGTATTTCTTCAATCATAGCTATTTTCTTCTTCACTAATCATGTTCACTTCTTTATTTTCTTCGGAACTCTCTTTAATTTCTTCTTCTGTAATTTCTTCAATAATCATCCTTACTTCTTCCCTTTCTGGTTTATCTTTAATTTGTTTAAATTCTTCAACTGTTATGTCTATATCGTCATTCTGTATTATTTCTTCATGGTATTTTATATAATATATTTTTAAACCATACATGTCCATTTCAATAATTGCATTTGTCAGGAATTCGCACCCTATGACAACTGGAATTTTAAAGGAATTACTGGGAATAATATGTATTCTTGTATTCAAAGCAAAGTTCAACTGTTAGATTTATCTGAAAGCTTCCTAAAGATTTAACTTTATTATTGCCTTGCCTGATATAATGATGGTATTGTCATGAAGAGTTATGGGTCCTAAAGCAAAATAATCATTGTATCTTATTAAATTTACATCACATCCTGCATGAATTAGTGTTGTAGTTTGCTTGCTTCCAAGAATAATATTTTCAAGAACTGGATTCTCCTTGCCCGAAACCATTAAACTTTCCTTTTGGATAGTATTAATTTTGATAGGACAATTTAGTGCTTTGTGTCCAAACTCGTTACACTTAAAACGTTTATTTCCTCTCTCTTTATTGGGATTTTTTTTTTGATTAATGGTATTTGTCACCGCAAAAGTTAGCAACGTGGTTTTATCTTTTTGTTTGTATTTCTCAACATGTCATAATTATTCTTCTGTTCTTCCATTGGATTTTGTTTATTTTCAGTTTTCATTTCTATGTACAAACTTTTCTTTACGGATTCGTAGGTTTTGACCTTTTCTTTAAAATCTTAAACGTTTTTGCGCCGTATAAAATAATTTTATGTCTAGGATCATCAAGTATTCCAATTACGTACTGAATAATAACTTCGGGTGCTATAGGTACTTATTTAACTTGCAATTTCTCTCATAATCAAAACATATTCTTGGACAATTTCTCCTTTTTACCTCTCGCTAAGAGAGGTATTGGATTCATGCTAAAAATCGCATATCCAGATTTTATTGAATAAGCACGTTTTAAGGTCCCTACAATCCGATTTTAACATTTTTACGATGATGTCTGTGTGTGTGTGGATGTTGGAAGGACGGTTACTCAAAAACTATAAGACTTAAAATTTGTTTATCAACGTATTTCCCAATCGGACATTCATGGGAAGATCTGAAAAGGTTTTGGTAATAATTGGACAACCGGAAGTAGAAGATTCTTGAAAAAAAATTTTCTAACTTTTTTTTTTTTAAATTTTTCTTTATAATATTAAAGAAAAATAAATTCTCTTTCTGATACATTTAAATATTTTTATATATATTTTATATATTTAGAGATAAAAGGAATATAATATATAAAATAATCTGTTGTAATTAATTTGACAACCGAAAGGATGCCATGAAAAATAGTTGAAAATTTAAATTATTTGTAACTGACAGATAAATGTCAGTGTCAGAAATAATGAGTAATGAAATAAAAATGTACTTGGAGAATCCCTTAATTCTTGATCTGTGACTATTATGGAGATGACAAGTCTAGGTTGAAGGACTTAAATTTGTTTCAAACATTATGGGACAATGTACACCAGTACTGTAGACTAGAGTAACTTTGAATTGCGAAAAAGCTATCAAATTCTTCTCAAGGAAGTTGTAAATATTGACAAAATTACACATCGATATAAGAATAATCGGAGTGCAATCTATCCGTCACTTTATTAAAGGGAATTAGTGTTATTTAGATATAACATGTATGAAAAAATAAAATGTAAAAGAAGATATGTAAGAATAGATGCACAATCCATATATACATTTTAGAATCATAAAGAAGTTTATACGTCATAGATTGATATGAATATATTATTTGTATTTATAAAAATATTCTTTGCTTTATGCATACAGCCAGGTAAAATATACGGCGAGAGGTTATGTGCTGGCCACATCAGATTTTTTTGAATATGTAACCCTTCCATTATATAAGAAGTTTGAAAATTTATTGAATATTTAAAATATGGGCGAGTATTTTTATTTTTACTAGTCCCAACGAACTCGCTCTAGTTATATCCGATACTGTATTTGTATACGAAATAACAAGTTTAGTAATAACAGCATATTACAACTCGAATTGGTTCTAAGGACTAATCATCCGTAATTATATATATGCTTTATAAGTTTCATAGTAAGCGTTGAGGGACTAAACGCCTTAAACAACGTGAACTTTAAAAACGTGTGCTTCATTTAATAAGCTTCAACATGCTACCTTCTACTATTAGTTCCTAAGTAAAATATTGAAATTACAATTGCCGAAAAATTGTAAACAGGCATTAAATTATGTAGTATTATATAATGTATAAAAAGGAACTTTTTTGTTACTGATTTATAATTTATAAATCTGAAATTTAAGGCTACTCCTTTGTGCACCTCAAGCACAAGCTAGTTGAATTTCATCTGTTATTCGGTTTCTTTTGTTGGTTTTAATGCCGTTTTAACGGCGAGAATAAAGTCTTGCTAATTTATAAACGTACCATACGTCGGCCACAAACCAGAATCGCTTTTCTTTAGAAACTTGGGTATTGGTAAATTCTGGCTTGTCACCCAAAACGTCGTGGCGTTTCACCTTTGACCTTTGACACGCGTGTATATTCTATTAATTCTATTAATATCTGCACTGTTTAAAGATTCTTCATATTCTTGCCTTAAAAGAGCTTTTATTTAATCCACGATGTCACACCTCTTTCAGCTTGCACTAATAGTCTGGCTAACCCATGTAGAGGGTTTTTTGGCAAAAAGCAGTTTTTGTAACTCGTTCGATCCTGTTATTTCTGCTAATTCTTCAAAATATTTAATCCCTTTATTGATAGGATATCCGTCTTTGCCATTAAAATGTTTTTTTGAACTCTCCATATCCCCATATGAAAGTGAAAATTTAGCCACCGACGACGTCAGTTGATTTTTCTTGCACAATTTGCCAGCAACTGTAAGTGATATGGCGAACATTGCCGCCTATAATCGTTACAGACTAACGGAAATGCTAATGGCCTTTGCCAAAATCATATAGAAGAATAGGAATAATGACTAACGTCAACGAAGTATATAACTTAGAGATAAATTTGAAAAATCAACTGGCTTCGCCGGAACTCGAACTCTTACCTCCCACTTACCGGGCAGGAGCTCTACCACTAAGCTACGTCGTTGATTTTTTTGCACAATTTACTTATATATATATATATATATATATATATATATATATATATATATATATATATATATATATATATATATATATATGTGTGTGTGTGTGTGTGTATGATTGTTTTGCTTCATATGAGACGTTACTGCTTGTTCTTACTGTAGACGTAGAGTATTCGGAATATTGTATAGTCGCCTGTGGTTGCTATATTTGTCGTATTTCATTACTAAATGGATAATTGTTAATTGGGTGATGCATTAGTCGCAAAGAGGGATGTCGTGTTGTAGTGTTTCCGTGTGTAAAAGTGAATGCCTTATCTGAACTCGGGTTGTTACAATTAGATCTCTGGATCTGGCCATTTAATTACTGTCTCCTTTCAATCTTCATAACTTGTTATTCACATATACACTCTTCCAATCTTCACCCCATTGGTGTTTCAAGTGGTTTTTGAATTTGATTTTCATGTCCGTTGTTGAAATAGAGATCGTCGTTTCTTCTTCCTCCATTTCTTTGGCCAATTGGTCTGCTTCTGTATTACCTCTTATGCCGATATGGGATGGAATCAATAGGTAGCCAACTTGTAATCCGTATTAGAAATTACATTTTTCGTGTACAAAAATACTTCATATAAAATTACTCGACCATAAAATTTTGCTTGTAAATCAACAAATAAATTTATTTCGTTTATTTTGTAATTCCGGAATTTGATTCCGAATATTTACCATATTGCAATTTAATAGTGCCAACTATCAAATAAAAATAAAAAGACAAACAATGTAAAATGTTTTATTTATAAAATATTTGATTATTTCGTATTAATATCGTCACCACAGCGTTAACAATGCAAGTTCCTCGTATAATATAAAATATAGCAAATAGCATAGTTGATTTCACATACTATGTTTATTTAAACAATCATCGATATTACGATACGGCATTATGTAAAGGTACGATGATAGCATGATATATATGAACAGAGCACATGTTGTTGCTAACACGAAAGTAGAATGTATGGTGCTGACATATTTCAAAATAATACTCATTTTTTGTTTACTTCCACTCAGCTAATTTTGACATGGGTGACAGCGTGACGTGCACGTACTCTATATTCAGGGTCGATCCTAACCTCGATTCTAACCTATTAGCCGCCTTCGTTTATATATAAAAGTGTGCCCCCCCTCCATTTAATTTTTTCAATTATAAATATACTAAATAATTGCACACAATGAATTAGAAATAAAACATTTACCTAATACTATGTTAACTATTCACAACCATAAATATAATTATAGCGTTGAAATGAATTGTAGGTCTTAATGTTTTAGGTTTTTATTTTGTTACATACAAACGTAATTACAAAGTTTTCAATTCACCAATAAAATTTGTAGAAAGTTATATTATTGGTGAGTTGAAAACTTTGTAATACTATTTTTTATTTTTCTGACTGTTTAAATATGTATGTATTATAGTTGATGATGGGCTAATTTAAGCCCGAAACGTACAATTACGTTTTGTATGTAACAAAATAAAAACTTAGAATATCAAGACCTACAATTTATTTCAACGCTAAATTTGAAGGAGGTTCCCTTGGGTTTTCCAAATAAATCTAATTAAATAAATAAAATATTACCTACAAATAAAAGAGATTTTTTTAAATTTCAAATTTTTGCCGCTCCCATGTTTGGCCGCCTTTGTTCTGGGCACAAAATGAACAACCGCTAAGATCGGGCCTGTCTATATATTCATAATTCACATCTCGAAATGTCTACTTTCATAACGGTCCTAGATTTTTTTTTCTATAGAAGAAAAATGTTTTGGTATCAATAACTAAAAATAATAAAATCTTTTATGCGCATCTAGGTTAGATTATATTAACGTGTATTTGGAAAATATTATGAATAAAAATAAATAAATTTAAAGGAACAAAGTTTATGTAAGTATTTTAATGCTCGAATATTAGATTTCAAAAAATATTTTTGATTAGAAAATTAAATATTAGGTGCTCAAATTGCTAAACAGGGCAGGTACTGGAGTTTTTGAATACCGATTATAAATAATTTGCCCGAATAATAGTAACACCCCATATTTATAAAATAGTTTTTTTGAAAAAAAATTGAATTAGCTGAATACGGTCCTGCGTGTGGGTGAAGGGCAGGCAATATGGAGCGGCTCGGCTGGAGCGAATCACGTTCTCGGAGACGTCGTGTTAATTTGCAAGTGTTCTTATTCGGAAAATTAAAACTTAATATCCCTGCGCGCGAGAGATAACGGAGGAATTGATGCTCCAAGACTTTCACTAACTAACTTACCCCACACAAGCCTTTCTTTTATTCTCGCCCCACTCCTTTACGGCACACGGGAAAATAATTAGCCAGATATGAGATAGGAAAGGTCGTTAAAAACTCAATTGAAAACAGAACCTCTCCAGACAGATTTGTTGCGTTTTCTACCATTAATTTTCGTGATTTATAATACCTTTAAACTTACAATTTACATAAATTATAATAGTCATTGCAATATCGAAAGGGTTTATGTCCGAAGCATGAAAATTAAATCTCGAGGCATAAGCCGAAGACTCGTTTAGGGCTATAAAATCTAATTATGTATATCGAGGTGTGTACAGAATTTTATGATCAGCAGCTATTTTACGAATAATCCCTAATTGTTATTCTGATAATTTTAAATACATTCAGATACGTATTTTAAAAAATATTTTTATTATTTATTCGGCCACTCGGATCAAAGGTGTATTTAGAGGAGGGTTTTGGGGGTTACAACCCCCTCCCAAATTTTGAAGAAAAAAAATCATTTATTATTATTATTATTAATACGAAAAAAACTTAGTTATTGATTTAAAATACGTTTTCGGTACAAAAAAAAATGCAAATGGGGATAAATTACTACGCTTTGGAAGTATTAGAAATATGGAATAAAAATATTCACCCCAAACCCCAACCTATTCATATTTCATGTTATTTTGGCAACATTACCCGTAACATCTTTCATATTCGACTTTATATTGATCCAAATTATATTTGCGAAATTTAATGTCTGGAAATGGATGAAGTGAATTGGCTTTATTGAATATCCATAGGGATTTAACACCATCAACAGATGAAATAAGTCGAAATTTAAAGTTGAAAATATTTAATTTTCTTTTCTTATTAAAGATTTTTTATTTTTGTATGATTCAGAATATAAGTACATAAAGTAGGTACATTCATAAAATTATTACTATCCTTCGCCCCCCTATATTTGAATCCTAAATATGCCACTGACTTGGATTGTGGGTAACGGGATAGTAAGTTTGGTAATATATATATATATAATAATTACTGCATGTCTGGTGGTAGCGAGTAGACGTATTGGCTGCAGCTCTTCGTAGTTAGCCTATTCGAAGTACAGTATTTCATATTTTTCAAGTCTTACAACTTTTGTTTGCCAAATTCATAATGAGTAGTACTCGTGGTAATACCAATTTAAGTAAAATGATTGACCAATCATTAGTCGAAGCACTTCAAAGTGAAGATTTTATCGCAAAACTTGCAAATAAATTATTTGAACACTTCGAAAAAAAATTTGAAGAACAAAAAGTGTACTACGAACTCATCATTGAAGACCTGGCCCAGGAGAACAAGGTACTCAACAACAAAATCGATCATCTAGAGCAGTACAGTAGAAGGAACAACGTTCGCATCTTTGGACTGTCTGAAGACAAGGATAAGACTGAAAATACTGAGAACTTGGTATGTGATCTTATTAATAACAAACTAAAGTTACGTGTGAAACCGGAACAAATTGATCGTTGTCACCGTATAGGCAAAAAGATAATTAATTCCACTAAACCCCGACCTGTGATTGTGAAATTTATATCATATAAGACCCGTGAAAGTGTTATTAAATCTCGCAAACTTTTAAAAGGTACAAACATCACGATTAAAGAAGATCTAACTAAGTCTCGAGTTCAACTTTTAAATGAATCCTCGAAAAAGTTCGGATATAAAAATGTGTGGACACAGGACGGAAATATTTTTGTTAAATCTGGTACCGATAATAAAATCAGAAAAATATCTCATATCAGTGATTTCAATAATGTAATATCATAAACACTTCTCACTTTATATTTCTTATAGCTGCATATTGCCATATGTATAGTTTCTTTATATATTTTTTGAACTTTGCTTTGTGTATTCAAATTTTGGTGTCTTTCACTATCATTCATAATTAAACATATTTACACCTGTCTTTGAGGTTTGTTGACCCGAAGTTCAATACACTTGCTTTTGCAAGAATTTATTTACTTTTTTACTTTATATATTGTTGTACTCCGTCATATGTTTTTATACTATCAAAATGTTCGTGGGTTAAACACCAAGTTATCTGATCTATATAACAACTCTTCAGCTTCTGATTTCGATTGTATAATACTGAGTGAAACTTGGTTAAACGATACAGTATACAACTCTGAAATTTTTAATCATAATTATAATGTTTTTAGAAGTGACCGAGATTTTTCGAAAACAGATAAATGCAGTGGTGGTGGAGCATTATGCGCTGTTAATAATAAATTCAATTCTAATATTATTAATATAAATCTAGATCCTTCATCAGTTGCAGATATAGTTTGTGTACGAGTTCAAATATCCAAAAATAAATCAATATTTATCGTAGCACTCTATTCTCCTCCCCCAACTTCCATTATTCAACTTAATTACATTTACGAATGCATTGAATCCATCCCTGAAATCTTGTATAATGATTTTTTAATAGTTGGTGATTTAAATATTAGTAAATTATCAGACTATTATACTCATGCCTATACTAATAATATCATTTCATCTTTCTTAAACTTTCACTCTTACCTTACTGCTTCACAACATAATTTCATTCATAATTCAGATAATAGACTTCTTGATGTGGTTATTTCCAATCTAAAGTGTACAATAGTCCGCGATTCTTGTCCATTTGTTCCCGAAGATAAGTATCATCCCACACTTAACATCACTCTAGAATATCCTACTAATTTTCAAAATTCATCATTAAATTCTACACCCTCATATAATTTTCGAGCTGCAAATTTTGAACAATTGTATCAGCTATTAAACAATACTGATTGGGATACATTGTTAACTTTCACTGACATAAATGAAGCATTTAATGAATTTTATAAGATCTTATACTCTATTTACGATAAATGTATTCCGAAAACTGTCAAGAAAATGTCTGCATATCCTCCATGGTTTTCTAAAGATATTATCAAAGATATAAAACTTAAAGAAAAAAATCATAAATTATTCAAACAATCACATGACTTACACTATCTCAATTTGTACAAACAATTAAGAGCAAAAATAAAAAAAAATATAAAATTAGCTTACTTCTCGTACATATCAGACGTTGAGAATAATATTTCGAAAGATCCTAGGAAAATATGGAGTCATTTAAACAATCTAAAAAGGAATACTCGTGTGCCAGGTACAATGTATATTAATGATAAACATTTAAGTTCCACACAAACTATTGTACAAGGCTTCGCGGACTACTTTTCTTCTGTCTATACTGTTCCAAGCTCTTCTACTCTTTGTCCACATACTCCATGCACTTCCTTCTTAGAACCTGTCACTATTAAATCTTTATCTGAAGATGACATACGCATTTCAATTAACAAATTAAAACCTTCGCGTAATCCCGGCCCTGATCTCCTGCCTGCGTACATTATTAAAGGATGCCGGGAACTATTTATCAAGCCCTTATTTATTCTCTTTAACCTATCTATTTCCACAAACACTTTTCCTTCTATCCTAAAAACTACTTACATCACGCCCATATTAAAATCAGGTGATATAGACAATATAAAAAATTACCGTCCTATTGCCATTTTATCCAATATTTCAAAAGTATTTGAAAAAATACTTTTCAAATATATGTATACGGCAGTGGGTAATAATATTTCTGATAAACAACACGGATTTATGCAAGGGAGATCCACAACCACCAATCTCGTCACCTTCACAGAATTTACCATAAACTCTCTGCGTAGTAATTCCCAGATTGATGTCATTTATACAGATTTCGCTAAGGCATTCGATAAAGTTGATCATTATGAACTCGTTCAGAAACTTATATCAAACTTCAATTTTTCACATGAATTGTCAGCCTTCATTACTTCATATTTATCAAATCGTAAATCATACGTTTTTTACAATAATTACAAATCAAATTCTTTTATTCCAACATCCGGTGTTCCTCAAGGAAGTAATCTTGGGCCACTTCTATTTAACTTATTCATCAATGATATAACTAACCATGTTTCTTTCTCAAACTGTTTACTTTATGCAGATGATATAAAAATTTATAAATTAGTCAATTCTGTTGGAGATTGTACTCTATTACAAGAAGATATTAACAATATTTTAACTTGGTCTTTAACTTACAAATTGCCATTTAACATTGATAAATGTAAAATAATGTCTTACACAATGAAAAGCCAACCCATAGTGTACAATTATGTGATGGATAATAGTAATCTGTCTAGGATTACGAATTGTAAAGATTTGGGAATATTATTTGATCAGAAATGTAATTTGATTACACATTTGAATGACTGTGTTCGATCATCACATAAAAAACTTGGATTTATTATTAGGAACTCACGTCACTTCCGTAATCACAATACTGTAATAGCACTATACAATTGTTTTATTCGCGCCAAGCTTGAATATTGTTTTTTAGTTTGGAATCCTTTATATAAAAACTCAATAAGAGCAATAGAGAGAGTACAAAAAAAATTCTTACGATACTGTTGGTATAAATTCAAACTGAATATCCAATTAAATGATCATTTTCACTACTCTACTGCTCTTATTGAATATAATATGATGTCTTTAGAAAATCGCAGAATTCTGCAGTCATGCATATTTCTTTTCAAACTAATTAACAATAATATTAGAGACTGTAATCTGCTATCTCTCATAAATTTCCATGTTCCTCGTACAAGTAATCCTAGACAGAAACTCTTTTTTCATGTTACAATGGCAAAGGTAAATTACGAATTAAAATGCCCTGTAAGGCGCGTATGCTCGTATTACAATGATATTTGTAAGTCTGTAGATATTGATATTTTTAATGACAAATTTAATGTCTACAAACGTAAATTAATTCATTATTTTAAAACAATTGTGAATTGATGTTTTTCATATTTTCAATCTTTTTATTATTTCAATTTGTTTACACTGTACTACTTTGTTACCATTAGAATATTTTTTTTGTGTGTATTATATTTTGTAATGTTACCCTCTGTAACTGGGACGCAAGTCCTGTTGAGTGGTTTAAATAAATAAATAAATATTGTTTTAATAAAATATGTCCCATTACTATACTTCATTTCATTCATTTCAAGCAAAAAATAGCGTTTGAGATTCAGCCGTTTTTGCGACGCTATAATGAGTTTAATGAATGTTCTTGTTACCAAGGATGAAGTGAGCGAGCAAAGGTTGTAATCATCCGAGATAATAATAGCCATTATATCGAATTGTATACTATACTTCATCTGTGATTAATATTATTACATACCAGATTTACTGACCCGGTGGTGTAGTAGACAACGTAGCCGACTCACGACCCAAGGGTTCCGGTTCGAATCCCGGGTAAGGTATGGTCGTTTGTGTACGTCCCCTTCATTATCTCATCTTCATCAATGCAACGTATACTACGCCTAGGTTATAAATATACCAGGAAAAAGAGTCACCCCTATTAATCATCAATTGTAATAAGATTGTACATTATGTATATTTGATAAATTAATTTATCAAATATACATAATTCCAAAATGTTTCACCAAGTACCAACCACAAAGTCAGTTCAACATAAGATTGTACATCTTGAAATACAATAATGAATTATTATTATATTATACCAGAGTTTTTAATAATTTCGTTTCATAACCCTCAAATTAAATAATCCACATTACGTATTTTTCATTTAAACAACAAATGTCGTTACTATGATGTGAATAGCCGGCGGCTGTCGTCGTGAAGAGTTGCATAATATGTCAGTTGATAATGTGGAAGATACTGGGATCCAACTGGTCGTTACAATTCCTTACACTAGAACCAACCAAAAAAGGGTTTTTACAGTAATTAATGAGGTCGAAGGAATAAACTTCTTAGAATTGTTCAGAGAATGCCTTAAATTGCAATGAAAAGAATTGAAGTTTAAAAATTTATTCGTGGATTACCGAAATGGAAAATGTTATATCAGAGACTTGGTATACACATGATTGGAGTAATGCCCAAGAAAATAACCACGTATTTGAAATTAGAAAATCCAGAAAAATACACTGTTTGGTTCAATACGAGGTAAGATCAGTTCATTTCTACCCAAAAGAAACACCCATAGAATAGTTTGCAAAAAAAATTCTGTGAGGAATTTATACAAAATATGTAGAATTGACGGAAGGTATTGTTTGAAAAATCTCAAATTATTATAAAATTGTTTAATTACAAACGAATATTATAACAAAATCTTATATTCTATCACGTAGTGCATTATAAATCATGAAAATAAGAAATTATGGCAAGTATTAGGTACGTACCAACAATCTTTTAATTAAAAATGTGTATTTTTGCATTGTTGCTAAATATTCTTATTTTTTTCGTCAAATATGAGTAAAAACAAAATTAAATGGATATTGGTATTTTGAGATGATACCATTATAAAATAATTAATTAAGCCATGTGATACGTATACAATTTTATACGAGTAGGTATACGATATGTTGCATATAATGTAAAATATACATTTTTTTTTGCTGAAGCATTCTTCTGCAACCCACAGCTATAAGAACAAAAAGAGAGAGCTGTGACTATAACTTTTAATACTCGTACATTTTAACTTATATTCATCCAAAAAGTCTTCTTCACAAAAACGATTTAACATACATAATGTTGTGACTTAAATTAGCAAACTTTTCATAGTAAATACCTATAAATATTCTTGAAATATTCCATGCCCTATCACCATCAGTTTATAAACTTTCATCTTAGTATTGGTCAATACGAGCAAAGGTTTTTTAGACTCGTCGTTTAGCTTTCGATATACTAAACTTTTCAGATATAAATTAAACAAAAATGGCGTTCATAGTTAATATTGCGCTTGACAATAATACGATAATTTCACAAGATTTAATGGCACAGAATTGACGGCTGTGGTGCACTGCCTACGCCAGCAATGAGTTCCTGTGAGATGACGCCTGGTAATAGCACGGTACAAATATAGTGGCTTTCTTTCGGTCCGCTATCACAATCCGATCGGATTGGTGTAATCTGATTGATGACGTCAAAAGTGATTGCAATCAGTACAGCAAAAGAACATGTTTTTTTTGTTTTGATATGGTGATAAGTTGAAAATTGTTTTTACCAACGTGGAGAAATAGTTCTTGTTTTACAATCAAGATGAATATTAACGAATTGGTAATTGTAAGTATTAAATATGTAGCTATTTAAGTATCAGATAAATGTTAGTTACCCTACATACAATTTTCATTACTATTACTACATTTTAGGATGAATTAACCAAACACTTAACTTCTTCATCATCTTCAAGTTCATCGACAGAATCTTCGGAATCTGAAAGCGATGACAGCAGGAAAGAACGTCATAGTATCCAAAATTTCGTTGAGACAGTTGTGCCTCGTTATTCAGACGCAGAATTTAGAAGTCATTTTAGGATGACCAGAAGCACTGTTCAAAAGATTTTAGGTAAATTATTTAAACAGTGTACATACATAAGGCATAATTATGCATTCATATATATTCAACAGATTTTGTTACACCCGAAATAATCTCACAGCACAAAGGTGGATGGCCCAAAATTTCAGGACAAAAAGCTGTTCTGATGACGTTGTGGTATTTGGCTAACTTAGAAACATTTCGCCAAATTAGTGATAGATTTAATACTTCTTTAAGTGCTTCACACTCAACAATAACAAGAATAGTACAATTTTTTACTGAAAACCGACATCGATTTATCAAATGGCCGTCAAAAGAAAAACTTATTGAAATATCTCAGGGATTTGAAGAGAGAAATGGCTTCAAATTTGTAGCTGGTGCCATTGATGGATCGCACATTCCAATTAACACCCCAGGACAAGATTCATCTGATTATATTAACAGAAAGGGCTTCGCCAGTATTTTACTTCAGGGCGTTGTAGATGATAAAAAAAGATTTATTAACATCTATTGCGGAGAACCAGGATCTATACATGATGCCAGATTGCTACGGAAATCGGAGCTTTTTCGAAAAGCAAATGATAATCCAGATTTTTTAAATAAATATTACCTTTTGGGCGATTCTGCCTATCCATCTTTGTCATGGTTAGTGCCACCATTTAAAGATAATGGAAATTTAACTGAAAATCAAATTCAATTTAACTACAAACATTCATCAACCAGGATCATCGTTGAAAATGCGTTTGGTTTACTGAAGGGCCGTTTTCGCAGATTAACGAAATTTGATAATGACAGCATAAGTTTCATTAATAAGTGTGTTATTACTGCATGCGTAATGCATAATATATGCATTGATTGTGATGATTTAGGAGAAGAATTTATTACAGATATCATGGGTGATCCTGACGACGACATATGTGTTCCTACTAGTTTGGTAGGGGATAATAGGAGGGAGATTATTTTTAATATTTTATTTTCTAATTAAATATGTACCTATTCATTTATAATGACATAAAAATAAATATTATTCAAATATTATGGGTAATACACAGTAATATGCATACATTGTATGTCTTCAGATATAATTTAAACAAAAATAAATTATTTATATAAACAAGAACATAATTATAGTAAATTAGCCTGCATTTTTCTTTTCCTGAATTTCCACCATTCGTTTAAGTATACTTAAATGCTCCCTTTCAATTTCGTTCCTTTCTTCATAAGACTTAAGTTTTTCAAAATTTTATCCTTCTTCATTTGAAATTCTTCTTCTCTTATTTTTAATTTTCTTTTATAATATTCCTTTTTTGCATCACATGCAGATTTTCTTTTTCTAAAAGTTGCTACGTTTATTTCGTCGCTGGATTTATCGTGACTCTGAGTTTCAATTATTTCAGTTCCACTACTACATTTATCAATATTTTCCTTAGTATTATCTAAATCATCTGATTGCATTACGAACGAATCAATCGCGAGTGAATTTGAATTGGACGGTTTATTTCCCAATATTGCATCGATAAGATCAAAATGTATAAATTTTGATGGAGCCCTTCCAGTACTTGTATTATTATCTTTCGCTGCCCGATATGCTCGCAACAAATTTCTCCATTTCACCTCGCATTTTTCGGAACTTTTCTGGAATATAATATTAAATAAATATAAAATTATTTTATATTAGAAATCTTACAAATATATTCATGCTCTCCAGCATTGTGGAAATTACATTCCACACATATTTTCGTTTTTTAGCGTGCTCAAATTCTGCTTTATGTTCTTCATATTGATTTATTAATGCCACTGTTTCTTCCGCTGTCCATGTTTCTACGGATTTTTTATTTGTTTCGGCCAAACAAAAATCTATAATTTAAATTTAACATAACCATAGATTTAGCAAAATGCATTATAAACCAAACTGAATAACCTATACATACCTGAATTATCTACATAAATAATGCTTACATCATTATTATTTTCCTCCGAATTTTCCATTCTGCGTTGCATAAATTTTCATCAAAACAAACAAATGAGGTTAGAATGATAAGGAAAAAAGACGCTTTAATAGCAATACCAAGCAATCCGATCGGTCGGATCGCAGTAAAACAGCGATTCAGGAGGGAAAGGGGATAACTGATTGCAATCCAAAATTCGGTAGTGGGAGAACTTGATCTTAGAGCAAAAGAACATGTACGATCTGATTGGGATCGCTTAAATCGGATTTCAGTGACCGAAAGAAAGCAGCATATGTCATCATCATTACCGAAGTTTGTGTACAAAGCAGATTGGCACACTCAGCAATGGATGCCGTGTTGAGTGTTTTTTTCTAGCCCGCGTCGTGCCCGACTGCTAGTGTGTGACCAAAAAACCTCTGACTGGGTAGGCCTGGCGTATCAAGTATTCCGTACTACGGACAATAATTTTAATATTGATGAATAAAAATTATTACTTTTTACAACAAATGAATATTCTCATTTTTTTATCAAAATTTGTATGTTAAGATTTATGATATTTAATTATTTGTAGAATGTTGTATGTAGTATGCATATAAGCGTATCTTCGAGAATAATTACTTACATCTTTTGTTTTCTCTCTCTAATTTAAATTATCTAGAATTCCTCTCCTTTTCATTTTCTCATATGTTCATAAGCTAATTCCTTTTGTATTATTTGTTCTTACCCACATGTACCTCTATGTAAGATAGTATAGGAAACAAAGACAAGGCACTAGGATATCAAGATACAGGAAATGTAGTGCAAACATCTGTAATGTGAAAGGCAACTGCGACTGATTCATCACGTACGAGATTTAAACTGAGACAGGGGCTATATTTTCCGCTCGTAACCAAGGCAACTTACAAAAAGAAAGGGTTTCAATGTAAGAACAAAACAGTTCTTAATAGGACGAATTTTAAACTTACTCCATTGTTTACGCTAAAAAATTAAGTAGATATATTACATCATAAAAAAGTATCAGACTTTAAATATGTGTCGACAGTTTGTTGTTGGCGACGAAAACAAAAAAGTTAAATAAAAACAATGGCTGGTATCACAGGCCTTGTTTTAAAACACTTTTTTAAAATATGCAAAATTTCAATATTTAATTTCATCCTTATGTTTAAAGAACTTTTTTTTTAAATATTTGAATACAAACTGTGTTCTGCTTTAAAGTAATACATAATTTGATAAATTTGTATGATATTATTGTACCTACGCTAATTTATGTCAAAGTCAAAGTTTCTCAGTAACCTCTGAAATGTCAGTGATGAATTTTTAGACGAGTTCAGATTTCCGCGCTATTATTCTAATCTAAAAGTATTAGGCTATGGAACATTGCAATAAACACGTGTGGGCTGAACAGCGTCTCAAGGCATTTGCATACACTGTAAATAGAGAACACTTTCCTACAATAAATATAATTTAAAGTGATCATTGCTAACACGTCATTATGAAAAAAAAAAAATATCTGCTTAATTTTGGAAATAACTATTATTTTGTATTCAGTTATTGTCGCTAATAAAAGTGGTGTTGTTTCTATTTTTTCTTATGAGTTAATTGATTTTAATATTTAGTTTTTTTTTCTTGTAATAATTATTACTTATAAAGGGATTATAAATGAATAAAAAGTTTTTATTTTCCTAGAAATAAGTTTGATAAGGAGCTTTAAAATAGTATCGCATACGACACAGTTTATGTAAGCAAATTCCACTGTTTGGAAACTAAATCAGATTAATATATGTGTCAGAGAATATTAAACAAATTGTTATGGCTTAACAGATACCAATAAAGGCATTTTAGATAGCTTTCAATTTGAAGTAGTTTAAAAAGCGGAACACCCCATTCCAGAAAACAAATTATATCATTATATTTCGGCCGACAAATAAAATATAAAACCTACGCAAATGGTGAGAAATTTCTATAAATTTCTTTTGATTAGTTTAAAATATAGAATTTAAACTTACAAAAACTTAATATATTATTCAATTAGTCTGCCATTTAGTTTTCGATTAAATCGCTTTTATTAGTAATACCACAGTATAGAGATTTATACAATAGTGACACTTCGCTGATTTTAGTTCCAAGCTGCTCGTGTTGAAGGGGGAAATAATGAGGAGCGGGATTTTTAATCACTTTAAATAATATATTATGTACAGATTCATAATATTTTTAATAAAAATCATGTACCTATATTAAATGTTATAAAATTTTCACCCACAAAAACTGAAAAATCTTGAAATGAGGAACCTATGACACGATAAATGATTTCACACTTGCATTTTTATTACTGAACAAATAATCAAAAAATAATAATTTTAGCATTAACCTCAATAAATTTAACCTTAACTGAACATAAATGATAAAAATATTTGTAATAATAACATAAACATATTAAAAAGTCCTGTGATATACTCGACATAAAATGGGTAGGTTCAGTAACTAGTCCCAAACAGTACCATTATCACTATGGTTACATAGAAAATGACATTTTATGTGGCAATTATGACGTAAATATACCAATCATTTTATAAAAAATATGTTGCTATAGTGATAACAGTACCGTTTGATAACAGACGAGTTACAGAATCTATGTGATAAAACCCTGTATTGTAAATTCGTAGCCAAGAAAAATACAAAAGAACGAAAATATTTCATACATTTTATGACTTCTTATAATGACGATGAACATCGCATAAGGACTATTAATATTACAGAAGTACTGAAAAGGTCTTACATAAGAATACAAAACTCACTCGTCTCGTTGAAAATACAGGCTTCTCCAATTTTTATCAATGGTCGTCAACGCAAATCTTTGAAGCATTTTACATGTGTCTTTGCATTCAGACGATCAGTAAATTGCTATTTTTATTTTACTGAATACCTAAAATTACGAATGAAAGCCTATTATTGAGTTGGAATTTTCTTTGAAAATTCTTGGAAAATTTTGTCTGGTACATCATAAATTAAAAACATACATAAATGATATTCGTGTTTTATAAATATGGATAATAAAAGAAATGAAATAAGTATTTTCATTACATTTTAAAAGTACAAATTATAATACGGTGGGAGTAGCGTCTGCACTGCAATTATTTCAATGTATTTCTTCTTATTCTCAGTTTATGTATTGTATGTGGATTTAATGTTAAGTGGATGTGCAACCCCCAGTCCAATGCGGACAAAAAGATAGTTTCGAAAATACGCAATATTTTCTGAACTATATGTTCAAATGTAAATTTTTAAAAACTATTGGTAAGTAAAATGTTCATTATAGAGCTTTAAATTATTATTTTTGAAAACTTAATATTTTTTATATATTTTTTAATTGTTGAAAATGACAGTATTTTGATACAATATTTTTGGTAATATATAATCAAATTTTCAAATTCTAATAATTTGCGGCTCTAGATATACTCTTTATCATTAAAATGATATATAATTTATCAAAAATTAGACAAAAATAGAGAAAAATCTATGCAATATATGACAGCGTGTTTTCCTTATTTTTCTACAAGGAATTACTCCAGGAGCTAACAACCCTAGTGGTAGACTCTAGCTCCACCCTTATACAGTCTTAATCAAAATTTACGTTCAATATTGTTAAGGGGTTCTATAACAAAATTTCGATTCCAGAATATGCGAGTGTGATGGTATTAGCGGTAATATACCAGCGACGGTCTGATCTCGTGTGCTTGTAGCGTAGACTCAGACAACTGTACAATATTTCGTTGTGCATATTGAGAATTACGGTAATAAAAGGTTTCTCAATAAGAGCATCGGATTTAAATTTCGCGCCATTTTTTTTTCTATTTGTTTGGTATGTCTGAAACATTGGCATTTGTAATTTGCAATTGTTTTTAATAGTAAATATGGAACGCTTTACGACAGAAAATTAATTCTTACTGTTAAAATGCAATTTGAGTCCTTGACATTAGGCGTTTAACATGGGAAAACTTTTTTTTTTGTAAATAAAGAGTGTTCGGCAGAAAATTAAGCCATGATATTGAACATGATAATAGTACATAAATAAATGTATCATCACGGCTTATTACCCATTGCTGGGTGTGCCAATCTGCTTTGTTCACAGATTTCGGTTATGATGATGATAATAGTATATAAGATCATGTATGTTATTCAATATTAATTACTTTGCTATTGCATACAAATTTGTAAATAAATAATTGTTCAATTTTTACCTCTCGCTAAGAGAGGTGTTGGATTCATGCTAAAAATCGCATATCCAGATTTTATTGAATAAGCACGATTTAAGGTCCATAGAATCCGATTTTAACATTTTTACAATCATGTCTGTGTGTGTGTGTGTGTGTGGATGTGTGTGTATGAGGTTGTTGGAGACACGATTTCTCAAGTTCTATAAGACTAAAGACCTGTTTGACTACGGATTCCTCAATCTAACAGTAATGGGAAGAGTTGAATAGGTTCTGGTAATAATTGGACAACCGGAAGTGGTAGTTTCTAAAAAAAAAATTCTAAATATTATTTTTTGAAAATTTGTTACTACAATTATTAAAATTATTAAATTTTTTATTATATCTCGTATAGATTTGGAGATATAGTATATAATAATATAGAATAATATGTTGTAATAAATCTCGTTGCCAGAAAAACAGTTGCGATATTAAATTTTTTGTAATTGACAAATAAATGCAAAATGTCAGTCAGTTCTAAGAGGTATGAGTACATTTAATATATATTATTGTATTATTAATTAAATATTTATTTAAATTGCAGGTATGTCAAAATTACATATATCCTTAAGAAATACCGCTAATACCGTCAATTAATTTGAAGTATTTTGAACATATTAGAATAGTAGGATAAAATTTCTCATAAAACGAAAGAAGAGAAACAATTTCAATTATTTGTGTGTACAAGAAATGTTAAATTCGTTACTTACAGGGCGCGAGCAGCCATGTGACTTTGTTGGCCTTGGCAAGCAGATATGAGGATCCGTGTCAGAATGACGGCTAGTAGTTATTTACAAAGACATCACAATTGTCATATGTCATAATTTTTCATTCAAAATTTCAAAATATTCTGAAGGTTGTTTGTCATCCATTGTCGAGGAAAATAATTTACATGGATTTGGAAAATCATGTTTCGGATAAAAACTTATGATATGGACACCTATGTATATTACTAGCTCTCATTCTGACACGGCCCCCATATCTGCTTGCCAAGGCCACCAAAGTTACATAACTGCTCGCGCCCTATGCAACATAAAATGAAAATGGCGAGAGGTATTGTGCTGGCCACAACAGATTTTTTTTCTTTGGGGACATTTAAAAAAATTGTGCAATGGTGAGAGAATGAACATTAATCAATTAAAAAACATAATAAGTGGAGCTTCACAAAATATTACTCCCCAGCAAATAATAAATGCTATTTATTCTTTTTATAATCGTTTAGAATATTGTTTAGAAGTTGATGGTGCCAATTTGAATTTGATAAGTTAAAATAAAAATTCCTCAGTAGTTTAATGCAGTTCATAAGTGTATAAACATAAATAAATAATTTATCAATTCTTTAATTAATAATTTAATATTTATTTTAGTCTATGTTATTTATCCTTATATGTTTACTTATAAAATAAACGCTTTAATATATTGCTATCAATCATTTTATTCATATTTTTCATTCAAAATTTTCATAATATTCTGTTTATTTGTCATCCATTAGTATGGAATATACTTGTCGAGGAAAATAATCCACATGGATTTGGAAAATCATAATGTTTCGAATGAAAACTTATGATACTTGACACCTATGTATATTACCAGCTGTCATTCTGACACGGGCCCCAATATCTGCTAGCTAAGGCCAACAAAGTCACATAACTGCTCGCGCCCTATGCAACATAAAATGAAAATGGCGAGAGGTATTGTGCTGGCCACAACAGATTTTTTTATTACGTAATATGAAATGATCATCAAATTCGGGTGAACAAAGTGAGTGTTGTGTATGGCGGTAGTAATGGTAATATACTTTTTATTATTTAGCCCTAGACTTCAGCTTACAATGTGTTCAATTTTACTAATTTTTTTAAAAAAATTTGATATCCTCGAATTGATACGGTTTTTTCAAAATAGATTATTTCATCTTCATTATTTTATTCCTCCGGTGTTCGTAGTACCTACATCTCTCAGGACATGAGCCTGAATTTCTTTTATAAATTACACAAAATATTACATTTTGAATTTTAATTAAAAACTGTAATTTCTGTTTCAATTTATTAAAGAGCTTAACATTGGAAAAAAATATTGTATGTACATAATTATATTAAATATCAAAGCTTCCAAAGATTAAAAAAACAGTAAAGCAAAAAGAGTATACATAAAAAAGAACAGCCAAAAGCACGTTGTTATTATGGCCGCAACTAATTTTCTTTATGAATCGATTAAAAAAAATTGACTGATCTACATCATCAAAGGTAAGCTATTGAACTTCAATGCCATATATACTCTGTATGAATGTTAATTTGGGCGTGGTTTAGGTATCTGTTTAGACCAAAACATTTTCGTGTTGAAAAAGAAGCGGCAATTGCAACAAAACCGTAAGAGAATAAATACAAGAAAATAGCCAGGTAAAACTTAATGACAATACGACAACAGATAACGCACAGCACTCACAAAGAATGAAAATACAATATACAAAATAACAATAATTGAATTGTGTTTGTGTAAACCGCGCTTAACAACCAATAAAATCACAAGAATCTATATGTCTAAATTCTTTCGTTATTTCAAACGAGTATAGTATTCGTCCCGTAAGAATGGCATTGCGCAATCTGTGCCGACACTGACTAGGAAATAATCTTTTCCTGCATCCAAAATCGTACATGCAGACAAGACCATTATTCTAGTCTTTTGCGATAGTTTTCCATTGACATTATTGATAAATCAACAGGAGACACAAAAATACGAAAATACATGCCAATGTATACGGACTATATTGACAATTTTAAAATATTTTCCAAACAGAGTTGACACGTCGCCTTATGAACAGATTAAATAAACTGCGTGACAAAAAGAAACTACTTCAATTAAGTACGTCGTTAAGAATAATTGCGCAATGCCATTCTTACGTGAAGAATATTATACAGTTCTCCAATTTCTATTGGCGGATGACGGTTGGATACGCAGCAGCACGCTAAAGACCGTACGGGATAAGCGTAGTTTCTAGCATATATCAGTTTTATACAATCAGATTAGTAATGTTTATTTATTATTTGTATTCTTTGAAAATAACCCACCTCCTACCATTCCGTGAGTTAAATTATATATATATATATATATATATATATATATATATATATATATATATATATATATATATATATATATTACCTATAATTCTGTGCCACACGCCGTGGCCGCCACCTCAGTTGCTTGTCGTTCAGATAGTACGAGTATATACAGATGGTCTGTGGTTTAGCAGCAGCGGTCACGAATCTTGCCGATCTTTCACGAAGGGCAAAGGAATGGAATGCAGCCTCCTATGCTAATTTATACGCTGATATAAATGTGGCTTGATTCACGTATTCTGTATGCAGCACGAGTGTGGAGCGTGCCTTTGAGAAAGATTCTTTTAAGGTGCAGAGAAGTTTAGTCTACATTGTATGCACAGTGGCCTAAACTTAGGCGTAAAATGATTAATACAGAATAATTATGCCTTAAGGCCATTTTACACCTACATTACTAATACAAAATTAATGAAAAATGAAAGAAGACTAATCATGAAAAAAAATGTTTTGCAGAACTTTTTATCCTGATAAGTTATGAGGAAGCTTAGCCGCCCTTGCCTCTCCTGACGAGCCGCCACTATTTTTATATAAAGAGTGAAACAGTGTTTTGCATAGTTTCTTCCAAACTTATACCACGTAGTGTATTTTGTTGAGCGTACTACCTGTCTCTTTCTGGCCGAATACATTCTCTCTGTGCGCGGTAGCGAACCCCATCCAACAGTAGAATTGGTTGAACTGTAACTACAAACATTTGAGGAACAAAGCATTAAATGAAGATGTATTTATTTGCCCCAAACAAGTATTTATTTCTCATTTTATATACTTGTACATGCACTGTTATACCATATTTACCCCACAAAACGTACTGTTAAGGAATAGTTCATTTTATATATACTTCTTTTCTTATTTTGTGCAACGTCTGCAACTTTTATTGTAAAGTGAAACATGAACTTTACGTAGCATATTTGAATGCCTGTGAGATGACGTTAATATATTGTATAAAATTTAGTTTCTTCCTCGTAAGTTTTATAATGGATATATTGCACCATTTTCAATTAAACTATAATAGAGGCTGGTAAAATATCTTGCACATTATTAGCTGTTAGACGTGAGGGTATTGATCAGCCTTTCATTAATTAATTATGAGTAAATGAAAATCTCTTTGTTACGTTTGAAGTCTTGACGCGAGACTAAAAGCAACATAAAACATTTGAAGTCCGAGCAGCTGGCTGACAGCGTCGTCTTTCTTTTTTCGCGCGCAGAGGTGGCAATGGCAATTACGCCAAGCTGCTAATCTACGGTCTGGAATGATTACGACAGATGCTATGGATAGCTATGTTTATTATTTCCCACAAAAGGTGCATGCAAATCAGAAAGGGAGAACAATTCCATTAACTCTCGTGGAAACTTAGTTCTCTTCTCTCGGGCTTTTCCTCTTTCTTATCCATTATAGAATATTTAATTTTTGTAATAGCTATTTAAATCTGTGATTAATATTTACAGCAAAAGATAAGATTTACAATTTCTACCTATCCAAATATGGATATTATTTTTACAACAAAACGAGTAAAATTTACGAAACTTTTTAACGAATGACAAAACTCTAACCTCTCTTTATTATCTATATCTATAAAATCAGAAGTTTCAAACGTTAAATGTAGAAAAATCATCAAATCAATATTACGTTTATTGTGTTCATAAAACAAATTATTAAGACATGTTTAATTACTTCCTTGTACGTAAGTAAAGGAAGTATTGTAATCGCGAAAAATTTCGGTTTCCAGATTTCAGCGGAAATATCCATTTTGATCATCCCTGAATCCATTTTGACTAATTTCGTCGTGACGTCTGTACGTACGTACGTATCTCACATAACTCGAAAACGGTAAGCCGTAGAAAGTTGAAATTTTGTATTTAGGACTCCTATAACATCTAGTTGTGCACCTCCCTTTCTGGTTATTACACAATTTCCAGAAGTGGCACTTTACATGAAGCCTATAATAGATTTTAATGAAAAACTGTTTTAAAATATAATCCAAAACTTTTCAAATTTGGTATACAAGACTTTTATGTCAATCGAAATAACATAATACATTTTGGTTAAAATAGGCTAACCGGAAGTGGTACATTACTTGAAGTTGTTAACAGTTTTTCTTGAATAAAATGATTTTATTTTGATTTTAGAAATAAATGCTTCAAATAAAAGTTTTAGAGAATTAATTTCTGCGTCTATCACATCAAGTATTATTAAATTAGCCCTTTGTATAAGCGAGATATGTAAATTTAAAAATTATATACTTTTTTGTTTTTGTAATAAAGCTTGCTATGGATTAGGACAAAAAAATAAAAAAAATGTTCATGTCAAATTACGTTAAATACGTGCAATTTTATGATTCGTACAATTACAAATATTATATTTTTATTGTGAAATTAGTCATATTTATTGTTGTAATCAAATATTACTTTGTTGTAATCAAAACTCTCTTTAAAAACTCTCTTTATGGTCGCTATATATCTTACTGTTTTGAAGTTAAAATTAATATTTTATAATTTATTTATTAAAAAAATACGTATAGTTTAATATTCGTACAAGGAAGTCGTGTGGTGTCCACATCAGATTTTTTGTTTTTGTAATAAAGCTTGCTATGGATTAAGACAAAAACAAAACAAAAATGTTCATGTCAAATTATGTTAAATACGTGCAATTTTATGATTCGTACAATAACAAATATTATATTTTTATTGTGAAATTAGTCATATTCATTGTTGTAATCAAATATTTCTTTGTTGTAATCAAAACTCTTTTTAAAAACTCCCTTTATGGTCGCTATATATCTTACTGTATTGAAGTTAAAAAAAATATTTTGTAATTTATTTATTAAAAAAATATGTACAGTTTAATAATCGTACAAGGAAGTCGTGTGGTATCCACATCAGATTTTTTTAAGTACCTTATTTTCTTTTAAGATCATGAACGAATTAACAAATTGACATACATTGATCTCTGTCATTTGCAAATACTACAAGCGTGTGTGATAAGAATGGATATAGCACGCTTGTCTTTCAAAAATTTATATTGTTTCGACTAAGTTAGGGAATTCCATTTTAATATTTTCGCTGTAACGTAAGTTTATTTATTAATTCAGATATATTACCTTGTTTCATAGCCGTACGAATAACATTATCTCTGTCAGTGTCACTGACATTGTGTCAGTATCTTATTTTTCACATACTTGGTTTTACATTTGCTAATAAACTTACCAGTTGACTTATTTTTAAATTTTTAATACTTTTATTGTAACATGCATTTTCATAATAATAAAATGACAGTATTATCTTACGTACACTCATAAAAACTAAATAAACGACACTACAGAATTTGACAGAATGGGCGGAGCAAAAATTTTAATTCATACAGTTCGTAGATGTCCTTGATCGGACATCTTTAAAAAAAAATTACTGTACCTACAAATTGTAGCCTAGGGCACCCAGATGGCTTATTCCGGCCCTGATTTATCATATGCTGACTGTCGTCCTTCCTATAGCTACCGAGTGTTTAGTTAAAATCTGTTGGAACTCAATATTAATTTTTATATTTTGCAATAGTTGCTTACCAATAAAATTAAAATCATATGCAGTTTTCTTTTATTTAACCTAATAACTACAACTAAAGTAATTAAAAATAATAATAAGGTACTGCTACAACTACTACTAAAACAGGAAACAAGATATATAGGTACTTTACCTACAATAATAATAAACACTAAAGGAAAAATTAAATACAAGAAGAATCAAGGAAAAAGTACTAATAGCAATGATACGCTTATCAAAGTTAAACAAAAGTGCAAGTGCTCCTTTGTCAAAAGTTTGACGTAATGGTGCACAACGCCATTTCTACGTCGTAAAATATACCAATAACAGATCTTAAGTAGACATCCGGTGTATATAGAAATATTGAATTGTACAATGTGTAGTAAATATATACATAATGTAATTATGTAAAATAAATAAATAAATATAAATATAATAAAATATATAAGGGGTCAATTTTGTGCCATTAAATTGCGATGTAATTTTTGGCGTCGGTCGGGATCGAACCCGGGTCCCCAGATTATGTGACGTGCAATAATGAAAAATATACAAAATATTAAATATCTTCGGGATGAAAATAACCCGTCACACTTACTTGGACAGCTGTATAGTTGGTCGTAATATAGTTAGGTCGTGGGTTCCCAAAAGGCATGCTATTTTGCTACAATATGGGCGCCAATTTGTCGAAAGGGAAATAGTTAACACAACAAAAACGAATCTAAAACGATGTCAGTATTTATTATACTGCGGCACAAAAAATATGATAATTACAAAAAGACTACCTAATTACAAAAATGTATCCTACAGCCTTAAAAATAATCTGTATCAAGGTAAGATAAAAATATTCCACAATAAGAAAATTATAAATATAGTATAATACCTTCACAATAAATATAGAAAAAACCTTAAGTTTTGGCCAATGAAAAATAAATGAAATTAAAAATAAGCAAGAGTAAGTCTCCCGTGGGCACGAAGCACATGTACCCATAACAAAATGTTGTACGACAATTTAGAAAAAAGTATCTCAATATTATTTATCAAGAAATACAAACCTTGGATAAATATTCAAGGATTGAAATGATATTTTAAGATAACACAAAATTTAAAATGTTTACATGTGGTTTCGGCCTGAGGTACCAAGACGAACTCCTCGACAACAAGTACAAACCACTTAAGACCCCTCTCCTCCCTTTGGAGCTACGAATTCGCCAATTTAAATAAAATTATCGCTATCGAAATCGTTTCAATGAATAGTAATGATTTCCCGTAAACCATGGGATACGTGACCTTAATAAAATATTAATAGGTATATTATTAATAGACATAGTAAAGTAATTTACTCGTATTATTATAAATTGTTAAATAGTAATAATATTATTATTACTCACAGGTGACGTCGCAGAAATTTTACTTCCGTGTTTCTTGAATTATATTAATATTTAACAAATTAAAAAAATACGAATATATTATTTTTTTATGTAATATATCACATACGTAATTACTCATTACAAACCCGCAAAATGTACTTACTTGATTCATGTATTCTAGTTGGTTGCCGGCAGGTTGCCGGTTTTCAAAATTTGAAACCTTTTTTGGAAATCAGTTATAAGGTGATTATTCAATAATAATTTTTCAGACAATTATTGCATCACCTTTAACCTTCAGCTATAATTTAATTACAGCCCATTAGTTGATTTATAGCCATAACTACAAACTTTTTATTCTTTTGTTTTGGAAGAGTTTTACAATTCACTAATTTAAAGATTTACTTTATTTCTTCTTGGGTTACTTTTTATATTATGTACATAAAAAGTTCCCGCAGTGGAGCATAAATTATTTCTTGACTAATTAGATTTTTAATTGAGAATAAATATTTCCAATCAGCGTTTTTTTTTTGTAAAACTACCTAAATGTGCTTAAGAGTACGGACATCATTGAAGTTTAGTTCATATTTTATCTTTTTACGAGTATATGGACATAGAGGTTGCATTATTACAAGCATTGTACAGTTATAGCCAGGTACATAATACAAAAAGTAATTAGCTTGAATTAAAATAATTGTACGAGTATCCCATTCATTTTTAATATATTCAAATGTAGATTTTTAAAGATGACAGAAAATACGAGTATAAATAGAGCAGCAATTACCAATATATTAAGGGAAAATTCACTTATAAAAGTACTATGCACAGATTGCGGAAGTAATTTTTTTTGGTTCGGAAGGTACAGTTTATTCGCCAATGACGATTGATGACACCAGAGGATAATTTCCCAATAGGCCAAACAGGTCATGGCTCAGAGCGCTTCATTCTTTAGCGCGTCAATTTTAGACAATTCTTTAATAGGATTCACATTTTTTTTTTACTTTTAGAATACTATTACTACGTTCACATAGAATTTTGAAAATGTTTTCAGTCAAAATTACGTGAAACTGTTTACATGCAATTCTCAAAACAAGTTGAAAGATTGATTTGAAAACGCATGCGCATTTGTGTAAGTGACAGTTCTCTTCACTCCAAATACTTCGTTATGCGATTGTTCCAATTTTTATTTCTTTTAATTTAGTACCACTACCTACTCACTATACGCACTAAAACTACACAACTGTCAGTTTACTTGTAGATTAGTAACACAAAGCGGCAGAAACATTACACTATGTACACATGCGCAATATCTAAACTGAATTTTAAGTATTTACATGAGAAGTTTCGAAACTAGTTTTCATAACAAATCCATGAATTTTAGCTTTGGTTTAAGATAACTCGAAATTGTTTTGACACTGTATACGCCACGTATACAGTACATATGGCGTTTTCAAAACTCAAAACGTATTGAAAACGGTTTCAAAACTGCATTTAAACGCAATATACAGAGAGTTTTTTTCATCAGTAAACATGGCGTAGTTTCATTACTATAGTTACAAAATGACAGCAATGTATTAAAGCGTTTATTTTATGAGTAAAAATAGGGAACAGTTTTCAGAATCGTGAAACTGTCACATTTCATAATGGTTCTTTATACAATTGAAGAAAAAGTGCAAATTATAACAGTATAATTTAAATAACCAAGTTTCAGATGTATTTTCTGCCATATTTAATAATTGGCCCATACTCTGCCCAGCAACAATTCGAAATATCTATAATAATTGTAGCTTGCACCAAATGATTTTTTTTTTCTTTGGGGACACTTAAAAAATTTGTGCAATGGTGAGAGAATGAACATTAATCAATTAAAAAACATAATGAGTGCAGCTTCACAAAATATTACTCCCCAGCAAATAATAAATGCTATTAATTCTTTTTATAATCGTTTAGAATATTGTTTAGAAGTTGATGGTGCCAATTTTAAGCATTTGATAAGTTAAAATAAAAATTCCTCAGTAGTTTAATGCAATTCATAAGTGTATAAACATAAATAAATAATTTATCAAGTCTTTAATTAATAATTTAATATTTATTTTAGTCTATGTTATTTATCCCTATATGTTTACTTATAAAATAAACGCTTTAATATATTGCTGTCAATCATTTTATACTGTAACTATGGTAATGATATAACCCAATGTTTACTGATAAAATAAACTCCCGTTATATCTGTAAAAACAATCTTACTGACTTAGTCCAGGGAATCTACTGAAAAAATACTCCCAGCCTCAAAAAAATCCAATAAAAGCTTTTTTTACGGAATGCTGTAGACAAATTCGCTGATTAATATACCAAAAGTTTCCGGAAATCTGACTTCGGGAACCTCCCGCAAATTTGGAGAAATGGCGACGTACCAAGTGTTATTTTTTTAAACTTAATGGTTTTTTACCAAGGCTGAACTGTAACAAATTTGAAAAAACTGAATTTATACAAAGAATAAACAATATTACATTTTTATAAATATTTATCTTCAAAATTATAAAAAGAAAATATAGCATAAAAATATTTTGATCAATTTTTGACATTTTTCATTCCTTCTTTTTAAATATTCAAAAACATTGGCAATATTAATATTATATCTATAGAACTTTAATTTCTTTTGTCGTAGTGTCGGAGACAGAGAATACATGTAAATGAAAACTGAAGTATGCAAATCAAATATGAACAAGACCAAAATGTGAATATTTATTATTTAGTATCTTTGTACATTTTTTTAGAGTTATGTGGTGAACTGATTTTGAAAATCAACAAGTCTTCGTATCATCCAAATACAACAGCAAATAAGGTAGGAAAATCACTTAATTATTTTTTTAATAATAAAAATGATTGCTATCTCAAGAAATATAAGAGCTACGGGGGCGGTTATATTAGCAAATAATTTCTATTGTACAAGCGCTTGTAGGTATGATGGACAGTGGAATAGGTTTACAGTGAGGTAGGTAGATAGTGACTTTAGGTAGATAGAGAAATAATTAAACAACTAGTGACTTTAGGTAGATAGAGAAATAATTAAACAGTGGCACGCAACATGCCCACCCAAACTGCCCAGCCAACATAACCCACCCAAACTGCCCACCCAACATACCCACCCAAACTGCCCATAAATGTCAACGCAAATAAAATATTCACATATTTCCGTCACAGAATTATAATTCTATATTTAAAAATTAACACGTATTCACTTTTTCCTTCGTGGTACTCTTATTATAGCCATATTTCAATCAATTTATTTTATGCTCTATATATTTTTTTCTCAAAAGTTGTTATCTAAGGGTATGCAAATATTATATCACTGAATTTCAAATTTTCTATCTAATAAGCAAATAAAAAATATACGGACCCATTTAAAATAACGAAGTTGTTTGCCACAGTTTGAAAACCACTGGTTGAAAAGAATTAATTTTAAATCTAGTAAAATAGAAATTGTTGGCTAATTTAACTGACCTCGTAGCTCTTATAGTTCTCGAGATAGCAATAGTGGACAATATAAAATGAACACTTGTATATCTGATGACATACCTACAAGTAGTGTGAAAATAATGATAATATCCTAATTGAAACATTTAACTTCAATTAGGAGTACTGAACAATATTATATGTATATTAGTATAGTGAGTTCTAATATTCAATTCCACCATGAAGAAATGGTGTAAATAGCATAACATTGCAGTTGTGGTTGAAATGTAAATCAAAGATGGAATAAATTTTATGTACAAATATTTTCACTCTTAAAAGAAAATGAATAATAATATTAATAAAACAAAATGTAAATATCCTTATTATTTCTTACAAAATACGTTTTATAAATTAATTTAAAACATAAAAATTACCTTTGATCATAATATTAGATGGTTTAATTTATGTAAATATATATATATATATATATATATATATATATATATATATATATATATATATATATATATATATATATAAACATAAATACATAGCATAATTGCATTGTAAATGTAAATAAGAATAATGAAACAACTAAATTTCATAGGTGGGTACTATAATACTCAATATAAAAAGATATAATTTAATAATGAAATCAGCTTCTACGAAGTTTTCAATTAATTTTATATATTTAAATTCCTTTCTCAACCTAAATATTCAGTCGATCAACGTTTTCTTTCTTGCCGTGAATTATATAATATAGTTATTTATGTATCAAGGCACTGAAGTTAAACTGAGAGAATGATTTTGTTGAATTAAACAAAATATTGTTAACAGGACAAATATTATTTGTTGTATACGTGCAACTAAATATTTAGTTAATAGTGCTAATTCTTTTAATTGATTTTTTTTTGTTGTTTGAAATTATACTGTTTGTTATATAAACTAATAACATTTCTTTGAATCAAGATAAAAATATATTTAGTATGAAACAATAAAATGGTTAATGCAACTAAATATATAGTTTGTATTAATACTAACATTTTCTTAAATTAACAAAATATTTAAATTAAAAGAATAAACTATTTTGATTTATCGAACAAAAAGTATGAGTTCAAACAAATGAAAAGTAATTTTATTTTAACAAAATTATCTTTTTAAATCAATTAAATTACATTGTTTAATCAAGAGGATAATCAAATTATAATTTTACGTTATAATATATACTTTTATTACAAAATATTTCGTACATATAAAATAACAAAATAGGAGTAGTAATAAATATGTATATACATTTTTACATTCTTGTCACAGGTACATATAATTTTCCATCATTCATTTTATGTATCGAAGTTGGCCGTTATAAAATAAATCATCATAATATAAAGTTTTATATTAAGGTAGTAAGCTCGAATTCATAAGCATACAAATGTGATGCAAAACCAATAATGCTTTTTGTCTTGGAGGGGCTTGATCATATATCTCAAACGATATTTTGTCCAATGAAGAAGTAGTACTAGCCGAGGATGATGTACATGCTGAAGGGGATACCTACACAGTTCCTTATATAATTTTATTTAAACATGTATGCAGATATTACTCACTGTTTCAGTATTATCTGAGGGCTGTTCTACATACAGTACTTCAGCTTGTTGCAATTGTAGAGAATCCGTAATTTTTTTTGAAAATATTGTTCTTAGTCCTATTTGTGGTATTAATTCCTTTATCACATCAGAGTTCAAAGCAAAAAATGATTTCTGATTTATTCCTTGTTCTAGAATATGATAAAAAAGAAAACAAATAAATAGTTTATTCGTTGAGATGCAATTAACTTAAAACTAGAGATTAATTTGTAATTAATTAAAAAACATACTAATCTGAATTAAAACAGCAACATAAGTAAGTATTCAGTCATTTTCAAATGATCGATATTAACCATAAATATCCATCTATATTATAACATCTTTTTATATGAGTATGTATACATAATTAATGCAATTTTAACTTACCTATATACAGTGGAATTTATTCTTCCAAATTCCATGATTTTAAAATGTTTTGGACAAATTCATCAGCCATTCTAAAGATATTACTAGCCTTTAGAAAATCAAGTAAATACACAATTTCTTGAGTACAACAAAACTGCGTACTTCCCCGAGCAACACGTAACACGTGCAAACTGTGGGTACATGCAGACCACCCAAGAAAAAACCGGGAATAAACGGAAATAGCCGAAATATAACAAAATATATAATTGTTTTAACAAAATAGTATTATTAGTTGAACAGAATAGTACATAATGTCAACAAAATATTGTATCAAGGAATCGAACAAAATGAACTTGTTCTTTTAAAGATAAGACTTGTATAAGTAACAAATAACTTTTGCCACATTAGTTTGTAAATTTAACAAAAGGCAAAATGTTATTTCAAAAAAATTAGGTGTTCGAATAACAAAAATATATAATTCGCTGTACAAATAAAATAAAATAAAATTTTTGTTGTTTCAAATAAATAAATTCACTTGAACTAACTAAATTGTTTTATATTCATTCAAAATTTTGTTAAGATAACAAAAAAATCTTTAACAAAATAAATTTTGTTTTTACAACAAAATCGTTCTTTCAGTGTATCACGAATGTGGGGTTTATTTGCCGAGGCCCTTAGGGCCGAGGAAAATAAACCATGTGAGTGATAAGAAGGAACTTCAGTGCCGAGGTGCATATTAAATTTTATTTGAAATTGAAAAATTGTGAAAATGAAAGAAATATTTATTTTTATAGGTTATGTATTCTATGTTGCTAATCTCGGACATCGAAATTATCGTCTGAAATACTTAAAATTATATGTTTTATCTCAAATTTAGTCATCGGAATATAATATGTTCTTCTTGCACGTATTTTATTTATTTTAAGTAAAAATTTACTATTGTACATCGTAAACCTATACAAAATATCTTACATGTACTATAATTATCATAAGGTTGGCATGTTGGCAACATTGCATTTACAAGAAATCGTCGTATATTGGATTACTTTAGTGCCGATTTTTAAACTTTTAATGGCGATTTTTGTGCACGTTAGTTATTATATTAGTTATTTATGTATCAAGGTACTGAAGTTCTACTTTTTATCACGAATATGGAATTTAGTTACTGAGGCTACAGAGCCGAGAAAAGTAAACCATATGAGTGATAAAAGGAATTTCAGCGCCGAGGTACATATTAAATTTTATTTGAAATCGGAATTTTATGAAAATGAAAGGAATATTTATAGGTTATGTACATTATATTTGTCAGTCAGACACTCAGTGTTGCTAACTTTTGGATACTGAGATTATCGTAAAGAACACTCAAAATTATGTGTTATGTCTTCAAACTTTTTAGTTCGTCATATTTGCACATATTTTTTATCATTTTACGTAAAAATTAACTATCGTACATCGTACAGCTACCCAAATTATCTTACATGCACAATAATTATCATAAGGTTGGTAAAACTGCATTTGTATGAAATCGTCGTATAATGGATTACATTAGTGCCGATATTTCAACTTTTAATAACGATTTTTGTGCTCTTTAGTGACGATTTCAAATAAAATATATTTCTCGAATAATTATGTATTATAATCTTATAACACAGTACTTTTTGATATATATTATATTCATTTTCTTCTATTCGCTCATTTTCATTTTCAAATGAAATTATAAAATCAAAGCGTGAGAATTTCTTTTTCTTTACTTCCCTAAAATTTTGTTGGTGTCGCATACTATTTTGCGCCAGAATTTTATGATCTATTGGTGCAGAGTACCTTTAGTGACAGCACGCACTTCAGAATTCTATCAGAAGAGGTATTTGTTTTTGCTTTTTCCCACGAAGTGAAAATATTCGCCTGCAGTCATACGACTCGAGGCGAAAGTATCAAACTAAGGTCATTATTTTGTCACAATTCACTCAAAAGCCAATTTATATATTTATTATACATATAATAATAATAATATATATATATATATATATATATATATATATATATATATATATATATATATATATATACATACATACATACAATTCTACAATGACAGAGATATTTTAGTGCCCTCTATTGGCACCCTCTTTACATGCGTAGTAGCTTATAGTGATCTCTGCTGTCACTCGGACTCATCTGGGTGTGTCGGTATTTATTAAAAACTGACTCGTATGGGATTCGATCGCTGTCCCACACGAGCAAACTTGTATTGCCAGGCGAGCACTCTGACCGCACAACCACCGATATACAATTGACAATATTTTCTATTTTAATGGTGTAAAACCCGAAAATTCCCAAAACATAAAGCGAATATGGAATTCTGAAGTGCATGCTACCAAGATTCGTAAAATTAAAATCACAATAGTCTGTTTTCTATGATCGAATTCTAAAGAGCGTGCTGTTATTACTGCCCGAAACTTGTAAAACCTTGGACGCCAAAAAGATTTACGCATTGAGTAATGTATTAAATTAAATTAAATCATAGTGACTACATTAACAACACACATACACATAAATTTACCTGGAAATTATAATATACAGTAGGTACGCCTGTCCGCGATACGAAATAAGCGTGTAATACGGTTGGACATTGGTTTAAATATGAATATACGAGTGCATAAGATCGCGGACGTGAAAACTTGTCGAAATACGCCTATTTAGTTAGGCGTTTGTGCGTGTTTATTTTTTCATTCTAGTTATCGAAGATAGCATTTAGTTGCCTGTCATTATAATAAAAAATTGTCTAAAAACGTAAAAATTGTTTCGGAATAATTTTAAATATATAATGTATAACAGAATATGGCTTCTTTTCTTTCTGGTTTCTATTTTACACAACTTTAGGGCTTAACAACTGATCGCTAATATCCGCGGAAGACGAAGGAACCGATAATGGAACCGAATCCCTGTGGATACGATGGGCCTAGTGTAAATAAATTTAAATTATAATAGAAAATTCTATTTAATCACAAAGAATAAAGTGAAGCTAGTACGTACACATGTGCTGTGGAACTGAATTCTTATCGTTACTTTTGACTCTAAAAGAATTCATAAACTACATTATATTTCTCGATATTATTTGCTTTTCCTATATTGTAAGATTCTTACTTCAGCAATTTCTTTGTCTGCTTGTTTTCCGAAGATGTTGGACACATTGCTTGTCCTGATATCGGTGCTGGTGTGACACGTTTAGTGAAGATTGTCTGCCAATATTTACCCGAGGAGTCCACGTCCTTCTAGCCCTGATGTTCTGTGTCCCGTATCCTAGTTCCATTATCTAGACACGAAGACAGGACTCCGCAAACCTACGTGACCCAAAGATTTTAAACTAGAGACGTTTTTTCGGAAGAAAGAATACAACAATATTCACATAAAAGCTGCAGTAATATTATTAGTTTTATAATTAATGGGTAGTATGTATAAGTTATAGTCATTAAAGGCGAGTAAAATACTATATTTTATTTATGACTTTTCAATCTCAATAGATATGAATACAAATTTTGACATTTCAGTCAGATAGATATCTAACAGTCATAGTCTCTATGGATATGTCCAGGAATCATTACAAAACATACAAACTTTTCTTATCACTTTAATTCTAAGTACATATTTTTACGTTTATTATCGTCCCTGTAATTGTGTTCGCGCCATTTTGAGCTATGCAGGTATTATGTCCATTTACTTCTCTCTTTAATCTTTTAATTTCAGCTTTAAATTGAATTACATGATCGTATATATTAAATGATTGTTTATTTAGGTATCGGTCAGTTGTGCTAGAGTGGCTGAAGCGGCAACATCAGGGTATAGTGGGTGCATTTATTTCTATTTGTGAACCGGTGAATGTTAGGGTTGTGTTGTTACTATATGTTGTTGCTCTCACGCTGCGGTGTTGAGAAAGAGCTATTCTGCGGTTCAGCTATACCCTCGCATGTGGGCTGAGGAAGAGTCTACAGTACGGCTGGGATTGGTTGCTCTCATGCTGCGGTGTTGAGAAAGAGCTGTTCTGCGGTTCAGCTGTACCCACGCTTGCGAACTGAGGAAGAGTCTACAGTGCGGCTGGGACTGATTGCTCTCACGCTGCGTTGTTGAGAAAGAGATGTTCTGCGGTTCAGCTGTACCCACGCTTCCGGGCTATAGTGCGGCTGGGACTGGTACCTAATCCTATCCTAATCCCAAAGTTGGGCTGAGGTCTTGCGTGTTTACGTTGGTCCTAAGCACTAGCTGAGAGAATACTCATCAATTTTTATCTTTTTTCGTTAAAAGTAAACTATGTTTATATTTCAATTTGTAGGTTATCAATAAGACAGCTGTTAATGGTTTTTAGTAACTTTAATGTTAGGTTATGTAGTGTGTTATAGTGACACAGGGCGAAACTGCAGATTTATATTGTACAAGTTACTTTTTATTCGCTGATTCTATATAGTTCCTAAGGATATTTATTTATTTTATTTCTACGCCGCCGGCGTAAAAATTAGCTACTTCTACTCCGGTGGCGTAAAAATAAAACTTTTACCTTACGAATCAAATCACAGAAGCTACAACTTTTTCTGTAGTCACGAATTTATGTCTAATAACAATAATTTATATATGTATTAACATATCAATAAATAAACAATTTTTTTTGGCAAAATAAAAGTACATCTAATATGGCCCCCCAAAGGCGCATCACATATCACATGTCCCATTTATCCTAAGTCGTATCTCTTTTAGTATCCGAAAACCCAATGGCGGTCTTCGAAATCCTATATAACCAAAATCTAAACATGAGAGGCTAAATAAACTACACTCGTATTTTTACCTCCCGCTACCCTTGGTAAGGGAGATATAGGGATCGTGCTAAAAATCGAAAAATGAGATTTTTGTTTTAAGGTCCTTGCAATCCAATTTTAACATTTTCACGATGATGTCTGTATGTATATATGTGTGTGTGTGTGTATATATATGTGTGTGTGTGTATATATATGTGTGTGGATTATCTTTACGCTCTAACTCCAAATACTATCGTTCAGAAAATTTTGAAACCTTGTATTTCTATCTTACTCGTATATGGAAAGCTGCCATTAGATTTTGGAGTAAATCAGATAACCGAAAATGGCACTTTGCTGGAAGCTCACAATAGTTTTTCTTCAAAAAATACCTTTCAATGTTATTTTTTCGAGATTTATGTTGCATAAAAATTAAAGATTATTAAATTTTCCACAGAATTGCATTAATACTGTTTCTATATATTTTATGGATAAATTTATAAAACTATCTATAATTTTAATCCCGGAGCCTACGTTTTAAATACAACTCATACGCATGGTTACACAATTCAGATCTCAAATGTTTGAACTAATATGTCACTGTCAAGGAACTAATCATTTCAAATAATAATATTAACGTTTTATAAAGAAAATAGTAAATGGAACAATATTTATATGGAAAGGAACTTAATACAGTTTCCAGCATAAGTAAAAATATAGCTAAGATAATAAAAACATATATCATCACGGCATATTACCCATTGATGGGTGAGCCAATCTGCTTTGTACGCAGATGTCTGTAATAATGATGACATATTTGTTCTGTGCAGGCGTTTACCAAGCGTCACTTCATGCAAATCTTGGGACTGGGTTCGAATCCGACCGGCGCAAAATATTTTAGAATTTGAAATGGCACAAAATTGACCACGCCAGCAATGAATATAGGTAAGTATATAAATAAATAAAATAAATATATCATCACGGCATATTACCCATTGCTGATTTCGTAAAGATGATGACATATTTGTACCGTGCAGGCGTTTACCAGGTGTCACCTCACGAGCACTTATTAAAATTCGAAATATTTGGCATCGGTCGGGATCGAACCCGGTATTTATATTTAATTTAATTTTAAGTATATACATGAATAAAAATTAACTTAAACGGGAGGTATTGTGTTGGCCACATCAGATTTTTTTTAATCGCGGGAAAATTTACACGATGTAAATTAGCTGCTCTATACCCCCCTCTTCTCTGTCCGTCTCTCTCGTTTCACAAGTACATAGACGTACAATTTGGTAGCACTTTTTTGAACGTATTTTATACAACAATGCTGGAGGCAATTTATTGTGTCGTATTACGTTATGCTGTTTGCATTTAACTGAATTAAAATTATATCATTTGTCATAACAATTGTTTGGACACGTCAGTTCTGTGGGACGACTTCCTGTTGGTGTTACGAACCTATTTGTCACTAGAAGTTATTATTGCAAATTATTAAAAAAATCTTGATATACAAATATATTTGTTAATTGTTTTAAATTACTTTTTATGCTCCGATGTGTAAACTTGATGATACTTTAGACTCTACAGACAATGTGTAAACGATTTTCATATTTTTTTTATTTACACATTACAGAGCTACCACCAACAATACACGTTTGGCATTTAAATTGTCTTACCTAAATTTAGTTTTTTTCTATACATTCATGTTGGTAATACTGACAGAACTGCAGTCTTCAACTTCAGATCTGTTAAATGTGAACTCGTATTTTGTGTGTTCAAAGACTCAAATTGTCGCCTGCTTCTGTCAAATATCTAATTTGTTTTAGGAATTTTATTTAAGGTCATATAAAAAATATCGTATGCAACTCAAGTGTAAACAATCTTGTAAAATAAATACTAAGATACCAATTTTATATTCAAATGTCATAAAATGCTAAAATGAAATAATTAAATTAAGTAATTATTAACTGCACATAATAAAGCAGAGTAGGTTTTTTTTTGTTTTCAATTTGTTTTTTCCCTACAGCGAAACACCAAAAGCGACTAGACAAGATCCATATACGATAGCATTCTAAACCTAAAATGTATGTAAAATGATTAATACTAATCAGGTGTACATATACCATAATAACTGTAAATATTCATGTAACATGTAAGACTGACAATAAATAAATTTTATTATTATTATATATTCAAATGTAATTACAATAATATAATTACAGAAAACTATATTTGAAGTTAGCGTCAAATTTTGAAACTAGATTAACAGTTTGTCACATTGTAAACCAAGTTTCTAGTTACTGTTTTCTGACCGGCAAAGGAAAGGAACCACCTTCATTATTAACACACGTAATGCGTTGAATTTGTTTCAAAGAGCAAAACCAATTGCACATTACCGAGTCAATTTTTTGAACCAACATTGATAGTCGCCAGAAAAATTTTCTATTGTCTTTTGCTTTTGAGTCACTAGTTTTTTTTTTAAATACTTCGTATCTCGCTTATTAAGAGAGATACGGAAAATACGTTTAAGAAATTTTTATTCGATATTTAATGAAAAGAATGTGGTCGTATCATTTGGGTTGCGTTATTTTTTATATGAAACATTCTTTTTCTTTAGTTAGTTATAAGATATTCATAGTTCGTAGTTTAATATACCGGGTGGTAACTGATTGTTATAAAACTTTGCACACATGTTTGTGAGTACCTATTACATCATTTTAATAATACATTACTTAATATTAATAAAGAATAATTAAAGACAATTAAAAAGTATAAAAAATTATAATTATTAACATTTGTAAAAGAAAGTTTGACAAAAAGGCTTGTAACAGGATGGTAATGCTTTTGCTTCCTATGTGAAACGTCGTGGGTCCGAATCTCTCGGAGTGAACTTCTTTATTTTTTTTCTTCAAACGTCATAAAAGTAGTATCTTTTGTGATTTGATTCATAAGGTAGAAGTTTAATTTCTACGCCGCCGTAGTAGAAGTAGCTAATATCTACGCCGCCGCCGTAGAAATAAAATAAATATCCATAGAAACTATACAGAATCAACGAATAAGAAGTAACTTGTATAAAAGAAACCTGCAATATAGCCCTAAATGTCACTATAACACGCTAGGTAACCTAAGAATAAAGTTATTAAATACCATAGCTGTCAAATTTAAATAAATAACCTATGAAGTGAAATATAAACAGAGTTTACTTTTGAGGAAATACCATATTAAAGAATAGCAGACTTACAGATTACAATTACAGGGACGGTAGTGAACATAAGAATACTTAGAATTAAAGTGCTAAGACAAGTTTATATTGTTTTGCAGTGATTCCTGGACATATCTTTCAGCCTGTTAGATTTCCATCCAATTGCACAACTTCAGGGGGCGTACATTATAATACTTCAAATTTCGACATAATTGCACACAAGGAGGATATAAAATTGCACAGTTTTTAGTTAAACGTCAAAACGTAAAAAAAGTTACTTCAATGTTTATAACAAAAAGTGAACAAATAAGTATCCATAGTTACAGGGCAATTGAAATCGCAAACGTAATTTACGTAAAATGTAACGTCAGTAGTAGATATATTTCTTTAAATATCTACGTTTGTCATTCGGAGTAAAATGTCTTTATGTGCCTCGCATGGAATTGTCCAACTCGCTTCGCCCGTCGTTCAAACTTCCACGCTCGCCACACAAATTATCACTTTACTCCTAATAACACAATATACTATTTTTTTTAATTTTAAGTACATATAAATTTTAATATTACCAATTTTATCTGATAATATCAAATAAATATAAAGAGAAACAATGAAGAAGTTCACTAGATTCAAACCCACGACCTTTCACATAAGAAGCAAAAGCGTTACCATCGTGCTATGAGCACTTCTTTGCCAAACTTTCTTTTAAACTTAATAATAATTATTAATTTAAATTTGCTATATTGCTTTTTATTTATTTTTTTAATTATTGCATATTAGTTATAAACAATTAATTATTAAAATGACGCAATCGGTGTCCACAATCATATGTACAAAGTTTTATTACAAACAATTTTACTGGGAAACAAATATTGAAAATATTCTAAATTCCCATATTAAATATACCTAGGTAACGGATTTTGAGGGCCATCCGGTATATGGTTTCCACCTAGCTTATATCTCAAATCTGGAAATATGTGGATATTTTTAAGTGGTCAGGTTTTTTTGCCTGTCAGTGTAGTAAATAAATCCTTATTTCTTTATTATAAAAAAAATACGGTAAAAATTTAATAATCCAACTGTTTTAATATGATGTGTCGTAGATATATGTATATTACAACAAGAATAATCTTGTGAAGCAAATATTTGCAAATCAGTGCTCAGGGTATCTGAAAACTTCTTTTATTTTGGAGGAAAGTGTACTCGTATAAGACGTGACATTTTTATGTAGCGTAAGATATATGAGATAAATTGTACACGTCTATAGAGAAAACTAACTTAAAAAAAGTAAAGTATTCTAGGTAGACAATATATTTGTCTCAGTTCTTGTAAAATATTCTGTCTAATTTTAGAAGGCAAATATATGCTGCGGATCTTAAAATCCCATTATGTTTTCGGTTGAACAGGAATTCATCGCATTTGCTACGTATTCTTAAAGTTTCGCATCGCGTATCTAAAATTCTAATTCGCGAATATCCTGGGCCGGGAGCCCGTGGGAACGTCTTGACCTGGCTCAACTTCTCTCGTCCTTGAACGGAACAAGGAGCCGAACAGGACTCGGAGAAGGCGAAGGATCCGTCGCAAGGGAAACGAGTCGGGATTCGCTGTTTGATTTCCACGAGTTATTGGTTCGTGAAATTACAACCAAAATATTTAACACGAGGGAGATACAGTTT